>OY821517.1:323389838-324589838 GCA_963682025.1 Cordilura impudica
ATTTTTCATTTTTTATTTTCCATTTTTCATTTTTAATTTTTCATTATTAATTTTTCATTTTTTTGTTTTTCATTTTTCATTTTTAGTTTTTATTTTTTATTTTTCATTTCTTATTTTTTTATATTTTCTATTTTTTAATTATTATTTGTTATTTTTTTTTTTAAATTTTTCGTTTTTCACTTTTAATTTTTAATTCCTTATTTTTCATTTTTAATTTTTTATTTTTCATTTTTATTTTTTATTTCTCATTTTCTTATTTTTAATTTTTAATTTTTTTTTATTTTTCATTTTTCATTTCTTATTTTTCAATTTCAATTTTTTATTTTTAATTTTTTGTTTTTTATTTTTTATCTTTCAGTTTTCATTTTTCGTTTTTCATTTTTAGACCCTATACCTCTATGTGGTTTGGGTATAATGACTTTGTGCTGCTGTTTATAACTACCAAAAATATTTGACCTAGAACCATCTTTTATTATACCGGTCGACTCAGAATCTTTTTCTGTCTCGATTTAGCGATGTCCGTCTTTCTGTCCGTCCGTCTGTGTGTCCATGTAAAGCTTGTAATCAAACTGCAGGTCGCAAATATGAATATATTTTGATTAAATTTGGTACCTAAGCTTTCACCAGCTATAGAATGAACAATATTGAAATTGGTGAAAATTGGTCCATGTTCAGACCTATCCCCCATACAAATTACCCCTATAAAATCGACATAAATTGCCATAAGATCCAAATTATCATATAGATCTTAGTCAAATTGGGTTTGTATGCGTTTATTACATCCATTAATCAGTAGTCCAAAAATGATCCCTATGGGACAACTCTTAGTCATAGGCCCCATATAGAGCTGCTTACCGATCTTCACTTAAATCTATCAAAAACAAAAATATTGCTCTGATTCTTCTCAAATTTTGTTTGTGTATATTTTTGCAAAATACAAGAGACTTTACCAGACATAGGCAGGATCGGTCCATTTTTGGGCCTAGTCCCCATATAGATATAGCATCCAATATGAAATTTTTCATATCTGCAACCAAAAAAATTAATAAAAATTACACTCAAATTTGGTTTATGCTTATTTTCTATGTCCAGTTAGTTGGGCCTTTGAGATAGGGTCTCTAAACGCATGGTATAGGGTATCATATAGTCGGTCTAAACCGACTATAATTTTCTTACTTGTTTTTTATTGTCAAAAAGGTTATTACATATCAAAATTTTTTCACCAGTACAATCATATGTCACACCGATTATGTCTTACGCTTACGGTTACACTGTTTTTGTGATTGTACACATTTTACACTTCAAAGAGAAATTGAAACATGTCGAGTATCCTAACATCGAGTCATCTACGCGTCCTGTGTCTTATGGCGAATCTTTACATTTTCCAAGTCCACCAGCGAAAATGGAATTATAAACTTCCCCAAAAGATAGCAACCATACCCCAGAATGTGACATGGAATTGAAGGAGGCTCTTCATCGATTCTTCAAAAGCTAATGCTCGTATTCCAATCGTACTTATTTTGCATATTCTCTGCAAATTAAGTGAAGGAGATTCTAAATCAACAACCTTATAAGTGTTGTTAAGTATGAGTATGATGAGCATCCAAAACTTTAGAGTAGATATGAGATTCGAGAACTTTTCAATAAGTATGAATGTGTACAAGTAAAAGAAATTGTGAATCATGATTTAAGTCTACTTACTTTTTTAATACTCAAGTAAAAAAGATATTAATTATATTTAGAAAATCGGGTTTTGATGAATTATCAATTAAAAATTCGTCAACAAGACAAATGATTTGTCAGAATTTTTTTTGCACATTACTACACCATTATTAAATTATAGTTGTCATATTGAACAATTTTGTTGCGCAATATGACAAATTCCTTGTTATAAAGTATTGTTGAGTGTTAATTAAATTTAAGCAAAAAATATTTATTTTATTAACAATTTTGGTTGATATTGCCTTTTCAAATAAAAAATTATTTTCAATTACGAAACCAAACTTTACCACAACAATTGATTTGTCGTTATTTTTTCTGTGCGAATGTAGGCTTTATATGGCACATTGGGATATTTTACGAGAAAGCCATAACTTTGAAAGAACTAAGTACCTTACGCCTTAATGGACTTTGATGGATCAATTGCAAATATTTTACGAAAAATATTCTTGGGAAATTTTTTAAACACACAAAGTAACTCAAACTATAATAACACTAATTTTCTTGTATGTTTTTTAAAAAACTGCCTAATGAAAATCAAGTAGTTTTTCAATTAAATTAAATACTAAGGGGCATAAGAATACTTTGAAATTATACTGTAGCCTTTTTAAAATAACGGTAATAGTAATGTCTAATGTTATTTATGCATATATATAAATTTAAATTTGTTTGCGTATAGTTTTCGCTAAATGTCTATATTTCAGAAAACGTCTATATAGATTTTCTTATACCATTTTTTTTCGCTAATTCCAACATTTGCATTGAATTGCTTAGTGGAAATTCCATTTTGCTAGTGTGCTGTTATTTATGCCAAATTTGGACGATAAATCACTGGCAATAAGGGTCTTTAACGAATATAAAACTAGCAAATAAAACAAAAAATTATACATATTTTAAATAAATCATAAATCTCGTTAACGATTTGCAAAATGTGAATTTGTTATTAAATGCTTGAATGGCGATTACGTACAAACAAGTGTATTTATTTCTAAAGGCTGTATAATATGAACATAATAAATTGTGAGCTACAGTGATTAGTATAACATTTGGACGTAAAGCTTTAGCATTTCCTAAAATTTGGGTTTATGCTGAGATTTACTTACAAAGTTTAGACACACTTATTTTATTTTTTGCCTCGAAATAGTCATTTACGTTCAGGATGTGTGTTAGTCGATTACCCGAAACTCTCTACCAAAATGTTTTATTCCAACTAAGCAGTATATATTACAATGTTATTCAAATAAGTCAATCGCAAATCCTCAAAAAAAATTTTTTTTCTTCACAAATTCCCTGCTATTTCTCTCATTCTATACCAAATCTGTTTGATTCATAAATCACATCAGTTTGATTTATAATTTTAGAAAAATACTTATAATACTTACAATTAGAACTCATCCTAACGCAACAGTACAAACTCACCGTCTCATAATGAGTATTGTAATGTTCGTATTCGACTCATACTTATTTTACATCGCCTAAATCAACAATGTTATAAATGTTGTTCAGTATGAGTATGACGAGTGGATATGTGGTTCGGGCACATTTCAATAAGTATAAATGCGTATTAGTATAAGAAATTATGAATCACAATTCAACTCTACTCACCTTTTCAGTACTTATTGGAAATCTCTGAATTGCGAAACAATTGGGCACATGAACAGGATCACTAATCTCTATATGTTAATAAACTTAGACTAGGCTGGGTAGAGGGGGGTAGCCAGTGATACCAGATATGGTAAAGAGATGTATTCCCTTATAGAATCAGGTAGACTTCCCATGGCCATATAGCATATACTTTACGCGTCCTTGATGCTCAGACAGTGCCTGTTGCACTGCCTCCTCTTCCTCCAGTTCCATACAGAAATCTATATAAGTCCCTCCAGACATTCATGCGTATATCCGTTCTTCCAATTGCATTCATAAATGGTGTTCCAAAATACCAAGCAATCTACTGTTAACATTTTGTACACTACTTAACTCATTTGTGAATCACGCAGAACTAATGATTACAGATTTGTTATATGTACGTTATCGAGACCGCAATTGGAAACACAGACAACAAGATATCATAAAATTCAAAATACAACAATCCAAGTCATTATCAGTATCCGGAAATGCAGTCATAACAAGACTTTATTTCAGCAATTGAAAACTAGATCTACCAAAATTAAAACGGGTATCGCAGTGTAATCTGTAATATTAACCCATTAACGCCTGACCCCCTATTCCGTTGTCCGATTTTGACAAAATTTCACACAGTTTGTATTTAGGGCATTTATATTGACGTGGTATTTTTTTTTTTTTATTTGCCATACCCGAACCTGTGGCTATTGGGTATTTTTCTACCCACATAGGCATTAACGTGTTTTTAAATA
The DNA here is from genome assembly GCA_963682025.1 of Cordilura impudica. Taxonomy (NCBI): domain Eukaryota; kingdom Metazoa; phylum Arthropoda; class Insecta; order Diptera; family Scathophagidae; genus Cordilura; species Cordilura impudica. Next base: position 323,393,933 of record OY821517.1, read on the forward strand.
TTTTTTATTTTGTTAAATGAAAAAACTTGAAAACGGTAGCAATTAACATACTTGTTGTATGTTTTGATGAAACAGTGGTGTGTTCAACTATAATATTTGAATTAGTGGCATGAAAACAAAATGTGTGGTGTGTGTGGTGTGTTTGTCTATATTTAATTGTTTGGTGTGATTTTTAAAAACGAATTTGGGACTTCCCCGTTTTTGGCTAGAGTAAGTGAAATTCAATGCGAAAAAAGTATTTGATTTACTTAGTTTATTGTATTAGTTGATACGTGCATTTCATTGTGTGTCGTGATTGCGATTGAGTTTCAGTAAATCTTTGAAAAATAAATATTGTAGTGATTTTAAAATTTTGTAAAACAAAATGTTTCGAAGTCGTAATTGAATTACAAGCAGAAATAGATGGATGGACTAGTGATGAGGAAGAAAATGTCTTTGACCATAAAGCAGATAAAATAAATTTTGTGATTACTCCGCCGGAAAAGGTTGATGATATAAGTAACAATGAAGATATAGATGATAATCTTCAAATACTTCATGATAAAACTCAATTTCCTAATGAAGTGGCTGGCCAGTTTGAGATTGAGTACATGTATAATGATGATAATAAAAATATTCCAGTGGTTTCTGAATTAGTGGAAAAAACGCTGATCCATTAGATACAGACAATGAACCCCAACCATCTACATCGAAGTCAAAAGGTCGTGTCTTTGTGGGAAATAAACCTAAATGGAGTAAAGCGCATAATTACAAATTTGATAAACAACCTTTCAACAATGAAGGAAATGCCCAAAAAGCATTGTACGTGATTATTGGTAAGTTGTGTGGCATACATTTGTTGTATACAAATCCATAGAGCTATTTTTGATTCTGATAGGTTCATTCACACCACTTCAATTATGGGAATGCTTTTTCGATGATGAAGTCATGAATATGATCGTCGAAAGAACAAATGAATATTCTGGACAAAAAAATGTTCCTGGTTGCGTTACTTCAATATCGGAAATAAAAACATTTTTTGGAATCTTGTATCTTACAGGATATAATACTTTGCCAACCATCAGATCATATTGGTCAAATCAAGCATCTTTAGGATGTCAGATTGTAAAAGATGCAATGAGTCGAGATAGGTTCGAACAAATAAAACAAAATATACACGTTTGTGATAATAAAAATCTGGATGCAAATGATAAATTTGCCAAAAATTCTCCATTGAACGATGCCTTAAATAAAAAATTTATGCAATTTGGTGTATTTGCTCACAACCTTTCGGTGGATGAACAGATGATTGCATACTATAGTCGAAACTCTTTAAAAATGTTTACAAGAGGTAAACCGATAAGATTTGGTTACAAGTATTGGGTCTTAGCTTCAGCGACAGGTTACTATTTTTTATTCCGTATACTGGCGCTTCTGCCAACAATAATGTCGATTATGGTCTTGGAGAAAATGTAGTATTACGATTGTTGGAAAATTTATCAGACCCAAACCAACACAATGTAACATTTGATAACTTTTTTACTAGCCATAAGTTGTTGTGCAAATTGACTCAAAAAGAATATTTTGCAACTGGTACCGTTCGCGACAATCCCACCAATCATGCTTTATTGGATGATTTAAAATTAATGAAAAGGAAGCCCCGAGGTTCATCAGATTTTTGTTTTGACAAAAACAACAATATAATCGCTGTCCGTTGGAATGATAGTTCGGTGAAGATATTTAACTCCACTTTATTTTTCCAATACTGACCATTTTTGTTTTAGGTAGTCACTGTGATGTCCAATTTCTTGGGTGTAGAACCGATGTGCCGAGCCAGGAGATTTGATCGGAAAAATCGGAGGATGGCAACGATTGAGCAACCTAATCTAATACATCAATACAATCAGCGAATGGGTGGAGTTGATTTATTTGATAATGCTGTGAACAACTACCGCATTCAAATTCACAGGAAAAAATGGTACTGACCATTTCTTACTAATGCGATGGATGCTGTTATGGTAAATGCGTGGAAGCTGCACTGCATCTGCAGAAAACTTGAAGGCGTGCCACTCATAAGTCAACTTGATTTTCGCATAAGTGTCGTAGAAAATAACTGAAAATCGTTGCCGTGGTTATAAAAGAGTTGTCACAAACGCGCAAATAATGGCAAAGCGGATGGATAAGTTTAATCATATGATTGAAAAGATTGGCCAACGTGGCCGCTGTGGGCAATGTGGAGGTAAAACTGAGTATGAATGCACAAAGTGCCATGCAAACTTACATCCAAAGGACTGTTTTGCACAGTTTCATGCTGGCACTCCAAAAAACATTGAAAAGATAAAAAAATCTAAATAATAATGAATCTCTTATATAATGTGTAATTCTCAATACAAATAAAATAAAATGGATATTTTTTATGATATTCTAAAAAGCATTACAAAAAAAGAAATTTTTACTTGAAATTCATTTAAATAAATAATAAAAATAAAAATTTGTTTAGAACCCTTTTATGTCTTAGTGGGTACTTAAATACCCATGCCATAAAATTTAACCTGTAGCCCAGAACAGTAGCCCTATCCGGGTGGTTTTTATTTTTTTTAGATAGAAGACATGTTATGCTATAAGGTACCTATAGAGTTTTCGGAAAGTCCACACCCCAAACTTTCCAGATCCATTTATGTCAAAATTTTTTTACTTTGTTAAATTATTGACTTTTGAGCCGCTAATTTTTCCCCAAGTTATGTTCCCATGTGACTCGTAAAATTTTTGTTTACTAATTTTATCTTTCTTCCATCATTTCGTGGAAAAAGTTTTGCGCCTGGCTCCAGCTGGAAATTTTCTAAGATAGCTCTATTTTTGGGTTTTTTCCACCCATTCGTCGTTAATGGGTTAATATCTATAAGTTCTATCGGATGATAATTTTCTTCTGGATAAACAAAAGATCAAGATCCGGATAAAGAAATATTTGTAGATTTCGAGGAAACAAAATCTAAAAATCAATTATTTATATTAGAAATGTTATTCAGCTGAACAAGACATAAATCAAACAAAATCGAGAACAGGGTACATCATTTGAATTTGAAAAAGGCAACGACTAATGTTTGAGCATAAATCCAAGTTACTCTATCTATGCATATGAGTTTTGAATCTCTCCGTGACTGTGCGTGATTTTGCGTGACTATTTTAAAATTAATCTTTGGTCACAGTAAGTCTATGGACTAATTTTCGGATCGATCCGATGAGGGAAAATGGGGTTTAAATCACTCCGTGACTGTGCATGACTATGCGTGACTGTGCGTGCCTACGTCAAAGTTAATTTCTTTTCACAGCAAGTCTATCGACCAAGTTTCAGATCAGTCGGATGAGGGGAAATGACGTTTAGATCACTCCGTCACTGTGCGTGACTATGCGTGACTATCGCTAAGTTAATCTTTTTTTCACAGCAAGTGTATGGACCAAGTTTGAGATCGATCGGATGATGGGAAATGACATTTATATCACTCCGTGACTGTGCTAGACCACGCGTGACTGTGCCTGACTAAGTCAAAGTTAATCTTTTTTCACAGCAAGTGTATGGACCAAGTTTGAGATCGATCGGATGAGGGAAAATGACATTTATATCACTCCGTGACTGTGCTTGACCACGCGTGACTGTGCCTGACTAAGGCAAAGTTAATCTTTTTTCACAGCAAGTGTATGGACCAAGTTTGAGATCGATCGAATGAGGGGAAATTACATTTAGATCACTACTTGACTGTGCGTGACTGTGCGTGACTACTGCAAAACTAACCTATAGTCACGACAAGACTATGGGCCAAGTTTCAGATCAGTTGGATAAGGGGGAATGGGTTCCACCCGTGGCAGGCAGACAGACAGACAGAGAGTATGAGCTAAAAGAAAGAGTTTAAAAAGTAGAAAAATTTCATATAGAAAAAATCTATTCAATTATAACATAACAATTATCACAATGTTCAATAAATCGCTGATGAAGGCTGAAATGCCAGAAACCGTTCCGATTAGGAATACAGTGTAGTTATGAACTTTTAAAATACATATATGCTTTCTTCTGCTCTACCACGCACCATTGGAAAAAAATGTTATTATTCGAAAGACGAAGCGCATTCTGGACGTGCAATTTTGGACTACTTTTTATGCATTGCTTGGGCTATATCACGAAATCACGAACAATGCTGGTTTATCAGCATAAACTAGTGACTTCATGCAGCCGGCAGGAAATAATCGAGAGGTGTCAAATCGTACGACCTTGGACGGCAAGTTATAGGTCCTTTTCTCGAAATCAACTTATTGCCACATTTTGATTTCAATAAATCCATGGTTGTGGTCGCCGTCCTGTTGAAACTGTATCTAGCCCGGGTCATTGTCAACAATATTTTCAAACAAAAATCGTTGATAATACAGCGCAATGATCTCCATTGACCGTAATGGAAGCGGCGCACACAGGGACAAATAACCGAATTACGACGACAAAAATGGAATTTTTTATTTTGTTAAATGGAATCTTGCACTTAATATGTTCTATATACCAGTACACAATCAACCTATAAGTATTTATTTTTTTAACGCATCCCGCTAGTCTGTACGTGCGTGCAAAGTATTATTATCTTCTACACGCACCTTTACCTGTCAGCAGCATCTGTAGCGTTTATTGTCGACAATTTTTTGTAAACTGACAGTTTAAAGTTTTTTAAATATATTTTTAACAATTATATGTAGTGTAGATATACATAGTACACTGTTTTTATTACGGAATAAATTGAAAACTTTATTTTAGCTAGAGCTATAAAAAAGTTCCAAACAGTTCCAGGACTTTTCCTTATAAGTTAAAAAAAAACAACTAATAATAAGTGTAAAAAAGGCAAGTGGAGGTCCCGCCGTTTCCCCTTTCAATAAACAGAGCATATTTTTCTTAGGTAGTACACTTAATTCTGAAAATCCCACATGCAAATGACATTTTTTTTAATTTGCATAATTTTTCGTTCTGTGCAGTGTCCTCACAAAATACTTGTGTGCACCACTGACATATACTTATACTGCTACGAACAAATATATAAAAAGGGGAATTCCGTAACTAAATTGTAACTAAAACAACCGCAATAGCTAAATTTTTCATACAGTGCACAAATGACCATTAAACTTTATGTTGGGTACACACCAGGCAACGATTGCTTCAATATGTTGTAGGAACAATGATACACACGTAGCAACGGTTGCCTCAACCAAGCAGAAATATCAAAAAGTTTTGATATTTTTCGTTGCTTGATGGAACCGTTGAAGCAACCGTTGCCTGGTGTGTGGCCAGCATTATGGCTGGTACAGAATGAGTGTTCATAAAATTTTAGTTCACTGAGCTGATATTATAAAATCCTTACCTTTACCAGTAGGCCAACCGTCAGAAGATGTAATTGAAGCAACTCACAAAGAGCATAAAAATTTAAGACAATATCACTCGAAAAAAACTTCAAGAGTCAATACCAACAGTGACATATTTAACTGGATGCTGCTTTCTTCGGAACCAGTTGTGACAGATAACCGAAAAAAGCTAAAAAAAAAGTAAAGCCAAATTTAATGAAACTGTATTAATTATGCTAAGGCTGCCCTCTTTCTGTGGCAATGAAGAAGAGAATTATAAACAGGAGTTTGATGACGTCCAATACTATGAAGATAGAAGAATATAGGATAAAAAAATTAATATTATATCCCCGTATGTCATTTTGATAATGAAAAAAAAAATGCGAAACAGTTAATTATATTCTTATTATGTTAAGTGGTATCATCACCAGTTGATCAAATTTAAATAAAAACTTTGAAAAATTATAATTATTAATTCCGCTTTTTATAAGTACTAGCAATTTCCAGCCCTCGAAATTCGACTGCAAATCGTAAGAAATTTTATTTTTTCATTAAATAAAGACCTTCAAGGTATGCTAATCAATTATAGCCAATTCACAAATCAACACAAAAAAACAAACTCATTTTTATTACAAACACATTCACAAAGTTAATAAAACACACACATAGCATTGTATAATTTTATGTATGTTCGTAGCAACTTTAAATGCAATTTACTCAAAATAACTGGAAAAATTTAAAAATCTGTAATTCTGCAAAACGGCTAAAAAGATATATCTCTCAAATAATATATGTTTGGTCAAAATCGGGATAAAACGGTAGAACAAAACATCAGTCACAAGAAATCGCCTAGCCTATTAATATTATAGATTCTCGTTTTAAGTTTATAATTAGGCCTAATATTTTGAAATTGGAATTTTTAATTTTAAAAAACGGACATTAAAATCCCATGTAATAAGTTTTAAGCGAATTCGGTCAATTTTTTAAAAATTGTCAACCATATTGGATCCGCTATTTTGAATTTTTAAAAACTGACATCAGATTCGTAAACAGCGACCCTAAAAACCTTGAGGTACCTAGTTTTATTAAAATTTATTGAATCCATATGAAGTAAATAATTTTGTCGCACTAAATTTTCCATTTGTCCCATTGTGCGCCGGCTTCATTTTTAAAGGAATTCGGTCCGATGTAAACTTCAAAAAACGGTGCATTTTTCTGGATGTAATGGAGTCTGAAGGATCTGTTTTGTTTATCAACAAAACCATTGATTCTCATCACTGAACACAATTTTGTTATAAAACTTCGGGTCAGTTTCTAACTGCTCTAGAGCCCAATCAACCAAAAAGGCGACGTATATGATGGTGTTGTGGCACCAGCTGGATCGCATACACAAAACTTTCCACTTAGTGGACGGATAGAGCCCCAATTCACGCGACCGATGACGAATCGGACTTTCGTTTACAGCGGCGATACTCTCTTCATTACGCACATTCCTTCGATTTATTGGTTTTATTGCATCAATGATACGAAATCCGAATCAGTCCGTTGGATGGCCTGCAGAGCCATATATAAGTTGCGCGAATCGATGACTCATTATTAAAGTAAAATTGGATTATTTGATAGCATTGTCCAAGCGTGAGTTAATTCACGATGATTTGCCCGAGTATACTGATCATAAGTAACAAAAGTGAGGGCAGTATGATGGTTCGTTTGACAGCCAACCCTTTTATAATTTCTATCCACGCCAAAAAAAAAAAAACACCCTTTACTTGGTAAACACAACAATATTCAGTTTTTTGGAGGGACGGATATTATATTCATTTTCAGCTTCAAGGAATTCTCAATCGAAACTTCAAAGAGTTTTAAATTAAATACCTATAAGCTATGAAGTAACAATAATAATATCACTTAAGCGCAACTCATTATTTCCCATACAATAAATATTTAGATAACTATGTCCTTTGCAGATGTGTTTGAAGCATACCTTGAAACAAAAACTGTTCTACGAGGTAGAACCACAAAATTACCGCAAACGCTATTAGAGACAGGAGAAACCATACAACTAGAGATGCCATGTACCTTTTCCCTAATTGGCAGCAATGGTATTTATTCACTAATTGGCAACACTGCCACCATAATAACAGGAAAATTGAATTGAATGATAGGTATATCTATAAAATCTAAAACATCAACCCGTTTCCTAACCTGTTCCATGCATGAATTGTTTCACGAGTATATCGAGCACCAGTAACAGTCACTGCTTGTGTAGTCTCATTTTCGAATTACTATGATCCAATGATACCTCCAATCTGAAATCCGCTCCATACAGTGACACGTTGTGGATGCATATCTTTTTCGACAAACATATGTGGGTTCTCTAAACCACAAATTGGACGATTAACGGTGCCATCAAGGTCAAAATGTGCTTCATTGCTTAAGATGGTTTTATTAGAAAAATCAGCATCCACTTTTTGATGTCCAGTAATACATTGAACGAACCCTCTTCGGTATGAAACTTTTTGAACTTTGCATACTTTCAAAGCTGCATTGGCTTTAACTTTTCGCACCAAATAGTCCGAGTACTGAGATAACGGGCCTGATTTTCTACCGGATGTGGCGGAAGCTCTTTTTGATATGTTTTCTATTTTCTTGGCCTTAGTTGGCAGACCTTTCATTATATGGCTAATTTTTTGTAGCACCAAGTTCGATTTTTATAATTTAAACATGAACTTCACTTCACTCCTTTTATTAAACTAACACCAAATTAACAGAGTTGTCGCTAAACATAATATCTGACACTTTTCTAGAGATAACTTGATAAAAAAAAAGTACAACAATGCGTGCAAAAAAAGTTTAAAGGAAAAACGTATGTTAAGATTTTTACGATATGACTCCTTATACAAAATCTCATCGAAATCTAAATTCTTAGGATTACTTGACTTGGAGTTGATATTTTCTCAAACAATAAGGAAAATATCGTTGCTGGACTTAATTTTCAAAATAACCATCCCTTTAATAAAGTTCCCACTGTTTTAATGTATTTTTGTGTGCGAAGCCGGTCGTAATGGTCATTTAATAATGGTTTATATGGTGATTTTAAAGCAATGATTTTTTTTAAGCAGACTCATTTAAAATTCACATTGTTCGTAAGACCAACATTTTGGACAAAAAACTAACGAGATTTGCTTAAAGTATTGTAAAAAAAAGGTACTGTTAACCAGGAAATGTACAATAATATTAACAATAACGACAATGTTTTCGCGAGAAAAAAACAGAAAAAGCTCAAAAAACAATAAGGAATATGTATAATTTTATGTGTAATTTGATTAAGAAGTCATTCAAGTGTGGCATATAAATCATATTTTATGCAAATTTCAATTTACAAAAAAAAAAAAAAAAAAATTATAAAGTTTTGTTTATGGCTTTACAGAATCCTTTCCATAAATGATTTTCAGATTTAAACAGCGGAACTTTATTACCATAAATAATTGTCATATTTTGTGTTGAAAAAATAAACAACAACAAAATCAAAAAATCTCTTTTAATACATGGCAACTTATTTGTGTTGTTTTTTTTTTTTTTAATGGCTAAATAAAACAATCATTAGAGGTTGTGTTAGAAAACTTTAAAGAAACTAAACCGCTTTTTTAATAAACTACAGGTAGTCCTCGACTTACAACCGCGACGGGTACCGAGACTTCGGTCGCAAGTTGATTTGGTTATAAGACGATTCCATTAGAAAAAGCCAAGTTGTTATTAAATTTTTAAATCAAGTTGATAAGTCCATTGAAAAACTTAATGAATATTCCCAAAATAGTACGTTCTATTCAAATAGAAATATAAGAAAGCAGAAAAATGGAAGAAAAAAATCAGTGGTATATTGCATGCTCGCTAATCGAGTAATAACTGTACTTAGATTTTTTTATTCAAATTCAAAAACCTACAAAATGACACTCCTCAAAATATACCAAATAATAAAGTATAAACTACTCTTAGAGAACTGTGAATACAAACATATGAAAAAATATACAAAAACTAGTACATATACTTACATACATACATACGTTCATATTGAAATTCATGCAAAATTTTAGTACTGAATATCTTGTAGACTATTCAGACAACCAAGTTATTAGTAAACCCGGATTTTAATTTGTCTAAGAATATTTTTAAACAAATTTAATATGAAAAATTCTGAAAGTAACAACAAATGGTCATTTAAATTAATTATGTCGGAACCAAATGGAATACTTTAAAAACAGCTTATATAGATGAAGCTCTAAGCATTTTGTCTTTTTCAGATCTAAACTAGAAAAACCTTTACCCAATAATAAGCCCTATTTTTTCGTAAGAAATTTGATAAATCTACATAGAGTGTGATAGTAAATAGCCTACTGATGACAGCCTACTACTTAAGCGTGTTTTTTTGATGAGTTCGAATTTCAATTCACAATGTCGGTCATCAAAACCAAGCAATACGCGCAAAAGATATTAACTTTTGTTGAATACTAGTACAAAAATGCTATTTTTAACGGGTAAGAGTGTTAAGTTCAGTTATATCGATATTTCCAATATCTCTGAAAATATACTTGCTACAGTTAAACCTTAGTTATTTATAATCAAATTTACCCATTCGGGACAAACTGAAAAAATTCAACAGGCTAATGCTGTAAATTTAGTAAGGAGACGTTTTGACCTCAAAAATAAAGTTATATGATATCCGATACGGAAATTTATAAAAATCTTATGTTGAGAGTAGAAACTGCTAAACCCCAATATGGCTTCTGTACTGGACAGAATCAGTTATGAATTTTATAAAAATGCTCCTGATAATTTTTTGAATGAAATTTTATCATTATTTAATTTTGTTTTTCTGCATGAGGAAATCAATTTTAACCAGCAGATTCCAGCCCTCGAAATTCGAGTGCAAATTCTAGGAAATTTAATTTTTTCATTTAATAAAGACCTTAAAAGTATGCTAATCAATTATAGCCAATTCACAAATCAACACAAAAAAAGAAACTCATTTTTATTACAAACACATTAACAAATTTAATAAACCATTGTAAAATTTTATGTATGTGTTAGTGGCAAATTTAAATGCAATTTACTCAAAATAAAGGAACAAATTTAAAAATCTGTAAATCTGCAAATCGGCTAAAAAGAAATACCTTTCAAATAATATACGTTTTGTCAAAATTGGGATAAAATGGTAGAACAAAACATCGGTCACAAGAAATCGCCTAGCCTATTAATATTATAGATATTATTAATCCATTTTAATACTATTAATCAAAATGGATGGCATTAATTTTGTTTCAAACTATAGAGGGTTATCTCTTCTCGACACTGTACAAAATCTTTACAGGATTGATAATCAGTCATTATAACGGTATCTTAAATGAATACAAGCGGCATTCCACAAATATTATTCCACAATTGATAATTTATTGAATTTATCCAGCATAAAATTGGGAAACGTTTGCATTTTTTTTTTTGGATTTTTCTTCGGCCTCTAATCATATCCCACGTAATTCGTTACAAACTTAGTTGTTTAGGGCTGGTGTCCGAATTCAGGGAATTGTATGACAACACGACTAGCAGAGTTTGGGATGGCAGTTCGGTTTTTGATTCTCTCACGGTCTCTTAGGCTGTTAAGCAGTAATATTCTCTAAGTCCAGTTTTGTTTTCGCTTTTTCCTAAAGACCTTGCTGGGTATCTACCAGGTGGTATTACTATTGCTGGCACTGTTGTAAAGGTCGTATTAAATGTGAGAGACATTGTTTTGATGTCAGATTCTCCTGAGATATTAAAGAACATGATTGACTCGTTATACATATACTGTGGGATTTGGGGTCTGAGGGTAAATCGAGATAAGTCCAAAATAATGATGTTTAGAACAGGTCCGAGATATAATCATAAGCTATCTTGGAAATGTGGCGACAATCAGATAGATGTAGTGAAGGAATACGGGAATCTTGTCGTAATCTTAACACACAAACTGTCTTTCAAAAAATGTCTTGAGCCTTAACTTACCACGACCAAAATAGTAACTAATGCCACTTGGTTAAGTTTTATCCATCACGCGAAAATTAGTCTGTCAAATAAACTTAAAATTTTCCAAGCAGCTGCAAAGTGCATTATGTTTTATGGAGCTCAGATATCGGTTTTTTTAGATTTGATGAGGTTGAAAAATTCTTATGATATTTCTTAAACAAAATGTTATACCTTCCCACGTATAATCACAATTATACGCTTCATATTAAAACTGCTTTCTTTCCATTATATTAGGAAACTTTAAATTTTCATTTCAGTTATATAAGGAAAGTTCTGAATTTTTCATTGAATAGACTGCCCCGTTTATTGGCTAAGGAAACCATTTTGCAGAACATTGGCGAACCTTATGTACTAAATTTGGGGTAAGACATTATCAACGATCTTATAGTTGATAAATTGAAATCTTTTTAAATATGATATGTTTAGATCTAGTGCCAGAAACCCGCGATTTGGTCTTCATGATACGTACACTGTGTTGATATATGACATCCCACCGTATTTTCGCGATGGAAACGGAAAGTTAAGGGTAGTGAAAATAACACACATTTATTATTTATTTATATCAAATTGTTTAAAATATAGAAAATTAACTATTTCTGATTTTCGTTAAAGGAATCTCAATACTAGATCATAATAATTATTCTAATTATAATTATAATTTTATTTTGCAATCAGACAGACAATATTTAATATTAAGTCTTCTTATGATTTAATCATCAAAAAATTTTTGTTACTGTAATTTTAAGAATTTTTTTTTACCGAAAATAAATAAACCTAAATTTAATCAAATCTAAATCTAATGTCTTGGAATGAAATTTTATATAAAATCTTTCTATAGTGAAATGGCATTTGGAATTATCAAATTTCGTTTCTTTCACTCATACCATTACACCATAAAATTTTGTCAGGATTGAACTATTTTTAGATCCAGTTTCTATATAACATTTCAAAAAAAATTAAGTTATTCTAAAAAAAATTCCATTTCCATTGCTTCCAAAGAAAGAACATCTTTGAAATTAATAAGATAATTAACAACAATTTTGAGTTGAACATATTCTTTTTAATAAAATGTCTTTTATTAGCCTTGGGTCATTTGTGGGTCTTCCTATTTTATTTAGAAACATATAGATATTTTTTATACATAAAATAATTTTGTAACAAAATTGGTTAAAAGTTACAGCACAATGGGTTATTTTATCCCAGGAGCACTGAAGCCTTAAATAAATAAAAAATAACTGAATTATTTTTCTTAAATTCTAAATAGTGGTTTCATCGATTTAAATAGAAAAACTTGTTTTCCGTAATTTTTATTTTTATTTGGGCTTTATCCCAAATTTTAAGAACAGAAGTTCTACACATTAGGTTATTACATTTTAAGCATCGCATCTAAAAATTCAACAGCACTTACAAAATGTTTTAATTTTTTGAATAAATTGTCTTTTATTAGCTTGGGGTCATATGTGACCCCAATTCCAAAAGGGTTAATGGGGTCATATTATTTTTTCCGAAACCCTAGGCTATTAAGATAAAACATAACATTTAAAAGTAGACCAGTGATGAATTTTGATGCAAACTATTTAGAAATAGTACATTTAGAGAATATTTTACCAAAATTCCATTTTTCTCGAAATCCGCAAAAATAAAATCCTTGCCAAAAAAATTCTGGCATAGGGATTTACCTAAAAATTCACACAATTAATCTCTAACATGCATTTAACAATACGCTAAAGAGCTAGATCAATTTTTTTAAAATTTTGTTTAAGAAAATTTTTCAAAACTTGAAAAAGGAGTTTTCAAAATTTTATCAAAAAAATTTTCTATTAATATGTTAACAAGGTGGTAATACTTCATATTTCAGTACTCACAGGTATAGAGACTAAAACAAAATGTTGGCTTTAATTAATTTCTAAAAGTTGAAAAAAATGCCATCAAATTTCTTGATGTAGTTTTTTTTTTTTTGACACAAAAGTGGTCTGGGGCATTTGCTATTTCTTGGCGAGTTTTTATTCGACTTTGAAGTTATATAGCTTTTTGGAAGGATAATTTAATACTGATCCTGAATTGTATAACAGTTTGTCGGAAAAGTTAAACTACAGAACGAAATTTTCGACAAATCTGAAAGAAAGTAATATTTTCCCCATATAAAACACACTTGAAATTTTCAATCGCGTTGAGCCACCTCTAAATGTTTTTTGATTGGCCCAGAACTTTGTATTCCTCAGTTTCTTTGCTATTTGCATATTTTTAGGGGGTGTGACAGAGAGTTTAAACACTTTTTTTTCTCCATATAATGAAGGGCCACCATAATGAACATCTATATATCAATACGTGAAGATCACTTTTTAGTTCCCTTTTTAAGCAATATACGGGCACGGAGGAGTGCGAAAATTAGCATAGTTATAGTTCATATGGAGGAGAAGCTGAGAATGACAAAATTTATGTTTCATCAGTCTTAAAAATATACTAAATTAAATAAAATAAAGTATTTATAATAATTCGTAACACCCTGTTAATGCGAATGATTCAAATTATATATCAGACGCTCTGCGTTGAATTGTGAATTGCTAAAATTGATAACCTTTAAGATCATAAAGAAATTCATAAAAATTTTATATATATAGATTTAAAAAATATTGGAAGACAAAAACCTAATGAAAAAATATTATTTCCTAGAATTTCCACTCGAATTTCGAGTGCTGGGCTATACTAGTTATTATCAATATTTTTATTTTTTTGCTGGAGTTTAATTTTCACAAAGCTTGAGAAATCATTTTGAAGAGAACCAGCCTAATAAAGAAAATTATCTGCGATCAAAAATTGTAAGTTTAAGTGAAAATTCTACCAAGTTAAATCCTCAATTACTCGAGAAATATGCAATATGCATAAAACTAAATCCGTTAGATAGGCTTTCAATATATATATATATATATATATATATATATATTTGGGTAGGGCAAATTTAAGGGGGCCGAAAAAATCTGCATGGGCTGATCGCGATTCTGGTACTATTTGCCCATGGAAACATACCTCTAAAATTATTTTCGAACTCTCCAAAATTTCGATGAAAAAAATAGTCTGTCTGTCAGCCTGCGTGTCCTTGTAAAACTTTTAATCAAATTGCAAATATGAATATGTTTTAATGAGATTTGGTATATCATCATTTTATGGCCATAGGAAACATCAATCAAGATATATATGGGGGATTTCATGTCAAGTGCACCAACTTTTGAAACCGATATCTTCCGATCGGGATGAAATTTCCACCAAGGTTAGTCCTCTTGGATAGTAGTTTAGACACAATATTTCAACAAGATCCGTCCAGATCTCTCTGAGTTAGAGGGGATCAAAATTTTACATTTTGGCCAAACAGGTGTTTTTTCTCATCCCTGTAACTTATTAACTATTGTTCTTAGAAAATTTTCTCCCAAAGAGTTTAGATAGCTATTTCTTCAATATTTCGGAAAAAAATACTTAAAAAAAAAAATTAGACTTTTTTTTTGCTAAATTAAAGCATTTTCAAAAAGGGCATTTTTTCCTTTTTTTTCATAAGAAAGCTTAGGATTTTTCCTTTAAAAGCTTTTTGGTCGCTTAGTGGGATGGGAGTGGGATATCTATCAAAATAAATATTTTGTAACTCAAGACAACGGTTTTTCAATTTTTCACAAATGCACTAATTTTAATTTTTTCCTATTTGTGTCTAAAACCTTACAAATAAAACGTATACTGAGAAACTAGACAAACTAAACATTCCGAAGGTATATAACATACCTAACTAAAATTTTATACCCCCGATACTATAATACCCAGAATATGTTAACCTCAGGAAAAAAATCGCTTTGTTTCTATAGAAATGTTGAAAAATTATTATTTTTTATTTAATTTTAATAACAATGAAATTAATGTATAATAATAATAATATTAAAAATAAAAAGATAAATAATTTATTAAAATTTAATCTTAATTGCATTAGATCCATTTATATTATAACTATTTTTATACTTAATTTATTGTAGCTGATGAAGTATTTAAGTCTTATAAATTTTTAAATACCCAGTCTTTCATCCAGCTTTTTTGTCGCCTTTATTTATTCTTGGCGTTACTAGGTTCAGCTGTTGATTTCGCTGCTGGTTTATTTGTTGTCTTTGGAAAGAAATCGCATTGAATAGAGGCAGAAAAATTTTTTAACTTAAGTCTTCCATCGACAAGCGGTATAAAAGCATGATATTGAGCGGTGCCATCGATGGTTACCGCAGCATCGAATCTGCTCTTCAGTGTTTTCAATGTTTCCTGATGATCCTCTTTGCTACTAAAAACTATTTTAGTTTCTTTACAATAACTCTTTGCCCAATGAAATAAAGCAGTCGCATCTAAGATGCGATCTTGATGAGAGGTTTGCTCCAATACCATCACACGCTCCTTTACCATGAGCAGTAGGATGAAAATGCCACTCAGCTGGCATTCCAAAATCTTTTTCATGGGCCATAAGATTTGCCAAGCTACTTTTGTTTTTTAAAATATTGACAAGCTCCGTCCGAAACGTAGTATACCTACCTTCTTTACTGTAAATTTAGATTTTATAAATTTTAGTATTCTCTTCTGGTACTCATAAACTGCAACGGTATCATGTATTAAATCGTCGGATATGATTGCCATACTTTTGTGTTCCAGTTTTTCATCTTTCATGTAGTAAATAACTACTGTGAATATAGTTGCTTGGTCGTTATTGAAGTGGAATGCTTGTATGGCATCCTGAAGAACATATTTATAGCTTTCTGCGAAATCATATGAAATAACGAATTCACCAGACTTCAAATGTATCTTCAAATCCTTGAAGAATGACCATTGCTCTTTGACTAAAAAGTCATGGTTTCTCAAGTTTAGCAATCCTGTACACATTTCTTCCACAAAATCATCCACATTTAAAATGATTGTTTTCAATGTGCATTGGTCAGTCTGAATCCGAGAATCAAATTTGACCTTCTCTATATATTCTCGTTCTAAAGAGTTGATTAAATTTTCTTTGATGAATGTGGTTTTCGGGCAATTGGTACATTCACCTAAGTGGCAAGAAGTTGTTGCATTAGGACACATAGTCGCGGTAATCGTGTAAATCTTCTGCCGAATCATCTGCTAAATACTTTAAGTTGATTTCCTTCAACATCAGTTTAACATTTTCATGGTGAATGCAAACGCATACTGTGTGAGTTCCGCTGCTTTCTGCCAAAACGCAATGTTTTGGCCTCATTTGGGTTAATTTCGTGAAGTCAATTCTAACATCCTCGTGTTCAGATTGAAATGTTGCAAATAACTCTTTCAGGTTACAGATAACCATTCTCTTCTGTTATGTTATGAAGGTATGTTACATACCTTCGGAAAGGTTAATTTGCTTAGTTTCTCAGTATAAGTTTTATTTGTAAGGTTTTACACACAAATAGGAAAAAATTCAAAATAGTGCATTTGTGAAAAATTGAAAAACCGTTGTCTTGAGTTACAAAACATTTATTTTGATAGATATCCCACTCCCATCCCACTAAGCGACCAAAAAGCTCTTAAAGGAAAAATCCTAAGCTTTCTTATAAAAAAAAAAGCCCTTTTTGAAAAAAAAGGCAAAAAATGCTTTAATTTAGCAAAAAAAAAGTCTAAAATTTTTTTTTTTTAAAGTATTTTTTTCCGAAATATTGAAGAAATAGCTATCTAAACTATTTGGGAGAAAATTTTCTAAGAACAATAGGTAATAAGTTACATGGATGAGAAAAAACACCTGTTTGGCCAAAATGTCAAATTTTGATCCCCTCTAACTCAGAGACATCTGGACCGATCTTGTTGAAAAATTGTGTCTAAACTACTATCCAATAGGACTAACCTTGGTGCAAATTTCATCCCGACATCATCGGAAGATATCGGTTTCAAAAGTTGGTGCACTTGATATGAAATCTCTCAAATCCCAATTATTGCACTAATTTTTATCATATTTGGTTTGAATATGTTTTTGCAAAAAATAAGTGACTATACCAAATATGGTCAGGATCGGTCTATTATATGACCTAGTATCCATAGAAATATAGCATCCAATATGAACTTTTTCAGATCTGTAGGCAAAAAATTAATAAAAAATTCCACTCAGATTTAGTTTATGCTCATTTTCTATACCCAATTAGTTGAACCTAAGACCTATTCTCTAAACGCTTTGTAAAGGGTATCGCATAGTCGATCTAGATCGAATAGAATTTTCTTTTTTGTTTTTAATTAATTGTATCTTTTTACTGCTGGTAAAATATCTTTTATAATTTTTTAAGTCATAATTTCATAATGACTTATATTATAATTTTATTACCATAATTTTTATATATTAATAATAACTAGCAGGAAAAAATTTTAAAATCTGTAAATCTGCAAAATGGCTAAAAAGAAGTACCTTTTAAATAATATACGCTTGGTCAAAATATGAATAAAACGGTAGAATAAAACATCGATCACAAGAAATTGCCTAGCCTATTAGTATTATAGATTTTATTAAATTTAATTTGGAAAAACATATTTGTACAATTATAAGATTCTGTACTGCAGGAAATAGACTTAGTCTTTTATTTAGTAAATCATTAAAATAAAGAAGTGTTTTTGGTAAAATGCCCTAATATATATGTTTATATAAAATGCTAGTAACTTAAAAAATAAATTAGCTTCAAAATAATCAAAAAAAAAAAACACTTCGAAAATTAAATTTAAAAACAGAAATATTTTAAAGAATAATTTTTTCACATGTAACAGTTTGGCGTTTTTGTTTAAGAGTACAGTACTTTTGGTTATTTTTTGTTTATCTTATCATAGTTTAACTAAATAAAGGGTCCGCCATCTAACGTTTTTTTTTTTTTTAACTAGTGCTTATTTCGTGAATGGTAACACTTAGCTCATGTCTGATTTGACAGATAATTAGTTTTATCCTTCCGCTGAACGAATATGGTTGTGTATACGCTTGAACAATGCTGGGAAATATTGCGACATTACTTTGAAAATCATGATAATGTTGCAGAATGTGTGCGAAAATTGCGAACGGATTTTTTAAGAAGAGAAGCACCGTCAGCTCCGTATGTTCGTTATCTTGTGGAAAAAAGTGAAAGAAACTGGCATCCTCATCGATAAACCAAAGCGTGAAAAGCCAAAAACAGTGCGTACACCCGAGAATATTGCTGCTGTGGTAGAAAATGCGCGTGAAGCGCCATCAACATCAATTCACCGTCGTTCTCAAGGATTGAACATTTCGGAGGCATCATTGAGACAAATTTTGCATAAAGACCTTGGTGTGATGCCATACAAAGTCCAACTGGTTTAGAAGTTGAAGCCAATTGACCATCCAATGCGTTTTCGCTTCGCTAAGTGGGCCTGCGATCGACTTACAGAAGATGCCGATTTTGCCAAAAAATCATCTTTTCAGATGAAGCTCATTTTGATCTTAGCGGGTATATAAACAAGCAAAATTGTCAGATTTGGGGCTACGTGCCACACAGCCGAAGCTACACTCGATGTTTTGCGCCCTGTTTTTGAAGATCGCATTATCAGCCGCAGAGCTGATGTCGTTTGGCCACCTCCGAGCTGCGATTTGACACCGTTGGACTATTATTTGTGGGAGGTCCTCAAAGATAAGTGTTACGCCAACAAGCCAGAGACAATTGACGCTTTAAAGGACAATATTCGTGAAGCCATTGGTGAAATATAGCTTCACACAATCGATAATGTGCTTAAAAATTGGACCGATCGTGTAGGCTACTGCATGGCCAGCCGAGGCAGCCATTTGAATGAAATTATTTTCCATTATCAACCGGAAGGATTGTACTTTCAAATAAAAAAAAGAAATTTGAGATAATATTCAGTAGTTTTTTTTTTTATAGCATTTTCAAAAAAAAGAAAGTTATTTGGCGGACCCTTTATAAAGAAACAAAACTTATATTTATAGAAACTTTTAAAATATATGTACAAAATTTAGTTTTTAAAAACTACATAAATGATATTATAAATCTTATAAATATTATAAATTGATGAGTATAATTTTTAAAAAATATATAAAAGATTTTATAAATTGCATAAATTAAAGTCAGTCTAGACCGACTATACGATACCCTATACCATGCGTTTAGATACCCTATCTCTTAGATTCAACTAGGCATAGAAAATAAGCATAAATCAAATTTGAGTGGCATTGTTATTAATTTTTTTTTGTTTTCGGATATGAAAAAGATCGGATGCTATATTTCTGTGGAGACTAGATTGAAAAATGGATCGATTCTGATAATATTTGGTAAGGTAACTTATATTTTGCAAAAACATATACAAACAAAATTTGAGAAACATCTGCGCAACATTTTTGTTTTTTGATAGATTTAAGTGAATATCATTAAGCAGCTTTACAAGGGGGCTATGACTAAGAATTGTCCTGTAGGGTTTATTTTTAGACTACTGATTAATTGATGCAATAAACATACACAGTCCCAATTAGACCGAGATCTATATGATAATTTGGATATTATGACCACTTAAGTCGATTTCATAGGGGTCATTTGTATGGGAAATTGGACTAAACATGAACCGATTTTCACTAATTTCAACAGCGTTCAAGTAGAAGCTTATATACCAAATTTTATCAAAATATGTTCTTATTTGCGACATGCAGTTTGATTACAAGGTTTGTATGGACACACAGATGGACGGACGTCGCTAAATTGACTCAGAAAGTGACTTTGAATCGATCGGTTTAATAATATGTGGGTCTAAATTGAATATATTTGGCAGTTACACGCATTAACTCAAAGTCATTATTCTAGTGGTATAGGGTATAAAAAAGTCATTATGTCAATAAGCATTCCATCTGTTGATATCTAATGGATACAAATACCATCGTGGACTTATAGAAGTCATTTTAGATAAGCAGACATAAACCGGTTTCAATAACAGTGGTAAACCGACTATCTTGTATCACTACTTCTACCTACAGACATTGATCTGTTATTTATATAAACCATAAAGTACTCTATGTTGCCCCAAAAACAACGTCATAATAAAGACATTATACCAGAAATTTTATTTTAAAAAAATGTGGAGTAGGTAAAAACCTCTTTTCAAAAAAAAAGAAAAAACAACATTAACATAATGGATGCTAAAGTTTTAGTGATGTTGTTCTGCTTAATGTGCCCACAATGTTCACAGTTGTACTTTTATTTTCTATTATGAGAATGTTTTGTTAAAGTATATTCCTTTTTACTCTTTTGGTTTAAAATAGGCGTTAAGATAATAAGTTCCGCTTTCAGTGTTAAGTATTTGGTCTTCAAGATCGTGTGTCTTGTTATTAGGGTGTGTTATAATTTAAAATCTTATTCTGTTTAATGTATCTTAATTTCATTATGCTTGATACTTTACTGATTTGAAGAGTTTAAAGTGAAGTTTTTATTTTTGTCATATTAACCCCACCTTTAGCCACTTGCACATGTTTTACAAAAGAAGTTTTATAATCTAGGTTAATAATAATCACAGCTAATTAAAATCTGAATAATTTTTATGTTATAGTTGTAACGAATTGATTAGCCAGGTGTTGATAATTAATTTAAATAGTTCCTTAACTACTGAGTTACTGAAATAACTAATTCTTTTTTTTTAACAATAGTTAATTAATAAAAGTATTACCGTAATGCAATGGTATTATATAACTAAAACTAACTTTTTTTTCAGAGAATCTCAGCTTTGCTCTGATCATTTCCAACTTGACCCCAATTGGACTAATCATCGGTACGTAACAGACTTTGTTAAGG
The DNA here is from genome assembly GCA_963682025.1 of Cordilura impudica. NCBI lineage: Eukaryota > Metazoa > Arthropoda > Insecta > Diptera > Scathophagidae > Cordilura > Cordilura impudica. The sequence goes on from OY821517.1 coordinate 323,415,136, forward strand.
ACATGTTATAAATCTATCAAATGCCAGTTAAGCTTTCTTAAAGCAAACTCATGCCTTCATATATCCATAAACGTGCAGTCACGTGACTTTTCTGTATTGGTCATTTTCTTTCCACAACTAATAAATAAATCATTTGTTTTTGAATTTCATTTAAAAAGTAACTATTTTCAATAAATGATTTAATGATTAAGAGTACAATGTCAATTAAATCTTCAAGACAATAATAATGACATAATCAAATCACTTACATGCCAAACAATAATGATAAATATATCAAATATTAATGATTTGGACAAACAACCATCGATCAAATAGCCAAAAACGTAGCAATACTACCTGTATGTGTCATATTAAGAAGGCATTCATATAGAAGAGAATAGAGCAGACAGACAGACACAGACAGACAGTGTATCATCAAAAGGCCTCTTTTGCAATCACAACAGAACAACAACAAAAATTACAGTTAGAGATACTTTTATGTATATGCCAGCAGAACTTTAAAAGAATCTCTTAGCAGAGTGCAAAAAGAAAGTGCATATAGAAAACAATCTTATAAAAATTTTTTTTTTAAATAAATAAAATAAATTTAGTTTTTTTTTTTTTTTTAAACAAAATATAAGAGCCGACCAGGCTTAGAGAAAGGGTCGCATGACCAACTAATTGGAAATAAGAAAATAAGCAAATTTCGCTAGCATAGTTAAAAAATTGTTTTCTGCCGATATAAAATAGTTCTTATAAGATGTTATCATCATATATGTCGAAAAATGGACCGATAAAATATATATATGATAAATATAATATATTAATATATTTGGCAGAGTTACTTATAATATAAACCAAATTTAAACAAGTACGAAAATTATAGTCGGTCTAGACCGACTGTACGATACCCTATACCATGCGACCCTATCTCTTAGGCCCAACTAACTGGATATAGAAAATAAGCATAAACCAAATTTGAGTGGAAGTTTTATTAATTTTTTGGCTGCAGATATGAAAACGTTCATATCGAATGCTATGTCTATATGGGGACTAGGTCCAAAAATGGACCGATCCTGACCATGGTTGGTAAAGTCTCTTGTATTTTGCGAAAATATATACAAACAAAATTTGAGATGAATCAGTGCAATATTTTTGTTATACCCTATACCACCATGTGGTTTGGTAACAACTAAAAATATTTGACCTAGACCCATCTTTTATTATACCGATCGAATCAGAATCACTTTTTGAATCGATTTAACTATGTCAGCCCGTCCGTCCGTCCGTCCGTCTGTGTCTCCATGTAAACTTTGTAATCAAACTGCAGGTCGCATATATGAATATATTTTGATGATATTTGGTACATAAGCTTTCATCAGCTATAGGATGAAAGATGTTGAAACTGGTGAGAATCGTTCTATGTTCAGACCTAGCCCCCATACAAATGACCCCTATAAAATCGACATAAATTGCCATAAGATCCAAATTGTCGTATAGATCTTAGTCCAATGGGTTTATATGTATTTATTACATCCATTAATGAATAGTCCAAAAACGGTCCCTATGGGACAACTCTTGGTCATAGGCCCCATATAGAGCTGCTTCCCGATCTTCACTTAAATCTATCAAAAAACAAAAATATTGCACTGATTCATCTCAAATTTTGTTTGTATATATTTTCGCAAAATACAAGAGACTTTACCAACCATGGTCAGGATCGGTCCATTTTTGGACCTAGTCCCCATATAGAAATAGCATCCGATATGAACTTTTTCATATCTGCAGCCAAAAAAATTAATAAAAATTCCACTCAAATTTGGTTTATGCTTATTTTCTATATCCAATTAGTTGGGCCTAAGAGATAGGGTCCCTAAACGCATGGTATAGGGTATCGTATAGTCGGTCTAGACCGACTATAATTTTCTTACTTGTTTTTTGATAGATCTAAGTGAAGATCGGGAAACAGCTCTATATGGGGCCTATGACCAAGAGTAATAATAAACCAAATCTGGCCAATACATATGCAACAATTTGGATTTTAGAGCAGTTTAGGTCTATGTAATAGAAATCATTTATATGGGGACTAGTTCTAAATACGCACCGATTTTTACCAACTTCAACAGCGTTCGTCCCTTGGCTATTAATAGCTTACTAGCAGATTCCAGCGCTCGAAATTCGAGTGCAATTTCTAGACAGCTTTATTTTTCAACTTATCCAATTCAAAAACCAAAACTTTTATGGATTATTATTATTGTGAATGAAGATAACAAACTCATTAACTATCACATTAACAAATTTAATAAAATACACACATAGCTTATATATAATTATATCATCCCTTTATGTGTTAGTAGCAAATTTAAATGCAATTTACTTAAAATAAAGGAAAAAATTTAAAAATCTGTAAATCTGCAAAACGGCTAAAAAGAAATACCTTTCAAATAATATAAGTTTGGTTAAAATCGTGATAAAGTGGTAGAACAAAACATTTGTCACAAGGAATCGCCTAGCCTATTAATATTATAGATATAAAGAATTTCGGTAAAATATATTCATATTTGCGAACTGTATTTGGATTACACATGAATATGTCGACTCGAGCTATTATAAGGATCAAGAATACATACACTTTGTGGGGTCGGAAATTCATTTTAATGCGCTACAAATGGAATATCAAACCCTTAATATACGCTCTGCACAGTGGTGTGAAGGGTATAGAAAAAGGCAATTTACTAAGAAAATGTACTTCATAAAACACGCCTCTTATTTAAGAAAATTGCCTTTTTTAAGAATACTTTTTTGATAATGAACTTTTTAAAGAAGGTACTATTATAAGGTAATTTACCTGTTTAAGAAAGGACAATTTTAACAACAGATACTTTTTTAAGAAAAGTAATTTTAGGAAAGGTAGTTTTTTAAGAAAAAAATTTTTTTAAGAAAAGGTACTTTTTTAAGGAAAGATACTGTCTTAAGATAAACGACTTTTTAGGGAAACATACGTTGTTATGATTTGGTACTTTTCTGTAAAAAATAATACATTACAATATTGTAGAGTTTTATTAAAATATACTTTATACAGAAAGGTATTTTAAGAAAAGCTACTTTTTTACGAAAAGACTCTGAAAATGTTCTTTTTAAGAAAATATTTTTTTTTTAAAAAAAGCTCCTTTCTGTTTCTTGCTTCTCGAAAACTGATTATCCAAAATGGAATGCTCTACTATCCGGTATTGACTGGAATGATATCCTTTCATCTATTGATTGTGATGAGATGATCACAAGCTTTTAAAACATGTTGAACGCATGTATATTACAGATATGATTTCAACCCGTAAATAGATGGGTCCACCATGGAATAATAATTATTTAGCTAAATTCAAAAATGGAAAGAATATAGTATAAAAAAATTCAAAAAGTCTGGTTCCCCTGCTGATTTTACCAAGTATTTAGTTGCTAGATCAGAATACAATATTGAAAACAAAAGGGCTTACAATAACTACTTCACTCGTATGTTATATAATTTAAAGAGGAATCGAAAATCATTTTACAATTTTGTTAATTCTAAACTTTGATCACGTGAATATCCTAATTCTTTGAAATTTGGATCAATTTCGGCCGATGATGATTTATCAATCAGTTATAGTTTTGCTGATTTCTTTGCTACTACATATTCAATACAAAATTTTGATCAATCCGCACAATATCCTTTTGAAATTTCCAAAGCTTCTTCGATAATAAATGTAAATTTTCTTAACAACATCACTGTTTTGAGTAAATGAAAACACAGAAAAATTCTGTTTATCTTATCTCTGATGGAATACCAAATAATATTATTAAGCACTGTGCTGACTCCCTGTCCTATCCACTAACAATACTTTTTAATCAGTCCTTGCGTACATGATATTTACCATCTCTATGGAAGGGATCTTATATCATCCCTTTATATAAATCAGGCAATAAGGTCAATGTGTCTAACTAAAGAGGCATCGCAGAATTGAGTGCAATCCCGAAACTCTTAGAAAATATTATAACAGGCTCGCTATCACATTAAGTTTCATCCATGCTTTCTCCATAACAACATGGCTTTCGTAAATCTCGTTCTACAATCATCAACGTTCTGGAACTTACTACAATTATAAATGACGGATTTAGAGATCGTATGCAAACTGATGTAATTTACACCGACTTTAGTAAAGCATTTGATAAGGTGAATCATGATTTATTATTATACAAGCTGAATATGTGTTTTAGTAATTCTTTAGTCTTCTGGTTAAAATGTTATTTAACGAACAGATCTCAGCGGGTTAAATTTAGTAACGCTGTCTCTAAAAAAATCTGAGTGTTTTCTGGTGTTCCACAAGGAAGTCATCTGGTCCAGTATTTTTTTTTTATCAATGATCTCCCTTCTGTTATTCAACACTCTAAAATTCTCTTATACGCTGATGATGTCAAACTATTTTCCTCTCTTCAAAATTTCTTTCAACATTTTTTGCTACAATCCGATCTAAATAATTTTTGTGGATGGTGAAATGTAAACTCAATATAAACAAGTAAGAAAATTATAGTCGGTCTAGACCGACTATACGATACGCATGGTATACGTTTAGAAACCCTATCTCTTAGGCCCAACTAACTGGACATAGAAAATAAGCAAAAACTAAATTTGAGTGGGATTTTTATTAATTTTTTTGCCTGCAGATATCTATATGGGGACTAAGTCCAAAAATGGACCGATCCTGATCATGTTTGGTAAAGTCTCTTGTTTTTTGCAAAAATATATACAAACAAAATCTGAGAAGAATCAGTGCAATATTTTCGTTTTTTAATAGATTTAAGTAAAGATCGGGAAGCAGCCCTATATGGGGCCAAAGGGATCATTTTTGGATTACTCATTAATGGACGTAATGAACGCATACAAAACCCAATTTGAATAAGATCTATATGACAATTTGGATCTTATGGCAATTTATGTCGATTTCATAGGGGTAATTTGTATGGGGGCTAGGTCTGAACAAGGAACGATTCTCACCAATTTCAACAGCGTTCATTCCATGGCCGATAAAAGCTTATGTACCAAATTTCATCAAAATATATTAATATTTGCGACCTGCAGTTTGATTACAAGGTTTACATGGACACACAGACGAACGGACGGACGGACGGACATTGTTAAATCAACTCAAAAAGTGATTCTGATTCGATCAGTATAATTAAAGATGGGTCTAGGTCAAATACAGCTCCCACATAGTGGTATAGGGTATAAAAATGCAAGCACATGTCCTTTTTCAGATGTAAAAATCTACATACTACTTATTTTGTGAATCAGAGTGAATTGGACTCGGTTGATACATTCTCATATCTTGGCATTTTATTAGATCATATATTAAACTTTCGTCCGCATATATCTTCAGCAATAAACAAAGCTTATGGCGTTCTTGGATTTATGAAGCGATGGAGTAAAGAATTTTTTGACCCATATATAACCAAACAGCTATATACATCCCTCGTTTTGGAATATGGTTCTATAATATGGGATCTGTTTTACATTATTCATATAAATTTCGTCGAATCTGTCCAGAAAACATTTTTTTTATTCTGTCTACGTGGACTTGGTTGGAACTCCGTTGCCTTACCCTCTTATGAATTCAGACTTGCTCTAATCAAGTTACTGACACTGAAAAGTCATAGAACTATGCTTAGTATGAATAGAAAACTCAGTTTATTCCATGACGACATTGATTACAATTACTTGTTTATTAGGATTCAAATTAATATACCATCGAGACCTACAAGAAACTTTAAGCTCTTAAATATTATTTATTTTCGATTTAACTATGCTAATAATGATCAATTTCGCCGGTTATGTGAGCAATTTAATGGAATTTACCATATCATAGATCTGCCCGAAAATAAAGAATCTTTGAAACGTAAAATTATTCTACAACTAAATACTTAAATCGTCATTATTTTATTTGTTATATGTATTTTATACACTAAATATATTAGTCTGTAAGGACATTTGTAATTACATAGACTTTAAATAAATCTATACTAATATTATAAAGAGGTAATGTGTGTTTGTTTGTTTGTTTGTTTGTTTGTAGGAGGTAATCTCCGTAACTAGCTATCTGATCTTCCTGAAATTTTCACAGAGTCTTACCGCGGATATGGGAAGTGCTATAGGCTATAATTTTTTCAATATTTTTAGTGGGCGTGGCACCTCCCACACAAAGTAAATTTTAAATATCATATACATATATTGAGAATTATGATAGGGAGAGCTTTGCAAATATGTGTGAGGTCACCTATTGTTAATATTAGTAGCCACGCCGGAAATGGGCGGGATCGGAGAAGTGGGCGTGGTACTTCCCATACAAGTAATAATTCAATGTTATATATCTCGAGTACTGAGACAGAGAGAGCTTTTCAAATTTGTCTGATGGCACCTATTATTAATGTGAGCAGTCGGACAAAAAATGGGCAGTATCGGACCAATAGGCGTAGCACCTGCCATACAAATTAAATATAAAATGCCATATATCTGGAGTACTGTTATAGTGAGAGTCTTGGGACTTTGTGTGCACCCATAAGTTATTCATATGATTAGTTAGACAAAAAATGGGCGTGATCGGAGCAGTGGGCGTGGCACCGCCCGTACGAAGTAATTATATGATATCATATAACTGGTGAACTAAAAAAGGGAAACTTTGCAATTTGTACGAGCCCATCAGGTCTTAGTATGTGTAGTCAGACAAAAAATTTGTGGGTTCACATCAATGGGTGTGGAACTCCCCATGCAAAGTAACTTTTTAAAGTCATATATCTGGAGTACTGTAAAAGAGAGAGCTTTATGGCTTTGTGTGAGCCCATAGGTTCTTTGTATGATTAGTAGAACAAAAAAATGCGCGTGATCGAAGCAGTGGGCGTAGCACCGGGCAAGCAAAGTAGATATCTAATATCATATAACTGGGAAAGACTCGAAATTTTGCACGAGTCCATCAGATATTAATGTGAGCAGTCCGATAAAAATTGGGCGGGATGGGATAAGTGGGCGTGGCACCTCCTATAAAAAATATGATGTACTACGAAAGCAACAGACTTTTGACAAGTACATTAGTTATCAATGTGATTTGTCGTGGAAAATATATCGTCAAAATCAAAATCGCCAAACCCAAAAATCGCGAAAAATAAAAATCGCCCAAAAACAAATATTTTCAAAATCAAAAATGGGCAAAATCAAAAATCACTAAAAATAAAAATTGCCAAGTGATATTTTAAGTTCCAGGCCAAAAGTTGAGTGTTGCCAGATCTAATTTGGAAAATCCATGTTCTTCTCATTGGCAGCTACATGTACCTCCAGGGCAGGAACGCCGAAAAATCTGATAATTGTTGTACCGAATTAAAAAAGCAAAAATCATTTTATATCAGCAAGTATCAAAATAAAAGAATCTATATTAATAATCTATACTTTGTATAATAAAGAGGTAATGTGTTTGTTTGTTTGTAGGAGGTAATCTCCGTAACGATTTATCTGATCTTCCTGAAATTTTAGTTGGCATGTCACCTCCCATACAAAGTAAATTTTTAATATCATAATATTATATACTAAGTACTATGATAGAGAGAGCTTTGAAAATTTATCTCAGGTCATCTATTATTAACGCGAGTAGTAAGACAAAAAAATGGGCGGGATTGGACAAATGCGCATGGAAACCCCTATACAAACTTAATATTAAATGTGATATATTTGAATTACTGTATTAGTGAGAGCCTTGGGACTTTGCGTGAGCCCTTTCATAAGGATTCGGAAGGGGCGGGAGGGGGGAGGGTGTAGCGAAGCACACCGGGTTACATCTAGTAAATAAATAAATTGCTGAAATTGCTTAGGAAAATTAACTTTTTGAAAAAAGCTACTTATGGTACTTTTTTAATACAATCACTTATAGTACTTGTGGTACACTTATGGTACTTTTTTAATACAATCACTTTTGTTAATAAAAAGGAATGTTCCATTTTTAAGAAATGGTAGGGGAAAGTTTTCGGTTGCCGGCACCCTTTTATTTTTGACCCACAACTTTTATCCAATTGCACAATATATGAACATATGCATACCAATGGAAAGCCAGATACCTTAGCTGATAACTGCTGAAGGAATCGAGTTTATTACATCCACTGGAAAATGTTTACTAAAGTTTAGTGAAATGTTTTTTTTTTTTTTTGCCATTTAGAAAAAGTTGGTCGGTTGTCGGCACCCTAAGAAAATCCACTGAAAATGGAAGAATACACACAGAAAAAATATTTGCCAACCGAATTGGTCTTAAGTGGAACAACTGTATTTTCGATTGTATCAACAGAAATTTCATAACTTCTGCAAATTTTCTATTATGATAAAATATTTACTGTTAAGGCAATAGAATTGTCATCAGCGTGAACCCGAAAATCGGTTATTAGCATTATCCCAATTCGGTTGGTAATAAATTCGGTAGCAACAATGAATCTGTTTTCTGTGTGTATAAATGAAAACCACCATTATTCAAAGAAAACAATTTATTTATTTTGATGACTATCAATGGCACTTTTCACATTAATCGTCATCAGAATCGCAATGCTTGCGTGTGAAAATACTATTGCAGCTTTTTCACCAAATATCGTCTGATTGGTTTAATAATGGCATCAGTATCAATCTTATTTGAAGAAGACGATTGTGTTGGAGCTGACATAACTAAAAATGTCAAAAATGAAAACAACACTATAATAATTACATTTACATCTCTGATGATATTTCACCATTTGTCACAAGGGCTGCCGATTTTATTAGCCATTTTGAAAAGTGAAAAAAACTTTCGGTTCCGAACACTTTGGTCGCGTTTATTGTTGAATCACAAAACAGACTGACTTTATTTCACAAATATTCAATAATTTAAAACACTAAGCAAATCACCAATATGAAACTTCAAAGTTAAATTTCACTCGTTAAAAAATATCTTGATTGTAAAATCAAAGTACATGCGTCTATTATCTTCGGTATTCGGCATAATAAGTACGTGCTAATAAAGTGCACATTTGACATTTGTCAGAACGACCATATGATCTTTCTGTGAAAAGCTAAGGCGGGGTGCCGACAACCGACCAGTGCATTATGGTTCCAAACATAACTTTTCTTTGCCAAAATTATAAAAATGAAAAAAAAATATATTTTTTGGATTGAAATATAATTTTAATGAAAGTTTTAATCCTTTAATGCATTATTTTGTATTATTAACCCTTTACTGCACTTTATATTAAAAATGTATTTTATTTATATTAATTCAGTATTTGGCTGATTTTTTTTTTTAATAATATTATATTAACATCTAGTTAACCGAATTCTCGAACTAAGGCCAATTGTTTTTAAGCTTTCCGCTTTTAATATTTTATAGAATAAATGAAAAAAGATTAATTAACCATAAATAATGCATTATGGGCATTGAATGTTTTATTAATTGTTTTCTTTTTAGGTACATATATTGTTTGGTTATTTTCGAATTTTTAAAATTTCAGCTTTCTTATTGGTTTTTATTCGAATAAAAAAAAATTAATTTACATTTTATACATATTAAATTCATTTTATACGTTATTATACAGTTTTAACTTATTTATAAAATTAGTTCTAATTATCAAAAACATAATGTTAATTCAATTTAAAAAAAAACTATATATAAAACTCGCTATTTAAAACTAAGTTTTCCTCCTCGTTATCTGCATCTTCATCAGTCATACATTCATCGTCTTCAGTGTGGTGTAAGTGTAAATATGCTCCTATGGGATCCTCACTGCATAATAATTCAACAACTTCTGGTGGAAGTGTTAAACGTTTTCGTTGATGAACACGTCTATTAATATGCAGCGATGTTATTAGTAGATCTGATGTATCTATTCCTCTGTTAAAAACATCAGTGAGATTATCGATGCGGCTGGTTTTTCGGGCATGATACAACCTATCAGATTTATATCATTTATTTTGGGACTCTGCAGCATCTTCTGCGAAAAATTTATTTCAGAACTCTGCAGCATCTTCTGCAAAATAACCAACCGGCAGTGCAGTATTTTGAATTATTTGCCTCGAGTGTATAAGCACTTTGTGCACAGTTGGGGTCATGGAAAACCAAGACTATTTTTGTATAATTATTGCTGCCGTTTGAAAACAATATATATCAAATTTGTCTAAATTTAAGGAAAACTGACAAGATAGACATATCAATATTATCCTACAATGAAATATTAGTTCCTCTTCAACTTCAGTTATTTTCGAAAACATATTGTGTTCCGCAAATGCTCGACGAGATGTGTTTCCATCGTTGGTATTACCAGAACCACCGATTTTTGAAACATCAACGCGTAGACCAAGGCCTGTCCTAAAATCATTTTGAGCTTTCTCCTTTTTTTGCATAACAGTCAACTTATCTTCATCTGATTTGATTTGCCACTTTTTGTAACCCAAATGACGAATAAACTAAAAATTTAATCCAGCAGTGTAGTGGACTTATGCCATGCTTCAAATTGTTGCTGATCGGAGAATTTTTCGGAATTAAAGTCCATAATTTTAATAATGTCCTTTGGAGTACAAACGCAAATAGGGCAAGTTTGAGTCGATTTAGTTCCGGTAATAATATTTAAAACTTTTCCGTCGAATACAGTCAGAAACAAACTGAACTTAATTTTAATTATTCTGCCTTCTTCTAATATAATTTTCAAATTTTTGAGATTTTCAGCTTGTTTTTCTAAATCGTCGTTTTCTTTTAAGATAACGTCGCTTGTTTCTCTAGTAAACTCAAGTTTTAAGGGTCTACAATATCTTGTCGATTGCGGTGTGCGATTTTTCCAGAGAGGTTTGCCTGACGAGTGCAATATTCTCAGTGGAATTACTGTCGTAGCTAAAATGCATGAATCTGAAATGTGTGATGTACTTGGCTCCAAATAGGATGGTTTATACTGAGCTCGGCCAGTACTTCCGTCAAAACCATAACTCAAAATAAATTCTGCAGACATAAAGTTCATATTTTCGGAGTTCATAACAGAAATTACGACCTCTTTTTGCAGCTCAACTATTCTTGTAGCCGTGTGGTTCATAAGCCCTTGTAAAGGCACTTTTGCAATACTTTCGCTAACAGTAATGTTATCTGGCCTACATTTACTTTTTGCCTAGAAAATTTTCTTGTAGGATGGAAATATATCGGCATTTTTAAGCTTGCTTTCGATTCGAATATTGGTATACTGTTTCTTTGAAAAATTATTTTCAAGAAGAAATGCCAACGCTTCATCTTCAGAAAGAGCAATTGGTGTTGTCACATCTTGGGTGCACAATTTTCTAATTTTTGACGGTCTTGTCGGACTTTCTACAGCCTTCTTCAGAACAACTGCCAAATCAATCTTTCATCGTTTGCGAGCTGACATTGCTGCTGCATGGATAAATAGATTGGTTTCATTTTCGTTAGATATCACAAGTTCAGCTGCTACTCTTCTCTTACTTCGATCAAACTTCTGAGAGAATGATAGGCATGGTCGTACACCTCCTGACGCACTTGGCTCATCTGAACATACATCCATCGGACATTCTTCTAATATACTTGCTTTTGGTGTGTTTTGTTTTGTCAATATTAATTCACCATCCAACCAATCACTTTTTTATACCCTCCACTCCAGTGTGCAGAGGGTATATATAAGTTTGTCATTCCGTTTGTAATAATTAGAAAAACAATTTTGGACCCCATAAAATATATATATTTGTGATCCTTATAACAACCGGAGTTGATATAGCGATGTCCGTCTGTCCGTCTGTTGAAGTCACGGCAGCTAGGGTGCTCGTTGACATAAAAAATCATTCACTAGTATCCTGAGAAGTTTGCTATTTAAAATCGTCCAAATCGGTCGGTTAGGGCCCGAGATTTGAATGAAGAACTAAAAAAAGTCTTGAAAAAATATAATTTTCTATGTTGTTCTTGTCACGATCACGCCTTCAATGGTGCAGCAACAGTGATAATTTTTAATGAGAATGATTCACCAAATTCATGGGAAGATTTCTATTTCAAAAATCATTGAAATCGGTGGAACAGGTCCAGGGATATCTCTGAAAAATTAAAAAAAAAAAAATTAAAAATATGATATTTCTATATTGTTCTTGTTTTATTCTAAATGTTGTGTTGTTGTCATAGCTGGACTTGTTGTTTTTATGGTCGTTGTGGTAATAATATAATAAAAACTAACCCTTTGTACATTTTTTTTATTAACTCTGCTAGAAAAATTTAAAAGTTTCCATTGTTTTGGCATCACTAAAAAAATTTGTTAGATCATTTCTGTTATTACCACCAGCCTGCGTGCAAAATTTCAGATCGAATTTCAGAATTTCAGAATCGAATTTCCATACAGTAAAAATAAAAACAATCCCAAAAGAAACTTTCGGACTGCATGGCTGAATGAATTTCCTTGGCTACTAAATAAAGATGGTAATGGGTATTGTATAGCTTGTGAAAAGAAATTGTCCAATCACGTAAGCTATTTAAAAAAACATGCGAAAATCCGAACTCATATACAAAATGTGGAAAGGAAAAAAAACCAAATCAAAATAAATTCTTTTGTAAGTGCAGAAAAAGGAAATCTTGCTAAACAAGTATACCAAGCCGAACTAACACTTGTAATGTTCCTAATTTACCATAATTTGCCATTTATATTAATGGATTATTTACCCGGCTTATAAGTGGAGTGTTGTCCTGACTCTAAAATTGCAGGGAATATTAAATGTGGCAGAACAAAAGCAACACAGCTAGCAGAGACTTTGGGGAATAAAGCCAAAAATGATATTATATCTAAATTGAAAAACACAACATTCTCTTTGATCGTAGATGAAACCACAGATGTATCGACCAAAAAGTCGCTAGTCTTAGTTGTTCGATACATGGACAAATTGTCACGAAACATTTATGACAGGTTTTTAAGTCTTATAGAGGTTGTAAGCTCGGATGCCAAATCACTTTACGACATCATAAAAACCTTTTTTAAAGAACATGGTATTCCTCTAGAAAACATTATTGGGTTAGCAACTGATGGTGCCAACGTTATGGCTGGAGAAGCTAATGGGTTGCAAGCTAAATTTAAAAACGATATAGATATATTTTATATTAAATGTACTTGCCACTCACTACATTTATGTTCTGCTTATGCTTGTAAGAAGCTTCCTGCACAAATTGAAATTCTTTGTAGAAACATTTATAACTTTTTTTCGCATAGTTCGAAACGTATTCTTGAATTCAAAGAATTTCAAGATTATTGCAGTGTAGAACCACATAAAATATTAGGTATTTCTGTAACCCGGTGGCTGGCACTAGAAAATGTAATTAATCGTATAATTGAGCAGTGGACTGCCTTGCAGTTATATTTTATATCGTTCCACTTCGAAGTAAACGGTATAAAAGCTTGTGAAATGGGTGAACTGATGGGCGACGCTGGCTTAAAAGTGTATTTTTTATTCCTCTCATATATTCTTAATATAGATAATAACTTAAATAAAGAATTTCAATCGGAAAAGGTGCGTCTTCCATACGTCTATAGCCAATTGGAATTAAATTTCAAATTAATTTTAAGTAATTTTACCAAAAGCAGTTATGTTAAAAGTTTAGTTTCTTTGGAAACAGTAAATTTATTCGATGAAAGGAATTACTTAAATGTGGAAAATATTTTTATTGGTCGCAAAGCTGAACTATATATGCAGGAATGTAACTTGTCCAACTTAAAGAAATATGAAATTAAAAAAAATATACAATCTTTTTATATCGAACTTTTAAAAGAAATTTCAAAACGTTTTGACTTTTCAAGAAAAGATTTAAAACATCTTTCCATTATAACACCAAATCAAGTTTTAAATAATTTAGGAATAGCTTTGGAGCCTTTATTGTCATCATTCCCGAACTTTACAGGCGATAATGAAGAAAAAATTTTAACCCAATGGAAACTATTAAGATTTTCTAGCATATCAGAATTAAATAGTGATATGGATATAGTTGAATTTTGGGATAAAGTATCCAAATACAAAAATGGAATGGGTGAGAAATGTTTTGAAGATCTAATTTATTTTGTTCAAAATTTACTAACATTGCCACATAGTTCAGCTGCTGCCGAAAGGAAATTTTCAGAACTTAATTTAATAAAAACCAAGTTTCGAAATAAACTTGATTTTAAAACTATTAATAATATAATGCAATCAAAAGAATTGTGCAAAAACCAAATAAATTCCCACTATGTGTGGTCTGCAAAAGGGACGTTTTAGCTTTATCGATTTTTTTTTCTTAAACAATACAGTGATGAATGTTACCTGTAACTAATTTGTTAATCTCCATTTGTAATAAAATTACATTGAAGATTTTTAGTTATTAAGTATTTAATATGTAAAAGAATTACATTACACTATGTGTGGTCTGCAAAACGGACGTTTTAGCTTTATTGATTTTTTTTTTCTTAAATAATACAGTGATGAATGTTACCTGTAACTTATTTGTTGATCTCCTCTTGTAATAAAATTACATGAAAGACTATTAGTAATTAAGTATTTGATATGTAAAAGAATTACATTTTTGTTTTGTTTTTTGTTAACTCTGAAGTACAAATTTTGTTAATTATGAAATCCAAATGATAAATATGGTAATATAATTAAATAAAAACATAAAAAAATTTTGGTTATTTTTTTCTCAATACTTTTAAAAAAAATTTTGGTTACAAAAAATTTTTTGTCGTGGCAACACTGACTACGAGTTAATATAAAGGGAGTAAAAATTCACCAACATCTAAAGCAAATAATGCTAAAATACCTAGTTGTTAATAAAAAAAAAACAATGCAAATATAGCAAAAAAAATTTTATGTATTAATTTATTTATAAATTTATATAAACATATTAAATAATACAAATAATATACATATATTATATATGTATATCCATAACAACTGCATGTTAGAAATAAGTCGGTATATTATTTTATTTACATAAAATTCTGCAATATTTTGTTGTGGTAAAAATACATTTCTTTTGCATTAACAGAGTGTCACTTCATTTTGCTCAGCGTGACTATGCCACAGTAGATGGCGCCACAATTTTTGTTTGTTCTAATTAGCTTTGCGATAGTTATTTCTATTTTAATATGAATGTTAATATTTTCAACTGGATATCATACAGAACAATGTTAAGAGTATACACGGGCTGGTCTTTTATTTCATACGTATTTTCATTATTATTTTACAAATATGAACATAAGTTTGGCATATTAACTTTTTGTTGTCTTTACAAAATATAGTTACCGAGTTCATCAATGAGTTTTTTGCTTTCAAAACAGTTCTACATAGTTATATAGGATTATTATTCTGCTTTACCTACAAAATATCTGAATGCGATTACATTTAATTTTTAAAAATTGTTTATAATTACTAAAGCGTTATTATTCACATAAATACAAAATTGCACTTTTTAAATTTTCCATTCAAATTTTAGAAAATATCAATTCTAATAAAAACTGGAATAAAAATTTTCAATTATAAATTAGAAAATATTAATTGAATATCAGAAAATCATGTCAAAACGTCGGAAATAATACTAAATTTAGAAGTCATCAATTGCATCAAATTCCCAAAAAAAAACACCAAATATGTTTACATTTAAAAAATGTTTACATTTAAAAAAAATGTTTGCATTCAGGAGGAATTAATAGCTTTTCAGTAACTTCTTTTAACGATATCAGTAAAATTTTTAAACGATATTCGCTATTGTTCAAGTCAGCTGTTGTTGTTATCTAAACGACAACCATTTTTGTGTTTTTTATTCAATCGATAAAAATTTAAAATATAAATAAAAATCATAAAATAGTGAAAATATTTTGCTTTTATTAAAAAACTTTTTTATATAAATAAAAAAATTAAATAGCATATTCAATTCACTATTGCATTTTCGAATAAATAAACAGAAATATTAGTAAAAAATAAAGATATTAAACATAAAGATAAAATCATCCTGTCAAACACGAAGTAATTTGTTTTTTTCTATTCTTCTTTGTGTTTTTCGCTTATTTTGACGGAGATCCCACTCGTTTACAATCTAAATAAATAGAAAAATAGATATGTCGACTGCCGTTAAGATGTCTGTACTTAGTGAATCACTTAATCCTTAGTGCAAACAACAATAGCTGTCTATATATTTCGCGATTGTCGGATCGATGAAATTTACAGAATCGGACTACAGAAAACATTGATTTAAATTCAATGAATTTTAGAAAACCTCAAATGATATTTAAGAATTGCGAACACAAAAATTGTTACATAAATAAACGCAATTTGATGAGAATGTTATTTATATATATGTAAATTTTCACAATTTTTTTGGATGAATATTTGAAGTTTTTCAGAAAATAAAGATAACAAATTATTTTATTTAAAATGTTTGGGACATTTGGTTTTTTGCGTTTGGCATCCCTAATTTGATTATTTATTATTATTATAAATTTATTCTCTATGTTTTCCAAATATGGCAATATTTTAATAAAAAAGTTGAAAGAGCTTTTTTTTGTTATTATTTTGTTACTCCATCCGACCTATATGGCCGCAACGAAGAAATATTTGGCTAGTAAAAGAAACTATACAGCCATCTCCCATTAGCACGATTTAATGCATGTAGCCACCCTACACAACCATTACCTTTGCTATGGAGGTAAGGGCGAGCTATTTAATTAGCAAAAACTAAATTAAACGAGAAGTTATGTCATATAACCCGAAACGCATGCATATAGGTATATAACCTAAATGCATGCCGATCAGCAACCACAATGACAAAAAAGCAAACACCGAAATAAATCCGAAATAGTAGAAAAGACGAAAACCAACCCAAATAATTTGCTGAAATAATCTGGTATTAAGTTTAACAAATTGTTTATTTTTCCAATATTTTGTTTACATTTATAATCATTACTCAAACCGAGGTGGAGGGTATCAAAGATTCGGCACAGCCGAATTTAACACTCTTACTTGTTTTTAATAAATGTTTTGTGCGTTCGATTGCATTTTTCCCAATATCTTTTTAAATTTGAGCAAAACACAGATATTATTTGATGCAAATATTTATTAAAGATATCAGAAAGATTTTGCGATCCAATTGTATTAGTTATATATTTTAATATTAGGTTATGTTTTTGTTCCTTGTTTGCCCTGTAAGCCAGATTTGGAATAAATCCGAATTTTTGAAAGAAAAGTTGTCTGGAAAAAATAATTTTTTTTTTTAATCGGCAAGTATCGGCAAGATCTAACAAAACGGAATTAAGGTACAGATTCTAATCTTCGTTTTCTAATTGTTCATACAATTATAGATTTTTATAGATTTTTGTAAGTCTACCTAAAGTTAATGTTTTTGCATTAAATTTTTTTTCTGGTGCGCATGAAAGACTTATTTTTTTTTTTTTATCATGATGCCAATTTTTTACACTTTTGTAATATAAAATTGTTATTATACCTACCCTCAGCTATTTTTTCTATTTATAATAATATTGGATTCTTTTAGTTTTTAAAAACAAAAATTAATAAGTGAAATGTAAAAAAACGCGTTTTTCTTTCCTTTTTAAGATTTGCTTAAAAACTTTAACTTTAAGTTGTTGTATTATAACGGTTAGGCATAATTTTTTAAAACACAATTTGTTCTTTGTTGTTTTGAAATGTTATTAGAATATTTGACTACAAAACCAAAAAAAACAAGTAAGCAAATTATAGTCGGTCTATCCCGACTATACGATACCCTATACAATGGTTAAGAGACCCTATCTCTTCGGTCCAACTAATTGGATATAGCCAATAAGCATAAACCAAATTTGAGTGGCATTTTTATTAATTTTTTTCGCTGCAGATATGAAAAAGTTCATATCGGATACAATATTTATATGGGGACTAGGTCGAAAAATGGACCGATCCTGACCATATTTGGTAAAGTCACTTATACTTTGAAAAAATATATACAAACCAAATTTGAGAAAAATCGGTGAAATATTTTTGTTTTTTGATAGATTTAAGTGAAGATCGGGAAGCAGCTCTATAGGCCTATGACTAAGAATTTTCCTATAGGGAGTATTTTTGAACTACTGATTAATGGATGTAATAAACACATACAAACCCAATTTGACTGAGATGTATATGATGATTTGGAACTTATGGCAATTTATGTCGATTTCATAGGGGTCCTTTGTATGGGGGCTAGGTCTAAACATATACCGATTCTCACCAATTTCAACAGCGTTCATCCCATGGCCGGTGAAAGCTTATATACCAAATTTCATCAAAATATATTCATATTTGCGACCACAGACGAACGGACGGTCGGACGGACGGACGGACGGATGGACGGACGGACATTGCTATTTCGACTCAAAAAGTGATTCTGAGTCGATCGATATAATTAAAGATGGGTCTAGGACGAATATTTTTGGTTGTTACAAACAGCAGCACAAAGTCATTATACCCAAACCACATAGGTATAATGAAAAGAGAATGTGAGAAAAATTTAATTTTGGCCAAGAAATGTTATGTTTGAAACCACAGTGCAGTGCGGCAACCACCCACTTTACCCTACTGTTTTAAGAAAAGATACTTTTTGAAGAAACTGTTTTTTTTTTTTTAAGAAAAGGACATTTTTAACGAAAAAGTTCTCTTTAGATTAAGTTTCCTTTTTAAAGGAAATATACATTTTAATAAAATTTGCTTTTAGAAAAGGTGCTAGTTTAATGGAAATTAATATTTTTTTAAGAAAGTGTACTTTCTGAAGACAAATTACTTTTTGAAGGGAAGATACTTTCCGAAGAAAAAGTACTTTTTAAAGGAAAGGTACTCTCTGAAGAAAAAGCATTTTTTGAAGAAAATGTACCTATTGAAGAAAATAAGGAAATCCAGCCTTAAAGGGATATAATTAATTTGTCAATTAAAAATTTCACGGTTTTCGACATCGCTACCGGAAAAAAATTGGTCACAATTCGCATAGTGTTTTTCAAGGAGGGGCAAAAGTGCAACAATTTTGTTTTACAATGATTCGATTCCGACTTTATGTCCCCCGCCAAAATTAATACGCGTACATATGAGTGATAATGACGTGTATAAATACTTATCACGAGCATTTTAGAATAAGATCAGCATATCACTGAATCAATTCTTTAACTTATTCTTTTTGTATACAATATTTTTAAAGAAATTTTTAAAATCCTCCGAAATCTACTTTTACACGAGAAAATATGTCCTATACTCTACCTTGAACCATCAAGACTATCATACTATAGAGTTTTTAAACAAAAATCTGATCTATTTAGAACTTGTTGGCTGACATATGTATATTAAACTAGATTTTATTCTTTAAAACTCTGCTGTGTTTATGTACGTATTAAAATTCTTTTTTTTTTTTATTGCAGAATATTTTCGATTTATTTCCAAAGAAAAACTTCAATAAATACAAGCAGAAGAGTTGCACGTGAAATCGTGCACAATTTATCTAAATCAGTTCAATTGAAGGCAGCAGCACTTGACAATAACAAACCAAGTAACAAACAACAACAACAAAAACTCTGTATTCTTATAATGTGTGTAAGTTTGAGCTTATGTTTTTTATGTTTTTTGTTTTTGTTTTTTTTAGTACAAGTTTAAGATTAAAATCATAAATGCATTGAAATGTCAATTTAAAACAGGTAGATAGGTTTGGTCAGAAATGTTTGTTTTGTAAATCTGTCCGTCTGATCTGTCTGTCCGTCTGTCTACGTTTGAAGCTAAAAGTACAGTATTATAGTTAGAGAGAGAGAGAGAGAGCAAAAGCCCATCCCAAATCCATAGGCCAACATGGGGTGTAACTTATCCAAAAAAAAAACTATTTGATATGTAATAAGACGACTGCCAACATTCTATACTGATTTCTTTTTATTTTTGGCGCTGTTAGATTTTAACTGCTGTTTTAAACATTTTTATTGACTTTTTTATATTTTCGAAATGCCACAAACTAATAAAGTTCTAAACAAGTTTTTTTGGTATAAAAATCATGAACATTTCCTGACAATTACATATGAACTTGTAATGACATATGACCACGTTTTTGTGTTACAATCAAATTGGCAAAGATTTTTCAGAAGGATATGCGGCTTAATTTAATTTTAAGTTTTTTTAGAACTTGGGGAATGATCATAAAAAAAACATGATGTCAATTACTAAAGTAAACGGGACTTTTTTCAATTAGATTTTATTTAAATAAATTCACTCTATACATACGATTTCAGCTGGTTTAGAGATCATCGATGTTCATAGGTTAGTTTTATTTTGCCGAAGCCTTATACCAGACATCTGGTTATCTACCATTAAAAATTTACCGTACTACGAAGCTTTAATGGTACAGTTGTCATAGGCCAGAATTTCTTCCCGCACGAAAAATTCTTGTTCAGTTTGACTTAAGTTTCGGGCATATGAGCATTAGACCTCGCCTCAAATTTTTTTTTTTTTCGAATTTTGCATTTGGGGATTGGTTAAATATGCGATTTGGTGTAAAAATTTATGTGTTAAAATTTGAAGTCGATCAGAGTGTGCCAACCCGTGCCACAATGAGGTCAAAGTTCAAAGTATATAGAAAACAATCGTTTTTTCATTGATGACAAGTTATTTATTATAAACGATCAGACAAACTAACTGTAAATTATAAGTGATGTGAAGCATGATCTGCTTATAAAGTTATAGTAAAAAAAGTTAAGCAACAATGAAGTTAAATTCCACGTTCTTATATTCTAAGAAAACTAACGGTATAGTATATTGTGACATATTGCCACCAATTTCGTTTAGCTTTTATATTTTGATTTTAGTATTTTTCCATTGCGAAATTGTGAAAAGTTGTTTATTAAAAGAATTAAAAATAGTACAGTCAGTACAGATTTTCTATTATGGCGCTAAATAAATCTCTAAATCTTAGATCTGGTGGTATATACGTGCATTTGATAGGAAAATGCGAAAAAAAAAATAGTTGGATAAAAATTACCTTCAAAACTACAAGTGTTACAATACTTTTTTTACTATGTGCGGTGTGAAAAAAAGACAATTAAAGAGAGTTCTGTATTAGCGTTAGAAGAAGTATTGCCCTTCTGGGAAAGAGCTCGTATTCCAACGTTACACAAAAGAACATGTGTTGAAAAATTAAACAAATTATATGATGAGTGGAGAAAGGTGCAAAAAGTTTCTGAATCTAAATTTGCAGGACGTAGAAAAATGGAAGAAGATTTCAAAGAACATTTGAAAAACTTATTCGATATTGCACATGTTGATGCCTTAGAAATAATTTCTATTCAGGAGGATAGAGATTTCTCAATTAAACAAAGGGAACAAGGTCGTGTTGGCATACTGACTTCAATAGATTAAAACCTAACAAATAAAGAAAAGCGTAAGGCGGAAAGAGAAGAAAAGGAAAATCGACGCAAAAAAAAGCATCAAAGAATTGAAAGCTCTGAAGGTTATATTAAAGTCAGCATGAGTAATTTTTTTCTTTCAACTTAGTTTGTTCAATAATTTTTACTTTAGTCTTGATTGTACAATTTGATGCAAGTGATGAAAGTGAATGTGAACCTGAAAAGTCTGCAGATTCGCCGACAATTTAACCAAAAAATATTAACCCGACAGAGAATCGTGTTAAGAAAAAATTCATAGATGACAGAATGTTGGCATGCATGGATGCTGGTAATATATCGACTCCACTCGCAATCCATTTTATTTCTGCGACAGCGAAAGCTTTAGGTCACAATATTGAAGATTTGGTTCTTAATTCTACAAGTTTGAGAAGACAACGCAAAGAATACCGTCAACGTCATGGCAAAGAAAATATTGAGAATTTCAAGGTAATCAAATTTATTTTAAAATTGTGATGAATATTTCACAGAATTAAAATTTTTCAGATTCCTGACACATTCGTTCTATATTGGGATGGTAAACTACTTCCTGCAATGGCTGGAAAAGAAAAAGTTGACCGCCTAGCTATTGTTTTAACTGCAGAAAAAATTGAAAAGTTAATTGCCATTCCAATTATTGAAGTTGGATCTGGAGTAGCAATCGCACAATCAATATATGATTATTTAACGAAAATGAACATGATAAATTCATTAGAAATGGTGTGCTTTGACACAACTGCTACCAACACTGGTCAACATAATGGGGCAGCAATGTTGCTGGAGAAAAAATTAGAACGGAGTTTGTTGTGGTTACCGTGCAGGCATCATATTGCAGAAATCTTACTGCGAGCTGTTTTTGAGGTATATTTTCGAAAATCTAGTGGTCCAGAAGTTATTATATTTGAACGTTTTTCACGGGAATCGAACACTTTTAAGTTGGAAGATTTCAAAGTTGGTATTATGGATGAAGAAGTGCAACGTGCTGTAAGTGTCGAAGAATGTAACTTCAGCAAAGAGTTTAAACATTTAGAAAAAGACCATATTCGACATGATTATAAGGAGTTATTACAACTCACGTATATTTTTCTTGGTGGCAGCATCCCAAATTTCGCATTTCGTGCACCTGGGGCAACATCCCATGCAAGATTCAAGTTTCAAATGTCAGTTTCAAATGTCTTCCAGCCAGTTGAATGGTTTGCGAAATATTTGTATATTTCTGGCACGCCTGTATGTTTCGTACTGGTTCAGAACCACTTATGCTGTCGATGCACCAAATAACAATTTACAACTGGTTATAAAGATTGCAAGTTATATTGACCCAAACATATCAATACCATTATTAGCAAAAATCCGAAACCACCTATGGTATTTATCGGAAGAGTTAGTTGCTCTTGCGTTTTTTGATTGCAACGTGAACTTTGACGTAAAAAGAAAAATGGTTGCGGCACTTGGAACTGAGGTCGAAACTGAGGAAGACAATGTAATTTCACTGCCTAAAAAAGTTTGCGCTAGTATTGAGGAATTAAAAGAATTTCAATCTAAAGATTTGAGTTGCTTTGTAACACATAAAACTAAAAATTTTTTGCACGTTTTGAAATAGACACTTTTTTAAACTTTGATCCCTCAAATTGGCACGAAAGAGCAGAATACATTAAAGGCGTTCAAATTCTGAAAAATAATTATGTTGTTAATGATGCTGCTGAGAGAAACGTCAAACTTATTACAGATTTTAACCGGTCCTTAACACATAGTGAAGAAGACAAGCAGTACTTGCTTGATGTTGTTGAGAACTACCGAAAGGAATTCCCATCATATACTAAATCGTCGCTCTTATAATAATTTAATAATATTAATTCTCTTCTTTTTTTTTAATGAAACGTTTGAATATAAAAAATTGCAAATTAAGAAAACATTATATGAATTGCATGTTTTTTTTTATAATATATAACTTGTCATCGATGAAAAAACGATTGTTTTCTATATATTTTAAACTTTGACCTCATTGTGGCACGGGTTGGCACACTCGGACCTACTTCAAATTTTACCACATGAATTTTTACATCAAATCGCATATTTAACCAATCCCTAAATGCAAAATTCGAAAAAAAAAAGTTCCGTATAAGTGAGGCGAGGTGTAATGCCAAACTTTTAAAATACCTCGATAATATTTTTTAAATTTCCTTGCACCAATCGACATCAAACTTTTCTTAACATTTGTAAAAATATGTGCGATCTGAAGAAAATAAATCATTTTGACAACCAACTTTTCATGCAGTGTTTATTGTAGGTTTGTGGAAAAAATGCCCTATGGATTAGTTAAGGTTAGATGAGTAGCCCCATATAAAGCAAGAACACTCGTTCTTAGAAATTTGAAATAGGGAAGTAAGTTTATTTGAAGTCCAGGGAATATACTAAGAGAAAATGAGAAAAGAATGAGGATTCTCTTATGTAGTATGACATTTACAACACAGACCACCAAAGTATCTTTAACATAGATACCTAAGGCGAAAATCATTTAGACACGGGCATCTTCACATCCTCATAGCTATTACTAAAATCCACACGCAATCGTACTTATCATCCATTTGCAAAAATCAAGCAGCGCTTCAGACTACCTTGGCCATAGGATCTGGTACATACTATCAATAGTCCGATAATTCCGATAAAGAGTTCAAAATATTAGTGTGAACTGTATTCTCCAGAGACTCGGAGCCCATCGGCGCACAATTGTCAGCTAAGTCACTCCTCATGCGTATCAGATTTGGTTATATATAATATACTCCCTTAAAATCTTATATAGTCTTAGAAATTCATATATGGAGCTCCAAGAATTTAATGCAAAAGAGGTGATTGCAAAATGTCAAATTTCTAAAGATTAGTGGGAAATTTATATGCAAACACCCTACGAAATCAAAAATGTGTTAGCGAAGTCCACAGCACATCAGCGCCAGCGTTAAAAACTATTTACAATTTGGAAAATGAGTTCAAGCATGGCCACTAGAGTGGCCCTTAAAAACGAAAATGCGATTTTGGAGATAGGCGAGGTCCAGTTTATTACCTTTCAATATAAATGTGAAGTTTGGGGACAATCGGATAAAGAAAAGTCGCGCCGGAAATCAATTGACAATTGCAAGTGTGTTTATATGGGGAAAACCTAGGTTACTAAGATAAAATATAATATTTACAAGTAGAAAAGTTATGAATTTTTGATACAAAGTAAAAAAAATAGTACATTTAGAGAATATTTTACCAAAATCCCATTTTTCTCGAAATCCGCAAGAACAAACCCCTTGTCAAAAAAATTCTGGCGTAGAGATTTACCTAAAAATTCACACCGTAAATCTCTAACATACATTCAACAAGACCTTAAAGAGCTAAATCAATTTTTTCTTATTTCGTTTAAGAAAATTTTTCAAAACTTGAAAAAGGAGTTTTCAAAATTTGATCAAAAAAATTTTCCATATTCGGTCTCAGTGCTTAATAGGTTCACAAGGTAAAAAAAACAATACTACATATATGAGTACTTACAGGTATAGAGACTTAAACAAAATGTTGTCTTTAATTAATTTCTTAAAGTTGAAAAAAATGCCATCAAATTTCATGACCTAGTTTTTTTTTTGCATAAAAGTGGTCTGGGGCATTTGTTATTTCTTGGCGAATTTTTATTCGATTTTGAATTTTTGTAGCGTTGGGAAATAGTAATTTAATACTGACCCCGATTCTTACAACATTTTGTCGGAAAAATTAACATTTAGAACGATATTTTCGTAAAATCGAAAATAAATCATATTTTCCCCATATAAGCACACTTGAAATTTTCAATCGATTTCCGGCGCGACTTTTCTTTGTCCGATTGTCCCCCAACTTCACATTTATTAGTTTTATATTGAGAGGTATCAAACTGACCTATCCCCAAAATCGCAGTTTGAAAAATGTCCATATAACGTAGGCCATACATCTCAAAATAGTAAACCTGGTCCTGACGTCCAGTTGAGCAATTTAATTCGAGCGATCATAGCGATATTTAGCGAAGTCACTTTTCTCAAAAACATACAAACCCAATTTAAAACAAGTAAAAAACTAGTAAGAAATTATAGTCTGTCTAAACCGACTATACGATACCCTATACCATGGTATAGAAACGCTATCTCTTCGGTCCAACTAATAGAAAATATAAAAAATAAGCATAAACAAAATTTGAGTTGCATTGTTATTATTTTTTTTTTTTTTGCTCCAGATATGAAAAAGTTCATATCGGACGCTATATTTATATGGGGACTAGGTCGAAATATGGACCAATCCTGACCATATTTGGTAAAGTCACTTATATTTCGAGAAAAAATATACACAAACCAAATTTGAGAAAAATCTGTGCAATACTTTTGTTTTTTCATAGATTTAAGTGAAGATCGGGAAGCAGTACTATATGGGGCCTATGACTAAGAATTGTTCTATAGACGTTATTTTTGGACTACTGATTAATGGATATAATAAACACATACAAACCCAAATTGACTGAGATCTATGAGATAATTTGGATCTTATGGCAATTTATGTCAATTTCAAAAGGGGCATTTGTATGGGGACTAGGTCTGAACATGGACCGAGTTTCACCAATTTCCAGTAAAAGCTTATATACCAAATTTCATCAAAATATATTCATATTTGCGACCACCTGCAGTTTGATTGCAAGGTTTACATGGACACACAGACGGACGGATGGATGGACGGACGGATGGACATCGCTAAATCGACTCAGAAAGTGATTCTGAGTCGATCGGTATAATAAAAGATGGGTTTAGGTCAAATATTTTTGGTAGTCACAAACAGCAGCACAAAATCATTATACCCAAACCAGATTGTGGTATAGGGTATAATTATAGTTGGTCTACCCCGACTATTCGATACCCTGCACCATACGTTTAGAGACACTTTCTCTTAAGTTCAACTAATTGGATTGAGAAAATAAGCATTAACCGAATTTGAGTGACATTGATATTATTTATTTTTTTTGGCTGCAGGTATTAAAAAGTTCACATAGAATGCTATATTAACATGGGGCCGAGGTCAAAAAATGGATCGGTCCTGACCATATTTGGTGAAGGCATTTACTTTTTGCAAAAACATTTACCAACCAAAACATATACAAGAAATTTGTGCATATGTTTTTTTTTTTTTTTGATTCTTTAAGCGCAGATTAAGATGCAGGTTTTTATGGGGGGTTTGAGTCAAAATTGTCACAAAATGGTTTGAAAAACTGCTTAGTGGATGTTATAAACACACATAAATCAAATTTTATCATTAGGGATCATTTGTATGGCGAAAAGGTCTGAAGGATTTGCTTTGGCCATCACGATATGTTAATAATGCATGAAACTATATTTTGCCAGATATTTTGTTCCTCAGCCGATCCCGAAACTTTAATATTTAAAGGATTTAAGCAAGCCTGTAGCACAATTAATAAAACAAGGTTTAAATCTAGGATTTCTGACGTTTTTGTTTCAAAACAGGTGAACAAAATTAATGATAATAGAATTTGTTTAGCCCTAAATCAACTGAAACATTTTCAGCCAAGAGATGATTACAAACAGCTACTTAAACTTGCACTTATATACCTAGAGCAACTGGAGAATTTCTTTATTTAGAATGAATTCAAGCCGAGTAAGAGTGAAATTTTGCAATTCGAGATGTTTGCATATTTGATGCAACAATATATATATTTAATGTATTGGTTTCAAACCCCTCAGTTATTTGAGCTCCAAGAAATGGTATGCAGCTTGTAAAGGATTTAAAACGCTAGGAAGATATAAATGAGTCGATTGCAACTGTAAATGTAAAAAATTCATGGTCATTTCTGGTACTTATCACAAGAGCTTATATCTTTTGGTTTTTTTTTTGACGACAAAGTTTCTATTAATATGTATAAAGAAGATGGTGAACGCTTTAGACCAGTGAAGGCCGTGCCAAACACGCTGTTGCTCGGCTTCTTATATGTATACATCCGAACGAAAACAAAAATACTCACGAAAGAGTAAAAGTAAACAACAATTTCATTCAGTCTTATGAAAGCTTTTGAACAAAGCAGGTCTATGTCGCATTGCCTTTTGAAATTCATATATATATTTTTTTAATAGGTACACAGAGAATATTTGTTTAAAAGAAACCAAAAATGTTGAGAAAATTTCGAAGACTTGATAAACTATAAATTAAACATTTTCTATAAATTACATACGTCACCTCCATTTGACAACATTATGACTGTCTTTTATGCATTTTTTTTTTTTTAATTTTAAAAAATATCCAGTTACTGCAGGCTGGTAGGTTTTTTAGTTTTTGGTAACATACCACTTAATAACCTTTGAAATTTCTTATCTTAAGTTTTGCTATTTTGTGTTTTTTTTTTTTTTTTGTTTTTAAAGAAATGAATTACTTATTATTACTTATTTGATTTAATAAACTTCAAACTTATGTATAAAAGAGATTAAATGTTCTTCACATTATGTTTTACATTTTCAGAATGTAAGACTTAAAATTTTAAAACAACAAAATATATTTAAAATTTTACCGTATTCTTCGCTAACTCAACTATTTTCCCTTTTATGCATTCATATAAACATTCATACAAAATCTACACAAACCCATTTAATATCGACATTGTGTTACGTCCATGGATTTCGATCAGTGTAGTATAACTAACACATGCTCATAAACACTGTTACTAACTCAATTCTCTCGATGGCCACCACTGCTTTAGACATTGCAAGACCGGAAAACCGTGCTAAGTGAATGAGATTGGATGCCAGTCTAATGCGTATGAAAAACCTAGAAGACTTCATTTAGAAAAACACCCTTAGATTTCTGCATAAACGACATTTCATACAATAATTATCAGAAAAGATATTAAAGATATATAGAAATGGTAAAGACTTACTTTGTTCTCTGCGAGTTGTTAACGATGCCGCAGTACATGGAGTGGCGGAATATGATAAATTACATACCAACAATGAAGAACAAAAGCAGTAACTCTTACTATTGGTGAAATAATTTAGACCAAAATCCTCAGATTCGATTTGAAACAATAATTTTTTTTCTACAAAAATAAGGTTGGAGAGGGGTACATTGTACAGACTTGTGCAACATGCCGGCCGGTTGTAATAATTTTTCGGGCTTGTCTTTTTATACCCTATACCACTATGTGGTTTGGGTATAATGACTTTGTGCTGCTGTTTGTAACAACCAAAAATATTTGACCTAGACCCATCTTTAATTATACCGATCGAATCAGAATCACTTTCTGAGTTGATTTAACAATGTCCGTCCGTCCGTCCGTCCGTCCGTCCGTCTGTGTGTCCATGTAAAGTTTGTAATCAAACTGCAGGTCGCAAATATGAATATATTTTGACGAAATTTGGTACGTAAGCTTTTATCGGCCAAGGGATGAACGCTATTGAAATTGGTGAGAATCGGTCCATGTTCAGACCTAGCCCCCATACAAATTACCCATATGAAATCGACATAAATTGCCATAAGATCCAAATTATCATATATATGTTACTCAAATTGGGTTTGTATGCGTTCATTACATCCATCCATGAGTAGTCCAAAAATGATCCCTTTGGCCCCACATAGAGCTGCTTCCCGATCTTCATTTAAATCTATTAAAAAACAAAAATATTGCACTGATTCTTCTCAAATTTTGTTTGTATATATTTTTGCAAAATACAAGAGACTTTACCAAATATGATCAGGATCGGTCCATTTTTGGACCTAGTCCCCATATGGATATAGCATCCGATATGAACTTCTTCATATCTGCAGCCAAAAAAATTAATAAAAATCCCACTCAAATTTGGTTTTTGCTTATTTTCTATGTCCAGTTAGTTGGGCGTAAGAGATAGGGTTTCTAAACGCATGGTATAGGGTATCATATAGTCGGTCTAGACCGACTATAATTTTCTTACTTGTTAATCTTAAAGACATACAAACTAACCGTACATCAGCTTTAAGAACACCATAATTTTAGCTATGTATCGTTTTTATACCCTATACCACTATGTGGTGAGGGTATAATGACTTTTTGCTGATGTTTGTAACTACCATAAATGTGTGACCAAAACCCATCGTTTATTATACAGATCGACTCAGAATCACTTTCTGAGAAGGCGGCCAAAAACCATTTTTTTTTTTTTTTGTTACCGATTTTAAAGTTATGTTATTCATATCTCAACTATATCACAGCGAATAGGGTCTTCGAAAATGGGCTTTCTCAGTATTTTGCTAAAATTAAAAATTTCTTTGTAAATTTTTATTTTTGAATGACTGTAACTTTTTTGATTTAAAAGATTTTGAAGTGAAATAAATCTTGTATAATTTTGCGGCTTCCATACTACTATCAATGTTAAAAATGTAAAATCACTGAGTCATTCCGAAATTTAAAGAAAAAATTTTTTAAAAAAGGTCAAAATTTTCCGAAAATCTCCTACTTAATAGAGCATAACTCCTGCCAGTCAAAATCAGTCAGAAAAAATCTTGCACTCTTCTATAGCCCGAACCTTCTCCTATACTCCCATACCCCATTATACACCCGCCAGTTTCCGCCCGTGTGCACCAGAACAATTTTTCTGACCCAAGGTTAGATATTTTCTGCAAAATTTATGAATACAAAAGTTGTCCACTATGTGATTAGGATATATTAAGTTTGAGGTTTTGTAACTGCCAAAATATTGGACCTTTATCCATCTTTTATTATGCGGATCGACTCAAAAACACTTTCTGAGTCGATTAAACGTCCGTCCGTCCGTCCGTCCGTCTGAGTGTTATGAATACAAAAGTTGGTCGTACCGGTGCACCGCGGTGTATTTTTGTGCGTGTCGGTAGAGTTGTCAGGAGTTGTTATATACTTATATTATTTATTTATTTATTAGATATTTATTACAATTCAAATTATAATAAATCTTAAAGTTAAAGCACTAGCAACTTAGGCTATCGGCTTAATATATTTATAAAAAAGGGTTGAGATACATATAATGCGATTAATTGTTACAGGTACATTTACATAGGTATCTTTCAAAAACATTAATAGTCTGAATTAGAAAATACTTAAAATACCTGACATAATGGGAAACAATTTAAATAACAGGTAAATGGTAACAAAAAAACTATTGCGACATAGCCCTTTAAGATATGAGCAGGTATGCTTCACCTTTTTAAAAGGGGTTAGGGTGTGGGTTTTTTATGCTTCTAAAAGTGGTAATAAAAGATAAAATTTTTTATTTTACATAATTGCAAGAAAGAGTATTTATAATAATGTTTCCACAATTATTATTCATTACAATTTGTGCAATGGCTAAGTACTGTTACAGAGATCTAAATTTATTTTCAGCGAAATGATGCAGACGTTGTAATTTTGCACATAGTGAGCAACGACTTCTTTAAGAATTGTGACCTAGAAGACATTGAAATGCACAAAGGAAAAATGACCAATTTTGCATCGAATTTGAAAAGACGGTACATTGAAGGCTCTCATAGCAAGGCAAAGATGTACAAACGTTACCAAGACTGGTTAATAAATGAACTTATTTTTGAGAGTGCATCTACAACTGCCAACGAAAGTGGAAAAAAGGGTCGACCAGCAAAACCAATTGACGGATGTAGTGAAAGATCTCGAAGGCGCAAGCTGGAGAATATCAATGAAGAAATTTCTCAAAGAATTATTAAGGATTCATTTTTGCAGCAAATTCAACCAACACAAAATAAAAAAAATAAAATTAAAATAATTGAAAAAATAGTAGAAGCGAGCCCAAGGCAGACAAAGAAAATTTTGAAAAGCATTCCTACACCAATTGAAGATAAGAAATTTACGCCGAAACAAGCGTTAGCCCTATTTTTGGATTTGAAATTGACCAAAAATCAATATAAGGAATTGCGGAAGCGAACCAATGAAAAGAATTGTGGGATTTTTAAAGAGTATCAAAATTTAGTTTCTGCCAAAAAAGAATGCTTACCTTCACAATCTGCTATTAGCGTCACTTCAGCATCAGCAGAAATAAAATTGCAAGATCTCCTTGAACATACTGCAGAACGATTACTATATACGCTTGATACTGACCATTTAAAAAAAAATTGGTAATGGCAGCATTACTTTAATTTCTAAATGGCGATGTGATGGATCTTCTGGTCAGAAACAATACAAGCAATTTAATGCCGAAAATTCATCAGATGCTAATTTATTTATGGTATCTTTCGTTCTTTAGTTGACGGCGTCTTAGAGCCGTCAACTAGTAGATCAAGAGAAATTGATATATGGAAAAATGAAATTCCTTCTTAAACAAAGTATTGCAGACCAATAAAATTTGCATTCAAAAAGGAAACCAAAGATGTCATAACTGAAGAAGTTCAAAAAAATAAAAGATCAAATTAAGGAATTTCAACTAGTAATATTTAAATTTGATGACCAAGACATTGAAGTACATTGAATACATTTTGATGGAAAAGTTGCACAAGCTTGAACTGGAACAAAGTCAACGTCAAGCTGCATTATATGCCAAGAGACATCAAGTCAATTAAGCCAACCCCCACCAGAAGACGATAGTTTTAAGGAAGCCTACGAATTTGGAATGTCCCCTCTTCATGCTAGAATACGTTTCATGGAGCATATTCTTTAATTGGGTTATGATTTGGAATTTGGTCCGTTAGGCGAAACAGTGAGAAAAACAAAGAAAATTAAAAAAAAGAAAGCAAAAAAAAAACAAATTCAACAAAAATATATACAGCTAGGTCTCGTAATCGACCAACCAAATCAAGGGGAAGGAAACACAAATGAATGAAATACTGCAAGGAGATTTTTTCCGATCCGGAAACTGCAGCATCTATCACAGGTGTAGATCATGAATTAATAAGACGAATCAAAATCATATTACAAGTTCTAGCATGCAGCAGAAAGATAAATGCAAAAAAATTTGGAGAGTACGCCAATAAAACAGCTATACTTTATAATGAAAAATACTCTTGGAGATATATGCCATCCACAGTTCATAAAATTTTGTACCATGGGAACAAATAATTCAAAACAATATGCTACCAATAGGAGATCTATCTGAAGAAGCGCAAGAAAAAAGGAACAACGACTAGAGATTCCTTCGCGAGCACAACACAAGGAAAATGTCCAGATGTTGTACTAATGAAGACCTTATCACTATTTTGTTGTACACTTCAGATCCATATATATCCAACATTCGTCAAAAATTAAAAACTACCTCTATTAATTTAGGCGAAGAAGCTAAACAACTTCTAGAAGATGAAAATCAAGGCTATTTAGAAGAAATTTTTACTAAAATTGGTTGATTTAAAGTACTTTTTCATTACACTAACAATAAGTTACACTTTTTTTTATATAGTTAAAAAATTTTCTTGATTTAAAAATGTATATATTTTGTAAATTTACAATAGAAATTGTTATATTTGATAAATTTACCATAGAAATTGATATAGAAATATTTAAAAAGACAATAAAAAAAAATTTAACTAAAGCAAAAACATACGAGTTTTTCATTGAAACTTCTCTATCTTGAACCAATATAAGGTAACTTCTACGTTTGCTGCTTAATAAGTTATATTTTAACTTGGGATCTTTCTAAAAAAAAAAAAAACTTTTGGCCCTTGTGCACATTAGGACTAAAAAGTTTACGTAGGCCAAAGTTTGGCATTTTCTGAAAAAATTAACTTAAAAAAATTTTAAAAAGTATTAGTTGTAAAACTAACTGAAAAAATAAGACATTATATTAAAAAAAAACTTTTTTTTACCTTTTAACACTTCACTTTTGTACTAAAATTCAACTACAAATGAAAATGTATTTTAAACCCTCAGTAACTTTTTTATTTACCAAACAAGAAACCGCATATCAAAATTCCAATCCAATCAAAAGTTTTAGATTTTTACCGCCTTCTCGTCAAATGGTCCACTATGCGTCGGCTAAATTTGATTTTTGTGTATTTATTACACCCACACACAGAAAACGGAATCGTTGTTGCAACCAAATTTGTTGCCACATTTTTTTTCACATTTTTCTATTGTGATTACTGAATTATATAATATATCTGTGGTTTTCTAGAATAACCGCGTATGTCATAAAATCAAAATGTTCAGGGGAGCCAAAAAACGGTATATTTGAAATTATGGGCTCGATATAAAGATTTTAGAGCTTTTTAAGTAACAGTCCTGTAGCTATGGGCAATAAATACTTTATATAAAATTTTGAGCAAAAATCTTCAGATGAATAGATCATAGAGAAGGACGAAAAAAAAACAATATGTAAATAACACTTAAAGTGTGTGCAGATAAAACAACTTATGTAGACAAACGTCGTTTTCTTTGAAAAAGAAAGCTACCAATGCAACCACCCATGTAGGCATAAGTTGCTGTTGCTTGAAAAATTGATTTTTTTTGTTCGTCAACAGGATGAGAATATAACAACATATCAAGAATAATAGTGACAAAAAATAACAGAAATAAACACACAAGTTTTTATAAGTGGTTATAAACTGAAAAATAATCCAAAATAATTTTGCATTTTTTTTTTTTTCATTAATAACAACGTATGTCGCTATGTGTCGTTTTCTGAGAAAATAATTTATCAGCGAAAATAATTTATCGTAGGTTGACATATGTCGATAGTGGTGCAAATTAATTTAATATACATTTAAGTTACGTTGTTATTTAAAGCAAAAACTCAGAAATGGTCAATATTTTTTTTTTTTAATTTAACACATGTAAAGAGCGCTAAAAATTAATATATTTGGCATCGTTAACTCAAAGGTGACAAATATGGACATACGCGGTTATTCTTGAAAACCACAGATATATGACTGTACATTGTTAAAAGCAATTAATATTACATATAAATTCGATTGTATAAATAGTGATATTTAGTTGATACACTGGAAATGCTAATTTTAATTATAGATTGTTACAACCACAAATCGAGATTTTTACTAATACATAGAAATATAAAAGTCAAAAATTATTATTACCTTTTTATTACCTTTTTGATTGAACTAAATTTTTCAAGTTACCAAAAACAATACAAATAGCACCAGCTTTGCAAAATATTCCGGAAGCATGTGCTATTTAAGACTTAAAGCAAATTGTGCGATTCTGATGTCAGAAAATACCAGCTCTTTTAATTGTTTTAACATCACAACCGGCTGAGCATTTAGTTCTTCTAATTGTTAGTTCTTTAATTTGGTCTGATGCATGGTTATTAATAGCAAAGGCATTGACGTTTATATCTGCGGGGTCTTTGGATTTTAACATTGATTGATCGTTGTCTTCTTAAGTCATTCCAGACATATAAATTTTTCATAATGATATTTCTACATAATATCTGATCACTAATTTGTAATTATCAATATTTGTTTATTTCTTATTTATTGTCGCTTTAATATGCAAATTAATATAAATTTTATGCTAAGCGTAATTTTTTATGGAAATATTAAGCTTGAATTTTATTTATACAGATGCCACCCAAGCAGAAAATGTGCCATAATAAAAAAGCTATTGTACGTGTTTTTAACAATTTAAGATTCTAATCGAAAGAAATGACTTAAAAGTGAATGATATCAATCTATCGTTTAATATGCCAATAATTACCAGGAAGTATTTTTACAACATTTGCTCTCTATACTTCTCTATATAAATGATTTTTTTTAAGTCATATTACCAACTTTTATCATTAGCAATCAAAAGCCACTACTAAATTGCATCAATCAGGTTTCCTCGTGACCATAAAAACACAAGAAAATCCCTTAAGAACTTTAAACAACAACAACAAATAATAAACGGCGGCAAATAAGTTCAACAAGAAAATATACCGAAAAAATAGCAAATAAGAAAATTGTAGTCGATCGAAGTAGTTCATATACTGCCCTACATATCGTTATTGTTTTGAAAAAAAAAAAATATCTTAAAAATACACGGTTTTACTGTATATATACGGATTCTGGTTTTTATTTTGTATTTTATTGTAACCAGTGCAGTAAGATGTAATATCTTTTAGATTTAGCACTGGACACACTTATATTGGCACACATAATTTTCATAACAACATATTATAATATAAAAATATAAATAAGTATAACTAAAATTCATAATCTTTATAGATATATTTCATCTGTTCATGTGTGTCACTGAACTTCTCCTAAACAGGTGGGCTGATTTTTATAAAATTTTATGTGTGTATCTGAGTGGGTCCATAGATGGTTTAGATTCACAAATGGACCGGATCGAATAAGCTGGATTGGCACCTCCCATACCAAGAAATTATTCAATATCATATATCACAAGTACAATGATAATGAGAGATTTGCAAATTTGTGCGAGGTTACTTGTTACTGCTATGAGTAGCGGTGCCGAAAATGGGCGTGAACGGATAAGCGAGCGTGCCACCTCCCATACAAAGTGATATTTCAATATCCTTTAACTTGAGTAATACAAAAGGGATAGTAACGATACTTTGTTAGATTTCACATGCTATTGGTGTGAGTAACCTTGCTGAAAATGGGCGGTATCTGATCTGTAGGCGTGGCACTTCCGATACAAAATATTCAACAATATAAATATTCAATATCACATATTTAGGGTACTGTGGCAGAAAAATCTTTGATACTTTGTATGATGTCATCTTTAATTAATGTCATTATCTGTGCTGAAAATGGGCGATATCGATTAAGTGGGCGTGCTAGCTTCTACGAAAAGTATTTATTCAGAATCATATACATATGTCGAGCGCTATGACAGGGAGAGCTTTGCAGATTTGAGTAGGGAAATTAATTATTACTGTGAGAAGCCGTGGCTACTATACCGATACTTTGTGTGAGTTCACAGGTTATAAGTATTAGTAGCCGATATAGGATCAGTAGCCGAGGCATCTCCTATACAAAATTGTTATTGAATATCATATATGTCGAGTAATATGACTGAGATCTTTGATAATTTAGTTGACATAATCTGTTATCAATGTCAAAGTCCGTGCTGTAAATGGACGGGTATGTCTGACCATCACGGATGAACCAGTTGGCGCTGAGTACTTGGGCCCCAATGAACAAATGCCCCAAAAAAATGAAAACATGCCCCAATTTTTCAAAAAACCAAATAAAAAATGAATGTACGCCTCCAAAAAATATTCCGCATAGCATATCTTGCAATGTTTGCAAAACTTTTATAGCATTTTTGCATTTTCTCTTATCCATCAAAATGTAAAATACAGGAATGATCTGCAAAAAATATGTTTTGCGGCTATTACAAATAAGTTAACGACAACTGAGCAACGCGGGTGTAGCTGCCACGCGCTCGTGAAGCAGTTTACGAAAATAAATAAACTACAAGCAAAACAACAACATAAACCGATTTCGTAGTTTATTTTTGGAGTATATTTGTTCATCAGTCTTGAAAAAAAAATGTATTTAGGCCCCAAACTTACAAATTAAAAATGAACAAATGCCCCAAAATATTTAAAATTGAAATAAAAAATGTTTATTTTTTTTTTGGGCATTCGTTCATTAAAAATGAACAAATTAAATTAAAAATGAACAAATGCCCCAAAATATTTAAAATTTAAATAAAAAATGTTTATTTTTTTGGGGCATTCGTTCATTGGGGCCTAAGTACTCAGCACCAAACCACTTATATCTGTTGTTTTCTGGAATGTCCATTTTAGTCAGTTTTGAGTTAACGATGCCAAATATATTAATTTTTAACGCTCTTTACAATTGATTTTTCTTTAAATTAATTTGCAGCACTAACGACGTATGTCAACCTACGTTTGATCGCTGTCAAATTATTTTCTTAGAAAACGACACAAAGCAACATACGTTGTTATTAATGAAAAAAATGCAAAATAATTTCGGATTAGTTTTCAGTTTATAAGCACTTGTAAAAACGTGTGTTTATTTCTATTATTTTTTGTCACTATTATTCTTGATACGTTGTTATATTCTCATCCTAAGTCCCGTTAACTTTTTGTTGACGAACAAAAAAATCAATTTTTCAAGCAACAAGAACTTATGTCAAAGAAAACGACATTTGTCGACATAAGTTGTTTTATCTGCACACATTATAAGTGCAATTTATATATGGTTTTTTTCGTCCTTCGCTAGGATCAATTCCTCTGAAGATTTTTGAATCAAAATTTTATATAAAGTATTTATTGCCCATATCTACAAGACTGTTAAATAAAAAGCTCTAAAATCTTTATATCGAGCCCATAATTTCAAATATAACATTTTTTGATTTTATGACATACGCGGTTATTCTAGAAAATCACAGATATTTAAGTCATATAGTCGTGAGGTGCTCGACATTGTTTATTTATGTTAGAACCCCCCGAGGTGGTGCTAGAGTCACTTTTATTCGAAAATTCATATTTATAGCCTAATTTAGCTCAAATTCTCAACATATAATAAACCTAATATTGGTGCTGGGATGGACATAGTTAAGAAAATTTAACTTTCCCTATATACAATTTTCATATTAACAATATTAAATAACATACTTTGGTATAAAAACGTCCGGACGGTGGCGATAGTTGTCTTACACGAAAGGAATATTCTAGCAGCAAAAAATATTAGAATCTCCATCATTTTCATTCAAGTCAATTAATTCTTCGATAGATGAAAATGCAGAAGTGAACTTTCAAACTGAGTTTTTGAACTTATTTTATTTTCCAAATCTTTCACCACATAGTGCACTCCTGAAGGATGGATCAATAATTATAAAGCTTCGAAACCTAAATGCTCAAAAATTATGTAAGGAAAAGCGATTCGTTATCAAGAAAATATTGGGTAACATTATTTATACGACAGTATTCAATGGAATGTGTAAAGGAGAGCATATTATATTTGCAAGAATCAAGAGGATTGTAACAAATTTTCCAGTTGCATTTAAACGTCTGTAATTTCCAATTCGTGTGACATATGCAATGACAATAAACAAACCTCAACGCCAATCAATGAAAGTCTGAGGCTTGGATTTTGAGAATTCAAGAATTGCTAACGGTCAATTATATGTAACTTCCATTATTTGTATATGGCGAAAATGAAGAAGCAAAAATGTTATCACAATTGAATCAAAATTGAATTTATTAAATCGAAAATAAAATTTGCGTTTTAAATAACATACTGAATTTGAAAACATTCTTATTAAAAAAATTCCTACCGTAATTGAAATACGTATCAAAACAAATAAAATATAAATCTTGTTTTGGGCAGATTAACGTTTGCCGGGTCATTTAATACATTTATAAAAATCAAACGCTGTGACTTACTTCGGCTAAAACTCGAGAACTATTTAACCAATTGCTATGATTTTTTTTTCGTTCAGAAAAGCCCAAAAAAAATTTGTAAAAAATAGACATCTAACTTCACTTTTTATATGTAAATTACTTAGCACCATTAATTGCTGCGGTTAGTCTGCTTAAACTCGATAATTACTTGATCGACTTGAATTATTCTTTTTTTGTTTTTTCGTCTAACGACGGCGATGGGTTGGAAGAAAGAACGTTTAGAAAAGACAAGAAGAAAAGTTGGAAAATCAATTGTATGCAAATTTGACTTAATACCACCAATAAGAATTGTGTTTCTTTCGTTGGGGCGCACTGTGGCTGAAATTTCTATTTCATTTGCTAAAAGTTCAACTTTTTGTCACCGATTATTAAAATTTTAACGCCATTATGTAGCAAATATATCCAAATTAATGTAGCCAAAAACTTAGGTTAAACTATTGCTAATTGTGGGCGTGGCATGCTGTCAAATTCAACTGCATTTTTAAATTTCAGAAAAAGGCGATTTTTTATTTGTTTTTTTATCAATAAAAAATGGTTACTACTCGAAAGTTATCGTCGATAATGACCTGAGGTCTTCTTTACAAGGTTAGTAGGATTGCAGTCTTTAGTCGTTGTAAGTGGTCACAGCCCTACCGTTTAATATTAGGGTGTTCTGAAATATTTATTTAACTACTATATTTGTGTCAAATTTCAAATTTAGTGGAATAGAACTTCTAGGGAACAAAAGGGAACAAGAAACGTATACCACCCAGAGATAGGTGAAAGTGTCCCCTTTTTTATTTTACCGGAATTACTCAAAAAAATTTCAAATTACGGAAATTTAAAGAGCCCTGTGAGTATACAATCGAGACAGAATCACTTTTTGATTCGATTTAGCGATGTCTGTCCGTCCGTCCGTCTGTGCGTCCATGTAGACCTTGTAATCAAACTACATGTCGCAAATATATATATATTTTGATGAAATTTGGTATATAATAAGCCTTTACCGGCCACAGGATAAACGGTATTGAAATTGGTGAGAATCGGTCCATGTTCAGAACTAGTTCCCATACAAATCATCCCTATGAAATCGACATAAATTGCCATAAGATCCAAATTATCATATAGATCTCAGTCACATTAGGTTTGTATGTGTTTATTACATCCATTAATTAGTAGTCCAAAAATAATCCCTATAGGACAATTCTTAGTCATAGGCTCCCCGGTTTTGACTTAAATCTATCAAAAAAAGAAAATATTGCACAGATCTTTCTCAAATTTGGTTTGTGAATATTTTTTTTTAAATATATGTAAGTGACTTTACCAAATATGGTCAGGATCGGTTCATTTTCTGAACTAGTTCCCATATAAATGTAGCACCCGACTGAATTTTTTCATATCTGCAGCCAAAAAAAATAATAAAAATACCACTCAAATTTGGTTTATGCTTACTTTCTGTATCCAATTATTTGGACCTAAGAGATAGGGTCTCTTAACGCATGGTATAAGGTATCGTATAGTCGGTCTATACCGACTATAATTTTCTTACTTGTTTTTTAAAGGTTTTTTACCCACATGTGCATGAAATGTTTTAATAAATAAGAAAGATTCTAAAAATAAGAGCCCTTATTTTCATATCAAAATCAGAATCATTGCGCTAATGTCAGCAGATTTATTTTGCAAAAATAAGCAAATTTTACAGCAAAAAATAATAAATTTTTCTATAGTAATAGCAAAGTTTTAGATAATATTACTAACTTTTTTTTAAGTGGAAATATATACAAGTTTGCAAATTTGACAGCATAAAATTTTTAATTTTTCAGTAGTAATAGTAAAATTTTTAGTTGATTTTAGTTTTTGTTTTTGAGTGCAAAAATTAAAAAAAAAAATTTTAAAAATCCCATTATTACACGAAATGCTTGTAATTATTTTTAAACTCCAAATATGTCATTTTTTAATAATTAAAAAAAAAACAACAAACCCATATTTCACGATAAAAGTTAAATGAAAAGTTCAACTTTGACCTAGAATTTCTTAAAAAGCACTCAATCAATTTTAATGAAATTAAAATGAACTCAAGATCCACTAAAGTGTGTACATACACTAGAAAAATAATTACTAAAATATTTTCATCGGTTCAAAATTTAAAGAATTTCGGCCAATGAAAAACAATTTTCAGCCACTGTGAGGCGGACCCAGCGTTTGACAGCTGCACAGAAACAAACTGATTTTCATTTTCAATCACCAAGTTCATTGGAATGATAAAATTTGTTTAATGAATTAACCATCCTATTTAAATTAATGAAGCTTCTAATTACTTAATTTTAAAAATATAGAATATTTTTTGATTTAGCCTAATAACCTCAAAATCAATTTAATGTTATTGTAATATAAATCTATATATACAGGGTGGCTGATGAATACTGCTTCTTTAAGAAACTCAACTTTTTTTCAGTGTATGGAATTTATTTTTCTTTTATTCATGTTAAAACTCATTCTATTTTATTAAATAAGGCTTAACTAGTTTAAAAGTAATGGAATTTAAATGCCCCCTGCTCGTTGATGCATGTGCGGTATCTTATAAAAAAGTTGTTCATTACTGCTTGAAGAGTTGAGACAGGAGAAAAGCCGCAATTGTTGCTCGAATAGATTGCTTTAGTTCATTCAAATTTGTCGGTTTTGCTTTGTAAATTTCCTGTTTGCAGTAATCCCACAAGATTAGGTCTGGTACAGTTAGGGTGGCCAACGGAATGTGGAGTTTCTGGATATCAGCTTATTTGGAAATTTTCGTCACAATTCTGTCATAACGGGCTGGTCTATGTGAGGCGTTGCACCATCTTGCTGAAACCACGAAAAACTCTGTCAACATGCTCGAGTAACGGTCTCGACTAGCCGTAACGGTGTGACCGTAGGGCCGGACAATGGAGCGTGATGAAACTGCACACCACACTGTGACATGGAAGCCATCCATATTCGACAATTTTGTTTGATTATGATGCCGTTTAAATCGAAATGGGCCTCGTCAGACATAAAAGGCAGTTCAACATATTTCCGTCCTCTTCCGCTATTTGAAGCATCTTCCGGCAAAATTCCAAGTGTATCGGCAAGTCTGCTGCATTCGTTATAATTGTGTATAATTGACTGCAATGGCTGTCTGCTTCTACCCATTTGAGCAGATAAGATCCTTGTTGAAACTCTTGGATTGTTTTGTATGGCAGCAGCTACAGCAGCGATTGTTTGCTCCATCTGAACTGAACGGTTTCGATGGTTTCGACTATCCCATGCTCGGCAAAATTGTTAACAAGTCTTATAATGATCCATCTGCACGGAGGATCACGGCCAAAAGTGCGCCTGTACTCTCCAGTGCGTGATAGCGACGGACAATCCAAATTCTTGTTTCAGTGTCCCAGTTATCCATTTTTGTTAAATCTTTAGATCAATCTGGAAAATAAAATAAAAAATAAAGCAGATTGAATAGAAAAAATGTTATTCAATTTTTTTTTTGGTAACGGCTTTCGTTAGCCACCCTCATGAAAACAAAGTTGTCGTAAGTTACTCAGTTTATAACTCGAGAACAATTTAACCGATTTACATGAAGTTGATAAAGTATTATGATTACACGACGGAAGATATTTTACATCGAGTGCGCACCTTATCTTTTAATGACCAATTGAATCATACAGACAAAATGTATAATGGGGCATTGATATTGGGTTGGGTATATCATCACCTGGTGGTACTGGCAAAACTTTTTTGATAACTTTAATTTTAGCAATTGTACGAACATGTAATAGAATCGGTTTGGAATTTGCATCTTCTGAAATTGCAGCCACTTAATTGGATAGTGGTAGGACAGCGTACTCAGCGCTAAAATTGCCTTTGGGTATGACGATCGTGTTGGAAACCCGTCATCTTTGTTCATTTTTTGTGATAACGGCAATACTAAAAACGTCGTTTACAACCAGGCAGTACAATATTTTCTTTCTTTTTTGATGTTCTCTCTTTAAAAAATGTATGTTTTTGCACTTCTTTTTCAGGAAAATGTCACTTCTTTCTAGAAGACTTCATTTTTAATATAAACACGTAAACTTATATTATTGTATTGCCCAGCAACGTGGGTAGGTTTATCTATAGTATTAATAGGCTAGGCGATTTCTTGTGACCGCTGTTTTGTTCTACCGTTTTATCCGGATTTTGACCAAACGTATATTATTTGAAAGGTATTTCTTTTTAGCCGTCTTGCAGATATACAGCTTTTTAACTTTTTTCCTCTATTTTGAGTAAATTTAATTTAAAGTTACTAGCAACACATACATAAAATTACACAATGCTATGTGTGTGTTTATTAAATTTTTTAATGTGTTTGTTATAAAAATGAGTTGTTTTTTGTGTTGATTTGTGAATTGGCTAAAATTGGTTAGCATAACTTTAGGGTCTTTATTTGATGAAAAAATAAAATTTCCCGAATTTCGAGGGCTGGAATCTGCTAGAATGTATAATTATAAAAAGGATTAAATTAAGAATATATCTATATTCCACTTTGACAATATGTCGTCAGTCGAAAGACTATTTAAACAAATAAAAATTTTACAATTCAAATATTCCTAAGGATTAAACTCTACTATTAAAAAGTTTAAAAGTTTATATAATTTTCACATGTTTTCATATATACATATATATTGTTCTGCCAAATAAAATATTTTTTATTTATTACACTGTCCAACAAATTAGGACTTTTCGAATGGAACAGAATAGCGACCCCATAATTCTGAATGGGTATGATGAGTAGATCATTTTTGTAGAACAAACTTATGGTCCAGCACGTCTGAGTATTTTTTTACAGTGGGTCAAAGTTTTCATTTTTGGTCGAAGGGAGCATTATACTTTAGGAAAAAAATACTGTAAGTTAATGTCTGAGAGAATTCATATGGTCAGAGTTGTATTGTGGAATTGTTTGAGGATTATTTTTGTGGAAGATCTTAACCCTCAAACTGGTCTCTTTATGGGTCAATTTGACCCTTTTTTTCGAGAAAATCAAAAAATATCCTTTAAAAAAGGACATTTAAGGATTAAAATATTCTACGAAAATGTTTGCCGAAAAATTTCAGTGGGGGTCACCAAAGACAACATTGTGTGTAAATAAAGCTCTTTATGCTTAATTAGTAAAATTAATCACCAACATACACAAAACAGGTAAAAACGGCGTCAAGTTCGGCCGGGCCAAACATTGAAAATTATTACAAGATGAAGAATTTTATGGTCATCTGTCGGATATGCAAAAGACAGCATTTGACTTTATGCAGCTGCTTATAGTTATCAGAATTCCTTGGATAACTATATTATTATTATTATTATTATTATTATTATTATTATTATTATTATTATTATTATTATTATTATTATTATTATTATTATTATTATTATTATTATTATTATTATTATTATTATTATTATTATTATTATTATTATTATTATTATTATTAGTTATTATTAGTATTATTATTATTATTATTATTATTATTATTATTATTATTATTATTATTATTATTATTATTATTATTATTATTATTATTATTATTATTATTATTATTATTATTATTATTATTATTATTATTATTATTATTATTATTATTATTATTATTATTATTATTATTATTATTATTATTATTATTATTATTATTATTATTATTATTATTATTATTATTATTATTATTATTATTATTATTATTATTATTATTATTATTACTCTAGTAATATATATAGTAATTTTATTGACAAAACTTAAACTAAAAATTTTAAATAATCCTTGCTCCTAAACTAAGAAGGCAAGGGCATAGAAGGATGAACATTCTAAATGATAATTTTTTTTTCTAAATTAAAATAAAATTTATTTTTATGTATAAAATAAAAAGCACTATAAAGTCTTTTAAATATAAAACAAGACGTGGATATGAAAAACTGGCTACGCAGTTT
Organism: Cordilura impudica; assembly: GCA_963682025.1. Classification (NCBI taxonomy): domain Eukaryota; kingdom Metazoa; phylum Arthropoda; class Insecta; order Diptera; family Scathophagidae; genus Cordilura; species Cordilura impudica. The sequence goes on from OY821517.1 coordinate 323,459,850, forward strand.
CATTGCTTTTAATCTCTAGTTTCATGTATATGAAAGGGATTGTAAATGGCTGCTATGAACAAACAGCAAATTTTATGAAAAATGTTTCTTAACTCTAGCACAAAGATTGCATTTGTCCGTCCATACCTCTGACAAAATCAAAATGTATTATAACTTTCTATTTGAGACCTATCGACAGACGGGTCGATATTGTAAGGTCGACCTAAATCCTTCACTCCCTTTAAAACAGTTATTTATTCAAAAAACAATTTTTAGTTGTTCAGTTTATGCTTATGTATAATCTCATAACAACCTCATCTCAGATTGATGTAGGGTATACAAATGAAGAACACAATCTACTCTATACCATAGTCAATACCTTCTTACTTCAGAACTTCAAACAACATAAAAGTATATTCCACGCTTATCAAATACAATTAAATGTGATGAAGATTTATGAAAATTATAATTACATCAAATGAATGAAATACATTATGGTTTACCAGAACGGCAGAAACAATATTGAGAAAATAAAACAAAAGGCAGACATTAAACCAGACAAACTGTTGTTTGTGTAAACGCCAGACATATGGTTAGACGGAAGAACTTTGCGACACACACAGCATAGAGACACAACAAATAGTAGCAACTTACAGAATATTAAAACAAAATTTATATAAAACATATTTTAAAGATATTCCGTATAATACCAGAAGTTTAGCTGTGAATAGTTTCCACTGCAAGTTGTTCGGAGTTCTATGTATGTACTTCGTTATCTACTGCTATTTGTTCTGCAAATATAAACTTGAACTTAAATAGTTTAATGTTAATGCCAACTAATTTTTCGTTTTCATAAAATGCTAAGGTAAAGAAATTTAAAGGGAAGATGCATAGCGAAATTATTGGTTTAATATCTAAGAAATTATGAAAAAATTTTAAAATATTTTGTTATAAATTTTGAAATTTATGAAATTCTAAAGATTTCTTCAAATAATAAACAAGTAGCCATGTAATTGAGTTTTTATTATTTTTTTTTAATAAATTATGAACATGCAAATATCCTACAGTTAAGTGATAAAGTATTCGTTGATTTATATTTATTTTTGTGTTACTAAATTTTTTTTTTCTAATATAAATTTGGTCAAAGCGTTTTAAATTCTTTGGAAGAAATACAAAAAAAATTTAAAGATAGATTTCACCAGGAAAAGGTATACGATGAAATATAGTTTACGGTAAGTTATTGTTGAAATCCATACTGACTCAACGTGAGAAATTAGCTATCGTCCGAAAAAACGAAAATAATCCGAGACAAACGCCGCACAGTGGCGCCATATGAGTTTTTTTTTTTTTTTTTGAAGAATCATAACTTTTGAACCAGTAAAGATAGTCAAATAAATTAAAAGGCATATGATAGAAAATTGTCCATCCTATGAAAAAAATTTAGAACAAGGTGCTACGCCTTCAAGATGCTTACTTATGTGTTATCAAAAACGTGATTTTTAATCATTTTATTTTTTATGTTTCTTTTTCATGGTTTTTATGTTTTGATATTACAATGCATAAAAAAACAAGTAAGAAAATTATAGTCGGTCCAGACAGACCATACGATACTCTATACCATGCGTTTAGAGACTCTATCTCTCAGGACCAACTAACTGCATATAGAAAATAAGCATAAACCAAATTTGAGCGGGATTTTTATTAATTTTTTGGCTGCAGATATGAAAAAGTTTATATCGGATGCTATATCTATATGGGGACTAGGCCACAAAATGGACCGATCCTGACCATGTTTGGTAAAGTCTCTTGTATTTTACACAAATATATACAAACAAAATTTTAGAAGAATCAGTGCAATATTTTTGTTTTTTGATAGATTTAAGTGAAGATCGGGAAGCAGCTCTATATGGGGTCTGTGACTAAGAGTTGTCCAATTGGGATCATTTTTGGACTACTGATTAATGGATGTAATAAATACATACAAACCCAATTTGACTAAGATTTATATGATAATTTGGATCTCATGGCAATTCATGTTGATTTCATAGGGGTCATTTGTATGGGGGCTAGGTCTGAACATGGACCGATTCTCAACAATTTCAACAGCGTTCATCCCATGGCCGAAAGAGGCTAATATACCAAATTTCATCGAAATATATTCATATTTGCGACCTGCAATATGATTATAAGCTTTACATGGACACACAGACGGACGGACGGACGGACATCGTTAAATCGAATCAGATAGTGATTCTGATAGTGATTCTGATTCGATCGGAATAATTAAAGATGGCTATAGGTCAAATATTTTTGGTAGTTACAAGCAGCAGCACAAAGTCATTATACCCAAACCACATAGTGGTATAGGGTATAAATATATATGGGGCGTTTCGAGTCAAATGAACCAACTTTTGAAACCGCTGTCTTCCGATCGGGATGAAATTTTCACCAAGGTTAGTCCTATTGGGCAGTAGCTTAGGCACAATTTCAACAAGATCGGTCATGAAGTCTCTGAATTAGAGGGGGTCAAAATTTCACTTATTGGCCAAACAGGTGTTTTTTTTTTTTGATCCATGTAACGTTTTACCTATTGTTCTTAGCAAAATTTGTCCCAAGTTGTTTAGATAGCTATTTCTTCAGTCTTTCGAAAAAAAATTTTAAAATATAAAAAGAATTTCTTACACATTTTTTTGCAAAATCAATTTTTTGAATTTTTTTTTAAGGCACTTTTTTCTCAAAGGAAAGCTTAGGTTTTTCTTTTAAAAGCTTTTTGGTCGCTTAGTGGGATGCGAGTGGGATATATATCGAAATAAATGTTTTGTAACTCAAGATAACGGTTTCTCATATTTATGTGTAAGGGTTTCTAAATTCTAACAAATAAAACTTATACTGACAAACTAGACAAACTAACCTTTCCAACGATATATAATATACCTAACTAAAATTTCATACCTTCGACACTGTAATACCCACAATATGTTAACCTAAGAAAAAAATTACTTTTTTTCTACAGAAATAATGAAAAATTATTTTTTTTATTTCTTTGTAATAATAATTAAATTAATATATAATAATAATAATAACTAGCAGATTCCAACGCTCGAAATTCGAGTGCAATTTCTAGGCAGCTTTATTTCTCAACCTAGCCAATTCACAAACCAATAATGTTATGGTTTATTATTATTGTGTATGAAGATAACAAACTCATTAACAAACACATTAACAAATTCAATAAAACACTCATAGCATATGTATAGTTTTATGTATGTGTTAGTAGCAAATTTAAATGCAATTTACTCAAAATAGAGGAAAATATTTAAGAATCTGTAAACCTGCAAAATGGCTAAATACCTTTTATATAATATACGTTTGGTCAAAATCGGGATAAAACGGTAGAACAAAACATCGGTCACATTAAATCACCTAGCCCATTAATATTATAGGTAATAATAATAAAAATAAAAATATAAGTAATTATTTATGAAATTGTTAATTTTATTAATATTATTATTAATTATTTAATAAAACTTAATCTTAATCACATTAGATCCATTTATACCATAACTATTTTTATACCCTATACCACTATGTGGTTTGGGTATAATGACTTTGTGCTGCTGTTTGTAACAACCAAAAATATTTGACCTAGACCCATCTTTAATTATACCGATCGAATCAGAATCACTTTCTGAGTTGATTTAACAATGTCCGTCCGTCCGTCCGTCCGTCCGTCCGTCTGTGTGTCCATGTAAAGCTTGTAATCAAACTGCAGGTCGCAAATATGAATATATTTTGATGAAATTTGGTATATAAGCTTTTATCGGCCATGGGATGAACGCTATTGAAATTGGTGAGAATCGGTCATGTTCAGACCTAGCCCCCATACAAAATACCCATATGAAATCGACATAAATTGCCATAGGATCCAAATTGTCATATAGATCTTACTCAAATTGGGTTTTGTATGCGTTCATTATGTCCATTAATGAGTAGTCCAAAAATGATCCCTTTGGCCCCATATAGAGCTGCTTCCCGATCTTCACTTAAATCTATTAAAAAACAAAAATATTGCACTGATTCTTCTCAGATTTTGTTTGTATATATTTTTGCAAAATACAAGAGACTTTAGTAAACATAATCAGGATCGGTCCATTTTTGGACCTAGTCCCCATATAGATATATCATCCGATATGAACTTTTTCATATCTTCAGCCAAAAAAATTAATAAAAATCAGACTCAAATTTGGTTTTTGCTTATTTTCTATGTCCAGTAAGTTGGGCCTACGTGATAGGGCATGGTATAGGGTATCGTATAGTCGGTCTAGACCGACTATAATTTTCTTACTTGTTTTATGTATGTGTTAGTAGCAAATTTAAATGCAATTTACTCAAAATAGAGGAAAATATTTAAAAATCTTTAAATCTGCAAAATGGCTAAATAGAATAAATACCTTTCAAATAATATACGTTTGGTCAAAATCGGGATAAAACGGTAGAACAAAACATCGGTCACAATAAATCACCTAGCCTATTAATATTACATTTAATAATAATAAAAATAAAAAGATAAATAACTATTTATAAAATTATTAATTTTAATAATACTATTATTAATTATTTAATAAAATTTAATCTTAATGACATTAGATCCATTTATATCAGAACTATTTTTGTACTTAATTTATTGTAGCTGTGGAAGTATTTAAGTTTTATAAATTTTTAAGTACGCTGTCTTTTATCCAGCTTATTTGTAGCTTTCACTGGATCAATGCAGGAAAGAGCTCGGAAAGTTGAAAAAATTACCGCATTTGAACAGTAATGAGCCTTGCTTTGAAGTTATTCCATATGAAGACAAAAGCAATTCTGAGAATGATGACGGAACTGTTGATGATGATGGTGATTCTAACTTTTCAGGAGAAGGTATAAGTTCAAAGAATGAGTACCAAAACCAATATCGTAAGGTGATAATTTCATCCCGACCAAAAGACATCGGTACATGAATCGCCCCATATATAAAAAAGCTAAGATTTTTCGAATTTACTTTTTCAAATTGCTTTTTAGCAGTTTCCGAAGCAAATTTTCTATATTTTGTAGAAGCTTTTAATGATTTCATTCTTAATTCCAGTGATTGAGTTACTGCCTCATCACTTTCAAAAAATTTCCGCGAAGTCTTTCCATCGTTCGAGTTCCCGTATCCATACCTGGGGAAGTCTACTTTTTTATTTATTTATTTATTTATTAAGTCTATGGTAAACCTTATAGACTGTTAAGTATAACACAGAGAAAAAAAAATAATATATACAAATCCTTAAATCAAAATTTTGAGATTATGTAAAGGGTCCGCCAAATAACTTTTTTTTTTTTGAAAATGCTATAAAAAAAACTGCTGTATATTATCTCAAATTTCTTTTTTTATTTGAAAGCACAATCCTTCCAGTTAATAACGGAAAATAACTTCATTCAAATGGCTGCCTCGGCTGGCCATGCAGTAGCCTATACGATCGGTCCAATTTTTAAGCACATTATCGATTGTGTGCAGCTGTATTTCACCAATGGCTTCACTAATATTGTCCTTTAAAGCGTCAATTGTCTCTGGCTTGTTGGCGTAACACTTATCTTTGACGACACTCCACAAATAATAGTCCAACGGTGTCAAATCGCAGCTCCGAGGTGGCCAAACGACATCAGCTCTGCGGCGATAATGCGATCTTCAAAAACAGGGCGCAAAACATCAAGTGTAGGTTCGGCTGAGTGGCACGTAGCGCCGTCCTATTGAAACCAAATGTTGCCAATATCCTCCTCTTCAATTTTTGTGAACAAAAATTCGTTCAACATGCCCCGATAACGATCGCCATTGACTGAAACGGCCACTCCTTGCTCATTTTCGAAGAAAAATGGCCCAATTATGACTCTGGACCAAAATCCGCAGCAAACAGTGACTCGTTTTGGGTGTATCGGCTTTTCAATGTATGCGTGCGGGTTTTCTGTGCCCCAAATGCGACAATTTTGCTTGTTTACATACCCGCCAAGATCAAAATGAGCTTCATCTGAAAAGATGATTTTTTTTGGCAAAATCGGCATCTTCTGTAAGTCGATCGCAGGCCCACTTAGCGAAGCGAAAACGCATTGGATGGTCAGTTGGCTTCAACTCCTGAACCAATTGGACTTTGTATGACGTCATACCATGGTCTTTATGCGAAATTCGTCTCAATGATGCCTCCGAAATGTTCAATTCTTGAGAACGACGGTGAATTGATGTTGATGGCGCTTCACGCACACTTTCTGCCACAGCAGCAATATTCTCGGGTGTACGCACTGTTTTTGGCTTTTCACGCTTTGGTTTATCGATGAGGATGCCAGTCTCTTTCACTTTTTTCACAAGATAACGAACATACGGAGCTGACTGTGCTTCTCTTTTTCCAAAATCCGTACGCAATTTTCGCACACATTTTGCAACATTACCATGATTTTCAAAGTAATGTCGCAATATTTCCAAGCATTGTTCAAGCGTATACACACCATATTCGTTCAGCGGAAGGATAAAACTAATTATCTGTCAAATCAGACATGAGCTAAGTGTTACCATTCACGAAATAAGTACTAGTTGAAAAAAAAAACGTTAGATGGCGGACCCTTTTTTTAAAAATAATATAATATTGCGTTTAATAATATCATCATTTAAAGAAAAATCAATTAAATCGTATGGATCAGCATCGGTAAACTTTTGACGAAAGATTGGGATAAACAGTGGAGTGTAAAAAGAAAATTTGAGCATATGTCACCTCGAATTAAGTTAAATGAAAAACATATCATTAAGCATTATTCTTCGGCTTTTTAAAGACGGCAGTTTAATTTGAGAAAGTCTAATTGTATATGATGGTAGACTAACAAAACTTGGATAAGAACGTCTTAAGCAGAAAAGGAGAAATTGTTTCTGGACCGATTCAATTTTGGCACTGCGAATATTAGATAGTGGATCCCAAATAAAAGACCCGAATTCCATATAGTCCATATAGTCCAACTACTTTGAAAAACGCATTTTATATTCGGTTCTTTTTGATCTTTGGCTGATCCGTCTCTAATATATTGGCATGATCTCCATATTCATAATTGCTCTCCTCGTTTGTAGAATTGTTATTGGATGTGCTGTGATTGGATGGTTGGACCATATTTCTGCTAATCTAAAGGAATAGTTTATTTGTGCATCATGTGTCTGAACCTGAAATTACCAGGAATGCACGCCATGCAAATTCCAGAACAATGTCTTTTTTACATTTTGTGCCTCTAGCAGTCGAAGGAGTAGCTGGGAGATATAAAAAATTATTAATTTTTTTTTATTTTCCATCAAAGTTAAAAAATAGTGAAAAAAATGGACAAAGTGTACCTTAACCATTGTCACGAGCACAGGAATTGTATCATCTTTACGAGCGATAGTAATTTTAACTTACTTAAGTCTGACGGAAAGAATAACGTATGGCGAAAGCTAAACACTAAGATACACGAAAGATATCTGACATGGTAAGTTAAATATTATGGAGGATCTTAGACGATTTAGAGCTGCATAATTTCGAACGGTGTCGGTGAATTACATTTTATATATAACATAATGGATCATAAATGTATGTTGAAATTTTCTCGAAACATTTTCATCGATTAAGGCTTCATTCAAAATAATGATCCTAAGCATGTGGCCCTATATATAAAGTTAGGGATCTTGTACAATGTACCCAAATGAATGGAAACCTTTCTCCAAAGCATAGTTATCAACTCTAAGAAAACATATTTGGGAAAATGTGGATCAAGATATTAGAAAACGGCACATTTCTGACGAGCTTCAGTTGAGGATTGCCTTGAAAGAAGAATGGGACAAACTAATGGCGGAAATTACTTAAACTTTGGTAAACTCAATGCCTAGATGATTGGGAGCAGTTATAGTTAGTAAAGAAGGACCAAAAAAGTATTAATTTTTACACTAATATGCGCTGAAATGAATATTTAAAAATTCTGTTAAATTTTATGTGCCTTTATTGTTTTTGCCATTTTTTAGCCCTCATAAATACAAATATATTTATTCTGGTATTATTTGCATGTTTATTGAAAAACAATTGAACCAATGATTCTTTATTTTTGCACTGTACATATTAGTTGTATTTTCTAATGACTTGGATTTAGTAAATGTTTGTAATTTTGTTAATTGAAATTTTAAATTGATGGCGAAACAAATATTTCAAAATCAATTTAAATATAAAACATGTGGAGGATAAAATATCGAAAAAACCTTGATTTAAAAATTAATTTAAATTACGAAGAAGCTTATAAACTTCGAAAAGAAGTCTGACCCTTTTCGTGTTTTTGTTGAATATATTCGACATCAACATTGAAATTAAAAAGTTAACGGCATATTTGAATTTTACATTGCTTTGCTTATTTATATGATTAAAAATATACATGTGTATATAGTTTACCTATTAGGTGAGAAATCTCAGGTAAAAATTATATTTTTTCCGAATTTATCGCCATAACAAGCTAAAAATTTTCAGATTTTTAAAAAAAATTTTGACACGGAGAGGGCTAAGGAAGTGTAAACTTAAAAGAAGTCTTCACTGTATACATTAGTTGTATTTTCTAATGTTCTGGATTTAGCAAATCCCAATTTTGTTAATTGAAACTTTAAATTGATGGCGCAACATATATTTAAAAACGAATTTAAATATGAAACGTATTGAGGATCATTTACTTCAAAAAAAATACTTTAAAACTTAATTTAAATTACGAAGAAACTTACAAAAGAAGTCTAATGAATTTTCCGGAACCCTTAAATATGTAGTTGTATATAGTAAAAGCAATTTTTTTAATTCTGTGTGCCTAGACAATTGAATCCAAGAGACAATTGTGTACTGGATGGTAGACGAGTACTAGGGTATATATCATTCGCTATATTAGCCTTAGCCTATATATTATTTAACGGACCACTTATATTTCCAGTTGTCGATATTCCTCGTTGAGTATTAACCGCGATTCTCTGAATAAACAGCTGCTTTTTGGAATGCAAAACATATTAAAATGAAAAAATTTGGTAGACTTTCCCAAAGTTTTGCAATATTTAAATATTTTAACCTTAAAACTGGCGCAGGTCAACGTTTTATTTTGTTTTTATATTTTATTTTATAAAAGCAACCATGAAATTATCTTATCTTACCAAACGGACGTTAATTTATAAATTGTTTATCTAGTTAGTACTTGCATAACAATTTTGTTAAGCCCTCCACATCACAGTGCGGAGGGTATATATTAGTTTGTCATTCCATTTGTAGCTTATCGAAATAAAGATCGGTGATCGCATACTCTATATATTTTCATAATTCTTATAACAATAGAAGTTTATTAAGAAATTTGCAATATCTAAGCTAGGCTGATGTTTGTAACTAACAAAAATATTTGACCTAGACGCATCTTTTATTATACCGATCGCCTCTAAATCAGTTTCTGAGTCGGTTTAACGATGTCCATCTGTCCTTCCGTCTGTGTATCCATGTAAACCTTTTAATCAGTTGATAAAATTTGGTATATAAATTTCTCTCTGCCTTTGGATGAGCACAATGGCAATTGGTGGAAATCGGTACATGTTCGGACATCCATTAATCAGTAGTCCAAAACTAAACCCTATACCCCCATATAAACTTGGTTCCCGATCTTCAATGAAACCTATCAAAAACAAAAATATTAGACAAATTTTTAACAAATTTTATTTGTATATGTTTTTGTACAAAATAAGTATCTCTAACAAATATGGTTAGGGTCAGTCAATTATGAGACCCAATCCCCATACAAATATAGCATCCCATATAAATTTTTTCGGACAAAAAAAATTTAAAAAAATCAACCGGGATTTGGTTTATGCTTATTTTCTATAGCTAGACATAATTCCTTAAACGCATGGTATAGGGTATCGCATAGTTGGTCTAGAGCGCCAACAATTTTCTTACTTGTTGTTATTGTAGTAGTCGATGTAGTGTAGCATTCACTTCATGGGTGTGTACCAATGGTCGTATTGCACATGTCACATTAGCCAGTATTACCATAAAGTTTTATCGTTATCCCGATATAATAGAGAAATGTGCCAATAGGAGAGAAAATTTATAATCCTTTTCATTACAAGGTAGCTTTTCTTAAAAAAAGTGCCTTTTCTAGAAAAAAAAAGAATTTTTTTAATAGATGCTGGTCCGAAAAAAGCAATTAGCTTAAAATTGAAATGGTCTTCGAATTTAAAGTTTAAGTAAATTAGCCGTACCCAACATTAGTTATAATCTTAAAAAAGAGGATATCAAGGATTTGACACAGCCGAATTTAACACTCTTACTTGCTTTTAGATTCCACTAGCAGAGCCCAGCACTCGAAATTCGAGTCCAAATTATAGGAAAAACTAAGTTTTTTCTTTCAGTGTTCTTTAATCTACATATATTTTTAAATAAATTTCATTAAATTCCTTTATAAATATTTATTGAACATAGTGAAGATATATTCAGTGGGTTTGTTAATAAATAATTTTATAAGAGCCTAAAGGTATGCTAATCAGTTTCAGCCAATTAACAAGTCAACACAGAGCAACACTTTAATAAATGTGATGAACACACACACAGCATTATATAGTTGTATGTATTTTATGTATGTGTTAGTAGCAGCTCTAAATGATTATTACTCAAAAACAAAATGTACCAGATGGTGCACATCTGTACATATGGTGCACAACTGCAAAGAAATTCCTTTCAAATGGTATATTTCTTGTCAAAATCAGTTGATAACTACAAGTGTAGAAGGGGTCATAAAAAATCAACTTGCCATTAATATTATGGATGTGGTGAGGGTATAACGAGTTTGTACTGATGTATGTAACTACCAAATATATTTGACCTAGACACACCTTTAATTTATCGATTGACATAGAATGGCTTTCGGACTCGTTTGAGCGCTGTTCGTATATAAGCTTCTATGAGTTATATGAAGACAGCTGTTGAAGTTGGGTAAGAATCGACAAATATTCAGACCTATCCTTCATACAAATAGCCCCAATAAGACAGACTAAAATTGACATAAGATCCATATTATCATATATAAGTCGATAACTACTTAGGGACTTTTAAGTCACAGTCCCCATATAAATCTGATTCTCGAGGTCCATTTAAATCTATCAAAAAACAAAATTACTGCAAATATTTCTTAAAAGTTTGGTTTACACATATATTTTTTTGAGAAACTAAGTGACTTTACTAAATACTGTTATGATCGGCCCATTTTTTTTTGCCCAGTCGGCATATAAAATAACATTAGTTAGGAACTTTTTCATATCTGCAAGCCACAAGTTAATAACAAGAGCACTAAAATTTGTCTTTTGCTTATATCCTGTATTCAGTTATAACTTCACCATAGTTGGATCAAAGACCCATTCTGGGAACACGTGGTACAGGGTATCTTATAGCCGATATAGACCAGCTATAGTTTTCTTGCGTGTTATGTTATATGTAAACAATTATATTTAAATCGGAGCCAGCTAGTTATTTACTTAGATTTACATTGTACTCTATAGTAAGCCATTTTTATACCCTATATCACTATGTGGTTTGGGTATAATGACTTTGTGCTGCTGTTTGTAACAACCAAAAATATTTGACCTAGACCCATCTTTTATTATACCGTCCGTCCGTCTGTGTGTCCATGTAAAGCTTGTAATCAAATATGAATATATTTTGATGAAATTTGGTATATAAGCTTTTATCGGCCATAGGATGAACGCTATTGAAATTGGTGAGAATCGGTCCATGTTTCGACCTAGCCCCATACAAATGACACCTATGAAATCGACATAAATTGCCATAAGATCCAAATTATCATATAAATCTTAGTCAAATTGGGTTTGTCTGTATTTATTACATCCATTAATCAGTAGGGCAAAAATGATCACTATGGGACAACTCTTAGTCATAGGCCCCATACAGAACTGCTTCCCGATCTTCACTTAAATCTATCAAAAAACAAAAATATTGCAAAAATATCTGCAGCCAAAAAAATTAATAAAAATCCCACTCAAATTTGGTTTATGCTTATTTATATGTCCAGTTTGTTGGGGTAATGATATAGGGTTTCTAGACGCATGGTATAGGGTATCATATAGTCGGTCTAGACCGACTATAATTTTCTTACTTGTTTTCTTGCTGAGTTACATTCTTCTTTACATCCAAAATGTTTCAGAATTTTGTTACCGAACCGAGCTTCAAATTAAGCACATATATATCTTCATTTTAAAGGTCGTGTTACATATTATGCCTACTGAGTTAATTGCCAACTAAATTTCGAAGAAATTGGTAACCGAATTCGAGTTGATTATGATCTAAGTTATGTTGTCTTAACAGTAAATATCTTATCACAGTAGAAAATGGTTAAATGTTATGCAAGTTATATTGATTCACTCGACACTACAGTTGTTAAACTTTAGAACAATACGATTTCCGAATTTTTTTCTATGTGTACTAAAACTAATTTCAATTTCAAAACAATTTTACTGCTTAAAAATAAAAGCACTTTATCTCTTTATCATATTTGTTTACTAATTTAAGTGTTACGTTATGCATCTGTTTATTTATATAGTAACAGAAATTAAAAAAAAAATATATAAAAAACAAATAATAGCTGTAAATTCGGCTGTACTGAAAAATATACGTATGGCCGGTGCCATAAATTTCATTGAATTAAAATAAATTTTTTGATAACTCTCACTATAGTGGAACACAATATTCATCAAGGACAAACTAAAGAACATTAGCAGTACGTTGTTTATTCGTCTGTCTTGTTTTACATCGAAATATCGCTAACAGATAATTTAGCGAACGGTGTTTACTAGGGCGGGTCGATTTAAAAATCTCACAAGTGACAAAGAAAATCGTATTCTAGGGATCAAAGTAAGAAACTTTGCCCGAGGAACCATACCTCTAAACCGAATTCTGAAGTCCCGACTTTTGACCTGTCTGTCTGTCTGTCTCACTTTGGCCCATTTATTGTGCCCCAATCGAGTCCAAATGTATGATTGACCCCCACTAACTTTGGAGGGCCGACCCACCCATGCTAGTGGCACACCCACTGGAACCCCCTGGCGGTTCCCCATACAAACATTTCAAAAAATCACCATTTTTGTTTAGAATTAACACTCATACGTATACGTATCTTCTACTCTGCTAACAAATAATAATCATACGCCTTGACTATGTTATGTTATTCAAAAAGATCGGTCGGGTGAGGGTAAATAACTTTTAGATCACTCCGTGACTATGCGTGACTATGCGTTACTCTGCGTGACTACCCCAAAATTAGTCTGTAGTCACAACAAGGCTATGGGCCAAGTTTCAGATCAATTGCATGAGGGAGAATGGGGTTGCACCATGGCAGACAGACAGACAGACAGGTCAAAAGTCGGGACATCAGAGGTATTATTCCTTGGACAAAGTTTTCTTATTTTGATCCCTAGAATATGATTTTCCTTGTCACTTGGGCGATTTTTTGCCTCCCTACAAATCGACCCTCCCTAGTGTTTGCTGTTTTAGAAGCTTACATTTTCTCTCCAAAAGACTCTTAGTTCTAACACTTTCCTCGAGAAATACACACAGAAAAAAAAAATTATTAATTAGGATCGTATATGTGAAATCGCTAGTCTTCCATTAGTACATTAGGGCTAAATATTGATTATTTTAGATATTCTATAATTTAAATTATTAATTAATTAATTATATTTATTTATTTGATAAGATTAAATCTTATAATTACAGTACAGGAATGCATTATTGTTAGATGTGCAAGTTTAAAATTGTTTAAAAAATAGAATGGAATACAAGTTAGCAACAAAATCTTTTAATATATCCACAAGTACACGCCACACAAAAAAAAATTTTAAAATTTATGTTGATCTTTTCTCAATGTTACTAGGAGTTTTAAGCAGCAATTTTGATAATGAAGAGTCTTGAACTGCCTAAGCTTTGCGTATCTAACTTTGCTTCATATTAATATATTGTCTTTTAGTTTTAAATACAGTAGGCAATAGATTAAAAAAAGATATATGCACTGAATTTAAAAAATTCTATTAGTATTTTGCTCTGACTCTTTTGATAATGAAGAATAAAGAAGGTTTTCTTAACTTACCCACATTGGAAAGGATTTATTTGTTTCGGTGATTTACCAAAGAAATAACAAAATGTGATAACTTACTAGAAGAGCCCAGCACTCGACATTCGAAAGCAAATTCTAGAAATTTTTATTTTTTCATTAAATTTTTTTTAATGTTTTTTTTACCTATATATATAGAAAAATTAAGAATATTTAAAAAAATTAATTAAATTGTGAGTTTCTAAATAAAATTATTTAAATTTTATCATAAATATTTGTTAACAACTAATTTTATAAGAGCCTAAAGGTCAAGTCATAAACACACACACAGCACTGTATAGTTTTTTGTTTTTTTTTTTTTAAGCTTAAATATGTATTTTTTATATATGTGTTAGTAGCAACTTTAAATGCTCATAACCCCAGAAAATATACCAGATGGTGCACATTAGTAAAGATACCTTTAAATTGTATATTTTTTTTTATCAAAATCGGTTAGTAACTGAGAGTTTAGAAGATGTCACAAGAAATCGTATTGCCTATTATTATTATGGATAACTGACCTCTTAGCTTTTAGATTTTTTTTTTGGCGAATTTGTTATTTGCGATTTTCGGTTTTGTGGTTTTTGACTTTGACGATTTTTTGGCGTTTTCTGATTTGGCGATTTTTCTTATTCGCGATATACGGATTTGGAAATTTTTTATTTAATGAAGTATATGCAGGATGCGCCATCTGTTGTGTCGGTATGGCGATATTTAAACCCATTAACTAATGAGCACATTAAAACAACGTGCCGAAATTGTATCGCTGTGTATTGAAAATAATCGTTCAGTTGCATATCGTGGAAAATATCGTGGCCAAGAAACCGTCCTTCATTGGTAAGTGTCGAATTTTGTTAAGTATGGAACAGTGGGAGATCCTTCACATCAACACCTTAAAAGTTCGCATGAATTGGTGGAAGCGGTAAGAGAGGGTATTGCCGAGAACCCAAACAAATCGTATCGTTACCGCGCTCAAATTTTTGGCGTGAGTGCAACCACTTTTCTGGCGCATTTTAAAGAACGATTTGAATTTAATCCCGTAGAAAGTGCAACTGACTGAGAGAATATTGCTGGAAGATCGTAGGCAAATTTTGATGACCGACAGGAGTCATTTCACACTTTGTGGCGTTAACAAGCAAAATTGTCACATATGTGGCATAGATAATCCATACGAGATCCCGGAAGTACCGTTGCAGGACCAAAAAGAAACTGTTTGGTCAGCATTTGTGCCAAAACGAATGATGGGCCATCTTTATTCCGAAAATTCACTAAAGAGAATTGGACTGGTTACTGGACTGGTAATGAATTTTAAAGGACCAAGTAAAATAAAAATATCACACATATGTGAATTGATTTTGTTTTTTCTTCATTTATTCAAGACATACCAGCCTAAACGATGGCACACCCCTTAATAAACTACATTTTCAAAGTGGCTATAGAAGCACTAAATTGTCTAGGATTATTAATTTTGGAAGAATTACAAATACAATGCAAAAGTACAAGTCTGTTTTGAAGCTTCTGAAACATGTGCAAAGGAAGCTGTTTAGAATGGAGATCTACTGACGTATTGTAACATCTTCGAAAGGTAGATTGTAAAACACTGTTCTATAGGTACCACTGGAAGTTTCTAATGTCTTTTAAGTGGAAATACTGCCAACTAGGGATAGAGCTCAGGAAACCACAAGTTTTGTCGGCGCACAGTGGACCATATTTTGAGAAGGCCGCCAAAAATCAATTTTTTTTTTTTTGTTACCGATTTTAAAGTTATGTTATTTATTTGAAAGTAAATACTAGAAAACCTCGGGAGCCAAAAAATTGCGACTCTATCTCAACTATATCACAGCAAGCAGGGTCTTCGAAAATGGACTTTCTCAGTATTTTGCTAAAATTAACAATTTCTTTGTAAATTTTTATTTTTGAATGACCGTATTTTATTTTGATTTAAAAGATTTTGAAGTGAAATAAATTTTGTATAATTTTGTGGCTTCCATACTATTAATATTAAAGATGTAAAATCACTGAGTCATTCCGAAATTTAAAAAAAAAATTTTTAAAAAGGTCCAAATTTTCCGAAAATCTCCTACTTAATAGAGCATAACTCCTGTCAGTCAAAAGCAGTCAGAAAAAATCTCGCACTCTTCTATAGTCCGAGCCCTCCCCTATAGTCCTATATCCCGCCAGTTTCCACACGTGTGCACGAGAAAAATTCTGACCCAAGGTTAGATATTTTCTGCAAAATTTATGAATACAAAAGTTGTCCACTATGTGGTTAGGATATATTAAGTTTGAGGTGATGTTTGTTACTGCCAAAAATATTGAACCTTTATCCATCTTTTATTACACGGATCGACTCAAAAACACTTTCTGAGTCGATTAAACGATGTCCGTCCGTCCGTCTGAGTGTTATGAATACAAAAGTTGGTCGTACCGGAGAGTTGTCAGGAGTTGTTATATACTTATAAAAAAGGGTTGAGATATAGTGCCCTTAATTGTTGCAAGAAAGAGTATTTATAATAAAGTTTCCACAATTATTATTCATTACAATTTGTGCAATGGCTAAGTACTGTTACAGAGATCTGGCAGATATTTATTTTTAACGTAATGATGAAGACGATGTAATTTTGCGCACAGTGAGCAACGACTTCTTTAAGAATTGTAACCTAGAAGACATTGAAATGCACAAAGAAAAAATTACTAATTTTGCATCGAATTTGAAAAGACGGTACAAAGATGTACAAACGTTACCAAGACTGGTTAATAAAGGAACTTATTTTTGAGAGTGCATCTACAACTGCCAACGAAAGTGAAAAAAGGGTCGACCAGCAAAACTAATTGACGGATGTAGTGAAAGATATCGAAGGCGCAAGCTGAAGAATATCAATGAAGAAATTTCTCAAAGAATTATTAAGGATTCATTTTTGCACCAAATTCAACCAACCCAAAATAAAAAAAAAAATAAAATTGAAATAATTGAAAAAATAGTAGAAGCGAGCCCAAGGCGCACAAAGAAAATTTTGAAAAGCATTCCTACACCAATTTAAGATAAGAAATTTATGCCGGAAGAAGCGTTCGCCCTATTTTTGGATTTGAAGTTGACCAAAAATCAATATAAGGAATTGCGGAAGCGAACCAATGAAAAGAATTGTGGGATTTTTCCAGAGTATCGGGATTTAGTTTCTGCCAAAAAAGAATGCTTAGATCTCCTTGAACATACTGCAGAACGATTGCTAAATACGCTTGATACTGATCATTTAAAAAAAATTGGTAATGGCAGCATTACTTTAATTTCTAAATGGGGATGTGATGGATCCTCTGGTCAGAAACAATACAAGCAATTTAATGCCGAAAATTCATCAGATGCTAATTTATTTATGGTATCTGTCGTTCCATTGCGGTTAACAAAAAGGTATAGCGTCTTAGAGCCGTCAACTAGTAGAGCAACAGAAATTGATATATGGAAAACTGAAATTCCTTCTTCAACAAAGTATTGCAGACCAATAAAATTTGCATTCAAAAAGGAAACCGAAGATGTCATAACTGAAGAAGTTCAAAAAATAAAAGATCAAATTAAGGAACTTCAACCAGTAATATTTAAATTTGATGACCAAGACATTGAAGAACAGTTTAAAATGTGTCTCACAATGATTGATGGAAAAGTTGCACAAGCCTTAACTGGAACAAAGTCAACGTCAAGCTGCATTATATGCCAAAAGACATCAAGTCAATTAAGCCAACCCCCACCAGAAGACGATAGTTTTAAGGAAGCCTACGAATTTGGAATATCCCCTCTTCATGCTAGAATACGTTTTATGGAGCATATTCTTAAATTGGGTTATGATTTGGAATTTGGTCCGTTAGGCGAAACAGTGCGAAAAAACAAAAAAATGAAGAAAAAGAAAGCAAAAAAAAAACAAATTCAACAAAAATATCTACAGCTAGGCCACGTAATCGACCAACCAAAACAAGGGGAAGGAAACACAAATGATGGAAATACTGCAAGGAGATTTTTTTCCGATCCGGAAGCTGCAGCATCTATCACAGGTGTAGATTATGAATTAATAAGACGATTCAAAATCATATTACAAGTTCTAGCATGCAGCAGAAAGATAAATGCAAAAAAATTTGGAGAGTACGCCAATAAAACAGCTATACTTTATAATGAAAAATACTCTTGGAGATATATGCCATCCACAGTTCATAAAATTTTGTACCATGGGGAACAAATAATTCAAAACAATATGCTACCAATAGGAGATCTATCTGAAGAAGCACAACACAAGGAAAATGTCCAATTGTTGTACTAATGCAGAACTTATCACTATTTTGTTGTGCACTTCAGAACCATATATGTCCAACATCGTCAAAAGTGGAAAACTACCTCTATTGAATTAGACGAAGAAGCTAAACAACTTCTAGAAGATGAAAATCAAGGCTATTTAGAAGAAATTTTTACTAAAATTGGTTGATTTAAAGTACTTTTTCATTACACTAACAATAAGTTTCTTGATTTAAAACTTTATATATTTTGTAAATTTACAATAAAAATTGTTATATTTCATAAATTTACCATAAAAATTGATATAGAAATATTTAAAAAGACTATAAAAAAAAAATTTAACTAAAGCAAAAACATACGAGTTTTTCATTGAAACTTCTCTATCTTGAACCAATATATGGTAACTTTTACGTTCGCTGCTTAATAAATTATATTTCAAATCGGGATCTTTCAAAAAAAAAAAAAAAAAACAACCTTTGGCCCTTGTGCACATTAGGACTAAAAAGTTTACGGGGGCCAAGGTTTGGCATTTTCTGAAAAACTTAACTTAAAAAACTGCTAAAAAGTATTAGTTGTAAAATTCAATGAAAAAATAAGACATTATAATAAAAAAAAAAAATATTTTTCCTTTTAACACTTCACTTTTGTACTAAAATTCAACTACAAATGAAAATGTATTTTAAACCCTACGTAACTTTTTTTATTTTCGGAAGAGAATTACGTTTTATAGCAAAACTTAAAGGCTTAGGTCTCACCTACCACACAAAAAACGCATATCAAAATACCAATCCAATCAAAAGTTATAGATTTTTGACCGCCTTCTCCTCACTGTGCGTCGGCCTGGCAATATTATTGCTTCTTATCTCTTACATTCCTTATTCCATTTTCGGGAATCAGTACAATGATAAAATGTGGAAAGTAAGTAAAGACAGTCATTACCCACGTCTGGATCCCCGGCCATTGCGATTTTTACGCCAACAAATTACAAAGGACGAGTTATTCCCTGGCTGTTTCTTCAACAACCTCACTAGGAACGATTAATGTAGGCATTTCCGAGCACTATATTCTTGAAGCGTAAAGAAGGTAGTCAAATATAGACATCTGCTGGATTGCAAGACCAACTTATAGTCGGTCTAGACCGACTATACGATACCCTATACCATGCGTTTAGAGACCCTATCTTTTAGATCCAACAAATTAGCTATAGAAAATAAGCATTGTAATTAATATTTGTGCCTTCGTATATGAAAAAGTTCATATCGAATGCTATATTTATATGAGGACTAGGACGATAAGTAGTCCGATCCTGACTATATACAAAACAAATTTGAGAATAATACGTAAACTACGGACGAAATGACAGACGGACATCGCTAAATGGACTCAGAAAGTGATACTGAGTCGATCGGTATAATAAAATATTTTTGGTAATTACAAACATCAGCACTAAGTCAGTATACACTGACCACATAGTGGTATAGGATATAGAGACGGAGAGGATACTGAATATTTTACAAACGAAGCATTGAGGAATGGAGGAAACATCTTCGACAAGTCGCTTTATTACGTTACTAATGTTTTTAGGCGACAATTCTGGCAATTAAGAAAAACTGTACACAAATATAGTTCAGGAAACCGTACGCATTTTTTCATCAGCCGGGCGTCAGTATCTTCTCTTAACTCTTACATCACACATTCCATTCTCGTGGGCCAATGCAGGGAGAAACCATCAACGGTAAGTTGCCCTTACATGACTAACTCTATGGAAATCCCCGGCCACAGGGATTTGTACCAAAACATATGATTATGCGAATTGGCAAGGACAGGTTCTGCCTTTGCTGTTACAACCCCAAGCATTATTTCCAAGGAATGCAAAGAAGATGGTAGATTGCATGCCTCTGGATTACAAGACAAACGTGGCCTTACTTTATTTTAGGATGGACTATACATATCTTTCCTCAGTTGGAGAGTAAAAGGAACATATATGGCTGATTTGACGGGTTATGGACTAATCGATAAACACGTAGGAAGACTCGAACTTCAGCATAACGAAAACAGCAGCAGTTATTGAAGAGGAGACAGTAACTTCTGCTATTGGCAGGTGTAGAACAGGAAATCACACTAATATCTAACTGATCTATTACTTCTACAACATACCTTCCAACTAGTGCGGTTTTCAAAATGGAGCTATCTGAATATACTTGTCGTTCTACAGATGGTTAACTGGAACTATAACCAACCATCTCACACATAAACATTATTTTCGCGGCCTATTCTTAAGATTCTAAATTGTCTGCAAATAGAGCTGAATGGCATCCACTATCTAATTAGAGCATCGCCGAAAAGAATACTAGTTAACAGTGATAACATCAATTTTTCCCTACAATTTTACCTAGTACCATATATGATCACATTCATATGTTTAACAGTATTAATAAACATAAATTTCATTCAAATAATTTAAGGACCGCATACCGCAAACTCCCTTCCAGAAGATGATTTATCGAATTAATTTAGATAATTTTTAGTTTAATGAAACTTTCTGGATGGGAGTATGTAATTGTAGTATGAAAAATTGGACTGAGCACAACATTATGTTTTACTTTTGATTTCGGCTATCTTTATTGAAGACAGAAAATAAAAGTTTATCACACATTACTTTGTTGCCACTGTACACATTTAACCACAAAAATAAAATAAATCTCTCTCTAATAAAATTATAAAGTAATAAAGATGATAAACAGAAAACTGGGGGCATATTTTCTGGTTACTCTGAAAAACGTTACATACAAATTTCAAATTAGTATAAGAATAGACCACAATGGAATCACAATATAAGAAAGTTAGACAGATTGAAAGTTTGCCCTTGCAACGAGAGAAATCTAAAGAAATAATTAATGAAAACAATGTAAGTTCAAACCTTTACTAATTTATAATTCTACCAAATAAATTCTGATTTTAATTTATACGATTTCTTTCAGATTTTAATTATATCATCAAATGACGAAAAAAATACAGGCAGAGAAAAATGGGGAAGCGAAATTGAATTTCTATTTTCTTGCATAGCCTTGTCGGTGGGTTTAGGAAATGTGTGGCGTTTTCCATTTATAGCCTTAGAAAATGGTGGCGGTGCTTTTGTTATACCCTACTTAATAGTGTTGATGCTGGTTGGCCGACCTATTTATTATATGGAGATTATTATAGGACAGTTTTCCAGTCGAGGCTGTGTAAAAGCTTTTGATATGGCACCAATTATGAAAGGTAACTCAATAAATTTGATTTTTAAATAATTAGAGACTCTAAAACTTTGTTGTAACTCTCTTCAGGCATAGCATATGGTCAAGTTTATGCTACAGCTTTAGCCACCACATATTATGCCTGCATTATGGCCATAACGATAAAATATTTATATTCTAGCTTTTCTGAAATACTACCTTGGACTTACTGCCGTCCCGAGTGGGGAAACACGTGCATGTCAACTTCGAATATCTCCTTATCGGCCAATGCGTCTTTGGGTCAACGCATCTCTTCAGCAGAGTTATTTTTCTCAAAATCAGTCCTGCGTGAAAGCGTTGATATAGCTGATGGTATAGGATATCCCAATTGGGATTTGGTGCTGTACCTTTTGTTCGCTTGGATTTTAATTGGCGGCATCCTAATAAGAGGCATACGTAGTTCTGGTAAAGCTTCATACTTTTTGGCCATCTTTCCATATTTCGTGATGTTTATTCTTCTGTGGCGTGCTTTGACTCTGCCAGGTTCGTTGGATGGTATTGTGTACTTTTTGAAACCACAATGGAGTGAATTGTTAAATCCAAATGTAAGTACTAGAATTGTAACTCTATGTATACGTTTTTATTTGTTAGGTTATGGACAGACGGAAAAAGTATAGCGGTATAATAAAAATCTGGTGATCAATATAAGTGGATGTTATAGTGAAAAGTTTGAAGCGCTGAAAAAAGGATTATTGGCAAAAACTGTTAATTCCAAATTAAATAAAATGATATTATTTTGCTGATCAATTAGTGTACAAAATCTCACTCCATATATGAGAGTGTTGGTTCGCTATTTTAAGGGCAGGCATTTCATTTACAAGATAGTAATATTATTGAAGATTAATACAAAAGTAGAAAGAAAACCTGGTTTTTGGTGGGAAATGTGGCTTACTAGACTCGAATGTTCGCAATAAAAAAGCTAAAACCTTGAGACATAGACGAAAATTGAACCTTGAGTTGAGTGGGCAATATAAAAAAATAATTTCAATCCATCAGTATTGAATAATAAAAAAACTTAAATTTTAATACAAGTGCTCAAATGCACATTGGGTAAACTTTTCCAAAATTACTCCTACGTTTCCTCTCAGTTTAATTGTGTGATGGTTGATGATCCTTTATTATTTACTGTTGAAGGCAACATATCCCACACATAATTCAAAAGTGACTCAACTCAAAATTTAAATTTTTCAGAAATCGACAATTGAAACAATTAAATTATAAAGAAAGACATAACATACAACAAGACATAACTATTTTATAGCAACAGTTAACAACAACAAAACACACTGATATTTTTTTATAGATAAACAAGTGTATTGTGCATAGTTTAAGCATATAAACCCGAAAAATTAAAATTTTGAGTTGAGTCACTTTTGAATTATGTGTGCGATATGGCAGTTAGTGTTTCGGATAGGAATCATCAGAAAGATCAAAATATATGTATAACACATATTCCCGGGAAATTTTTTATTATGGTTGGCCATAAGTGAACGTGGTATCAGTGAACCATTATTTTTTATACTGGTATACCCTGTTGTACTTAGCTACGACTTACCGCGCCTTATTGACATGTATGTTTTCATAATAAATTTTTCCTGCGAAGTTTGTATTGTATTTTAT
This sequence comes from Cordilura impudica, assembly GCA_963682025.1. Classification (NCBI taxonomy): domain Eukaryota; kingdom Metazoa; phylum Arthropoda; class Insecta; order Diptera; family Scathophagidae; genus Cordilura; species Cordilura impudica. The sequence continues at coordinate 323,483,187 of OY821517.1, forward strand.
TGTTTTATAATTTTTTTAGTTCCGCTGCTTGCTGATGTACAATATTTTTGGTTTTTTCATTCGGTGCAATTATTAGATTCTTCGGAGCAAGCTATATAAAGCAGCCCAATGGAAAAACATGGATTTACCAAATTAAGTCCAGCAATGCTTAGCGGTAGCATTTAGAATATCGTTTGGCATTTTTCTATTAAGCGGTTTTTGATTTTGACGATTTTTAATTTCCCCTTTTTTGAAGATTTCTGTTTTTGGAAACTTTTTTATTGCGATTTTCGGTTTTAGCGATTTTTGATTTTGGCGATTTTTTAATTTGACGATTCCGATTACTAGCATCTTCCCCCTTTTTTTTAAAGATATGTGTTTTTGGCAATTTTTTTTATGGCGATTTTTGGTTTTAGCGGTTTTTGATTTGGCGATTTTTTGATTTGCCGATTCCGACTGCTAACATTGGTAATTAATGTGCTGGTCAATAGTTTCAACACTGTCGATTTAATAGTACTTCATATATTTTGTATTGAAGGTGCCACGCCCATTAATAATATCCCGACAATTTTCATTTGACAACTCAAACTATTGTCTGATAGACTCGTACAAAGTGTCAAGGCTTTCCCTTTCATAGTACTACAGTTATACGGTATTATATCTTTATTTTGTGTGGGCGGCGCCATGCTCACTGCTCTAATCGCGCCTATTTTTTGTTCGACTAATCACATGAAAAACTTATGAGCTTACGCAAAGGCCCAAGGCTCTTATAATTACAGTACTCCACATATATGATATTTAAGATTTACTTTGTACGAGGGGCGCCATGCCCATTGGTCCGATTCGCCAATATTTCGACTATCCCGATCATAGTACTTGAGATATATTATACTAGCAGTATACCCTCTACGTTGTTAGCGTAATTAATATATCAATTATTTAAAACATAAGGATATTTAAAAATAATAAGAATTATAGTGTGAGTGATAAAACAATGGAAACTTTTAACAAAATATATTTTTGACCACTTGGACGGTAAATACCAAAAAAAAATGTATTATAAAATTAACAACTTGGGGATGGATGATTCTTATACAGAACGATTGTATTAGGTTATTACAGTAAAACCCTCAAATCGTTTGCACCTGTGTGGGTTTAGGCAATGCTATTCACCAGCAGTATTCTGATTCCAGTTCAAGTATTCTTTAGAATGATTAATGCTAACCAGACGATTTTTATCCGTGCTTTCATCACAGAATGATAACACCCAAGATCAGCCTCAATTGCTCGTCAGTAAACAGTTTGAGCACATAGTTTTACTTTCAGAGTATAAATGGCCTCTTTGAGTAGCATTTTTGATATTAAATTATCATGTCTTTGACGCGTTTTATTATGCCCGATTGTATCATAACTTAAATCTCTTTTCATACAGAAGAGTTATTTTTAAAGAAAGACACTTTATGAGAATATTAAGTTTGCTAAGAAATGATACCCTTTAAGACAAAGTACTAATTAGGAAAAGAATCATACTTTTCTGAGAAAAGACGCTTTTTCGGAAAATGTACGTTTCAAGGTTAATAACTTTTTTAAAATGGGTCACTCTTTTAAGAAAGTGGACTGTAGAAAATTTACTTTTTAAGAAAATATTAACTTTTTAAGAACAAATACTTTTTTAATAAAAGTTGTAGTGTTTAATTAAATGTACTTTTTGGGGTAAAGCTACTCTTTTAACAAAAGGTATTTTTTTCAGAAAATGTACTTTTTTCAGATATGTCACTTTTTATTAAAGTGTAGATTTTCTAAAAAAAAGTATATATCTAAGAAATTTACTTTTTAGAAAAACTACTATTTTCAGAATAGGTTCATTTTCAAGATCACGTTCTATAAAAAATAGATTAGATTTTAATGAATATAAATTTTTTAAGGTAATGTACAGTTCCTATAAAGGGTTCTTGTATAAGGAGGAAATGCATTTTTTAAATAAAGATTTATTTTTTTTAATACATTATTAAAAAAGGCAATTTTTTAAGAAAATGTTCTATTGCGAAAAAATTTACTTTTCTAATAAAAAGCACTTATTCTATATAAGGCGCTTTATTTAAAAAATGTACTATAAATTTGTCGTTCCATTTTTAATAATAATAATTAAAATTTTGCACCCCATGAAATACATATTCGTGATCTATATAACAAGGGAAGTGGATATAGCGATGTCCATCCTTCTATATGTGGAACTTAAGAGGGCGCAGGATAGTTTAGTTGCTCAATTTCAGCGACATTCCAACCAGTTTTCTGTTAAGGTCACGAGATATTAATGAAAAAGTAAAAAAAAGTTTCAAAAAGATATGATTTTTGTCTATGTACTTATTATTATCATTATACCCTATAACACTATGTGGTTTGGGTATAATGACTTTGTGCTGCTGTTTGTAACAACCAAAAATATTTGACCTAGACCCATCTTTAATTATACCGATCGAATCAGAATCACTTTCTGAGTTGATTTAACAATGTCCGTCCGTCCGTCCGTCCGTCTGTGTGTCCATGTAAAGCTTGTAATCAAACTGCAGGTCGCAAATATGAATATATTTTGATGAAATTTGGTACATAAGCTTTTATCGGCCATGGGATAAACGCTATAGAAATTGGTGAGAATCGGTCCATGTTCAGACCTAGCCCCCATACAAATTACCCATATGAAGTCGACATAAATTGCCATAAGATCCAAATTGTCATATAGATATTACTCAAATTGGGTTTGTATGCGTTCATTACATCCACTAATGAGTAGTCCAAAAATGATCCCTTTGACCCCATATAGAGGTGCTTCCCGATCTTCACTTAAATCTATTAAAAAACAAAAATATTGAACTGATTCTTCTCAAATTTTGTTTGTACATATTTTTGCAAAATACAAGAGACTTTACCAAACATGATCAGGATCGGTCCATTTTTGGACCTAGTCCCTTTATAGATATAGCATCCGATATGAATTTTTTCATATCTGCAGCCAAAAAAATTAATAAAAATCCCACTCAAATTTGGTTTTTGCTTATTTTCAATGTCCAGTTAGTTGGGCCTAAGAGATAGGGTTTCTAAACGCATGGTATAGGGTATCGTATAGTCGGTCTAGACCGACTATAATTTTCTTACTTGTTTTAATTTAAAATTTTTATACCCTATACGACTATGTGATTTGGGTATAATGACTTTGTGCTGCTGTTTGTAACTACCAAAAATATTTGACCTAGACCCATCTTTAATTATACCGATCGAATCAAAATCTCTATCTGATTCGATTTAACGATGTCCGTCCGTCCGTCCGTCTGTGTGTCCATGTAAAGCTTGTAATCAAACTGCAGGTCGCAAATATGAATATATTTTGATGAAATTTGGTATTTGATCTTTTATCGGCCATTGGATGAACGCTATTGAAATTGGTGAGAATCAGTCCATGTTCAGACATAGCCCCCATACAAATGACCCATATGAAATCAACATATATTGCCATAAGATCCAAATTATCATACAAATCTTAGTCAAATTGGGTTTGTATATGTTTTATTACATCCATTAATCAGTAGTCCGAAAATGATCCCTATGGGATAACTCTTACTCATAGGCCACATATAGAGTTGCCTCCCGATCTTCACTTAAATCTATCAAAAAACAAAAATATTGCACTGATTCTTCCCAATTTATGTTTGTAAATATTTTTGCAAAATACAAGAGACTTTAACAAACATGGTCAGGATCGGTCCATTTTTGGGGCTAGTCCCCATATAGATATAGCATCCGATATGTACTTTTTCATATCTGCAGCCAAAAAAATTAATAAAAATCCCACTCAAATTTGGTTTATGCTTTTTTTTTTATATGCAGTTAGTTGGGCCTGAGAGATAGGGGCTCTAAGCGCATGGTCTAGGGTATCGTATAGTCGGTCTAGACCGACTATAATTTTCTTACTTGTTTAATTTGTGAGTGATAGCTGTAATTGTTCTTGTTGTTATGGTCGTTGTCTTTGTGGTATTTGCTTAATGGTTGTGTATGTCATTTTTATTTCACGTGTCAAGAGATCCAAGTCGTGCGGCTAATAGCCGGATTTGGCCGCCACCGGCGCTAAAAGAATGATATTTAAATTAATCATAGAAATCAAAAATACTGCAAAAAAAAATAAACAAAAAAAGCTTGCGTTTTTTTTTAGTTTTATTGATGAATATCGGTTTTTATTGTATCATGGTTATCCTTTTTATACCCTATACCACTATGTGGTTTGGGTATAATGACTTTGTGCTGCTGTTTGTAACTGCCAAAAATACTTTACCTAGACCCATCTTTTCTTATACCGATCGACTCAGAATCACTTTCTGAATCGATTTAGCGATGTCCGTCCGTCCGTCCGTCTGTGTGTCCATGTAAACCTTTTAATCAAACTACAGGGCGCAAATATGAATATGTTCTGATGAAATTTGGTATATAAGCTTCTGTCGGTCATGCGATGAACGCTGTTGAAATTGGTGAAATTCGGTCCATGTTCAGACCTAGCCCCCATACAAATGACCCCTATGAAATCAACATAAATTGCCATAAGATCCAAACTATCATACAAATCTTAGTCAAATTGGGTTTATATGTATATATTACATCCATTAATCAGTGGTCCAAAAATGATCCCTATTGGACAACTCTTAGTCATAGGCCCCGATCTGCTTCCCGATCTTCACTTAAATCTATCAAAAAAGATAAATATTGCACTGATTCTTCTCAAATTTTGTTTGTATATATTTTTGCAAAATACAAGAAACTTTACCAAACATGGTCAGGATCGGTTCATTTTTGGGCCTAGTCCCCATATAGATATAGCATCCGATATGAACTTTTTCATATCTGCACGCATGGTATAGGGTATCGTATAGTCGATCTAGACTGACTATAATTTTCTTACTTGTTTTCATTTACGTATGTCCCAGCCTTCTCTAATAACAACAAGTAAGAAAATTATAGTCGGTCTAGACCGACTATACGATACCCTATACCATGCGTTTAGAAACCCTATCTCTTAGGCCCAACTAACTGGACATTGAAAATAAGCAAAAACCAAATTTGAGTGGGATTTTTATTAATTTTTTTTATAAAGGGACTAGGTCCAAAAATGGACCGATCCTGATCATGTTTGGTAAAGTCCCTTGAATTTTGCAAAATTATGTACAAACAAAATTTGAGAAGAATCAGTGCAATATTTTTGTTTTTAAAAAGATTTAAGTGAAGATCGGGAAGCAGCTCTATATGGGGTCAAAGGGATCATTTTTAGACTACTCATTAGCGGATGTAATGAACGCATACAAACCCAATTTGAGTAAGATCTATATGACAATTTGGATCTTATGGCAATTTATGTCGATTTCATATGGGTAATTTGTATGGGGGCTAGGTCTGAAGATCGACCGATTCTCACCAATTTCAACAGCGTTCATCCCATGGCCGATAAAGGCTTATATACCAAATTTCGTCAAAATATATTCATATTTGCGACCTGCAGTTTGATTACAAGCTTTACATGGACACACAGACGGACGGACGGACATTGTTAAATCAACTCAGAAAGTGATTTTGATTCGATCGGTATAATTAAAGATGGGTCTAGGTCAAATATTTTTGGTTGTTACAAACAGCAGCACAAAGTCATTATACCCAAACCACATAGTGGTATAGGGTATAAAAATAATTATGGAAAGATCCATCATTGTCTGCATATATAAAACAATAGGGTAAAAACATATGAAATCAACCAATGAGTTGACCGCACCGATTTCGAATTGGATGAATTTTGGTACGAAGGGAAAGTTAAACATAATAATAGCATTTGCCAACTTTCAGTGTCGTAGCTCTCGTATTTTCATAATTATGGCCATTCCAAGTTGGCAAAAATCAATAAAAATGCACTCAGATACCTTAACACAATTTTTAATATCTCGAAAAGTATTCATTGTACGTTAATAATCAAGGGCTCATTTTACAGACTAAAACATGCGCCATTCCAAAAAAAATTTTTTTTCAAATTTTCGATCAAGGATAATGTAAATAAAAAAGGACTAAAATTTCCAAAGGATATTTCTCGAAAATCAATATTTTTAAAAATTTCAAAAAAATATATGTTAATTCTTATTATGTTTTGTACAAGTCTGTCAAATTTCAATGTGGAGTCTTTATTACAACATGAGTTATTAAGAAAAAAGCAGGCGAAGGTTTATGTATTTCATGAAATGTACCAAAATACAAAAAGGTGACAAATTACAAAAAGAAGGACATATCAAATGTAACGGAACTTTTTCGACTTTACAACCTAGACGAAATATTTATTGCCTGTTCACACAAAAAATTTACAAATATTTTATGACCTGTGGTCGGCTTATTGGCAGTAGCAAATTCAGTCCCTATTTAAAAAACATTTTATGACCCGTAGTTCACGCAAATTTTCCAATTCAAGAAAAGCAAGGCGTGTATTTTTTTACCTGTGATCTATTTTTGTACCAAAAAAAACAGTATAAATCGTTCAGAGACTGTAAGTCAAACTTCAGTTGAATACTAGATTTCATAAGTGCTAAACGTCAAAGTGTTATAGTGTTAAAGTGACTTGATCGTTTGAAAAAACAAAAAAAAGAGACTAAATATTTAAATAAATTATAATTATTGTCAATACAAAAAAGTCGTGCACAATTCATTCGGTTGTGGTATTTAAAAAAAAAAATATGCCATTCCATTCAACATTTTGCTGTAATCCTTTTAAAAAATCCGGTCACACTGGGTGCAATAAAAGTTTAAGACAAGTCCAAGAATGGATGCTACAGTATACTAAGGATAAAAACATTACGATCTCAAATAAAATTTGTGGGACATGTAGAATAAAATTTTCGCATCTGAAGAAAACTAATAAATCTAATTTGGAAGAAGGTTCAGACATAAACGAAAATGTAGATACTTTCGATGACATTGCGTCAGGCACGGAAGAAGATGACATTGCGTCAGGCACGGAAGAAGTTGCTATTTCAAAATTAAACCAATCTTTACCGTATCTGGAACAATCTCCGATAAAAAAGAAGAAGTTACATCAAAAACGGTACAGAGATGGAAAATTCAGGAAAATAAGTGATTCGATTCAAGACAAAATTTTCCACGGTTCAGCACAATCAACTTCGCATATGTACCCACAATCCGAAATAATAGAACAATTAAAAGAAAAGTTTAAAACATTAACAAAAAATAGCGAGAAAATCCAACTGCTAACAATTTTACCAAAAAGCTGGGCAATACATAAAATTGAGGAAGAATTCCTGGTTACAAACTATATCGCGCGAAAAGTTAAGCATTTGGTTGAAACAAAGGGTGTGATGAGTACGCCTAACCCAAAACTGGGAAGTCCAATTTCACCAGTGACAAGCAATCTAGAAAAATCCTTTTATGAATCCGATGACGTCAGCAGGTGTATGCCCGGACAGAAAGATTTCGTGTCTTTTTTTGAAAATGGTACAAAAGTCCGGAAAAATAAAAGACTTTTGCTTGGAAACTTAAGAGAAATGTACGCCTTATTCAAGGAACGACATGATGGAATAAAAATAGGTATTTCCAAGTTTTGCCAACTTCGTCCGAGGAATATAATTCTAGCAAATGCGAGTGGATCTCATAACGTGTGTGTTTGTACAAAGCATCAAAATGTGAAGCTGATGATTGATGCCATAAATTTAAAAAAATTAACTGCTGGTGTTCCGAATTATCAGCTTGAATGTTACAAAGATTGTTTGAAACAAATGACATGCATTCCATCTTCTTCAAAGTGTCACCTACGTAAATGTAACAAGTGTCCACGAATTGAAAATTTAAAAGCAAAACTAAATCAATTACTAGAGCAAAATGATATTGATGAAATAACATATAAACAATGGGTAAGTGTAGATAGGGATAATTTGGAGACCATGATTGGCCAAGCCGACGTTTTTGTGGATTCCCTATGTGAAAAACTTGAAATTCTATTACCTCATTCATTTATTGCAAAACAGCAGGCAGCATATCTGAGCGAAAGAAAATCAAATTTGGAAGAAAATGAGTATATAGCAGTTTGCGATTTTTCAGAAAATGCTTCTTTTACTATTCAGGATGCAGTCCAGGGATTTCACTGGAACAACTCTCAGGCCACTTTATACCCAATTGCTATTTATTTTAAATCAGATGGAAAAACACAACATACAAACTTCATAATAATATCTGATTGTCTTGTACACGATTCTGTAGCTGTTCACCTGTTCCATCGCCACCTGAATGTATTTTTGAGAAAAAAGTTTAAAACAACCCCGAAGAAAATCACGTATTTTTCAAATAAAATAAAAAGAACTTTATCAATTTATGTTATCATATGGAAGATTTTGGATGTAATGCTGAGTGGCATTTTTTTGCAACAAGCCATGGAAAAGGCCCAAGTGACGGTCTTGGAGGTACCGTAAAGAGAGAGGCACGTCGAGCTAGTTTACAGCGTCCATTACAAGGTCAAATAACTACTCCAAAACAATTATATGAATGGTGCCTGCAAAATCTTTTGAACTGTAATTTCGAGTTTTTAACTCTAGAAGACCACGAAGAAGAAGCACGGTTCCTTCATATTCGTTTTAAAGATTTGCGTACTATTCCTGGAACTCAAAAGCTGCATTCTATTGAACCTGTAGATAAAAAAAAAATTAAAGTCAAGCGATACGCGGCAGATGCAGATTTTTTAATTGAAATCCTTCAGAAATAAATAAATATGCTGTAATAAAGTGTTTAATAATGATAATACATTATGTTGTACTTTTTATTAAAGGTTTAGCAATGGAGAAAAAGAGTTTAAGCAAAGAAAAGTCGAAAAAGTTCCGTTACATTTGATTTGTCCTTCTTTTTGTAATTTGTCACCTTTTTGTATTTTGGTACATATCATGAAATACATAAACCTTCGCCTGCTTTTTTCTTAATAACTCATGTTGTAATAAAGACTCCACATTGAAATTTGACAGACTTGTACAAAACATAATAAGAATTAACATATATTTTTTTGAAATTTTTAAAAATATTGATTTTCGAGAAATATCCTTTGGAAATTTTAGTCCTTTTTTATTTACATTATCCTTGATCGAAAATTTGAAAAAAAAATTTTTTTTGGAATGGCGCATGTTTTAGTCTGTAAAATGAGCCCTTTATTATTAACGTGCAATGAATACTTTTCGAGATATTAAAAATTGTGTTAAGGCATCTGAGTGCATTTTTATTGATTTTTGCCAACTTGGAATGGCCATAATTCTGAAAGTTCGAAGGCTATATGTCTGAAAGTTGGCAAATATTATTGTGCCGATCCATAGATCATGTGTACAAAATCTTATCAAATTTGGAGGTGATGAGGTCACAAATGTTAATATTTTCGGTTGATTTCATATGTTTTTACCCAATAGTAAATTATAATATATATTGGTAAAAAAAACAATTAACTACACACTTAAATGGTATTAGAACTGTATTAAAATGGTTCAAATGGTGCAAACGGTATCAAAGTTTCACTCAGCCGAATTTGAGACTCTTGTTAATAAAAGGTACTTTTTTTAATAAAACTAAATTTTTTAGGAAAATATGAGTTTTTTGAAATTGTACTATTTTAAGCACATGTTCTTTTTTGGAATAGATACTTTTTTAAACTATTTCCTTTAACTCGTACTCTCTGTCTGTCTGTCTGTCTGTCGTGGGTCAATCCCATTCCCCCTTATCCAGTTAATCTGAAACTTGGCCCATAGTCTTGTTGTGACTACAGATTAATTTTGGGGTAGTCACGCACAGTCAAGCATAGTCACGCACAGTCACGGAGTGATCTAAATGTCATTTCCCCTCATCCGATCGATCCGAAACTTGGCCCATACACTTGCTATGAAAAAAATATTAACTTTGACTTAGTCACGCACAGTCACGTATGGTCACGCACATTCACGGGGAGATTTAAAACGTATTTCCCTCATCCAATCAATCTGAAACTTGGTCGATAAGCTTGCTGTAAAGAAAGGAAAACTTCGACATAGTCACGCAGTCACGCACAGTCACGGGGTGATTTAAAACCCATTTCCCCTTATCCTATCGATCTGAAGCATTTTCCATACACTTGCTGTGAATAAAAGATTAACTTTGACATAGTCACGCACAGTCACGGAGTGATTTAAAACCCATTTCCCCTTATCCTATCGATCTGAAACTTGGTCCATAGACTTGTTGTGACCAAAGATAAATTTTAAAATAGTCACGTAAAGACACGCACAGTCACGGAGAGATTCATATGCATAAGGAAAGAAAGAGTTTTAATAAAACCTTTATTTTTATGCGTTAGTTAATTAAGAAAATTTATTTTGTTAACCCTCCGTCATGCACATGTTCCGATAGTCACATACGTAGCACATGTATCTGGCCAAATACACTATGCATTTCATACATTTATGTGAAAAATAAGATATTTTAGTGATAATATTACATTGCTATATTGTTATCACGCCAGGCAGATATATATTTTCTATTTTATTGTTCTTAGCATATGCTAAACCACCTACCCAGGCAAAAAAAAATAATTTAATTGGAAATAAAACAAGAAAAAAATTTTATTTTTGTGTTTAATTTCAAACAAATAGTTGTTAAAATTTAATTTCAATTCAAAAATTAGTAGCTATAAAATAAATTTCAATTAACTCAAAATTAAAAAAAAAAAAAATCTTACAGAGCTTCAGGTAAGCAACTAAAACATAAATATTCTGATTTCGAATGTTGTAGGCATACCGGATTCGAGCACTTGGAACAAAAAAAAAACGTGTTAGTCGGCGAATTTTTTCGTCTCCCAATGTACATAGCTGACAACTTTTTCTCATTTGTAGAGTATCAGCACCACTTGAGCTAGGAACTACTACTGGAATCTGAAATCAAAAAGAAAAACGAGGAAAATGAGATGAAATGAAGGGCAAATGTTATTTCAATCAAACTTATATTAAGAGCTCTTCCAAAAAACGATTCCATGGCCAAACGAGTGCTGAAATGTTTGCTGATATGAATGTTGTTCATTCAGTTTTCAAAATTTGGAAGAACCAATGTATTAGCTAACTTAGTGAGAAAATTTCTTCTACCATTATTTTTGTTGAGACCATCAACTTCTTTGCAAATAATATATGCAGCCAGTGCCATGATGTCCAACATGTTGCAGAAGAACGCAAAAGTCCAACGTCTTGTTGATCGCTTTGTAGTAAAATGTGTAACCATTTGATCCATACAATCGACGCACTGTGGTCAATATTTTGAGATAGCGGCCAAAACTCCTTTTGGTTTTTGTTCTCCGATTTTAAAGTTATTAGACTCATATGAAAGTAGACAGTAGTAAACCTCGGGAGCCAAAAAATTAGAACTCTATTTCAACTATTTCACTGAGAATAGGGTGGTCAAAAATGGGCTTTTTAAGAATTTAGTAAATTTATGATATTTTTAGTTAATTTTTAAAGTTTAAATGATCATAACTTTTTTGTTTTTCAAGATTTTTGGACGAAATAAATTTTGTGTTGTAACTTAACTATTACAGGGGACTGCACTTTTTGAGCTACAGCAATTTTTCTGACCCAAGGTAAGATATTCGGTACAAATGCATGTCATATTTTTTGAGAAGTTATTTGTATGTGAAAGTGGCTATTATGCATATATTCTGATGAAATTTTGTACAAGAGTTCTTATTGACCCAAAAAATAATTCTGTTGATATTAGGAGAAGTTGGCCCATATTTGGACCTAGTCCACATAGAAGGGTGTATCAAAATTTTGACAAAAATGACAATAGAACTCTCAAATTATGTGGTATCTGGCAATTCATTTGGAAAAGGTAAAAAAGATTTTATTGCCATCTAATATTACACAACTTAAATACGTGAAAATTGCAAATAAATTTAAAACCAATGGAAATAACTGGTAAAACCAACTACCTGTTATATTATGTTTCAAAGAGGTAAAAAAGATCATGTTGAAACTTCGAGCAATAGTATATTAATCCATGCATTCATTTTTTTTCTTCATTATTGTTTAAACAATGGCTAAATTCAGTTATAGTGTTCTATCTGATATATATTTTGAACGGAAAGATGAAAACGACATTATTTTACATATAATGAATAATCCATTCTTCAAAATATGCGACAAACAAGAAATTAAAATTCATAACTTAAAAATAAAAAACTTTTTAAATATTTTAAGAAAACGGTACAATCAATGTTCCAGAAACAAGAAATTGTTTTACTCACGCAACCAAGAATGGGTAAGAAATAAACTTATTTTTAAAAAGCAATCAGTAACTACCACGGAAACTGGAAAAGGTGGTCGAGCAGCAAAGCCAATTGATAATTGTAGTGAAAGATCACGAAGACGCAAGCTTAAACATATCAATGAAGAAGTTTCTTGTAGCATCATAAAGGATTCATTTCTGCATCAAATTCAACCATCGAAAACTAAAAAGGGTAAAATTGCTATCATTGAAAAAAAAGTGGAAGCAAGCGCCAGACGCACAAAAAGGATTTTAGAAAGTATGCCGACACCAACTGAAGAAAATAAATTTACTCCAGAAGAAGCATTACCACTATTTCTGGATTTGAAAATGACTAAAAACCAATATACAGAATTGCGGAAGCGAACCAATGAAAAAAATTGTGGAATTTTTCCATCATATCGAGATATAGTTTCTGCCAAAAAAGATTGCTTACCTTCACCAACTGCTATTGGTGTAACTTCAAGTTCAGCAGAAATAAAATTGCAGGATCTTCTTGAACACACTGCAGAACGATTATTAAAGACATTTGATGCTGACTATTTAAAAAAGTTTAAAAATTGCAGCATGACTTTAATTTCTAAATGGGGATGTGATGGGTTCTCTGGCCAGAAACAATACAAACAATGTAATGCGGAAAATTCATCAGATGCCAATTTATTCATGATTTCTTTCGTTCCATTGCGTTTATATTGGTTCAGAGCCGTCAACTAGTAGAGCTGCAGAGATAGATGTATGGAAGAATGAAATTCCCTCGTCAACAAAATTTTGTAGACCAGTAAAATTTGCTTACAAAAAGGAGACTCAAGATGTCATAGATGAAGAAGTTCGAAAAATAAATGATCAAATTAAAGAACTTCAACCAGTAACATTTAAATTTGATGACCAAGACATTGAAGTAAATTTTAAAATGTGTTTCACAATGATTGATGGAAAAGTTGCACAAGCTTTCACCAAAATAAAGTCATCGTCAAGGCCTTATAATTGACCAGCCAAAGCAAGGAGAAGGAAATTCTAATGATGGAAACACAGCAAGGAGATTTTTTTCCGATCCAGAAACTGCAGCTTCTATAACTGGAGTAGATTATGATTTAATACGACGATTCCAAATCATATTACAAGTTATAGCATGTTGCAAAAAGATAGATGCAAAAAAATTTGGTCAGTATGCTAATGAGACAGCAACCCTTTAGAAACAAAAATATTCTTGGAGACATATTGCCAACCACAGTTCACAAAATTTTGTTCCATGGGGAACAAATAATTCAGCACAATATGCTTCCAATAGGAGATCTCTCAGAAGAAGCCCAAGAAAAAAGGAACAAAGACTACAGATTCTTTCGCGAGCACAATACAAGAAAAATTTCCAGATATTGTACTAATGAAGATCTCATTAATATTTTGTTGTGCACATCAGACCCATATATGTCCAGTATTCGACAAAAATGGAAATCAACCTCATTAGAGTTAGATGAAGAGGCTAAACAACTACTGCAAAATGAAAATCAAAGCTATTTGGAAGAAATTTTTACTAATATTGTTTAATTAATACTAGTTTAAAGATTATAATTTGTTTCTAATTTTAGTATAAATTTTTATTAATACATTTAAATAAAATATATATGCACTTTAAATCAATAGTAAAAGTTTACTTAAAATTTTATCGATGTTGTGTTCTGTATATAATATATCCAAATGGTATTGATATTGTTGGGAATTTCAGTGTTATTTTTCAGTTTAATCCTCACAAGAATTAGCTTTCTTCCAAAAAAACCAACCTATGGCCCCTGTGAATATTGAGACTAAATAAATGTCAGGGGCCAAATATTGGCATTTTCTGACCAAAATTAAGTTTAGGAATAATAAATAAGTATTGGTTGTAAAATACGATTGAAGAAAATAAGAAATTATAAAAAAAATACCTATTTAAAATGTCAAAATATTCAACTTTTACATGGAAACTCAACAAAAAAGTAAAATGCATTTTTAACTCCAAATTACTTACGTTCCTATCAGTCGATTTTTACGTTTGAACACGCAAATTGAAGCTTAAAGTCCCTCCTATTGAACAAAATAAATTACGTAAAAAAAATACCAATCCGGTCAAAAGTTATAGAGTTTTGACCGCTATCTCGCGAAATTGACCACTGTGCGACGCCAGCTTTATTTTCATTGTAGAAGAGAACTGCTTCGGGTTTCATTGGTTCCCCTTCACAATGTTTCGTATAATCGACGGTCGAAAGTAAGTTTACAAATTTATTTTTTTTTTTAGCACGTAGCTGCAAATTGAAACTAAATTTTCGTGGAATCCAAATTACGATGACAGACGATCCTTTCTCATTACGTTAGGAATACATCTTTTATTAGACCGAATGGTACCAACAAATGCAAGACCAATTTTGGTCAGACGCTTTACTCCTTCTAGTGTCATAAAAAAGTTGTCAGCTACAATTGTACGGCTATTATTGCTGCACGACTGTGCGAGTTGTAGCATAACATTTTCTCCTTGGTTTACTTCCCGTTCTTTTCCTTCTCGTCGACTTGTATAAAGTTTTCCTTGCAGTGGATATTTAGATTTTGAATCACATGCCCATCAAATTTTAATGCCATATTTCGGTGGTTTTGATGGTATATATTGTGTGAATTTTGTTCTTCCACGATATGGGAACAGTTGCTCATCAATTGTTATGCTGCCATGCGGACTGTAATTTTTGGCAAGATTTTCATTTAAAAAATTCCAAACGTCACGAATTGCTGCAGCTTTGTCAGCTCGCAATCGATGAACGCGTGATCTAGCATCATCAAAACGAAGGCATTGTACCAGTAAATAGAATCGATTGAAAGACATGGATGCTGGGAATATGGGCAGATTATTTGACTGCCACAAAAACTTTGCGGTTTGCATATTATTGTGGGAACAACCAGCTGCTAAAAGAATACCGACGAATGCATCTAATTCAATTTCGGTCATATCTTCCCAAACTTTTGGTTTTTTACTGGGATTAGCTGCATTCCATTTCTCGACTACAGCTTTTCCATGGCGATTCGTTTCAGAAATTATAACAAATGTTATATTTGGTGTGCAAAATTTTTTGAAAACTTCAATTGGAACACTGTTTTGTTGCTTCGGACCAGGTCGAAAACGCATTATATTGTATTGCCGTATACGAATTCCAATATTTTGTTCATTTTTACACCATATAGTGCCGTCCTTACCATGGAAAGAATCTCCGGCAGCATTATGTTCTTCAATTTCTTCGTCGTCGTCACTATCAAACATTTCATCTGGTGCGATAACCAAATCATTTTCATCGTTTGGCATCTACTCCTGGAAAGTCATCCATCTCCTCATCTGCAAACGCTTCGCCATCTTCAGCGGCCCTTTCACGCTCTAACCCATTGGCCAATGCTTCTGCTAGTCGTGTATGGAAATTCAAGTTACCACCTTAATGTCGCGTATTATAAATAAATTCTATTTCTTCATTATTTTTTTTTTTTTCAAATAAATAGAAATTCGCCCGTAAATTATTGTCTGTATCCGTATATTTCAACGTTCACTATCCAACTGATGCAAAAAAATATGTGCTACCTGCGAAGGTATGACCCTAATTGCGGTGACAGAATGTATACACTGCAGAGAGCGAGGGGCGTAGGCAAAAATCTGTAAGGGTGTTACCTAATTTTTGTTCATACAGTTGTCAGAAAAGCTATATTTATAAAGTTATATAAAGTTTGTCAAAATGGGGGGGGGCTGTAACGCCCTAGGGCTCCCTTCCCAGCTACAACCATGCAGAGTACATATAAAATCCAGTTTAAGTTGATTTG
The DNA here is from genome assembly GCA_963682025.1 of Cordilura impudica. Lineage (NCBI taxonomy): Eukaryota > Metazoa > Arthropoda > Insecta > Diptera > Scathophagidae > Cordilura > Cordilura impudica. The sequence goes on from OY821517.1 coordinate 323,499,333, forward strand.
AGTAAACACACGCAAAGAAAAATAAAAAATCCAAATAGAGTGCATTATTCTTCATACAAAATATGTGTGTATCTGGCCAGACACATGTGCTACGTATGTGATGTGTAGATGAAAAACCCACATAAATTGTTTTTTATACCCTATAACACTATGTGGTTTGGGTATAATGACTTTGTGCTGCTGTTTGTAACAACCAAAAATATTTGACCTAGACCCATCTTTAATTATACCGATCGAATCAGAATCACTTTCTGAGTTGATTTAACAATGTCCGTCCGTCCGTCCGTCCGTTCGTCCGTCTGTGTGTGCATGTAAACCTTGCAATCAAACTGCAGGTCGTAAATATGAATATATTTTGATGAAATTTGGTATATAAGCTTTTATCGGCCATGGGATGAAAGCTATTGAAATTGGTGAGAATCGGTCCATGTTCAGACCTAGCCCCCATACAAATTACCCCTATGAAATCGACATAAATTGCCATAAGATCCAAATTGTCATATAGATCTTACTCAAATTGGGTTTGTATGCGTTCATTACATCCACTAATGAGTAGTCCAAAAATGATCCTTTTGGTCCCATATAGACTGCTTCCCGATCTTCACTTAAATCTATTAAAAACAAAAATAATGCACTGATTCTTCTCAAATTTTTTGGACCTAGTCCCCATATAGATATAGCATCCGATATGAACTTTTTCGTATCTGCAGCCAAAAAAATTAATAAAAATCCACTCAAATTTGGTTTTTGCTTATTTTCTATGTCCAGTTAGTTGGGCCTAAGAGATAGGGTTTCTAAACGCATGGTATAGGGTATCGTATAGGCGGTCTAGACCGACTATAATTTTCTTACTTGTTATTCATACAGTTGTCAGAAAAGCTATATTTATAAAGTTATATAAAATTTGTCGAAATGCGGTGAAGCTGTAACGCCCTAGGGCCCCCTTCCCAGCTACAACCAAGCAGAGTACATATAAAATCCAGTTTGAGTTCATTTGTGTAAACGCACGCAAAGAAAAATAAAAAATCCAAATAGAGTACATTATTCTTCATACAAACAAGTAAGAAAATTATAGTCGGTCTAGACCGACTATACGATACCCTATACCATGCGTTTAGAAACCCTATCTCTTAGGCCCAACTAACTGGACATAGAAAATAAGCAAAACCAAATTTGAGTGGGATTTTTATTAATTTTTTTGGCTGCAGATATAAAAAAGTTCATATCGGATGCTATATCTATAAAGGGGCTTGGTCCAAAAATGGACCGATCCTGATCATGTTTGGTAAAGTCTCTTGTATTTTGCAAAAATATGTACAAACAAAATTTGAGAAGAATCAGTGCAATATTTTTGTTTTTTAATAGATTTAACTGAAGATCGGGAAGCAGCTCTATATGGGGTCAAAGGGATCATTTTTGGACTACTCATTAGTGGATGTAATGAACGCATACAAACCCAATTTGAGTAAGATCTATATGAAAATTTGGATCTTATGGCAATTTATGTCGATTTCATATGGGTAATTTGTATGGGGGCTAGGTCTGAACATGGACCGATTCTCACCAATTTCAACAGCGTTCATCCCATGGCCGATAAAAGCTTATATACCAAATTTCATCAAAATATATTCATATTTGCGACCTGCAGTTTGATTACAAGCTTTACATGGACACACAGACGGACGGACGGACGGACGGACGGACGGACGGACGGACGGACGGACGGACAGACATTTTTAAATCAACTCAGAAAGTGATTCTGATTCGATCGGTATAATTAAAGATGGGTCTAGGTCAAATATTTTTGGTTGTTACAAACAGCAGCACAAAGTCATTATACCCAAACCACATAGTGGTATAGGGTATAAATATGTGTGTATCTGGCCAGACACATGTGCTACGTATGTGATGTGTAGATGAAAAAACTCACATAAATTGTTTTTTTAATTTTTTTTAATGTGTTTTTCCATAAAACGATATATAACAATATTTGTACAGGATACCTGAAGACTCAAACTGCTACCTAAATTAGAAATATATTTAAATCACAGTTAAATTCGTAAAATGTCTGGCCAGATACATGTGCATGACGGAGGGTTAAGGAAATGTTATTTTTAAGAAACGAATCTTCTTTAAAAATGTGAACTTTTTAAGTTCTTGGTGGAATCTTATATAAAAACTAATATTTTTAAGTATTGTAGCAAAAATATATAACTGGTACGTCCCCTTTATGGCGGATTTTATCCACTTAAGTTTCGATTTACAAAAATTCCAATTTGGGTGGTGTTTTGTGAACATACATAACAATTTTCTTATTTCTGGTTAATTTTTTAAAAAATTATAAATGAAAAATTTTTCTCCTTTCTTATTGCATATGCGGAAGAATTTTTGCAATATGCACTCTTGGAATATGTTGCTTCGCGGGTAGATTCTTCATACCAAGTTTCATATTTATAATATGCAAAATGTACTGTTTTTCCCCTAACATAAGAATAAGAAATATTTCCTTCGTAGTGGATATTTATGCCAGTAGGTGTACCTACATTCCGAATTTCAAGGTCATAGCTCTAAATATATTTCAATTATGCAGCGTTACAAAATCTTCATGGCGTCAATAGTATACATACGATAAATATTTAATCGAAAGTCCTTCTTCATTAAAATTTTGTTTCTTTACATTCTTCTCTATATATTTGACCATATGTTAGCCCACTTTCGTATAGTGTACTAAAATTTATAATTTAATTTTATATTTATTGCTATTGCCTTTTTTATTTCTTTGGTTTTCACTAGGTTTGGTATAATGCCGTCACTCAAATGTTTTACTCCTTGGCTATATGTTTCGGCGCCTTAACCAATTATGCCTCCTTCAATAATTTTAGAAAAAATGTTTACAGGTGAGACTAAATATTTGTAAGCTACCAAATGGGTTCTCAATCAAAGTTAAATATTTTAACTCCTTTGGATTTAAGGGATGTTATCATTATAACCAGCATTGACTCAATGACTTCGATTTTGTCGGGCTGTATTATTTTCGGTATCCTGGGAAATTTAGCTTATGAAAGCAATAGTAATGATATAGCGAATGTGGTGAAAGGTGGCACCGGTTTGGCATTCATATCATATCCGGAAGCAATAGCAAAATTTAAATATCTACCCAATGTTTTTGGCGTACTTTTCTTTCTCATGTTATTGATATTGGGCATAGGCAGTAATATTGGAATGGTATCCTGTGTGATAACAGTCATTAAAGATCGTTTTAAGAATATACCACAGTGGCTTTTGGCGATTTCAATATCAGTGGCTGGTTTCCTATGCGGCATAGTTTATATGACACCAGGTGGGCAGTTTATTTTGAATTTGGTGGACTTCTTTGGTTGCTCCTTTATAGCATTGTTTTTGGCTATAGCTGAATTAGTCACGGTGGCTTGGATTTATGGTGAGATTTATCACAATTTAGTTTTTTTCTGTTTTTTATGGTTTTTATCTTGTTCCCATCTTAGGCACTAAACGTCTTTGCAAAGATATTGAATTTATGTTAAATATTAAAACTGGTTTCTATTGGCGCATCTGTTGGTCGCTCATTACACCTGGCTTAATGTTTTTGGTATTGATTTACACTTTAATCAAATATGAGCCTATAACTTACAAAGGCATTTCTTATCCCAGTTCAATTTATAAGGCTGCTTGGGTTATGTGGACCATTGGAGTAGCTCAGTTACCTTTGTGGGCTATACATGTTGTTTATAAACAACCGGGTAAAACATTAAAGGAGGTAAGTTGTTGCTATTGGTGTATCAATATGTTATCTTTCAAAAATTTTATATATTTTTAGAAATTATTAAAGTCTTTAAAACCCACCGACAATTGGGGTCCACTGAAACCTAAGTTATTCGAATCGTACATGGAATATAGAAAAAATATGAGAGATTAACCTGAGTATTATAACGCTATAGGCAATAGATTAAATTAATTCAATTAAATTTATTTGCAGTTAAGCATTTAAAAATAAAAATAAAGAAAAATAAATATAAGAATTTAAGACTGTACGAAATACGAATAGAGAAGAAAAGTAGGTACAAGTGCTAAATTCGGCTGAATCTTTGATACCATCCAGCCGTATTCAAAACATAATTTATAACAAAATTGTTCAACACTAATGCCGTTTTCTTTTCTGACAAAAAATGTCGCCCTTTTTTGCCCTTATTTGGAAAAGTGTATTTTTTATATATTCTGATTTAAGAGCAACCTTGTATTATATATCAATCGAAAGGTCTCAAAGTGCTGTGTTCATAGATACAAAAAACATTTGATTATTATCCTCTTGGAAGACATAGGGTGAAAATATTCAAAAAAAAGAGGAACAATTGGGAAATATTCTCCCACTATGACCTGAAAGAAATCAATGGCTCGAATTTTTTGTGATTTATGAGGGCTCGACTTTGAGACCTTTCGATTGATATATAAGATAAGGTTGCTCTTAATTCATAATATATAAAAAAATACACTTTTCGAAAAAAAGGGCAAAAAGGGCGATTTTTTTGGTCAGAAAAGAAAACGGCATAAGACACAAAAAAACTAGATTTCATGTTATAATGACTAAATATTTTACAATGATTACACTGTCCAACAGCATTTTTGGAACAGAATAGCAACCCTATAATTCTGAAAGGGTATGCTGAGTAGATCATTTTTGTAGAACAAACTTATGGTCCAGCAAGTCTGAGTATTTTTTTACAGTGGGTCAAAGTTTTCATTTTTTGGTCGAAGGGAGCATTATACTTTATGAATAAAATGCTGTAAGTTAATGTCTGAGAGAATTCTTATGGTCAGAGTTTTATTGTGGAATTGTATGAGGATTATTTTTGTGGAAGATCTTAACCCTCTAACTGGTCTCTTTATGGGTCAATTTGACCCTTTTTTTGAGAAAATCAAAAAATATCCTTTAAAAAAGGACATTTAAGGATTAAAATATTCTACGAAAATGTTTGCCGAAAAATTTTAGTGGGGGTCACCAAAGACACCATTGATGTAAATAAAGCTCTTTATGCTTAGTTAGTAAAATTATACACCAACATATACAAAACAGGTAAAAACGGCGTCAAGTTCGGCCGGGCCAAACACTGAGTTCTCGCGTCTAGTCAGCTGTGACTTACAAATGGGGTGTGATATTTATTAAAATTAATAATAAAAAATAAAAGAAAAAATTCAAGCATAATTGAGCTACTAAGCAGTACATATCGGGTGTGATTTTTACTAAAATTAATATAAAACAAGTAAGAAAATTATAGTCGGTCTAGACCGACTATACGATACCCTATACCATGCGTTTAGAAACTCTATCTCTTAGGCCCAACTAACTGGACATAGAAAATAAGCAAAAACCAAATTTGAGTGGGATTTTTATTAATTTTTTTGGCTGCAGATATGAAAAAGTTCATATCGGATGATATATCTATATGGGGACTAGGTCCAAAAATGGACCGATCCTGATCATGTTTGGTAAAGTCTCTTTTATTTTGCAAAAATATATACAACCAAAATTTGAGAAAAATCAGTGCAATATTTTTGTTTTTTAATAGATTTAAGTGAAGATCGGGAAGCAGCTCTATATGGGGCCAAAGGGATCATTTTGGACTACTCATTAATGGATGTAATGAACGCATACAAACCCAATTTGAGTAAGATCTATATGACAATTTGGATCTTATGGCAATTTATGTCGATTTCATAGGGGTAATTTGTATGGGGGCTAGGTCTGAAAATGGACCGATTCTCGCCAATTTCAATAGCATTCATCCCATGGCAGATAAAAGCCTACATACCAAATTTCATCAAAATATATTCATATTTGCGACCTGCAGTTTGATTACAAAGTTTACATGGACACACAGACGGACGGACGGACGGACATTGTTAAATCAACTCACAAAGTGATTCTGATGCGATCGGTATAATTAAAGATGGGTCTAGGTCAAATATTTTTGGTTGTTACAAACAGCAGCACAAAGTCATTATACCCAAACCACATAGTGGTATAGGGTATAAAAAGAAAAATTAAAGCTTAAATAAGCATGGCGGATTCTGTTTGCAAATTAAGAGATTGGTTTTGTTTTATTTGTGGACATATTACGCACCATCAAAGCAGAAGAAAGATATTGCTAACAATTGAAGAACCATATTTTCTTTTCTTTGGAATACGATTTTTATCTGAAGCTTGGATACCAAAAACCGTATGTACTACTTGCGAAAGTGGTCTTTTGACCTGGTACAAAGGCGGTACTAAGGCGCTGCCATTTTCTGCGCCTATTAAATGGATTGAACCTGAAGATCACAAATCAGATACATGCTATTTCTGCGTAAATTACAAATTTGGTAGAAGCCAAAGGCACTACGCGACAATGACATACGAAGCAACAAATAATGTCATTTTACCAGAAGTGCGCTGTGAAGTTGTTCCGGTGCCTCAACCGCCTACACATACATTTTCGGCCAATATGACAGTCGCCAATACAGAAATAACAGCGGCGGTTGAAAACATATCAGATATAAGTTACTTGCCTCTTGATGGTTTAAACATATGTCCTATGTAAGAGATTTAGGACTAACAAAAGAGAAAGCTGAAATATTATGTTCCAGATTGAAAAACAGGAATTTGATAAAAGCCGATGTAAAAGTTACATTTCCAAGAAAAAGACACGCCGATCTGGAAAGTTATTTTAAAAAATCAGAAGAACTTGTATACTGTTGCAGTATTGAAGAGGTTCTAAAATATTTAAAGCTTCCACTGGACTCTTCCGCTTGGCGACTATTTAAAAGTTACATTTCCAAGAAAAAGACACGCCGATCTGGAAAGTTATTTTAAAAAATCAGAAGAACTTGTATACTGTTGCAGTATTGAAGAGGTTCTAAAATATTTAAAGCTTCCACTGGACTCTTCCGCTTGGCGACTATTTATAGATAGTTCAAAACACAGCTTAAAAGCAGTTTTACTGCACAATGGAAATCAGCATCCATCAATACCGCAAATATTTCAAATCTCTTAAATAAAATTGAATGCTATAAATATAAATGGGAAGTATGCGCAGACTTCAAAATGATTGCAATATTGACTAGAATGCAAACAGGATACACAAAATATATGTGCTATCTTTGTAAATGGGATTCACGTGCTACCAGCAGCCATTATCATATTAAATATTTCGAAGAACGTAAAGAAAATATTATTGGTGACTTAAATGTAATCCATGAATCCCTTGTCCCAAAAGATAAGGTCATACTTCCACCGCTGCATATTAAGTTGGGCATGGTGAAAAATTTTATTAAAAGCTTAAATACACAAGGAAATGCTTTCAAACGCATTCAAACAATTTTCCCCAGATTATCTGCAGCAAAATTAAAAGAAGGTAACATACGGTTTTAAGAAATAATTTATTTCATTCAATGTAAATTACCTTTTCTAGGAAAGCTCGTTGGACCCGATATAAGAAAATTATTACAAGATGAAGAATTTTATGGTCATCTGTCGGATATGCAAAAGACAGCATTTGACTTTATGCAGCTGGTTATATCAGAATTCCCTGGAAACTCAAAAGCACAAAACTATGCAGAAAATATTGAAAACATGCTAATCGGTTTTAACAATATTGGCGTTAAGATGTCACTAAAGCTGCATTTTCTGCACTCTCATCTCAATTTTTTTAAAGAAAACCTTGGAGCGGTTTCAGATGAACACGGTGAAAGGTTTCATCAGGATATAAAGGTATTGGAAGAAAGATTCAAAGGGAAATCCCAAAGTGTAATGCTTGCTGAATACGTATGGGGCTTGTACAGAAACTTTGACCCATCGGAACATTCACGTCAAGCTAAATACAGGAAAGCGTATTAAGTTTAATCTTTAATCCATTGTCATACTACTGCTATTCCCCAATTCCCTTTTACTCGAAAATTTGAAGCAAAAAAATAAATATGTACATACTATAATAAACCAGTATTAAAACAAAATTATAATTTTTTTTATAGAAGTTGGCGTGTAATTTTGCCAATTAATCGTAAAGAGCTTTATTTACAAAAATGTTGTCTTTGGCGATCCCCACTGAAATTTTCGGCAAACATTTTCGTAGAATATTTTAATCCTTAAATGTCCTTTTTTAAAGGATATTTTTTGATTTTCTCGAAAAAAGGGTCAAATTGACCCATAAAGAGACCAGTTAGATGGTTAAGATCTTCCACAAAAATAATCCTCGTACAATTCCACAATACAACTCTGACCATAAGAATTCTCTCAGACATTAACTTACAGCATTTTTTTCATAAAGTATAATGCTCCCTTCGACCAAAATATGAAAATTTTGACCCACTGTAAAAAAATACTCATACGTGCTGGACCATAAGTTTGTTCTACAAAAATGATCTACTCAACATACCCTTTCAGAATTATTCTGTTCCATTCAAAAAGTCTTAATTTGTTGGACAGTGTTAATAAAATTATTAAGATATTTAAAAAAAATTTAAATATTTTGGTGATTTTTTAATTGAAAGCAATTATTAAATACAATGCGCATAAATATAAATATGTACAACACATTTTTGTTTGTTTGTTTATCACCGATGCACACGTAAAAAAAAAATAAAACAAAATCAACAAGCATAAAAAAGTGTATGCATTGTTGATAATTAACTATAGGCACATCTTCTATTACGTGTAAACATTTTTCACAATCTTTTGGTTTTTTATATGAAGTTTTATCGGAGTATCCTTACATTTTCGTATGTCATTACTCACATTTTTAGTATAGAGGCGCCAGACTAAATCTTTTAGAACAAAAATTAAATGAATGAGGGGGGCTCTATACATCCAGGACTTTTTAAATGCAAAAGAAAAAAATTTAAAAAAATATTTCTCATCCTCTTACCTAAAATTTTATATAACGTTTCTCAAATTTTCTACTCCCAATAGGAACTTTTTTGGTCAGCTACACTATTCTACAATTTTTTTTTATTTTTTATTTTTTTTTTTTTTTGAAGATCCTCCTTTTAGTTTTCGAGATATTTACACCTTTCATTGAACATAAAATCCACATTTTCACATAAAACAAGTAAGAAGATTATAGTCGGCCTAGACCGACTAAATGCGTCTCAACTTTGCTACAGTTGGATATAGAAGACAAGCTATTTTTATATAGCTCTTATTTTTATATAGAGACTAGATCAAGAAATGGACCGGTCACAACAATATTAAGTAGTCTCGTACTTTACTCAAAAAGACACACAAAACAAATTTGAAAAAAAATTGAGGAATCAGCCATATAGAGGGACTATAACTAAAATGGTCTTACAGCGTTCTTTTTGAAATATTAATTGGGGGGTATAATAAACACATATACACCAAATTTTATCTTTATATTTATGATAAACTGGATCTTACGACTATCTTATAGGGGCTAGGTCTGAACATGCACCAACATTCACCAATTTCTACAGCGTGACCCACTAAAGATTATATACCAAATTTTATCAAAATATATTCATATTTGTGACCTGCAGTTTGATTACAAGATTTGTATGGATGCGCAGAAAAATGGACAGACAGAAGGACGGATTGAGAGATGTCGCTAAATCGGCTCAGAAAGTGATTTGCATCAATTGGTATAATAAGTCAAATATTTTTGGTTGTTGCAAACACCAGCACAAACTCATTATACCCTGACAACACAGTTGTATAAAAATATTGAAATTTATGTCAAAATTTTTACTGGTTTTTGAAGTACATAAAGTGTGCAACGAAAAATATTTTAAAGAACAAAAAGTAATAATAAGCAACCATCTTCAGATGGTTATCTAAATTTATTGATACACCATAGCATGGCTATTTGATACAACACAGCCAGAAACATATTCATCCAATATCTGAATACCCAAACCACCGATAAAGGTTGAGTCCGAACGATCTTCTTGATACATTAATCACAAACTAACAAAAATATTGAATACCAAAAGAGATTTGAAACGAGATTTGAGGGATTTGATAAAAAAAATCCGACCATGATGCAAAAATTTTAGTAGTAAGGAGTGGTTACTGGGTAGTAAAGCAAGTAAATATTATGGATGGTTCAACACAAAAATATTTTTTTTTTTTTTTGCCAAAAATCGACGAGCAATAAGAGAGGTCTGAGTGGGTGCATTGTTGTGTAATAAAAAATTTTGCGTACATATTTGTTTGGCCTAAATCTTCACGCAGATTGGTTCAAATTGTTTCTTTGTTGATGTTTAAAGAGTCTTCCATTATTTTCCATCACGCTGATCATCTTCTACCGTATCTTTACCAAAAAGCGTTTGTGCCACCCAAAAACATTTGATCTACTTAAGCAATAGTTGATATGTTTCCGAAGCTCGTTTTGCATTATATTTAATTACACCTCTTTGCTTCATCTTAAATACCATCGCGGAAACAAGTAATTAAAGTAAACAGACACATACATAGCATTGTATAATTTTATGTATGTGTTAGTAGCAAATTTAAATGCAATTTACTAAAAATAAAGGAAAAAAAATAAAAATCTGTAAATCAGCAAAACGGCTAAAAAGAAATACCTTTCAAATAATATACGTTTGGGCAAAATTAGGGATAAAATGGTAGAACAAAAAATCGGTTACAAGATATCGCCTAGCCTATTAATATTATAGATGTTTCTAATCGTTAGCGACAAAGTAGTATTTCTTCGTTTCCTTATCAGTTGTACAACATGACCCTTAGGGATTTAGTGAAATACAAAAACCTTTTAATGATGCATAAAATTATTTATACTAAGGAACCAATATACCTATCTGGTAAAATAAGGTTTGCTCAATCTAGAAGAGGAGGAAAATTTATACAACCTAGATTTTAAAGTCAACTGTCCGAAAGGCAATTTCTCACTATACACTCAGCTTGTTATAAGGATCAAGAGTATATATATTTTTGGGGGCTCTATTTTTTTTTTTCTAAAGAGCTGTACGCAGCTTGTTAAGGAATCATAACAGAAAATTTTCATATATTTCTTAAAGAAAAAAATCACAAACGTACCTTTCAGTGCAACGCTAGAAATCAGCTGTTTTCTGTCAATTATTAAGAATTGTGAAATTGAAAACAAATCAATTCTTCGGTTCTGCTTTATTTGGCCTGCTAAACGCTTTTTAAGCTCAGTATCAAAATTACCCATCCGCTTCGTGTTTTTTTTTTGCCGAATTTTGTTCGTTTTTTCCATGTTTGCAACTGAAAAATAACTTTTATTTTTTTTTAGCATATTACATTTTGTTTATGCTTACCTCTCCTGTCAAAATTCCTTTCAGAAAGAACGAAAAATTTGATATTCCTGCTCAAAGCCTGGGTTGCCTAACTTAATTTACGTCAAAAAAAAGTAGTAAAAACAATACTACTTTTTTAAAAAGCTGCGGACTATCAACAGAAATTTTTTGACAGAAAAATTCCTTAAGCATTTCTGAAGCGTTTTTTTATATGAAGTTTTCGATTCCTTAGCAAGCTGCGTACAGGCCTTAATTGTTAAAATCGGAATGGCAAACTTATATATACTTTCTGCATAATGTTGTGCAGGGTATAAAAATAGTCACACTTCAATAAACAGCATTTGTTTATAAATACCGTTTTCCTCAGTATTACATTCTAAGATGTGATATCTATTCTAAAGTAGAATCAAATAAGAAATGTCATAAATCACCTTCTTAAAACAAATATCCATATGCTAAATATCAAACAACAATGCTAAATGCACATTATTAATATGAGAAAAAAAAGTTTGCAATCAAGACAATACGTTGTAATGAACTTGGAATAAGTGTGTACAAATTATCATTGGCCTTGATCGAGTTCAAGTTAAGTTCAAACGTGATAAATTTACAACAAAGTATAAAATTATAAAATTAAGTAAATAAATATAAACGTACATTAGGATGGCGCCACATAGAAATGGCTCGAATTTTACTGCAGCAAATATGCAAATAGATATAAAAATACCACATGTGAAATTTAAGTCTGACCGAAGTTTATCTTCAGGATTCGCGTAGCCATTAAACCTTTTAAAAAATTTCATAATGAAAAAAAAATTTTTAATATAAAATTTTATTAAATCTATTTTTTTTTTTTGCTGATTGCATTCTACTTGATCATAACACTAGCCAACAAAGCTTTGGACTGGCGCAACCATATATCTTCCCCAGGCTAATTTAGTGGGCTGAATTCGAATCTGTAATTGGTTTTTCTCTATCACGTCAGGTTTTCGCGATACAAAAAAAAATACGAATATTTTCATAAAATATCCTTAATTTATTTAACCCTCCGATGAGTGAGGTCTCTAGGGACTTTTTGCCTTTTCAAACTGAAATTAATCCTACTTCGGCCACTACAAGTTACTCTGTATTCCAAGAGTATTTTGTTGCGCATCTTTTGGAAAAAAAATCAACCCGATCGGATCATTACTTTAGGAGTTATTGAGGTTTTAGTGAGAATAGTACGCGGACGTGTGAGTAGGTCCGTATGGACCTTGTACTGAATTTCACTAATAAATGCATGTTTTTGGGCATCATTATAATTTTTTTATTGTTTCAAAACATAATTTACTTGTTGTGAACACAAAGACCTAAACTCAAAGACATTAGGGATAATGATAAAAACAAAAAATTCTAAGAAAAATTCGAAGACATGAACTTTATTGCTTTCAAGGAAAGGCACAATTTATTCGATTCGACAATGGAAATACTCGACAACAGCGACTCATCAACAGCAAAACTGCGGCTATTGACGATATTTGGCAAATGTTGCAACATAACTTGGCAGCAGCTTACTTTCTTTAAATTTTCAATAAACCTTGGGGAGCACGCTCCCCTTATTCGTCGCTCACAGCAGCTAGTTTTTGTGGAAAAAATCTACATGCGAATAAAAAAAATGCATTTTGAGTGACATTCGTGCACCTGATTCGTGAAAATTTTTCAATAATTTAGCAACAATTTCTCGTATTGTTTCCAAGATAAATATCTGTGAGTGTTTCTTTTCAAAATATGCAGCCAATTCGAACCTTCCATCTCTATAGATTGTTACTTTTGTCCCAACTGCAAGGTGTTTCCACTGCTGTATGCGTGATTTTAGTAATTCTGCATCTTGCTTCCGAATTATATCATTCAGCTCAGCTTGAGTCACTAAATGGCGTTCATCATCAGTCTCATAAAAAACTACCACTGCCGGTGAAAGATGTTTCGGACTCACTGCTCGTAGCACTGGGAATAACTGGTAATGGATCACTTGGTGGGCGTTGAACTGGACATTCGCGTAAGTAATAATTTTTGATGTTTCATATTGAATCCAGCAATTTTTGTTAAACAGAAATAACAATCGGTTTGTTGGTTACTTGACTCTCTACAAAGCACTAAAATTGAAAAATCGAAATAGATCTTCTCGCCATTTGACCACTTGTATAAAACAGTTCTTCAACTATTGCAAAACATTTTCGATGTCCACGGTTTGTCCCAGTTTCTGACAGCAAAACCAAAACAATATAAATATGTATATTTTAATGATTCTGATATTGCACATCCTTGTTTTCCAACCAAATAAATATTCACCACACACAAAGCAAAAATAGCTTGAATCTGTAACACACAATCTCCCTGGCATGCTTAAACGCTACTATTGTGAAGATTTAGAATGAATGTGGGATTCTGTCAAAATAATAATTGTGAAATTATAGTGTCAGTATTGGCTGTTTTACAGTATTGCCAGCATACGATAAAACATGAACAAGACGTGATAGCCCAATTTTTAGATTCGAATTCAGCGCACCCAGTTTAGTTAAAAAACATACTTCTTTTCTACAGTAAATTTTTTTTTATTTGTATATCAGTGTAATTCTATAAAAATTAGGATGGCGGATCAAGGTGTCAAGTTGCAAAATATTCCAGTACATATAAACATTATAAACATAAAAATTTTGAAGTATTAAAGATAAAAATAAGTTTGATTTTCTAAAATATTTTTATTTTAAATAAAGTGGTACTTATTATACCCTATACCACTATGTGGTTTGGGTATAATGACTTTGCGCTGCTGTTTGTAACTACCAAAAATATTTGACCAAGACCCATCTTTTATTATACCGATTGAATCAGAATCACTATCTGATTCGATTTAACGATGTCCGTCCGTCCGTCCGTCTGTGTGTCCATGTAAAGCTTGTAATCAAACTGCAGGTCGCAATATGAATATGATTTGATGAGATTTGGTATATAAGCTTTTATCGGCCATAGGATGAACGCTATTGAAATTGGTGAGAATTCGTCCATGTTCAGACCTAGCCCCCATACCAACGACCCATATGAAATCAACATAAATTGCCATACAATCCAAATTATCATATAAATCTTAGTCAAATTGGGTTTGTATGTGGTTATTATATCCATTAATCGGTAGTCCAAAAATGATCCCTATGGGACAACTCTTAGTCATAGGCCCCATATAGAGCTACTTCCCGATCTTCACTTAAATCTATAAAAAAACAAAAATATTGCACTGATTCTTCTCAAATTTTGTTTGTATATATTTTTGCAAAATACAAGAGACTTTACCAAACATGATCAGGATCGGTCCATTTTTGGACCTAGTCCCCATATAGATATAGCATCGATATGAACTTTTTCATATCTGCAGCCAAAAAAATTAATAAAAATCCCACTCAATAATTTGGTTTATGCTTATTTTCTATATCCAGTTAGTTGGGCATGAGAGATAGGGTCTCTAAACGCGTGGTATAGGGTATCGTATAGTCGGTCTAGACCGACTATAATTTTCTTACTTGTTTTTTATTCTTATACCCTCCACACCACTGTGCAGGGGGTCTATATCAATTTGTCAATCCGTGCCTAACGCTTCGAAATAAATTCTGGATACCCCACAAAATATATATATATATATAAAATGAGAAGTCCATCTGTCTGTCTGTTTGCCTGTCGTGCCCTCAGTAGTTTAGCTGGGTTGTTTATTTTTAGTGGAAGTCATTCACAGACATCCTGAGCATATTTCTGTTTAAAATTGCAAAAATTGTTTCCATAGGTTACGGGAATTTAATGAAATTGTAAAAAAAAACTCTTGAAAGAAATACGATTTTTTATGTTGTTCTTGTTATTATTCTAAAATTTGTAATTTTCCTTTTGTAGCTGTAATTGTAGTTCTTATTGCAGCCGCTGTGTTTGTAGCATTTGGTTATACTGCACGTGTGTTATTAGCCTAGTACCATATCTTTTTAACATTATATCGAAATAAATAACAACAAGTAAGAAAATTATAGTCTGTCCAGAGCGACTGCACGATACCTTGCACCATGCGTTTAGAGACCACATCTTTTTGGTCCCACTAATTAGATATAGAAAATAAGCATAAAGCAAATTTGAGTGGAATTGTTATTAATTGTTTTGCCTTCGGATATGAAAAAGTTCATATCCATATTTGGTAAGGTCACTTATTTTTTGCAAAAACATACAAAAATCCAATTTGATCGATCTGTATATGATAATGTTGAAATTATGGCAATATAAGTCGTTCTCATAGGGGTCATATATATGGGGACTAGATCTGAACATGAACCGATTTGCAACAATTTCTATAGCGTTCATCCCATGGCCAATAGAAGCTTATGTACTAATTTTCATCAAAATATATTCCTATTTGCGGCCTGTAGTTTGATTACAAGGGTCACATGGACACACAGACGGACGAACGGACGGACGGACAGACAGACGCACGGACGAACATCGCTAAATCGACTTATAAAATGATTCTGATTCGATCGGTATAATAAAATAGCTGTTTTGTTTTGACAATTTATCCAGCATAAGTATCAAAGTAATGTCGGCACTAAATTTATCCGATCTTTATAGCATACGTATACTAACTACTACGTGGTCAGTAGGGTGGCCCTTCATTATATGGAGGGAAAAAAAAGTATTCAAACTCTCGTCTCACTCCCTAGAAATATGCGAATAGCAAAAAAAAAACTGAGAAATACAAAGTTTTGGGCCAATCAAGAAACATTTAGTCGTGCCTCAACGCGTTTGAAAATTTCAAGTGTGTTTATATGGGGAAAATATGACTTTTTTAGATTTTACGAAAATTTCGATCTATAGTTTAATTTTTCCGAAAAGTTGCTATATAATTCGGAATCAGTATTAAATTATCCTTTCAAAAAACTATAAAACTTGAAAATCGAATAAAACCCCGCCAAGAAATAGCAAATGCCCCAGACCACTTTTGTGCCAAAAAAAAAAAAACTTGGTCATGAAATTTGATGGCATTTTTTTCAACTTTGAGAAATTGATTAACGCCATATTTTTTTTTTGTCTCTATACTTGTAAGGACTCAGATATGAAGTATTGTTTTTGGACCACGTTGTTAAACTATTGCGCTTTGAGACCGAAAATGGGAAATTTTTTTTGCTAAAACTTTGAAAACCCTTTTTCAAGTTTAAAAAATTTTCTTAAATTTTCTTTTATTTTTGCAATAATATCACTTCCATTTTAGAAAAAATAGATAGTTTTTATACATAAAATAATTTTATAACAAAATTGGTTAAAAGTTGTTTTAATTTATATTCGCGAGCAACAAGCAGATAATTGCACCAAAGATATATCACAATGGATTATTTTGATACCAGGAGCACTGAAGGGTTAAATAAATAAAAATTAACCAAATTATTTTTCTTAAATTCTAAATAGTGGTTTCATTGAATATAATAGAAAAATTGGTTTTCGGTCATCTTATATATTAAAAGAATTTATGAATAAACTTTGCATTCAAGATTTTTTTCAATATTTTTCTTCCCTCAAACCTCTATAATGAGAGTTCTAATTAACGTAGTCTGTTGGCATAGGTCTAAGAACACTCAGTGGATCAAGCCCCTTCTTATGAGCTATTAAATGCTTAAATTCGTTGTGTTTGAGGAAAGTTATGCGTGGAGAATCAACTTTACTTGTACTGTACGTTAACTTATCTTGGCATATTTTGGCATTACTGTACGTTAACTTCTCTTGGCAAATTCGTTGGGTTTGAGAAAAGTTATGCGTGGACAATCAACTTTACGTTTACTGTACGTTAACTTCTCTTGGCATATTTTGGCATTACTGTACGTTAACTTCTCTTGACAAATTTTTGTATATTATATTATAAAAATTAATATAATATAATATAATATAATGCTGCGGAGCAGCAGGGGTCCTCTTGTTTTTATTTAAAAATATCTTAAAATCCAAAGCTGTCCTTGGCAAATAATGGGTTAGCGTTCTTGGATTTATCTGAAATTTTAGGAACGGAAGTTCTACACATTTGGTTATTATATTTTAAGCATCGCATCTAAAAATTCAATAGCACTTTCAAAATATCTGAATTTTTGGAATAAATTGTATGTTATTAGCTTGGGGTCATATGTGACCCCAATTCCAAAAGGGTTAATGGATCCATATTTTTTTTTCCTAAACCCTAGGCTATTTAGATAAAATATAATATTTAAAAGTAGAGAAGTGATGAATTTTTATACAAAGTATTTAGAAAGAGTACATTTTCAGAATATTTTACAAAAATCCCATTTTTCTCGAAATCCGCAAAAATAAACTCCTTGTCAAAAAATTCTGGCGTAGGGATTTACTTAAACATTCACACAGTTAATCTGTAACATGTACTTAACAAAACCTCAAAGTGCCAGATCCATTTTTTGAAATTTTGTTTAAGAAAATTTTTAAAAACTTGAAAAAGGAGTTTTCAAAATTTTATAAAAAAAATTTCACATTTTCGGTCTCAATGCGCAATAAGTTAACAACGTGGTAATAAAACAATACTTCATATCGGAGTCCTTACAAGTATAAATACTAAAAAAAAATTATGGCTTTAATCAATTTCTCAAAGTTGAAAAAAATGCCATCAAATTTCATGACCTAGTTTTTTTTTTGGCACAAAAGTGGTCTAGGGCATTTACTGTTGTAGTGTATCTATCTTTACATTAACTTATTCATACTTTAAATTTGTATACTGTATTTTTATTATAAATTTAAATATTTTTAAATTAAGTACTTTTTGATTTTTATTTATTTTCATTTTTATTGATTGTGAAAAATATATTCATTCAGTCTTGATATTTTCAATTGTGTTGTACATATTCAATTTTATTTGTGTTCTTAAATAAAATATTTGAATTTTGAATATTGTGGTTTAATATAAAAACAATTATCCTTACCACCACCAAAACTATTAATTGGAGAGGTTTTATTCGATTTTGAAGTTTTATAGATTTTTGAAAGGATAATTTAATACTGATCCCGAGTTATATAACAACTTGTCAGAAAAATTAAACTATAGAACGAAGTTTTCGAAAAATCTGAAAAACAGATATATTTCCCCATATAAACACACTTGAAATTTTCAATCGTGTTGAGGCACTACTAAATGTTTTTTGATAGGCCCAAAACTTAGTATTTCTCAGTTTTTTTACTATTCGCATATTTCTAGTGGGTTAGACCAAGAGTTTTAACACTTTTTTGTTAAGGGCCACCCTAGTGGTTAAACGACTTTGTGCTGATGTTTGTAACTTCCAAAAAAACTTGACCTAGACCCAACTTTTATTATATCAATCGACTCAGAATCACTTTTTGAGTGGATCTAGCGATACTCGTCTGTCCGTCCCTCTGTGTGTCCATGTAAACCTTGTAATCAAACTACAGGTCGCAAATATGAATATATTTTGTTAAATTTGCGTATAAGCTTCTATGCGCCATAGGATGAACGTACTGAAATTTGTGAAAATCGGTTCAGACCTAGTACCCATACATACGACACCTATGGGATCGACTTAAATTTGCCATAATATCAAAATTATCATATAGATATCGGTCAAATTGGGTTTGTGTATGTTTTTTATATCCGCTTATCAGTACTCCACAAATAAACCCTATAGGACAATTCTTAGTCATAGCCCTCATATGAAGCTAATTCCCGATCTTCACTGAAATCTATCAAATAACAAAAATATTGCACGTATTTTTCTCAAAGTTGGTTTGCATATGTTCTTGCAACAAGAGAATTTTCCAAATATTGTCAGGATCGGTCCATTTTTCGATCTAGTCCCCACATAGTCCCCGAGAGCAGCAAAAATTAATAATAATGTCACTCATGGTCGGTTTATGCTTATTTTCTCTATCTAATAAGTTGGACTCAAGAGATAGATACTCTAAACGCATGGTGTTGGTTATCGTATAAGCGTTTAAGACCGAGTATTATTTTCTTACTTGTTTAAAACTATGAATTTTCAACTGACTTGAATTTTCATGTGAATTCTTCACATGAGAAAATAAAATGTTTACTTTCTTTTGAAGCTCACAGTATCTGATATTCAGCAATTTTTATTAGATATAATTTTGGCAAGACCCTAACTTAGCATTAAAAATTTCAGCATTCAGTAATAACCGTAAATTCGTAAATTAGCAAAACAATTAAATTGACACCATTTATATAAAATTAAGGTATATTTTTCAAAATAAAGTAATAAAAGTATATTTATGACTTATTAAGAGTAAATAAAATATTGCAAATATAACATACATACACACAACAAAAACAACAATATATACCAAAAACTTATGCAAATTACAAATCAACACTGAAGCTAACAAAAAAAAAAAAAAAACTACACAAATATGAACCACTGACAAAACACCCAATATGAAGAAAGAACGAAAAAAATAATAATTATATACCACCGACTGAATCAAAGGAAAAAAAACATTAACAAAATCACACTGTGTGCGACCTGGCCAAATAAACTAAACAACTAATGGCACCCAGCAGTGACAAAATTTTTAACATTCATCAATCACCCAGCGCACATACCAAATGGACATGAGTTAGAGTAGTTCATGCGATATATAAGTATAATATGTAGCACCTACCTTATAAACGACAAGTCATATGAAGCGGAATTTAACCCTTTCTTGATAAGTAATCTTCTTATACACTTACACCACTGTGCAGATGGTAAATATAAGTTAATCATTCCATTTTTAGCACATCGAAAATTGCATTGGCAACATCAAAGAGTATATACTTTCTAGATCGGTATAACAACTCGACACGATGTAGCTATGTTCGTCTATCCGTCCATCTGTTTGACCGTCTGTCTGTTTAAATCATGCTGTTTCAAAAAATATACCATTTACCTGGGTAAAATTATGAAAATATTGTTTGCCATCGTTTCGTTTGGTAAATCGGATATCAGTATGCCAAGATATGATCCCAAATATGAACAACTCTACAAAAATTTTCAAATTCAGTGTATTTGGTGCAATAATTTAGTATTAAGTTTTTCAAATTGTTTAGTTTTCCAAATATTTCGTTCTCATTTCTTATAAATACTGCAATAAGTCCAGATATTAATTTAAACGTAAAACCCATGTGGAGGGTGTCAAACACACGTCATAGCTGAATTTAACATATTGTGTGAAGGATTGGAGGCTGTAAAGTAATTTTTTTTTTTTTTTTTAATTGTTGGCCGGCAGAGGGTTAATATTTTTTAACTTTAATAGTATTTCTTCTGTTTGGTGAATAAATGAAACAATAATAACAAAAAAGTTTTTTAAATTTTTTTTCGTTATATCTTTTATTTATAACGGTATAGAATTAGCTTTTTTTGTGTGTAACAAAACTGTTGCGATTTCGTTTGTATCTCGACCATACATGTCACAGTGTGTGATAGATGGTTTTCATTGTAAATTTCAAGTAAATTACACATGTGCAAAAAGGCTACAGCAATAAACTAAACTAAATTGAAATTGAAAATGAAGTTCAATGTATGCAAAAATAAATGTTATTCTGTGATTATATATAGTTTTAGTACTCTAAAGGCTGGAGCATTTTATTAGTGGCTATTAATCTATTATACTTTGGTAGGAACTTTCACATATGCTCTTTATAATGAATACGATGTGATATAAAAAAAAATAAGGAGATATCCTTACCGCATGGGTACCTCTCCCACGTGTTTGAAGATTGCCATTGTCAGCCAATCTCAAAAAGGCATATAGCTAACAATTTCAATTTGCTTTGCGCTTTCAAGGGTAATGGAGAAAATGATGAACTACCAGCTTGTGAACTATCTAGGGACCAACTTATTGCTTAACGACGGATAGTATGACTTTCGTCGTTCTACGGTTGAGCCGCCACGTTGGAGTTAGTAAATTCATCGATTCGGTGCAAACATGGTTGTTGTTCTCGATATTTGCAAAGCACTCGATCGGGTCTGCCAAAACTAATTGCTTTTAGTGTTGTTAATGAGTTTTCTTGATTCATATCGAGACTTCTAAGAGATCGCTCCATATGTGTCGTTTTAGATGGGGTCTCATCCAACCAAACATACGTATTGTTATTGATGGGGTCTCATCTAATGAGTTACAGCTTAATTCAGGGGTACCCCAAGGTTCCGTTATTCCTTCTTCTCTTTTCCTTATCTTTCTAAACAGCCTTCTTGATCAAACTTTTAACTCTATATACTCTTTCGCAGATGACAGCAGCATTTGTCATTCATTTTCTTTTAATTGTGGGCCAAGCCTCTTGGAGGTTGGGGGGCAAAAGGCGGAGAATGAATGGCACACTCAATCAAGACCTGTTAACAATCACCGAGTGGGGTAAAGCGAATAGAGTAAATTTTAATGCGCTGAAGACCCATAGGGCCATGGATTCAACAATGTCATCTATATATTGGTAGTGTAGGTATTGTAGGTATTGAGGAATCGGATACTCTTGTTGTTCTAGCCATGAGTAGTCAATGTGATGTTCTTTGGAACGAGCATGTTCTTCAAGTGTCGAAAGAAGCATTCAAGTGTCTTGGTTTTCAAAAACGGTGCAAAAATTACTTCACTCCTTCTGATCTCCTTAAAACCTATACCACTTACATCCGACCGAAAATGGAATACAACTCCCATATATGGGCAGGAACTTCAAAGTTTATTTTGGATGGTCTACTGGACCGCGTGTTAAGGAGGGCGTTGGCGCTCATCAATGACAGTAGGTCATTCAACTCTATTGACTCATTAGAACGTCGTCGGAATGCGGGTTGTGTCACACTGTTCTATAGATACTAACATGGGAAATATTCTTCTGAGATTAGCGAACTTATTCCAAGAGCCCGAGTTTCGGTTTGCTCTACCCGATCACATCCGTGTGTAGTCTATTGTTCAGTTGACGGAACAACACATTACGGAGAGAATTCGTTTATCAGTCCAACTAGCCGTATGTGGAATAAACCCCGCCACAGGTCTTTCTCCTGACAGTTATAATCTAACACAATTTAAGTCAAATATCCACTAACACTACTCCCTCTCTCCTCCTTCCCATAACCTATTTTCCTGAAATCAACACAGTGCACTGCATTTCTAGGGTGCATCCCCTGAGTGTTTGTTAACAAAAAAAAAAAAAAACGAGTTTCAGTCAATTGCAACGGTACTTCAAAGCTCTGTTTTCTCTGAATATCTCTTATTTTTCTTAGTGACGTTCTATGTCAGACTTCCAACCCTATCTAATCTTTTGCAGACTACAGCAATATTTGTCATTCATATTAATTCGATCAAAGGCCAGGTTTAAGGAAGATTGGGAGAATAATGCAATCAATACCTTTTGAAAATCTCTGAGTGGTGTCGGGTAAATAGGATCGATTTTAATGCCCGTAAGACCCAATGTTGTTATTGGCCCATAGACGGGACATGGAGACGTCAATGTGGTCTGTAGCCATGTGTGGTGCAGATATTGAGAAATTAGACGCTCTTGACGTTCCGGTCATAAAAGTTCAGTACGATATCCGTTGTAATAAACACATTTTTCACATTGCCAGGAGAAGCTTTCAAGTGCCTGGGTTTCCTAAATCGCTATAAGAATTCACTTCACTCTATCTGGTCTCCTTATATATCAAACCATTAATGGAATACAACTCCCATAAATGGTTTGGGACTTCAAGGTCTGTTTTGAAGCTTCTGGATCATGTTCAAAGGAGAGCGTTGGTCCTTATCAATGGCAGTAGGTAAACCAACTCTCTATTGACGCATTGTACTATCATCTGAATGTTGATTATGTTACACTGCATTTTAGACATTACAATGGGAAGTGTTCTGCTGACGTAAGTGAAGAATTGCAATAAAGCCCATGTTTTTCTACGCACCACTCACCTGCTAATTCTCATCCATTTGAGTCTCTTTTCCGTGTATTGCACAACGTATTACCGCAAAAATTCGTGCGGCTAGCACAAGTCGTATGTGGAACAAACTTCCCGCTGTGGTCTTTCCAGTCACTTACAATATAATCAAATTTAAGGCAAATATCCACAAATACTACTCGCTCTTTCCTCGTACCCATAATATATTTTACTCATATCAGCATATTGCACTGCACTAACATACCCTGTTTGTTGATCTACAAAAAAACTTAATGCTACAGAAAGCTGGCCAAATAATCATTCTGCCGTGAAAATATTTCCCATGTTATTAAAAATTAACAATTTCAGGAAGAACGAAAGTCGTACGTGAAAGCATATTGAAAAGAGCTCCCAATACATCCGATAGAGCAGCCCGTCTATCCGTCGGAATGTTTGGCCCGAAAATGGACGATTAAATATGTTTACTGGCCGATTGTTCGAAGTTTTTCAAAATTTAAAAATTTTTATGTAGGTAATGCTCGAAGAAATGTTGAAGAAAAAATGACGCAAAAACAAGCGAAATTTCCAAAAAAAAAAAAAAAAAAAGGCAGTTCCTCGTATGGCGAGCAATATGCAGTTGTGGCAAAGGAAGCAAGTCATTTGTTACAACGCTTTATAAATATCGAAATTTATGTTAAGAGTATTTGCAAAAAATGCTTCCTTTCATAAGCCAATACCATGTGTCCATATATTTTTGGCCTAATTTTGCATCCTGTCACTACTGTAAAAAGCTTTTGAGAACAATAACTTGAATATTGTAACACAGGAAACAAATTCTCCAAACTGTTAGAAGCTAGTGGAGAGATATTTGGCTCTTGTGAAAAAGGAGTAGAAGAGTGCCAAAGAGTTGTTCCAAAATTTGGAAGATTTTTTACGGAAATGGACTATTCGACAGAAACCACTATAAAATCCCTAATGGAAGGGTTTTCGGAAAAGGTCCATAAGTTCATGTGTAGTATAAAGACCAAATAAAACCTTCCATTACATGTAATGAGCTTTAGAATAAGAAATCAAATGTGTTCAGTAGTTACCTTTCCATTACGAAGACCATTATTTTAACAAGGGGGTGTCATTGGAAAGGCCTTACCGACACCTTACTAGCTACTGATACAAATAACTAGTTACTTAATAGGTAACAAGAAGGGTTTTGAGAAATTTGTTGCATGTAGGAGGAAAGTAAATTTCTGTAAAAACAACGCATTGGCACCGTTGTAAATAATGTAATGTAAAATTTAACAGCTTTTGCTGTGTTTTTTGTCCAATGATGACTATCACCGAGAAATAATTTATTTCGTTAAATTTAACTCTTTATTTACAGTTATAATTACCAGTAAGTCCTTACATTTAGCTTGAAATAATTAAAAAGATATGTGGTTAATATTACCATGTAATGCAAACGGTAATAACTTATAATTACCAAGGTTTTACTGGGGAGCTATAGAAATTAAGGGCTGAATTACAAACTAATTATAAAGCATTGAAAAAATTATTTACTCGTTCTAAATATATAAACTTTTCAGTAATCAAACACTGAAGTCGAGTGAGTTTTTATTGCAATGAATTTTTTAAAAACAAAATAATGAATAGACTGTCATTAAATACTGTAAGTTCGTACATTGTATTAGTTATAAAATTTCCTAAAATATATTAAAATTAATTTTCTTCTTCTTCCCTGATCTTAGTCTTTATAAAGTTTAAAGTTCTTTATAACACAATTACTGACTTTCGACTTTGTTTTTGTTTCTGCCCGTATGCAATTACACTCCTCGATTAACATTTAACTTCTTACAAATCCACTTAGAACAATCATATTGTAATTATCTGTTAATGGGTTAATAAATGTAGTTGGCCAAAATAAGGTGGTCAGTTATACAACTTAGATATATATAACGAATACATATTTCATTTGTCGATTTCTTTTTGTTATTTTTATTTCTTAGAATTATTTGTAGCTGGTATTGAATGTCATTTTCGTTGTGTGGAGTGCATTAGTGGCACCTCCATAATAGCATGTTAAACATTAGTTAAATTGCCCCAAAAAAAAATTAAAGAAAAAAATAGGAGCGTTGCTAAAACGTTTATAATTTTGATTTCGATATTTCGTTCATTTTTTTTTCACAAGCCTGTGAGTCACAGCAGCCACAACGGATTATGTTCCAACTGTATAACCCATATGTTAAATGATTTTTGTCATATAGTTATGTAACCAGCGAATAGTGTGAGTACTCATTCGTAAGCTGCCTTAACAATTCTTGTCATTTATTGTGAAAATTACAAAATTTTGTTTTGATATTTTTCAAACTATTTCTGGGACAAGCAAATAATAACAACCACAACAACAACAACAAAAACTAAATTTCAAGTGTTTTACATAAAAATAAACAAAGTTTGGCAATTTTAAAAGATATTTTTAATTTATTTTGATTTTATTTATTTTTTTTTCAATTTTATTCTATATACGAGTTCTTAAAGTGTTTTTGTTGTCGCTATTTGTTTGTTGCAATTTCCAGCAATCAGTCATATTGAGATTGTATGAATTTTTTTACAAATTGCATGTCTGATAATACTCGTATTTAAAGCTTTTATTTTTCTATTTATATTTAAAGAATTTTTGCATATTTTTTTTTTTTTTTGTTTTTTTTTTTTTGTTTTTGTTAATTTGTCAAATTTATTTTAATGCCACCACACTACTACTGATTTAAGTTTATTTTTATGTTGGTAATTTGTTGTACTTTAAGGCTTTTTTTATTTGCGAAACAGTTTTGTTAGCGGTTTTGAAATATAATTGCCCACAATTATTCAATCGCAATTAAAGTGTGGGAATTATATAATTCAAAACTAAATTGTAGGACGTACATTAATTTGTGTGTATGGCTGGTAAGTGGTTTTGATAAATTTTAGGAAATATTTTGTTAAAAATTATTTGACATGAATGTTTTCTAGTGGACTCTAAGTGTGACTAAATTGTGTCATTTATCTTAAGACAGAATTGCAACATTTGATATTTAGTCATGTTAATTATGAATAGAAATGATACAAGAAAATACGTTGTATAGAAATACATAGACCTCTTTAACGGTTTATTCGAAATGACATCAGATATACATAGACATAAATTAGAAAATATTGTAGGAATCTTTAAAGAACCAGTGGAAGTAGTAGACTATTTAACTTGGCTTGGAATACTCTGACGCTTGAAGAATAGTTATTGCTTCGGAAATATATTGGATGATCATATTATTAGAGCCTCAGGGTGAAAAACATATTTTTTAAACTAGAAATTGTCAAGAATATGAAATGAAAAAATTTTCAAGGGACACTATTTGCAATTTTTTTTTTATTTATTTATTTATTTATTTATTTATTTATTTATTTATTTATTTATTTATTTATTTATTTATTTATTTACTATCAATAAATCATTGAGTTTCTTATTTCGAAAACAATTTTGAGTTACTATCGTTAAGATATTACAGCAAATAATTACATAATTTATTAATAAAAGTTAGCATTTCTTAAATATGAATAATATGATTCTAGTATATAGGAAAAAGATAGTATGAAAAAACCTACATATAATATCACAAAAAAAAAATTAAAATAAAAATGGAGGTTTGAAAGGTTTTTATTAAACAAAAGAACTAATTGAGTCTATACTGTATAGAGTCAATTAGTCCATGCTATGTAAACCTCTCAAATGGGCAAAATTTTACCTTCTGCATCTATAATTGAATGCCAGTGTCATATCCTTAATTAACGTTTCGATAGTTTTTTGTCCTGTCATTCTAGCCAATTCTATAGTGGGAAATCGTCTTGGTAAATTAAGTATTATCTTCAAATTTTTATTTTGAATTATTTGAATACGTTTCTTGTGGGTTTTCGCGCAATCTTTCCAAACAACACAGCCATATGTAAGAATAGGTCTGATACATAAATTGTATAAAAGAAGTTTGTTTTTAATACTCAGTTTCGATTTTCTATTAAGAAGAGGATACAGAGTTCGACCACAACGATCTGCTCGTAAAGAAACATTTATCAAATGTTCCTTGAAAGTCAGTTTTTCATCTAGTGTTATGCCAAGATATTTAATTGATTTTGAGAAAGCAATTTCCGTTCCCTCTAGAAACAATTTAAGGGAGGGATTTCTCTTAGGAGATTTATAAAACGGAAACAATATTGCCTGAGATTTCTATTCGTTAATTTTAATTTTCTACTTGGTGAAGTATTTGGATGCGGAGACAAGGGCCTTTTGCATACGCTTTACAATAGCATTCGAAACCTTTCCGTGTGAAATGAACGCGCCGATAATTTGAAGTCAGAAATGTAAATATTATAGAGCAGTGGAGATAAAGCGGAACCCTGTGGCACCCCTGCTGGTATATATTTATCAGCTGAACGAGCCCCGGCCACTTCGACTACAAATGATCTATCACAGAGAAGCTTTTAATTAATTTTATTAGGTATAATGGGCAGTGAAATTTATGAAGCTTGTATATAAGCCCATTATGCCAAATTGAGTCAAAAGCTTTTTCTATGTCGAGGAAGAGTACTCCTGTGGAGTAACGTCTATTCTTATTGGCTTTAACGATGTTCACTACACGTTTTAGCTGGTGGGTAGTAGAATGTTGAGCTCTAAATCCATATTGGCAGCTATGGAGAAGATTATTTTCATCGACGAAATTGCTCATTCTTTTCAATATAATTTTTTCAAAAATTTTATCCAGAGAGCTCAGTAAACTGATTGGCCTGTAGCTCGATGGTATATTTGGGTCCTTACCACTTTTAGCAATGGGAATAACTTTCGCCTTTTTAAATCCTGTTGGGAAATGGCCATTCTGAATACAAAAATTATAATATTTAACCAAGAATTCGTAAGCTGCACTTGGAAGTTTCTTCAGGACCAAGTTGGTTATTTTATCCAAACCAGGGGACTTTGAGTTTTTGAGATTTTTAATAAAGAATATAACTTCATCAGAACAGGTAAAAGTGTCTATATTGTTATTAGACGAGTCGTCAACTTCTATTGATCTTACGACTAAGTTGACTTTTCTATCTATAGAACTATTAAAGTGGGTAATGGTATTGTGAGCTCTAGCGAACTGATCGGCAATAGTGTTGCCAATTTCGACGCTGTCAGTGACTATACGGTTATTAACAACCAGTTTCTTAATTGAACTGGACTTACCTCTAATACGTTTTGTAAACTTCCAGAAATTCTTACCTCCAACAGGCAATTTGGACAGAAATGATCCCCACGCTTCATTTCTAGCAATATTAATGTGGCAATCATTTTATTCAGTTCTCTGACTATTGCCCGAAATAATGTTTTTCTGGTGACGTCATTACACAGCTGAAACTTTCGTCTATACATATTTCGCACAGAAATCATTCGCTTACAATCAGGAGATACCTGGAAATTTATATTTTCACGAGTTTGGTAAAGTATTGATGAACAACAAGCAAAGGTAATCAGGTCAGTAAATTCTTGTATAACGTGGACAGTAGGCACCTATAAACACTACTTTTCTATTGCAGATTTCCATAGAAATGCATATGTTTTCAAATATTTTAGTATCAAATGATATTTCCCACTTATGCGCTATTGTTGACCTTACGGCTATTGCTGCACCACCTCCATGAGAGGGTCTATCATTTCTGTACACAATATAACCAGGTAACTTGAACTTATGGTTTGTTTTTAAAAAAGTTTCATTAAGAAGCAGGATATCAGTATTTTTTTCTCTTAAAAATAAATGAAGTTGAACTGATTGATTAAAGCTTGTAATACCTTGCCAGTTCCAGTGCATTATATGAAGGCAGTTATTTCTGTTGTTAGATGCCATATTTAAGCAATTGCATTATTACGTTAAGCTGTTCCATTTTTGAAGTACACTTCTGTAGGTCAGATACAGCATTCGTAAATATGTTGAACAATTCATCGATACTACAAGCGCCCCGGTAGGTGAGTTGGTAGCGTGCTCGCCTATCATGCGAGGGGTCGTGGATTCGATTCCCATCAGAGGCTTTGGTCTGTCACTGCAAACAAAAAAAAAATGAACACCCTACCTCTTCCCTCCTTAAAACCTATTTTCCTGAGATCAACACAATGCACTGCATCTGTAGGGGGCATTCCCTGAGTGTTGATTAATTAAAAAAAAAAAAATATAAGTCATCTCGTATGTTGGTTTTTCGAGTAGCTGTTCTTACTGCATCGGCATAACTCTTAGCGGCAAAAATTGGACTGTTTCCAATCGGCACAGAATTTGAAGGATTAACCCATTGAGTCGTCTTGTTTGGAGCTTGCTCAAAAAATTCGAAATGGAAATGCTGGTTTCGTGTAGGCTGATTCCTCTTGTTGATATTATCATGCATGACAAGGTATGCTGGGACACCGAGGGTCATCTGCTCTATTATTTGTGTTTTTTAGGTTTTTCTTGGTACAACTGAAGCACTCCTAAGCTACAGGGTTTCCCTCTGGTATCTTGTTTATTTGACAAACTGATAAATCATGATCACCACCACATGCAATACAGATATTATTGCGATAACAGTTCTTGGAACCATGGCCGTACAATGCGCACTTGGTGCATTGAGTAGGGCCTTTTTTACTTTTTAGGGGGGTTTCTCCAGTGGACCACAATACTGCGAAGTCGTCTAATTTTTAATATCTGTGACTTTGTGTTTTGAGTTCGGTCAAACTCTAACATATACAATGCATCATCTGCAGAAGAACGAACTGTTTTTATTTCCTTAACACTAGTTGCAGTGACATTGTATTCTAATTTAAGCTCTTCCTCTAATGCTTTTGGGTCAGTTTGGGGTAGGCCATATAGGAATAGCTTAAACAATTTAGTATCTTTATTTTCGTGGGTATAGAATCTGAAATTAGCTGCGGTGAGTTTTTTCTTTGCGACATCATAATTTGCCAAAGAAGAAGATATTATTTTCGTGCCGACTGACATTCTTTTGAACTCGTAATCTTTCCCAATTAAATTATATACTGGAGTAAAACCATGAATAGAATTAACGACAATTGGGGGTATTACAATTTTATAATCCCTAATATCTTGTTGCTCACCTTCACTGAAAGTGTCTTCTTCATCATCTAAATTTTGTAAGATTTTAAATCGATTTTCATTTGCACTGAATTTCTTTTTTGGGGCACTTTCCCAACACTTCTTTCATTTTAAAGCATTCATAAATAGCTTGTTTTTTTTCCTAGTTCTTTTTGTTGTTTACTTTAGTAAAGTAGTAAGTAAATGCAATTTACTATGATAGTATGTTGTTGTTTTTAACTGTAACTTTTGTTTTTAAATTACAGTAGCAATACTAAGCAAGTAACAATAAATACGTCAGTTCGCGATCAATGACTGCATGAGACTGACTATTTGCAATTTTTCGTCCTGAGAAATTAAAACAAAATATTGTTTCTAGAGATTTTTCTCTTTTGACATAAACTGATGGGTATATTTCTGAAATATATTCTTAGAGATTTTTGTAACCTTAAAATTTTGAAGTCCTTTAAAAAGGATAAAAGATAAGAAAATGAAAAACTGAGAACACAGTTTTTTTTATATACAATCTCTACTTTCATGTGTCTTATTCAAATCCAAAAAAGGACTATTCCATGAAAATTTCCCTTTTTAGCACTTTGTAAAGATTTCCAGTAGGATTGAGGTCTGAGGAATTTCCTGGCCATTTCATGCATAATCCAAAAATTATCATATGTATCCAAAATCGTGACATATTGGTCCTATTCAATGAACAAGTGACCAGTGCCTTGACTACTGATAACAGCCCACATCATATTGCTTAGAGGGTTCTCATTATGAAGTCATCATGGTACTTCTCTCCAATTCGTCTCCTCACAAACTGTTATTTTTCATAATCTCAATTGAAGACTCGTCGGATAAACATAGGCAAAAAACAAGTAAGAAAATTATGGTCGGTCTAGACCGACTATACGATACCCTATACCATGCGTTTAGAGACCCTATCTCTCAGGCCCAACTAACTGGATATAGAAAATAAGCATAAACCAGATTTGAGTGGGATTTCTATTAATTTTTTTGGCTGCAGATATGAAAAAGTTCATATCGGATGCTATATCTATATGGGGACTAGGCCCAAAAATGGACCGATCCTGACCATGTTTGGTAAAGTCTCTAGTATTTTGCGAAAATATATACAAACAAAATTTGAAAAGAATCAGTGCAATATTTTTGTTTTTTGATAGATTTAAGTGAAGATCGGGAAGCAGCTCCATATGAGGCCTATGACTAAGAGTTGTCTAATAGAGATCATTTTTGGACTACTGATCAACGGATGTAATAAATACATACAATCCCAATTTGACTAAGATCTAAATGATAATTTGGATCTTATGGCAATTTAAATCGATTTCATAGGGGTCATTTGTATGGGGCTAGGTCTGAACATGGACCGATTCTTACCAATTTCAATAGCGTTCATCCTATGGCCGGCAGAAGCTTATGTACCTAACTTCATCAAAATATTTTCATATTTGCGACTTGCAGTTTCATTACAAGCTATACATGGACACACAGACGGACGGACATCGTTAAATCGAATCAGATAGTGATTCTGATTCGATCGGTATAATAAAAGCTGGGTCTAGGTCAAATATTTTTGGTAGTTACAAACAGCAGCACAAAGTTACATAGTGGTATAGGGTATAAATACTTCTTGGTCTGTAATTAACATGACGATACTGACCTGGGCGATCGAATCTGAAAGCCTTTTAAATCTGCATCACCTATTGTCATCATTCAAGCTGAATTGCAGCATATGTAAAAAATGCCATTTATTTATCTCAATGATGGGAATCAGAAGTCGTATTTTTTCCAAAAGCTGAGAAAATATTAAACACTGTCCCAAAGCACTTCAAATAAGTAGGCCCATATTTCGTCGTAATTCTTATCGAAAGCCATGGAGAGTATGATAGGCTCTTACTTGTGTGATTTTATTGACTCTATATTATTTTTGGTAAGACAACATGTACTTTAAGAATTTGTGAGTGCCATAGAGAAGTCGCTGACAATAATGGAGGGACTGATGAATTTTATTTATGTATTTACATAATTATTTGCTTTCATGTACAACAAGAGTAAATCCTATAATTTATTATAGAAATTCATGAACAGACGACGATAACTTCAGTTCTCGATGTTTCTTCTGCAATGTCAGTAGCAACCCCAGCGGAAATCATTATGGGAGTAATCTATGTGCATTCTTTACGAGCAACGGGGAACAATTGACAGAATATAGTCACCTCGAGTTAAGATTACTAAATCTCTTCTTATTAGAACTAGAGAGGCCATACTTTTTTTGCACAGGCCATTAACTAACTGTTAAACACGCAAACCGATTCGGGCTTCAACATAGCGAACACTGCCGTATTAGACAGACTATTATCACCTGCGAGTCTTAAGCTTTAGGCGGTCTCAGGTATACAACTGTAGGCAGGCACCTACTGGACAATTTATCTAAATCTGTCAGGCTGAATCTACGAGTAGTAGCGACTTAATTTTACTTCCGCGTATTACAGTTTTCATTTGACTATAATTAATGTTCATATGCTGAGAGCTGCCACTGAAAGCAAACAACGAATCATTATGGCTTTAGCAGATCCCAGTGCTCGTTATTCAAATTCAAATTCTGAAAAATTTTATTTTTATACCCTATACCACTATGTGGTTTGGGTATAATGACTTTGTGCTGCTGTTTGTAACTACCAAAATATTTGACCTAGACCCATCTTTTATTATACCGACCGAATCAGAATAACTTTCTGATCCGATTTAACGATGTCTGTCCGTCCGTCCGTCTGTGTGTCCATGTAAAGCTTGTAATCAAACTGCAGGTCGCAAATATGAATATATTTTGATAAAATTTGGTATATAAGCTTTTATCGGCCATGGGATGAACGCTATTGAAATTGGTGAGAATCGTTCTATGTTCAGACCTAGCCCCCATACAATTGACCCCTATGAAATCGACTTAAATTGCTACAAGATCCAAATTATCATATAAATCTTAGTCAAATTGGGTTTGTATGTGTTTATTACATCAATTAATCAGTAGTCCAAAAATGACAACTCTTAGTCATAGGCCCCATATAGAGCTGCTTCCCGATCTTCACTTAAATGAATCAAAAAACAAAAATATTACACGGATTCCTTTCATATTTTGTTTGTATATATTTTTTCAAAATACAAGAGACTTTACCCAACATGGTCAGGATCGGTCCATTTTTGGGCCTAGTCCCCATATAGATATAGCATCCGATATGAACTTTTTCATATCTGCAGCCAAAAAAATTAATAAAAATCCCACTCAAATTTGGTTTATACTTATTTTCTATATCCAGTTAGTTGGTACGCATGGTATGGGGTATAGTACAGTCGCTCTAGGCCGACTATAATTTTATACTTGTTTCATTTAATAAAGACCCTAAGGTATGCTAATCAATTTTAGACAATTCACAATTCAACATCTTTTAAATATTGGTTTATGTCCAAAATAATTTTTAACCGTTTTTGGTTTATGTCCAAAATTATTTTTCAATTCAACACAATTCTTATTGTGAATGAAGAAAACAAACTCACAAACACATTAACAAATTTAATAAATACACGCATAGCATTGTATATTTTATGTATGTGTTAGATGCATTTTACTCTCAAAAGTTGAGCTGAAGGCCTGCGCTGCCATTGCTCTCTCGCAATTAACATATAATTTGTAATTATAGAGTTAATGTAATAAATAAATAAATACTCTCAAAAGAAATGTAAAAATTTAAAAATCTGTAAATCTGGGGGACAGCTAAAGAAATCGCCTTACTTATTAATATTATAGATCGCGCCCTACGTAGTTGTTACTAAAAAATGGCGACACCATCTGGCATTGGAGTTAATATTGTGAATATTTCATTGACTACAAATCTGTTTTTCAATTGACAAACAACGTCTTAGTTGCGAACATCTGTTAGATTCATGCTAATAGCTATATATAGGAAGCTTCTAATAGATCTACAGTAAATTCTGAAAGCAACTTTTGTAGAGCTATCATCATGGGCAAGTATATACGGCCTGCGAACTAATCAGACGAAATCACAAGGAAGTAGGACAATCTTGCCTTCTACCCATTTTTTCGACGGTAGCCCCAGAGAAAAAGGTGAACTATAAATGCAATGTTGAGGATCGGGGAAAGTGGGTTACGATTGCCTTCTATTCCAGCATTAAGGGTATTGGGAAAATAATGGATTACCAACTAAAGAATTTCTCATTGGATTTATACAGCAGTGGTTCATCCGATACTATTGTATGGGATCATCAACATCATATGCTACCCTACTTCAGAATAGAATTTCAATACCAATCATCTCGTGAGAGTACAAGGAATGCATTAAACGTGCAACACCAGAGCCTTTCGCACTACATATTTGGATTTACTGCAAATCCTCTAGCACCTAACACACAAAGGACGTATTAAGGAGACAGGCCAAGACCCATTACGCTACCCTAATTCTAGCCAGAGAATCGTCGAGGACTGGGAGGACTCCTGGTACTAAACACTCAATTAAATTTTTACGCATACGGAACGAAATTTTACGAAAAATGTAGCTTTGGAAATTTAACTAAATCTGACAGCGTTTATCAAGCAAAGGTGATGGCAAGGAAGGAAATTCCTGATTTGCTGGGACTTCGCATCTTGTCTAAATCTGCAGTTAATATCTATTCCGATAGTGAAGCCGCGACTTTGCGCTACAAGTATAACAACTCGCAGATGAGCTAATGGATTAACATGTAGGAATACAACATAATTACCGCCATCTTTAGTAGAACCTTACAAATTCATTCTTGTCACTCCTCTGTGGGGAAATTTGTTCTGCACACCTCAGGATTACTTCTAATTATTCCTGTCAAAACTGAATGGATGTAAATTAAGTGGAGCAGTATCCAACATTTTCTCTGCTGTTTCCCAGCACTCTTTAAATTAGATTTCAGATATTCGAATCATCGCTAATTCATGGTCTCTCGGATCTCTCAAATTTAAAAATATTGGAACTCAAAAGCTTCACAAAGAACTCAAACTAGTAGTACGATGGAGATTTATATAAATATGTATCTGTTTTATGAACGATTGTTCGTTTAAAATTAAAATTTTTCAAATTGGATCACTTTCTCCCATAAGAGAGACTGAGAGGTAAAATAATAGAATTTAATACGCAGTACATCCCAAGTAAATGAAAGGGCGAATTCAAAAAGTAAAAAAATATAGTTATGTGTTTTAACTATACTAAAAAGAACGGCATTTTAAAATACATTTTTGTGGAAATAGAAAAACTAAAATATTCTTATATTTGACTTTAATCTCGATGCGTCAATTCATATAACTAGTCGGCCATTTAGTTAACAACTTTAACCATATATCTGTTTAGGATTATATAAAGGAGGGGCACAGTCCTAAAAAATCTATATTTTCCAAAATAGCTGCCACCCTTATATATAAAT
Organism: Cordilura impudica; assembly: GCA_963682025.1. Lineage (NCBI taxonomy): Eukaryota > Metazoa > Arthropoda > Insecta > Diptera > Scathophagidae > Cordilura > Cordilura impudica. Next base: position 323,535,133 of record OY821517.1, read on the forward strand.
CAGTCATACCGACATTGAAAAATCAAAATTTTGGTCTAGATCAACTATTCGAAACCCTAAACCATGAGTTTGGAGAAAGAATCTAAGGTCAAACCAATGGCATATAGAATATAATCATAAACTAAATTTGAGTGGCGTTGATATGTATTTGTGCCCATAGATATGAAAAAGTTCACATCGGATGCAATTTTTATAAAGCAACTAAGTCCAAAAATGTACCGATCATGAACATCTTTGGTACAGCCGCTTTTTTATTTCAAAAATAGAATCAAACCGAATTTGACAAGATACTATGGAATATTTGTGTTTTTTATTCTTGATAGATTTAGCGATTTGGGCCAACTTCAATACCGATCATCCGAAAAACTCTTATACACGAAATTTCATCAATATATATATGGGGGGTTTCATGTCAAGTGCACCAACTTTTGAAACCGATGTCTTCCGATTTGGATGAAATTTGCACCAAGCTTAGTCCTATTATATAGTAGTTTAGACACAATTTTTCAATAAGATCGGTCCAGATCTCTCTGAGTTAGAGGGGATCAAAATTTGACATTTTGGACAAACAGGTGTTTGTTCTCATCAATGTAACTTATTACCTATTGTTCTTAGAAAATTTTCTCCCAAATAGTTTAGATAGCTATTTCTTCAATATTTCGGAAAAAAAATACTTTAAAAAAAAATTTAGACTTTTTTTTGCTAAATTAAAGCATTATTTGCCTTTTTCTTTCAAAAAGGGCATTTTTTTTCATAAGAAAGCTTAGGATTTTTCCTTTAAGAGCTTTTTGGTCGCTTAGTGGGATGGGAGTGGGATATCTATCAAAATAAATGTTTTTTAACTCAAGACAACGGTTTTTCAATTTTTCACAAATCCACTATTTTGAATTTTTTCCTATTTGTGTCTAAGACCTTACAAATAAAACTTATACTGAGAAACTAGACAAATTAAACTTTCCGAAGGTATATAACATACCCAACTAAAATTTTATACCCTCGATACTGTAATACCCAGAATATGTTAACCTCAGGAAAAAAAATCGTTTTTTTTCCATGGAAATGTTGAAAAATTATTATTTTCTAATTATTTTTAATTATAATTAAATTAATCTATATATATAAAATTCATTTTCTGTTTGTTTGTTTGTTTATTTGTTTGTTTGTTTGTTTGACCGCTATACAAATTTTTATTTTTCAATGGATTTCCCTGAAATTTTATACGCACGATCTCTATACCCCAGGAAAGGTCGCCATATCTCCAGATCTCTCTGAGTTAGAGGGGATCAAAATTTGACATTTTGGACAAACAGGTGTTTGTTCTCATCAATGTAACTTATTACCTATTGTTCTTAGAAAATTTTCTCCCAAATAGTTTAGATAGCTATTTCTTCAATATTTCGGAAAAAAAATACTTAAAAAAAAAATTTAGACTTTTTTTTGCTAAATTAAAGCATTTTTTGCCTTTTTCTTTCAAAAAGGGCATTTTTTTTCATAAGAAAGCTTAGGATTTTTCCTTTAAGAGCTTTTTGGTCGCTTAGTGGGATGGGAGTGGGATATCTATCAAAATAAATGTTTTTTAACTCAAGACAACGGTTTTTCAATTTTTCACAAATGCACTATTTTGAATTTTTTCCTATTTGTGTGTGAAACCTTACAAATAAAACTTATACTGAGAAACTAGACAAATTAAACTTTCCGAAGGTATATAACATACCCAACTAAAATTTTATACCCTCGATACTGTAATCCCCAGAATATGTTAACCTCAGGAAAAAAAATCGTTTTTTTTCCATGGAAATGTTGAAAAATTATTATTTTCTAATTATTTTTAATTATAATTAAATTAATCTATATATATAAAATTCATTTTCTGTTTGTTTGTTTGTTTATTTGTTTGTTTGTTTGTTTGACCGCTATACAAATTTTTATTTTTCAATGGATTTCCCTGAAATTTTATACGCACGATCTCTATACCCCAGGAAAGGTCGCCATATACTTTTTACCGGCCGCGCCTACTTTTACGCCCACTTTTTATGTAAAATTCCTTTTCTGTTTTATTCATATTTGTTCACTATACAAATTTTTATTTGTTAACGGATTTCTCCGAAATTTGGTACACACGATCCCTGTGCTCCAGCTAAGGTCATCATATACTTCTTATAGACCACGCCTACTTATACGCCCACTTTTTATATAGAATTCATTTTCTGCTTTTTGGTATATTTGTTCGCTATACAAGTTTTTATTTGTTAACGGATTTCTTTGAGATTTGGTACACACGATCCCTGACTCCAGCTAAGGTCAACATATACTTCTTATCGACCACGCCTACTTTTACGCCCACTTTTTATATACAATTAATTTTCTGCATTTTTGTATATTTGTTCGCTATACAAATTTTTATTTGTTAACGATTTTCTCTGAAATTTGGTACACATGATCCCCGTACTCCAGCTAAGGTCGCCATGTACTTCTTATCGGCCATGCCTACTTTTACGCCCACTTTTTATATACAATTCATTTTCCGCTTTTTGGTGTATTTGTTTGCTATACAAGTTTTTATTTGTTAACGGATTTCTTTGAGATTCGTTACACACTATCCCTGTAACACAGGGAAAGTCACAATATGCTTCTTATCGGCCACGCATACTATTGCAACCACTTTTTTAATTTTTTATGGGTTTCGCTGGAATTAACTGCACATTATTCTCAAATCCCAGGTAAGGTCGTCATATACTGTTATCGGCCACGCCCACTTCTTTTAATTTTCTATATAAGCTTTTAGTGTTTGTTCACGTATTTTAATTTTTCAATGGACTTCCTAAAAATTTTGTACATAAATCTCTTTACTTGCTACTCTTGAGTTTACACCATTATGAAATGAAGATTTTAAATCAACCTATTACAAATTTTCCCGTCTTATTTTTTTTACTATATGAGTTGCAACACCCCAAAATTAGTGCAGATTTATTTCATAGGTTGACAACCGCTGCAGGATTATTCTGATTATAAATATTTGCATCTCGCCTTTTTAAATACAATGACAAAATATTACATTTATTTCCATCTTGCCTTTTGGCTACATTGGAAAGCAACCTATACAAATATTTCCATTTCATCTTTTTCACTATATAGATGAGTTGTAAAGGTGGAAAAATAACTATTTGCAATTGTGCCTTGCACATGAAAGCATAGCATATAGGCCGTACTACCTCAAATGCAAAAAGGCTTAAACAAAACAAAAATCTAGAGAACCCGATCTGACCCAAATTCGTATCGAGTCTCAACGAGTTAGACAATCTGAGTCGAGAAATGCTGAAACACCTAAGCAAACCCAATAACGTTTTGAAGCCCAAAGATCAAGACAAGCTTTGTAAGAGAAACGAAAATGCCTGAATCTATTCCAGTGTGTCTAGAAATACAGCAGCTACGCCAAGCTTAGTCGAAGGAATCTCAAACTCCGGAAACGACTCAACAAGGTCTTCAGGCCCAACGGATAAGACAAGTTAACTCCAGGGAATGTGAAACTCTTGAAACGACTGTAATATCCCTACCAGAAGACTTTTGTAAGTTGGTTTTTCATTGCAAGAGATGGTACAAAAATTAGTAACATATCGCACATAAGAGGGCCATCTCTTACGGTAGCAGGTATCAACTTAGAATCTCCCTGTTTTTCTCATAGATAATTATTTTTCACCTGATCCAGAGTTGGGAGCCAGCACAAGCTTTTCGTATATGCACCAGAAGGAAAAACCAGAATTGCTGTATATCCCCAAGCCCTAGAATAACTAATATTCGTAACTTTTAGATATAATATACTCAAAATAATCCATGCTAAGTTGTAGTGGTAAGCATGCGCTCAGAACTTAGCCCCCAATGCACAAATTACCCAAAAAATGAACAAATTCCACAAATTTTTAAATAAAGGTCCCCAGAAGAAATGAACAAAATCTCCATACTGCTCTAAATAAACGTATTTAAAATCTGTATTCTTTTCAATAGCATAATTTCGATACGCAAAAGCGGCGCGCGGCGCGCGGACGCGACGCGATGCACTCGCGGAACACAGCTGCGCTCAAAATTCGGATGATCTGAAAAATAATATTTGGCAATTAAAATAGGTTGACAACAACTGCGCGGCAGCACTGGTGTGGCTGCCAAACGCGCGGAAGCGGCGCGCGGACGCGGACGAGACGCGCACGCGAACACAGCTCAGCTAAAATATTGCAATGATCTGAAAAATATATTTTGGCGATTAAAATAAGTTGGTGACAACTGCGCGGCAGCACGGGTGTAGCTGCCAAACGCGCGGAAGAGGCGCGCAGAAGAGGCGCGCGGACGCGGACGCAACGCGCCCACGGAACACAGCTCAGCTAAAATATAGGAATGTTCTGAAAAATGTATTTAAGGTTTCAAATAAATTGACGACAACTGCGCGGTAGCACGGGTGTAGCTGCCAGGCGCGCGGACGCGGACGCGACCCGTTCGCGGGACACAGCTCAGTGAAAAGTCTTATGATAAATGTTATCTACATATGTGCAATAATTACTATACATACATATACTATAAGCAGTTGCTTAAAGCAACATTGCGGCACAATTTTAAACGTCGCATTCATTTTCCGTTTTTCTTTGACGTCTCTGCTCAATGATGATCACTTATTGAATAAAGTAATTCAATTTTTAAAAGTTCTGATTCCTTTAATTTGCAAACGATTCCGTTATATTTGATGTTTACAAAATAAATAAAATTCAAAAAAAAAAAAAAAAAAACTTGAGGTGGTTTCGCAGCTTATTTTTGAAGTATTTTTGCTGTAGCGTCTTATAAAAAAGTTCTAAATTAAAAAATTACAAAATTTTAAATTGAAATAAAAATCGAATTTGTTCTCCCAAAAAACGTGAACATAGGGAATTTTTTCACCATGAGCAAATTCCCCAATCCCATACAAATTGTTTGGGAATAAGTTAATTTTTTTGAGGAATGGTTCATCGGGGACTAAGTACTCAGCGCCTGGTAAGCATAGTGAACCATTTTTCAAGTCAAAGCCCTTTGGTCCCGGGCAAGACCGGGTAAAAACAATAATATTAAAAATAAAAAGATAAACAATTTATTAAAATTTAATCTTAATTGCATTAGATCCAATTATATACCAATTATATACCACTATGTGGTTTGGGTATAATGACTTTGTGCTGCTTTTTGTAACAACCAATAATATTTGACCTAGACCCATCTTTAATTATACCGATAGAATCAGAATCACTTTCTGAGTTGATTTAACAATGTCCGTCCGTCGTCCGTCCGTCTGTGTGTCCATGTAAACTTTGTAATCAAACTGCAGGTCGCAAATATGAATATATTTTGATGAAATTTGGTATGTAAGCTTCTATCGGCCATGGGATGAACGCTATTGAAATTGGTGAGAATCGGTCCATGTTCAGACCTAGCCCCCATACAAATTACCCCTATGAAATCGACATAAATTGCCATAAGATCCAAATTGTTCATTACATCCATTAATGAGTAGTCCAAAAATGATCCCTTTGGCCCCATATAGAGCTGCTCCCGATCTTCACTTAAATCTATTAAAAACAAAAATATTGCACTGATTCTTCTCAAATTTTGTTTGTATATATTTTTGCAAAATAAAAGAGACTTTACCAAACATGATCAGGATCGGTCCATTTTTGGACCTAGTCCCCATTTAGATATATCATCCGATATGAACTTTTTCATATCTGCAGCCAAAAAAAATTAATAAAAATCCCACTCAAATTTGGTTTTTGCTTATTTTCTATGTCCAGTTAGTTGGGCCTAAGAGATAGAGTTTCTAAACGCATGGTATAGGGTATCGTATAGTCGGTCTAGACCGACTATAATTTTCTTACTTGTTTTATACTTAATTTATTGTAGCTGATGAAGTATTTAAGTCTTGTAAATTTTTAAATACCCAGTCTTTCATCCAGCTTCTTTGTCGCCTTTATTTACTGCGTTTTTTTGTCAATCCTTTCTTGGCGTTACTAGGTTCAGCTGTTGATTTCGCTGCTGGTTTATTTGTTGTCTTTGGAAAGAAATCGCATTGAATAGAAGCAGAAAACTTTTTCAACTTGAGTCTACCATCGACAAGCGGTATAAAAGCATGGTATTGAGCGGTGCCATCGATTGTTACCGCAGCATCGAATCTGCTCTTCAGTGTTTTCAATGTTTCCTGATGATCCTCTTTGCTACTAAAAACTATTTTAGTTTCTTTACAATAACTCTTTGCCGATTGGAATAAAGCAGTCTCATCTAAGATGCGATCTTGATGAGAGCACAGGAGGCTATACTTCGCTGCATTTCTAAGGTTTGCTCCAATACCATCATATGCTCCTTTACCATGAGCAGTAGGAAGAAAATGCTACTCAGCTGGCATTCCAAAATCTTTTTCATGGGCCATAAGATTTGCCAAGCTACTTTTGTTTTTAGAATGTTGACGAGCTCCGTCCGAAACGTAGTATACCTTCTTTACTGTAAATTTAGATTTTAGAAATTTTAGTATTCTCTTCTGGTACTCATAAACTGCAACGGTATCATGTTTTGAATCGTCGGATATGATTGCCATACTTTTGTGTTCCAGTTTTTTATCTTTCATGTAGTAAATAACTACTGTGAATATAGTTGCTTGGTCGTTATTGAAGTGGAATGCTTGTATGGCATCCTGAAGAACATATTTAAAGTTTTCTGCGAAATCAATTGAAATAACGAATTCACCTTGAAGAATGACCATTGCTCTTTGAATAAAAAGTCATGGTTTGCCAAGTTTAGCAATCCTGTACACATTTCTTCCACAAAATCATCCACATTTAAAATGATTGTTTTCAATGTGCATCTGTCAGTCTGAATCTAAGAATCAAATTTGACCTCCTCTATATATTCTCGATCTAAAGAGTTGATTAAATTTTCTTTGATGAATGTGGTTTTTGGGCAATTGGTACATTCACCTAAGTGGCAAGTAGTTGTTGCATTAGGACACATAGTCAATTTAAGGCAATCGCGGTAATCGTGTAAAACTTCTTGATTTCCTTCAACATCAGTTTAACATTTTCATGGTAAATGCAAACGCATACTGTGTGAGTTCCGCTGCTTTCTGCCAAAACGCAATGTTTTGGCCTTATTTGGGTTAATTTCGTGAAGGCAATTCTAACATCCTCGTGTTCAGATTGAAATGTTGCAAATAACTCTTTCAGGTTACAGGTAACCATTCTCTTCTGTTATGTTATGAAGGTATGTTACATACCTTCGGAAAGGTTAATGTGTGTAGTTTCTCAGTATAAGTTTTATTTGTAAGGTTTCACACACAAATAGGAAAAAATTCAAAATAGTGCATTTGTGAAAAATTGAAAAACCGTTGTCTTGAGTTACAAAACATTTATTTTGATAGATATCCCATTCCCATCCCACTAAGCGACCAAAAAGCTCTTAAAGGAAAAATCCTAAGCTTTCTTATGAAAAAAAAATGCCCTTTTTGAAAAAAAAAGGCAAAAAATGCATTAATTTAGCAAAAAAAAGACTAAATTTTTTTTTTTAAGTATTTTTTTCCGAAATATTGAAGAAATAGCTATCTAAACTATTTGGGAGAAAATTTTCTAAGAACAATAGGTAATAAGTTACATGGATGAGAAAAAACACCTGTATGGCCAAAATGTCAAATTTTGATCCTTCTAACTCAAAGAGATCTGGACCGATCTTATTGAAAAATTGTGTCTAAACTACTATCCAATAGGACTAACCTTGGTGCAAATTTCATCCCGATCGGAAGACATCGGTTTCAAAAGTTGGTGCACTTGACATGAAACCCCCCATATATATATCAATTCATATTTGCGAACTGTTGCTTCATTACAAGGTTTACGTGGACACACAGATAGATGGACAGACAGACGGATGGACGGACATATAATGAAATTCATTATACCCTAACCACACAGTGGTAAAGGGTATAAAAACTTACGAATAGAACTATTGATTACATTACATTCATCTATTGAATAATTAATAATGTTATTTTAGGAGTAAAAAATTTTCTAAAGTTTACATAATTCAATACAATATTAAATATTATAACCTTAATCTGAGGCTTTAATTTCAAGCGCTTGATATCCGTTTTTTAAAGATCTTTAACTATTCCAAAATAAACGAAAAGAATAAAAGGAAATTAGTTAAAGAATGCTGAATACTGTAGAATCAATGATTAATCATTATGATTTTCATATGTGAATTCTTCTAAAATTATCATGTGAGTGCTGTGAAATAACAATTATTTCAAATAAGCTTTTGTAACGGAGCACTTCTTAAAGCTATTTTCTACTTATTTTTGTCACAATATGCAAAATGCTTATGAAACACAGCTTGATGACCCTTTTTTCATCGTACCGTAACTACATCTGTTAAATGTTGTACATTTTCTAGGCTTTAGCTGTGTTTAGCATAAGAATATCAGATGATTTTATTGCAATAGCAAGTGTATTCAAAACAATAAAGTGTTTACTCATACAACTGCGAGTTTTGTTTAGACATTCACTGTTTATTATTTTGACAATTATAATGTTTACAATAGAGAGTTTAATAAACTTTACTTACAATAACATTTTAATGGGCCTGCGTCAGACCTAAGTGAGAGTCTAATTATTTATATGAGCACAATTGAGAAAAGACATAAATAACGAGCGGGTATATTGTGTATATAGAGCTCTTTTTTTAACCATTAAGAAAATTCTAATAATTGTGTTTTGAATGAGATCTCGAATTTGTTTATTTGTTTAGGTTAATTTTTTTTGCAAAAGAAATTATTGTGATTGCTAACTGAAATTAAAATGCAATTTAAAATGTTTGTTAATTTCTGAAACTTTCTTAACCGTCAGTTTTTAATATTAAATGTAAAATGTGATTGTATGAAGTTCGTAGACTGTTCTAGAAATCTTGTTATTCAATGTTAGTTAGTTGGATAGAAAGTTAGATATTTAGTTAGCTTATTTGTATACCCTATACCACTATGTGGTTTGGGTATAATGACTTTGTGCTGCTGTTTGTAACAACCAATCTTTTATTATACCGATCGAATCAGAATCACTATCTGATTCGATTTAACGATGTCCGTCCGTCCGTCCGTCTGTGTGTCCATGTAAAGCTTGTAATCAAACTGCAGGTCGCAAATATGAATCTGTTTTGATGAAATTTGGCATATAAGCTTTTATTTACCATGGGACGAACTCTGTTGAAATTGGTACGAATCGGTCCATATTCAGACCTAGCCCCCATACAAATGACCCCTATGAAATCAACATAAATTGCCATAAGATCCAAATTATCATATAAATCTTAGTCAAATTGGGTTTGTATGTGTTTATTACATCCACTAATGAGTAGTCCAAAAATGATCCCTATGGGACAACTCTTACTCATAGGCCCCATATAGAGCTGCTTCCCGATCTTCACTTAAATCTATCAAAAAACAAAAATATTGCACTGATTCTTCTCAAATTTTGTTCGTATATATTTTTGCAAAATACAGGAGACTTCACCAAACATGGCCAGGATCGCTCCATTTTTGGGCCTAGTCCCCATACAGATATAGCATCCGATATGAACTTTTTCATATCTGCAGCCAAAAAAATTATTAAAAATCCCACTCAAATTTGGTTTATGCTTATTTTCTATATCAAGTTAGTTGGGACTGACCGACTATAATTTTCTTACATGTTTATATTACTATAGTTTTTACATAGTATTATTTATTTATTTTAATTTATAAAGTGAGTCCATTAGTTAGTCATTATTTTCTTTTTAATATATATTTTTTTTAATTTCATTTTTATTTTTTGTTTATACAATTAGTTACTTATTCAGTTATTTTTATTATACCCTCCATACCACTGCGCAGAGGATATATGTAAATATAGGTTTGTCATTTCGTTTGATGTTGACATCACGCTTATTCACAAAATAAACCATTTATCTGGATAAAGTAATAACAATATTATTTGCCGATATTTCGATCAGGTTGGAATTGAAAATGGAGTACATCGGGCATTACTGTGCTGAGATATATCTAAAAAGATGAAGACACCTCTAAAAAATTGAAAATTGTAGTCTGTTTGTCATAATAATTTAGTACTAAGTTTACCAAATCATCAATTTGTTGCTTCTTAAAATATTTTTATAATATGTGTAACCCCTATCAGTTAGACTAAAATGGTTGTAAAATCTAGATTATCATATATATATCAATAAAATTTAGTGTGGGTGTGTCTACTAAAAATAGACCTTGTAGGGAAACTTTCAAAATTTGGTTTATTTTATAAGAAAAGTAAGTGACGTTGTTATGCTAATAAATCCTGTCGTGCTTCACTATGACCTAACGAGACTTATTGGCATGTATGTTTTCATAATCGTTTTTTCCGACGACGCACAGTGGCTGAAAATCGTTTTTCATTGGCCAGTATTCTGTAACTTTAAAACCGATCAAAATATTTTAGTATTTTTTTAATGGATAGATATTTAGTTGAGCTTGAGTCAGATTTAATTTCATTAAAATTGATTGAGTACTTTTTAAGGAATTCCATAGGTCAAAGTTGAACTTTCCATTTCTTGTTTTTTTTTACTTTTTTGAATTTTTAATTTTTTGTCAATTTTAGCATGGAATATGTGTTTTTTTTTTTTTTTTATTAAAAAAACATCATATTTGGATTTTAATAATAATTATAAGCACTTTTTATAATAATGGAATTATTTTTCTAGCGTTTACATTAAAAAAAAATTTTACACTAAAAAAATGTAAAATCAACTGGAAAGTTTGTTATTACTACTAAAAATCTGTTTACACTCAAAGAATATTTACACTTAAAAAAAAGTTAGTAATATTATCTAAAAATCTTGCTATTACTACATTTGCTGTTGTCAAATTTGATAATTTTAGCAAAATAAATCTGCTGAACATTAACACTATGATTCTGATTTTGATATGAAAATTTGGATTTTTATTTTTTGAATCCTTCTTATTCATTAAAACATTCCATACAAATGTGGGTGAAAAGCTTTTAAAAATAAAAACTGCAATAGATTTTAATAGCATTTGTAACAAGGGGAGGTTCTGTTAATTATTATTTTTTACTAACACTATTTTTTTTTTCTTTTTTTTCAAAACGTTTATTAATTCATAATAGGATAACAATTCATAAACTAAAATAAACAATAGTTAACAATAATTTTCTATAAACAGTCCCAAAATCGGGCTCTCCAGTATTATTAATATAATAATATATTTTTATTTAAAAATAAATTACTAGTTTCCTTACTTCAAATGAAGAATAAGTTATTGATATTTTGTAAAGGAAAAATTCTATTTAAAAACATTACTTTAATATTTTTGTAACTTAAAAACGATCTAAAGGATAAAAAAAAAACAAGGGGTATATTAATGAATACTTATAGCCACCAAAATTTTTTAGTTTTTGAGTTTTGCAAGGTATGTTCTCTATTAGCTATGCTGACATCATATCTTAGATCATTATTTAATTGATTGCAATTAACTGCTTTTATATTAGCCCGTCTAAAATTATGATAAAAGACTGGGATGCCATTTTCATTTTGAATTTTCTTAATCTTATCGAGGTATACATTGATGTACAGGCTCTTAAACACTTTCTTTCGAATACACGTATTTTTTCCATGTAAGATGGTGAGATGTTAAACCAGATTGGGCATCCATAAGTTATGATTGGTCTAATTAATGATTGGTACATCATAATTTTGACCTTAGGCTTTACAAACTTTGAGTAAAATAATAATTTGTACTTGAAGAATGCGTTTCTTGCTTTTGTTAAAATTTCATTAACATGATTATTGAAATATAAAAATTTATCTAAATAAACATCTAGATATTTAACAATTTGTTTATTTGTTATAGTAGTATTATGAAGATGTGATTTAATTTCAAACAATTTCCAGTTTTTCCTTATGTTACTATTGCATTTGTCAACTGGCGGTCTATATAAAATAGTTTCACATTTTTGTGTGTTAATTTTCATTTTCCAGTCAACAGTATACTTCTCAACAATGTCAAAAGAATCTTGAAGATTTTGGTTACTTTTTTCTATTGTTTTGTCGGCATGATATATTATTATATCATCTGCAAATGCAATACAGTTATCTATTTTATTTAGTAAGTCATGAATAAATAAGTTGAAATGAATGGGTGCGTTAACGGTTCCTTGTTGTAACCCGTTTATTATTTTGTATGTTTGTTTGCTTTTATGTTTTTGATGAAACAACCTAAATGTTTTGTTACTAATCATATTGTAAATCATTATTATTTGATAAAGTGGAAATTGGTACTCATTTAATTTAAATATTAACCCAGGCTTTTTCCATATCGATTAGACAAGCGCCTGTACATAATTTCTTGTTCTAATTCCAGGTTATATTTGATGTAAGTAAATGTGTTACGTTAATTGTAGAATGTTTATACTTAAATCCAAATTGTTTTTCGCTTACTAATTTTATATTTTTACAAATATTATTTATATTATTATTTACACAAATTCCAAACACTTTGCTGATGTTATGTAGTAAACTAATGGCCCGGAGATTTTTTGGATTAGATAAATCTTTGTCCTTTTTTGGTAGAACCACTACTTTTGCCATTTTCCATTTGGTTGGAAAATATGAATTATTAATCATGTTGTTGAAAAGATTGCAATATTCAAAAATTATTATTTTGGGAAGGTTTTTCAATACTATATTTGGTACATTATCCAAACCTGAAGATAATTTGCCTCTTAAATTAGAGAAAATGTAATAAATCTTTTCCCATGTTATGAAATATTCTTCCGCTTGATTTTCATTTATATTGTTTGATTTCTTATCAATACTAAAATTTGTTATAGTCGTTTGATTGTTTTCGAACTTTTCTTTCAATTCTATGAATCCATTAAAATAATTATTAACTAGCAATTGTTGATTGTTGTCCAGATTAATCTGTTTATATGAGTGAATTGACTCAAGATAAGCACCAAGAGTATCTAACATTTCTTGTTGTTCTCTTATTATAAAATTATCTGAGCTATCCTTTTCTAGGTTTTCGACGTCAATTTCCGCTTTATTTAATATCTCTTCGGAATTTTGTGGTATTTTTAAATTTTGTAAATTAAACGGTTTAAGTTTTTTGAAATTTTTATTTATTCCTTCAAACATTTGTTTCGAATCTTTGGGATCTAGTTCGGTTAATCTTTCTTGAACATATTTGTTTAGAAGAATTGTACAATTTTCATTTATGAGCTTTTTGATCAATTTAAACTTAACCTTCAATAAATTAACTAGAGATTCCGATAGAGTATATTCTATTCTATGGTGTTTTTTTATAATTGTAAGAATTTTACTTTTTTTGCATGTAACTTCTTTATGGTTGGAAGATTTATTTTGGAAAATGATTCTAAATTTTGATATTTTGGAACTATAGTTTCTATGGCGGTGTTTCTATTTCGGTATTTGTGAGATTTCTGGTATTAGGTATTTGTGTTTAACTTTCTATTTTGCGAATGATATTATTCTGCAATTTTTTCCAATTTGTTTTTTTAAAGTTGTATTTAGATATGGGTCTTTCTTCTATAAAAATAAATGGATTCTGTTCATTATTTAAATAAGCACATATTTGTATGGCATTATGATCACTGTCATAATCTATCGTCTCAATAAAATTTAAGGTATTATTTTTTGTAAGTATATGCAATCTAGAATCAGCAATACAAACATCTAAATACGACCCGGTTCGAGGAAATGACGGGGAACTTGAAGCATACAGTCTACATCTGAAATTAATTTAATTTTCTGTTAACCATTCTTTAAGTTTATGCCCTTTTGGGATATTAGTAGGATTACCCCAGTCTGAATGTTTACAATTTAAATCACCTGCTAATATATAGTAGTTATTATGGTTTTGGCAATCTAATGATTGAAAGAGTTTATGTATTTCTGTTTTTATATAATAATCATTATTACCGGATGGATAATACGCCGAAACAATATATATATGGATTTATTGTCCATCACTGGCAATCTGATAATACAAGCTTCTAAGAACTTAAGTGAATTCGTTACATTGTTTGAAAAATTATAGAATTTTAAATTGTTTTTAATTAGTATAGCCGTCCCACCACCTTGTTTTGCACCTATTCTATCTTTTCTAATCATTTTGTAATTTGTAAACTGTAGTTTATGTCTAGCACTGAGTTTCGTTTCATTCAGAAGAACGATATCAGGAACGTGTATATTTAGAAATTGTTGTAGGTCGTACCTTCTACTTATGGATATTAAAGAATTAACATTGATGTGAATTATTTTTAAATTTTTTGATATTGTGTTATTTTGAGCATTTTCCATGTTTATACACCTATCATGGAAAAAATAGTATCAATTCGTGATGTAATTGTTTTTGTAAATTCGCCATTTGAATATTTAAATTTATCATCATATTTTTCAGTTCCAATAAAAAGGAATTATTAGAATTATCGTTTAACATATTTGTAGTTGGATTATGACTCCCTCTTAAAACGTTTGCAAAACTTATTTCGGGGTTAATGAATGAGTTATTATTTGTTCTATTTTCTAATAAAACTTTTTTCTTAGATCTAATACCTAGATCCTTAGATCCTATACCACTATGTGGTTTGGGTAAAATGACTTTGTGCTGCTGTTTGTAACAACCAAAAATATTTGACCTAGACCCATCTTTAATTATACCGATAGAATCAGAATCACTTTCTGAGTTGATTTAACAATGTCCGTCCGTCCGTCCGTCCGTCCGTCTGTGTGTCCATGTAAACCTTGTAATCAAACTGCAGGTCGCAAATATGAATATATTTTGATGAAATTTGGTATATAAGCTTTCATCGGCCATGGGATGAACGCTATTGAAATTGGTGAGAATCGGTCCATGTTCAGACCTAGCCCCCATACAAATTACCCCTATGAAATCGACATAAATTGTCATATGATCCAAATTGTCATATAGATCTTACTCAAATTGGGTTTATATGCATTCATTACATCCATTAATGAGTAGTCCAGAAATGATCTCTTTGGCCCCATATAGAGCTGCTTCCCGATTTTCACTTAAATCTATTAAAAAACAAAAAAAAAAATATTGCACTGATTCTTCTCAAATTTTGTTTGTATATATTTTTCCAAAATACAAGAGACTTTAGGAAACATGATCAGGATCGGTCCATTTTTGGACCTAGTCCCCATATAGATATAGCATCCGATATGAACTTTTTCATATCTGCAGCCAAAAAAATTAATAAAAATCCCACTCAAATTTGGTTTTTGCTTATTTTCTATGTCCAGTTAGTTGGGCCTAAGAGATAGGGTTTCTAAACGCATGGTATAGGGTATCATATAGTCGGTCTAGACCGACTATAATTTTCTTACTTGTTTTTATTTGAAGTTCTTTGTACTTTTCACACCCTTTATATGAAGCAGGATGCCCATATTTGTTACATACGACACAATATATTTTCCTCAGCTGGTACACTGATTTTCATGAGCGATGGTACATTTAAATTTTCATTAAATCTGTGGTCACAAGCGATAACCACCTAAGTCGACTTAAGAACGATTTGAGTTATGTATCCTATCAAATTCTTTAAAAAACGCTTTATATTTACATAAAATCCCCATTTATCTAGCACTGTTATTAATGAAAATATTCTGACCTAAGTCGTAATGAAGTACAAAAAGTTAATTTTCTCAAAAGCATGACTTTCGATTTAGGCGGTTAATGCCTGTGACCACAGAAATATTGGTCAGCCCGCTCCCCCTGTTCGTCGCTCACCGCACCTAGGTTTTGTGGAAAAAATCATTTATGATCGTTGTATTTGAGTAATGTCAAAATTTCAGTCATTGATTCGTTAATTTCCTTTGTACTAATGACATGAGCAATTGGTTTGGATGGTTTTTCATTTCCATTATGCAAAAGAAGAACCTTTAAACTATGCTTTAAGCCATCAATAAATAATCTCCATTCAGTTTTTGAAATAAACCATCAACATCAGTACAGTTTAGAAAAGAGTGTTTCTTTTCAAAATATGCAGCCAATTCCAAGCTTCCATCTTTATGGATTGTTACTCCCAACTACAAGATGTTTCCACTGCTGCATGCATGAAGATAGAAGTTCTGGTCTTGCTTCGTTGAAAGTAAATTCCGAATTATATCATTCAGCTCAGCTTGAGTCACTAAGTGGCGTTCATCATCAGTCTCATAAAAACTACCACTGCCGGTGAAAGATGTTTCGGACTCACTGCTCGTAGCACTGGGAATGACTGGTAATGGACCATTTGACGGGCGTTGAACTGGTTTAGAAACCGATGGGACATTCGCGTAAGTAATATTTTTTCGATTTTTCATATTGAATCCAGCAACTTTTGTTAAACAAAAATAACAATCGGTTTGGTAGTTACTTCACTCGCTCCAAAGTACTGGAATTGAAAAATCTAAATAGATGTTCTTGCCATTTGACCACTTGTAAAAAACAGTTATGCAACTATTGCAAAACATTCTCGATGTCCACAGTTTGTCCAAGTTTCTGACAGCAAAACCTAAATAATGTAAATGTGGATACTTTTATGATTCTGATATTGCACATCCTTTTTTTCCAACCAAATAAATATTCACTACACACAAACCAAAAATAGCTTGAATCAGTAACACACGATCTCCCTGACATGCTTAAACGCTACTAATGTGAAGATTTTGAATGAATGTGGGCTTCTGTCAAATACATAATTTTGAAATTGTAGTGTCAATATTGACGGTTTTAGAGTATTGCCAGCATGCGATAAAAAATGAACAAGACGCGATAGCCCAATTTTTTTTGCCAGATTCGAATTAAGCGTACCCAGATTAGTTAAAAAACATGCTTCGTTTCTGCAGTCAATTTTTTTTAATTTGTAGACCAGTGTTATTATTCATTTGATTCAAATATTGGTTGCAAATATTCGGTACTTTGTTCTGTGTTATTTCAGTTCTTAAGTAGTTTTTTTGACTTCTTCATATAAATCCCGATGTTCCATTTTTCATTGATTTCGAATACTGGATAAGAACGCATTTGACGTTGCCATTAATATATTAAATAGATCTTATCTTCATTTGTGGAATTTCGTGAAATTTTTCTAGTACTGTGCTCTCTATAAAATCTGTAATACTTATTCCTTTTTTCCTGAGCTTCCTCCGATGGATCTCTAAGTGGCACCAAATGATACAACATATAATATAATTAAATAATATATTAAAAAACCCACTCTACAAATGAATTACTCTTCTGTGTTTTCTTTATTACTTGCTGGGTAAAATAAAATATTATAAAAAAGGTATAATAAAAAAAACCCAGGTTACAAATAAATTACATCCTTTATGCATTGACAGTTTTGCTTACAAATTAATCAAAAGAGTGGTGTATTTTGTAAGCAGATATCATTACTGGTAATAGAACTATTATTTGTTCTATAAGCTATAAAATACCTAAAGCACACCATTGTATACTTATAGGGCTGTTCAAATTACCGTAATTTGAAGTTTTTTAGAAGTTCTATTCCACTAAAGTTGAAATTTGACAAAAATATAACAGTTTAAGAAATATTTCATAACGCTCTAATATTAAATGGTAGGGCTGTCACTACTTACAAAAACTAAAAAACTACAATCCTACCAACCCTGTAAAACAGATCACAGGTCCATTATCGATGATAACTAGCGAGTAGTAACCATTTATTTTTGATAATAAACAAAAAAAAACACCTTTTTCTGACATTAAAAAACAATTGAGTTTGACAGCATGCCACATCCACAATTAGCAATAGTTTAACCTAATTTTTTGCCAACCTTAATCTGGATATATTGGCAACAAAATGGCGTTAAAGTTTTAAAAATAGGTGACGAAAAACTTTGACTTTTGGCCAATGTAATCAAAATTTCAGCCGCAGTGCGCCGTCTGCATTATACAATTAAAATATCTTATCTTCAATGGTGCATGATAGAGAAAAAGAAAGCATATATTTCTAAAATTCATAACTACACTGTATTTTTAATCAGACCAGTTTCAGGCATTTCAGCCTTCATCAGTGATTTTATTGAACATTGGTATAATTGTTCTGTTATAAATGAAGAGATTGTTTCTATATGAAATTTCTATACTTAGGGCGGCCGTGAGGTTTGAACCCTGAACCTTCACATACACTCATGCTTACACTTTTTGGTCATGCGCTGTAACACACTCACCTAAAGTCAGTCGTACGAGCAGTCTGGTTTAGAATCATTTTCTTTTACTTCGTTTTAATCTCTGAAGATACAACTTGAATATTTATGCATTTATACTTCTAATTTCCAGTATTCTCAGTTCCATAAGAGTTTTATTATTACTAGCAGATTCCAGCGCTCGAACTTCGAGTGCAAATTCTAGAAAATTTAATTTTTTTATTTAATAAAAACCCTAAAGGTATGCTTCACAATTCAATTCATTTTAAATTAAGAAAGCAAACTCAACACATTAACACAAACACATTAATAAATTTAATAAACACACACATAGCATTGTATAATTTTATGTATGCGTTAGTAGCAACTTTAAACAATCATAACTCCAAAAAATGTTGCAGACAGTGAAAATCTGTAAATCTGGAAAACAGTTAAAAAGAAATACCTTTTAAATGATAAATTTTTTGTCAAAATCGGGGCAAAACTGTGAAACTTACATCGGTCACAAGAAATCACCTTGCCTTTTAATATTACAGATATTTGGTTTTATTTATTTAATTATATTTTTTTTAATTTAACGCTTGCTGATATTTTTTTATACAATATTTTCTGTTTTTTCATTCGGTGCGAAAATTGTCAAATTGTTCGGTGTTCCTACATATAGTTGCCCATGAGAACAAAAGTTTATTTTCCAAATTTAATCGAGCAATACTTAACGCTTGGCCTTGAATTTGGCAATTTTCTTTATTTTAACGATTTCTGACTTGAAGATTTTTGATTTTGAAGATTTCGTTTTTGGTGATTTTTACTTTTCGCCACTGTCGGTTTTTTCGGTTTTTGAATTAGCCATATTTTCCACAACTACTCACATTGCTAATTAGTGAACTTGTTAAAAGTTTCAAGACTGTCGCTTTCACAGTACTTCATTTTTTTGTAAAGAAGGAGCCACGCCCACTAATCCTATTTCGCCCATTTTTTATCTGAATACTAACATCAATATATAATAAACTCGTACAAAGTGTCAAGGCTTTCCATTTTAGAGTACTGCTCCGATCATGCCCATTTATTGTTCGACTAATCAAATCAATAACTTATTGAATCACTCAAGTCCCAAGGATCTCACTATTACACTATTATACATACTCGTATGTGACATTAATTATTTACTTTGTATGAGGAGGGCTACCGCAATTGGTCCGATACCACCCATTTTAAATCCAACTACTCACACTAATAATAGATGACCTCAGACAAATTTTCAAAATAATTACTTTGTATGGGAGGTGCCAATACCACTAAAGATGTCACAAGAAAATATAGACTAGTTTTTTATACCCTATACGACTATGTGGTTTGGGTATAATGACTTTGTGCTGCTGTTTGTAACAACCAAAAATATTTGACCTAGACTCATCTTTAATTATACCGATCGAATCAGAATCACTTTCTGAGTTGATTTAACAATGTCCGTCCGTCCGTCCGTCCGTCCGTCCGTCCGTCCGTCCGTCTGTGTGTCCATGTAAAGCTTGTAATCAAACTGCAGGTCGCAAATATGAATATATTTCGATGAAATTTGGTATATGAGCTCGGCCATGGGATGAACGCTATTGAAATTGGTGAGAATCGGTCCATGTTCAGACCTAGCCCCCATACAAATTACCCTTATGAAATCGACATAAATTGCCATAAGATCCAAATTTCATATAGATCTTACTTACATTGGGTTTTATATGCATTCATTACGTCCATTTATGAGTAGTCCAAAAATGATCCCTTTGGCCCCACATAGAGCTGCTTCCCGATCTTCACTTAAATCTATTAAAAAACAAAAATATTGCACTGATTCTTCTCAGATTTTGTTTGTATATATTTTTGCAAAATACAAGAGACTTTACCAAACATGATCAGGATCGGTCCATTTTTGGACCTAGTTCCCATATAGATATAGCATCCGATATGAACTTTTTCATATCTGCAGCCAAAAAAATTAATAAAAATCAGACTCAAATTTGGTTTTTGCTTATTTTCTATGTCCAGTTAGTTGGACCTAAGAGATAGGGCATGGTATAGGGTATCATATAGTCGGTCTAGACCGACTATAATTTTCTTACTTGTTATTATTTTTTTACTTATAAAATTACTTAGTTTGTTAAATAGCTACTCTTTGAGTAAGTTAATTTATTACACTCCCTTTACCACTATGTTGCATGATGAGTTTGTGCTGACGGTTGTAACTTCCAAAAAGATTTAAGAGTCACTTTTTGAGCCGATTTAGCGATATCCCTCCGCCCGTCTGTGTGTCCATGCAAACTTTATAATCAAACTACAGGTCGCAATTATGAATATATTTTGATGAAATTTAATATGTTAGCTTTTATCGTATAGATCTCGGATAAATTTGTTTTGTGTGTGTTTATTACATCCCCGAATCAGTAGTCCAAAAATAAACCCTACAGGACAATTCTTAGTCATATCTCCCACAGAAAGCTACTTTTCGGTCTTCACTGAAACCTATCAAAACCAAAAATATAAATTTTTCGACCTAGTTCCCATATTAATATAGCGTCCTATAACAACTTTTTAGATCTGCAGGCAAAAAAATTAATAAAAATTCCACTCAGATTTGTGAGGCCATGTTTCTCTTATTTTTTTTAAATTGTTATATGAAAAGAAAAATAATACAAACTTTAAATTTTTTTTACCTTAGCTATTTTTTTTTATTTTAGTCAAGTATTCATTGAAACATATTTCGAAAAAGGGAGACAAATATTTATTTTTGTTATAATTGTTTGAATTTTGAAAACGAACGGTCGAAGGAGAAAAAGAATAATTTTTTTTTTTTGAAGAATAAATACAACAAATATTAGTTTTAATATTTTTTTGTTATCCTTCTGGGAAGTGAGTATTAATTGCAAATAGAAATTTTTTTTTTATTATTATTGTTTTTTTTTTTTTTTTTGAAATTAGTTGAACAAATTATTCGGGCAATAAGTCTAAGGATTACGTGGAAAAGAAAATTGGCGAAAATCAAATTGTTCGGGAGAAATATATATTTATCCACCATATTGGAAATCTTTATGTGATTCATGGGCAAGGCAAATTAAAGTCTATGGATAGCTTATTTATAATCTTCGAAAATTTAAAAACCAGATTTGCGACAATACATTTTTTTTTATAAATTTCCGTTCTATATTGAATTGCAACTTAAAAAAAAAAAAAACAAAAAGAACATACATCATTACTTAATCATTAACTATAAATATTACTATCGATAATTTATCTTAATAATAATTATTTACGATAAATTCATCTAATCTAATTAAAATTTTTTTTTTTAAATTTTAATTCTTAAAACATTCAATTTTGTTTAAATTTCTAAATCCTATTTTTAACTTAAAAATTAATTTTTTTTTTGTTTTCTTTAAATTAATAAATTACACTATCACATTTACAAATACACAAATATTTAAATTTGAAAGTACCTAAGTTTATTTATAATTTTTGACTGTAAATCTGTTTAAATTCTAAATCATCAAAATTTCCAGCAGACAACAGGTCTGAGTCAGCGTTGGAGAAATGGTGAGTTTGATTTATAATTCTTAAATTTAAACAATATTTACACTCTTTTATTTTTTTTATATAATGAATCATTAAATTTTCTTTTGCTCAAATTTTGTCAAATTTTCTGACACTTAAGTTTTGACGTAAAATTCCGATAATATAAAGATAAATTTTATTAAATAGAAGTAGAAATTTACTTCTACTGGTGGTATGAATATGGGCCCCAGGAAAATGGGCCCCAAAAAAAAAATGAAAATGAGCCCCAAAAAAATGTATGGAAAACAACAACACGAAATTTTGGGGCCTGTTTTCCCATTTTGGGGTCGTATTTCATTTTTTCATGTGGGGTGCATTTTCGTAATGAAAATGGACCCCAAACAAGAAAATGAAAAAGGGCCCCAAATAATTTTTGGGGCCCAATATCATATATTGGTGGGGCCTTACTTCATATTTTGGGGTTCATTTTCATTTTCTTTTTTTTTTTTAATAAACTTTTATAAACTTCCATGATGTAAAAAAATCGAATATTTTCTTTTTGAATTCAGTTTTATTTATAAACATCAGTCAAATTGGGTTTAAATGTGTTTATTACATCCAATAATCAGTAGTCCAAAAATAATCTCTATTGGACAATTCTTTGTCATAGCCCCAATATAGAGCTGCTTCCCGATCTTCACTTAAATCTATCGAAAAATAAAAATATTGCACAGATTTTTCTCAAATTTGGTTTGTATATATTTTTTCAAAATATAAGTGACCTTACCAAATATGGTCAGGATCGGTCAATTTTTCGACCTATTCCCCATATAAATATAGCATCCCATATGAACTTTTTCATATCCGAAGGCAACACAACTAATAACAATGCCACTCAAATTTGGTTTATGCTTATTTTCTTTTCCTATTAGTTGGACTTAAGAGATATGGTCTCTAAATGCATGATATAGGGTATCGTATAGTCGGGCTTGACCGACTATAACGTTCTTACTTGTTTAAAAAATGTAACAAAAAATATGTTTATAAAAAATATTTTGTTTGCAAAAAAAGAAAAATTAATTCCTTAATTAAATTTTTTAAGACTTTCTTTTAAATTTTATAACAATGATTCAATTCCTGTATAATTTTAGTGAACCGGACTACTTTTTTACGGTGGCGTGATATAACGTCTAAGGACATAATGTCTATAGACACTATGACACTCAGAATTCTAAAATATTGATTTGATGCAATGGAAATAATAACAATTCATTTTGTTATGGATGGAATACAAATAATAACAATTTATTGAAATTTTTTTAAACTTTAATACACTTTAGAGCAAATAATAACAATTTAGTAGAATATTTTTATAAATGGAATACAAATAATAGCAATTTATTGAAATATTTTTAAATTTGTTTCAATAATTTGCTTGCAATAAGGACAAAGCAAAGGCGAATTGTTACTTTGAGATTTTTTATCCAAAATATCCAAACAGCTTGAGCAAATTTTGAAATGTTTGCAGGGAAAAGACATTTTTTTATTCTTGTGACGTACGCAGGAAAATTTTATTCAGCGAAGCCACCTGCCGCGTCCTACTGGAGGAGAAAACCCTTAAGCGCGGCCGCAGGCCGCCACACAGAAAAACTTTTGTATGCGAAGCCAGATTTCAATACTTAACTTTAGTGTCTCCGGGAAGACATTACAGAATGTTATTATTATTAATATTATTCCCTTTTGCGGAATGTTTACATCTAATTTAAACATTTTGTAAAAGGGAAAATAACGGCACTTTTACCACGTTTACAAGATTTGAAATGCTTTAGTGCCATAATGTCTGTAGACGTTATGTCATGCCACCGTTTTTTAATATTTCCTGAATCATTTAAGTCAAGCGGTTAAATTTTTAAAACCACATTACGACATCTCATTGCAATTTTTTCGTTTAAAAATTAAAAAAAATATTTTTGTATAACAAATGTCACATTGTTTTACAAATCTTTATTTTCAATTTAAATACTACTTCCAAGCATATAAAAAAAATTTGAAGAAATGCAATTCTTTTATATTTAAGTGAGCCGACCTAATTTTTCACTAATTCTTCAGACAAAACAAGTTAATCAACAAAACAAGTGAAAAAAATTGGGGTCCGTTTTCACATTTTGGGGCCCATTTTCATATACTTCATCGTACCGCATCCTTTAAATGAAAATGAGCCCCAAATAGTGTTTATGCAAATGAGCCCTAGAATAGTTTAGGGCCCGTTTTCATTTGTGGTTTGGGGCCCTAGTTCATTTTTTGGGGCTCATTTTCATTTCTAGAAATGGGGTCGACTTTCATTATGAAAATGAACCCCAAATTTGGGGCCCACTTTCATTTTTTACTTTGGGGTCCATTTTCCTGGGGCCCATATTCATAGCGCCACTTCTACTCATATTTTCAAATTTAAAACTAAATGCCACGTTTGCACCTACTTTTACAATTTTTCTTTATTTTTTTTTTCTTTGAATATCTAAATTGGTATAAATTTTAATATAAAATATAGTTTTCTTTTAATATTTCTTTAAATGGTAGTAAAATGTTAAATAATAATATTTTTAAATTAAATAATTTTAGTAAATTTTTTTTTAAATAAATGTTATCATTCATAATGGTTTATCAAATTTTTTTATTTCAACGAAAAGTTTAGACAAATAATGTAGTTAGGTTCTAAAATGTGCTATCAGAGACTTAGATTAAATGATAGCAAGGTAGGGTGGATTGTGAAAATAAGGGGTTACTCCATCTTAATAACTCTTCCTGTAAACTTCATCATTCTTTTATTACTCTTTCTTTCTATATTATTTTTATCGATAATAGGGATATGAGCTACCTAGTTTTAAATTTTTTTTTTGTAAGTGACATCATCCTATTTCGAAGAAGACAAGATTCCACTCCATTACCCTGAGCACGGCCGGATTGATAGGTAGTGTTGTCTTCCAAAAGGTAGGGTAAAATAATGTGTCGTTACAGATTTTGTTTCTGCTTATTTTCATACACAAATAATTGGACCTAAGACCACTTAGTAAACACATGGTACAGGGTGTCGCACAGTCGGTAAAGACGGAATCTTATTTTGCTACTTGTTTGTTTATTTGCTTATTTATTTATTTTTAGTTTTTACTGAGTTGGTTAGTTAATTTATTTTTAAGTTATTTTATTAGTTTTTTTAAGTTAGTTTTTAATTTTTTATTTATTTATTTGTTATTTATTAAATCAGTTGAGTTATTAACTTGTTCAGGAAATTTAATAAAATAAAAATTTAATAAAAATTCCACTCAGATTTGTTTTAAGCTTATTTTCATATCCAATTAGTTGGACATAAGATCATTTGAATAAGCTCATGGTTTAAGGCGTCGCATAGTCGGTCTAGACCGAATATAATTTTCTTGCTTGTTTTTCGATTTGCTTATTTATTTATTTTTTTTGTCACTAAGTTAAATAGTTAGTTTTATTTTTTTTAATTCATTTTATTATTTTTTTATTTTATTTGTATGGTATTTATTAGATTAGTTAGTTGAGTTAGTAATTATTTTATTTTGTTCAGTGAATTCTTTTCTAATTTTTTTTTTTTTTATTTATAAAATTAATTAGTTGGTTATTTAGTTAGTTAGTTTTATTAGTTGCATCATGACACATGCTAACGTGTCATGAATACGTCTTATCTTTCATACTTGTCTAAAATCATAATTTTAGACACAACAAAATTTATATATATATATATATGTATGTATGTTAATAATTTTCTTAAATATTATATATGCATTTTTTATTGAATTATAAATGAATATCTAAATATGAATATAATCGCTACTTCATTGTATATAAAACTAATTATTGTGAATTGTTGAATTTAAGTTGTAAAAGAATATGAATTATTATGGTGAATTACCATTTGTACTAAATCAAAACATAGAATATTTGCATTATGTACATTGTCAGTAAAGCAGGAACCTAGCTGGCAAGTGCCGAACAGAAAAGAAGATCACTTACAATTGAACATTGAGCTGGTAAGCACGATTATTATTATACAGAATTCAACTCAATCTTTTATTTTTCGTTTTCCAATTTTCTAACCCTACGAACTCATTTATAATTGTTCATGCCGAACAATTATAAACCATTTTGAAAAGCGCTTGGGATTAACATACATCAAATTTACAGTCCCCATCATAAACAGACTACGCAGTCTCAACATTCCCCAAACCAACCTTTTTTCAATACTTGTTATCTATAATATGACATTGTTAATACACATGAATTTCTTTCTACTCTTGAAGCAACCCTCGATCGTTGTTTAAATCTTAAGCTATTTAGAAATGTCTTCGAACTCATTAAACAACCCTCGCATTGACACCACTTCCTATATTTACTATAATACCTAAGTACTCTCCATGTCTCATCACTCTCCTCCACCAGAAATTCCAAACCAAAAACTTTCTCTCTCTATTGTCATTTGAAAGCCCAAAATATTCTCACAGTGAGTGAAAGCCTATGGATAAATTAGTTTCGCGTGTAAGAAATTGAGAGGTACAATATACATATATATATATATTTTTTTTATTTATTATTTTTTTAATATGCTTTTCATATTAGACAGACGTTTGAAATTTACAAATACGACGAATCCATAGTTGAAGCTAATGCTACTGTGTGTTAAGGCTGACTGGCTGGGTATTTTGCTGGTGCTGACTCTGACAACGATGAATAGAATTTTAAATAGAATTGCAACAACTCAGCAGCAAACAAGAACCCAAATGTATACAAAATAAATATTCAAAGCAAATATTATCAATTAAATGAATTAAATTTTCTAACTAAAAGTGTTCATAAGTGAATTTAATAAATAATGTTTACTGAAATTGAATGAAAAGGTATTGAAATGTGGAAAATGCTTAAAGAAAATCTAAAAAATTCGTTAAGAACACCATGACGGGTAGTGAAAAATTTTTTGTCTATATGTATGATGAAAAAAAAAAAGTGAAAAGTTAAATGGGTACACGCCTTTTAAGTGCATACACAAAATAAGGAAAAAAAAAATATTTTAAAAACGTTAGAATATTTTATATGGAAGTTGTGGCAAAAAATATGTTATTAAGAATAAATTAATAAAAAAATTTATGAATAATATAAAAAAAAAAGTTATGCAAAAAAAATATTTGCTGAAAGTGATTCATTTAACGGTTAGATTTAAATCGAAAAAAATTTAAAACAATGTTTGAAATAGTGAAAATATATTAATTTGAAAAAAAAAATTATTTAAAAAGTTTTTAAAATATACAAATTCTTGCAAACACGAAAATAATTCAAAATAAGGATGTTAAAAAATTAAAAATAAATAAATTCGCTGTAATAATATATGGAAATTTATATGGAAAAGGCTTAAAAATTCAAATGTACATAAACGTTGATATTGTAGATATTTATATGGCTGTATTTTAAACTATAGAAAAATTTATGCTGTGCTATGAAATAAAGTATTGAACAGTGTTTATGAGTAAGAAATTAAGACCCCTTCTGGACCAAATTATAAAGAGGCAAAACAAGTATATGTATAACGAAAATATGTGAGATTAATTTTGAATAGTGCTGGGTAACGAGGAAGAATATCAATAACTATGTCCATATATATAAATTTTTGGCAAAATCATTTCTCTGCGTAATTAGCAAGCTGCAGTTTTTTGTTCTTGTTTACTTTAGTGCGACTTAAAATCCAATTAGATAGTTTTAGTTGGTCTAGCTCCAACTATATAGACACATGGAAAATAAGCATCAACTTACATTTTCAAAGGAATTATCATGAATTTATTGGCTGCAATTATGCAAAAAGTACATATCGTATGGTTTTCTATACGGAGACTGAGTCGAAAAAGGAACCGGTGATGATCATATTTGTTAAAGTCACCGTTATTTCTCCAAATATATACAAACCGAATTGAAGTAAAATATATCACTTTTTTATTTATTTTAATATGAAGATCGAAATTCAACTTTACCTGAATCAAATTTGT
The DNA here is from genome assembly GCA_963682025.1 of Cordilura impudica. Taxonomy (NCBI): domain Eukaryota; kingdom Metazoa; phylum Arthropoda; class Insecta; order Diptera; family Scathophagidae; genus Cordilura; species Cordilura impudica. Next base: position 323,563,008 of record OY821517.1, read on the forward strand.
TCAAGATATATCGTCTTGCCAGTGCAATACTGTAACAACTCAAAATGTTACTGTTTTCAGAAAACTGCTCTATTGGGCTAAAAGAGACTCAAAGAATCAGAGGAATATTATCACATCTCAAAATTTTACTGTTTTCAGCAGAGTTCAGAAAAAAACACACACTGAATAAAAAACTCGTACATATATGTAAACAAACATAACTTAGACCAACACACATATTTTTATTTTCATATCAATTATGTTTGTTTTTAAATTTTTTTCGGTGCCCAACACAATCATGACTGTGTTCGTTTCAATATTTCGTTATTTACACGAAAATTTTTGTAGCACGTACTTTTTGTTTCAATCACACATAAACCACACATTTTTGAGTGTTGCTTTATTTGAAGTTCATGTTCTGGTACGTGTACTGCAAAAAAAAAAAAAAACAGAACATGTACAATAAACAGGTTCGAGTTCAGTTATATTTTAAGTCGTGTTGTGGCTCGTGTACTAAGAAAAACAGAAGATGTACAATAAACAGGTTCGAGTTTAGTTATATTTTAAACACGACTTAAATATAACTGAACTCGAACCTGTTTATTGTACATGTTCTGTTTTTTTTTTTTTTGCAGTACACGTACCAGAACATGAACTTCAAATAAAGCAACACTCAAAAATGTGTGGTTTATGTGTGATTGAAACAAAAAGTACGTGATACAAAAATGTTCGTGTAAATAACGAAATATTAAAACGAACACGGTCATGGTTGTGTTGGGCACCGTAGAAAATTTAGAAACGCACATAATTGATATGAAAATAAAGATATGTGTTGGCTGCTTTTGAACAGAACATTGTGTGTTTCATGTGCGTATTTTCTGAACCTTGGTTTTCAGTTACATTAGAATACGTATTCTTATATTACACTGAACAATTATACTAAACGATAAAATTTTAAACTGTAATATCTCAAAACTATCTATCTTGGGTTGTTACAGTATTGCACTAGCAAGACGATATATCAAATTAACTTATTGGCCAATTTGCCGATTTTGGGATACCTTGCCAGTACACTTGTTAAAGAAGATATTGTGGGGATATTATAGCTACATCCATGAAAATTTAACATAATCTAATGTCGTTTTCTTTTCTGACAAAAAATGTAGCATTTTATTTATACTTTTTTCGAAAAGTGTATTTTTTAATATATTCTGATTTAAGAGCAACCTTATCTTATACATCAATCGAAAGGTTTCACAGTGCTGTGTTCATAAAAGGCTATTCAAAAAAGGGAAACAATGGGGAAATATTCTCAAACTATGACCTGAAAAGAGTCAATGCCTGCAATTTTTTGTGATTTGCGAGGTCTCGACTTAGATACCTTTGGATTGATGTGTAACATAAGGTTGCTCTTAATTCAGAATATATTAAAAAATACACTTTTCGAAAAAAGTGCAAATAATATGCGACATTTTTTGTCAGAAAAGAAAACGGCATAAGTCTTAATAAATGTAACGCAGTAGTAAATTATCTCTAAATTGACAAAGTGATCCCTTAAGGCAGGGAGCCCTCGACTGTTGCCTATGACACTCTGGATTTTAGAGTAGATTTAGAAATATTCATAGGGGACATTTGTATAGGTCCTAGGACTGAACATGAACCGAAAGCCTATGTACTAAATTATGTTAAACAAGTAAGAAAATTATAGTCGGTCTAGACCGACTAAACGATACCCTATACCATGCGTTTAGAGACCCTATCTCTCAGGCCCAACTAACTGGATATAAAAAAATAAGCATAAACCAAACTTGAGTGGGATTTTTATTATTTTTTTTGGCTACAGATATGAAAAAGTTCATATCGGATGCTATATCTATATGGGGACTAGGCCCAAAAATGGACCGATCCTGACCATGTTTGGTAAGGTCTCTTGTATTTTGCAAAAATATATACAAACAAAATTTGAGAAGAATCAGTGCAATATTTTTGTTTTTTGATAGATTTAAGTGAAGATCGGGAAGCAGCTCTATATGGGGCCTATGACTAAGAGTTGTCCCACAGGGATCATTTTTGGACTACTGATTAATGGATGTAATAAAACATATACAAACCCAATTTGACTAAGATTTATATTATAATTTGGATATTATGGCAATTTAAGTCGATTTCATAGGGATCATTTGTATGGGGGCTAGGTCTGAACATGGACCAATTCTCACCAATTTCAACAGCGTTCATCCTATGGCCGATAAATGCTTATATACCAAATCTCATCAAATCATATTCATATTGCGACCTGCAGTTTGATTACAAGCTTTACATGGACACACAGACGGACGGACGGACGGTCGGACATTGTTAAATCGAACGAGATAGTGATTCTGATTCGATCGTAAATAAAAGATGGGTCTAGGTCAAATATTTTTGGTAGTTACAAACAGCAGCACAAAGTCATTATACCCAAACCACATAGTGGTATAGGGTATAAATATGTTGATATTGGTGACCCGCAAGTGACCCGCTAGTTATTATTCATATTATGTATGATAAAAAGGGTAAGAAATCATAGAAGGGTCCCACAATCGAATTGCATTGATTACGATTAAAACTCAGTGGTTTTAAGAAGAAAAAATTTTATCATAATAGAAAATGGAAGGCTGCTATTAAAGTTGTGCTAATTGAACCATTGGGTTGGCCGATTTTTCCCACGTTGAAACATAATTTGTGAAAACACTAATATGCATAGGGATTTTCAGGAATTTATTGCCAGGAAAAATGTTTAAAATAAAATCGGGAATAGGTTCAAAGTCATTCCCACTATCTTCATGATAACTGAATCTACATATACACATATAAGTTTTACAAAACACTAGCAGATTCCAGCCCTCGATATTCGAGTGCAAATTCTAGGAAATTTTATTTTTTCATTAAATATAGACCCTAAAGGCATGCTAATCAATTATAGACAATTCGCAAATCAAACAAAAAACAAACTTATTCTTATTACAAACACATTATCGAATTTAATAAACACACACATAGCATTGTATAATTTTATGTATGTGTTAGTAGCAACTTTTAATGCAATGTACTCAACATAAAGGAAAAAATTTCAAAATCTGTAAACCTGCAAAATGGCTAAAAAGAAAACCTTTCAAATAATGTTCATTAGTTCAAAATCGGAATGAAACGGTAGAACAAAGCATCGGTCACCAAAAAAAAAAAAAAATATTTTTATTATTCCAACTCCTAATTCTTATGGAGCAAAAGATTTTTGAGAATTTTTTCAGATTCCTTTATGGTCGGCATGGGGTAGTTGAAATCGATTGTGTCCAAAAAGTTATGTTAAGAAACATAAATATTTTTTTTTTAATTTCTATTGTGCTTTATTCTCACAAAACCAAATATGTATATCAATTCTGCATAGTATCAGCCTAGCAGTGTAAAATTAAATCAGTTAGGTAGCTATTCCAAATAAATTGCAACTTTGAATATTATGAAATTTATACTGAAATGGTTGAAATGATAGAAAAAATAATGAATTTGTTTTATTTTGTTATGAATCTCCGAAATTCACAATATCCGGATTGGTGTAATTTTATGTCCAGTTATTGAGGTTTTGGTTTCGGAAATACTAAGTTTTTACTTCTTTATAACCTTATAAAGTCTTTGTGCAGCTGTTTGTAACTGCCAAAAATATTTGACCTAGACCCATATTCTATTATACTGATCTATTCAGAATCTCTTTATGAGTCGATATAGAGATGCTCGTTCGTCCGTCTGTCTGTGTGTCCATGTAAACCTTGATGAAATTTTGTGTATAAGCTTCTATCGGCCATAGCATGAATGCTGTTGAAATTGGCAAAAATCAGTCCTTGTTCAGACTTAGTCCCCATACAAATGGCAATTATGGCAAAATATCCAAATAATCATATAGATCTCGCTCAAAATGAGTTTGTATATATTTATTATTTCCATGTATTAGTATTCCAAAAATAAACAATTCTTTGTCATTGGCCCCATATAGAGCTACTTCCCGATATTCACTTAAATCTTTCAAAAAAACAAAAATATTGCACAGATTTTTCTCAAATTTGGTTTGTATATATTTTTTCAAAATTTAAGTGACTTTATCAAATATGGGCAGGATGCGCCCATTTTTCGACCTAGCCCCCATACAAATATATCACCCGATATGAACTTTTCATATCGGCAGTTTATGCTTATTTTCTATATCCAATTAGTCGGACCGAAGAGATAGGGTCTCTAAAGCATGGTATAGGGTATCGTATAGTCGGTCTAGGCCGACTATAATTTTCTTACTTGTTTTTTTATGAATCGCCGAAATTCACAATATCCAGACTACTTTCAAATTTTATGTCCTTTTGTTCGAGTTGTTGAGGTTTTAACTTGGAAAATAATTTTACTTCTGAGGACATCAAAGTGCCCCATAATTTTCGAGTGCAATTTCTAGGCAACTTTATGTCTGAACTTAGCCAATTCACAAACCAACACTTTTATGGTCTATTATTATTGTGAATGAAGATAACGAACTCATTAACAAACGCATTAACAAATTTAACAAACACACACATGGCATATGTATAATTATACCCTACACCAACCACTATGTGGTTTGGGTATAATGACTTTGTGCTGCTGTTTGTAACAACCAAAAATATTTGACCTAGACCCATCTTTAATTATACCGATCGAATCAGAATCACTATCTGATTCGATTTAACGATGTCCGTCCGTCTGTGTGTCCATGTAAACCTTTTAATCAAACTGCAGGTCGCAAATATGAATATATTTTGATGAAATTTGGTATGTAAGCTTTTATTGGCCATAGGATGAACGCTATTGAAATTGGTGAGAATCGGTCTATGTTCAGACCTAGCCCCCATACAAATGACCCCTATGAAATCAACATGTATTGCCATAAGATCCAAATTATCATACAAATCTTAGTCAAATTGGGTTTGTATGTATATATTACATCCATTAATCAGTAGTCCAAAAATGATCCCTACTGGACAACTCTTAGTCATAGGCCCCATATAGAGCTGCTTCCCGATCTTCACTTAAATCTATCAAAAAACAAAAATGTTGCACTGATTCTTCTCAAATTTTGTTTGTATATATTTTTGCAATATACAAGAGACTTTACCAAACATGGTCAGGATTGGTTCCATTTTTGGGCCTAGGCCCAATATAGATATAGCATCCGATATGAACTTTTTCATATCTGCAGCCGAAAAAATTAATAAAAATCCCACTCAAATTTGGTTTATGCTTATTTTCTATATCCAATTAGTTGGGCCTGAGAGATAGGGTTTCTAAACGCATGGTATAGGGTACAGTACAGTCGGTCTAGACCGACTATAATTTTCTTACTTGTTTTATGTATGTGTTAGTAGCAACTTTAAATGCAAGTAAAGGAAAAAATTTAAAATCCGTAATTACGGTGAACAGCTAAAAAGAAATACCTTTCAAATAATATGCATTAGGACAAAATGAGGATAAAACGGCAGAACAAAGTATCGGTAACAAGAAATCGCCCAGCCTATTAATATTATAGATACCACTATGTGGTCAAAGTATAATGCTTTGTGCTGATGTTTATAACAACAAAAATATTTTACCTAGACCCATCTTTTATTACACAGATCGACTCAGAATCACTTTTTCAGAATCACTTTCTGAGTCAGTTTAGCGATGTCCGTCCGTCCGGCCATCAGTCTGCCTGTGTGCTCATGTAAACCTTGTAATCAAACTACAGGTCCAGAAAAGAATATATTTTAAATAAATTTGGTGTATACACCGGACATAGGATGAACGCAATTGATATTGGTGAAAATCGGTTCATATTATGATTTAGTCCGTATTCAAGTGACCCCTATGCCATTATATAAAAATTATCATATAGACTTCGGTCATCCATTTATAATTTGTCCAAAAATAATCCCTATAGAACAATTCTTAGTTATAACCCCCTTTTTATTCCCGATCATCACTTAAATCTTTCAGAAATAAAAATTTTGCACAGATGTTTCTCAAATTCGGTTTGTATATTTTTTTTACAAAAAATAAGTTGCTTTACCAAATACAGTCAATATCACTCCATTTTTCTACCAAGTCTCCATATAAATATAGCATCCGATATGAACTTTTTCATATCCGAAAGCAAAAAAAAAATAATAAAAATTCCACTCACATTTGGTTTATGTTTATTTTCAATATCTAATGAGTTGGACATATAGGGTATCGTATTGTCAGTCTATTGTTCAGTAGACTAGTACTCATTAGAAGTGATTTATTTATTTTTTTATTTTAACACCACAGATAAAAATATAACTTACTTTTGTTGATAAAAGTTTCGGCAAGCCCATTAAAAAATCTGAAAAATTCATAAAAATAATCTTGTTGAAAAACTGCTAATTGCAAACTCTCTAATATACATACATACAGAAAAAAGATCACCAACCGAATTGTTCAAAAGTTTAACAACTGTATTTTCAATTGTATAAAATATCTATTTATTGTGATTAAATATTTATTTTTAATGCCGTTTTTTTCTGGCAGAAAATGGGCATTTAATTTAGACTTTTTTCAAAAAATTAATTTTAAAGCACATTCTAAATAAAATACTAACATATTTTATGCATTTGGGTAAAGGCCTAAAATTGTTACCCAAGTAAAAAATTGAAGGGCATTGCCTTCTAGTAGGTCATAGGCTCAGAATATTAACCAATTGTTCCCCTACCCTGTGACTTAATAAGAAGCAATTATACCAATTATTTGTACTTTATGAGGATAACACTTTTAGACATCTGTACGAATACATGAAACATGGTTGCATTTTATTTAGAATCATTAAAATTATTAACTGAAAAAAAAAGTGTACATAAAATGCGCATGTTTTGTAGAAGAGAAAACGGCATAAGAAAATTTTGTTTATTAACTTCATCAAAATTCATTTGGCAATAAATTTGGTAGCCACAATAAATTTTTTTCTAGTTTACAAGAAAAATATTTATTATTAGTATATCTTTCGACAGATTTAAGTTAATATGAAGAAGCTAATGCATATGGGGAATGTTACCTAAAGTATTTCCGTATTATTTATTTTAACGAATATCTTTGTATGAGGCTAGGTTTGAAGAGCCAACGATTTCCACCATATTGAAAAACGATTACCATTGGGCCGATCAATGGCCATGTATCATGGCTAGCATAGATTTAATTTGGATGAAACTCATCTGTATGAGCGACAGACAGGGCCATGCAATGTTTTCACCTTAAAGCTTTTAAAGTTTGATTGCTTATAAAAAAAAAATCTAAAACGATTGTATGAATTTGCTAATATGCTAATAAAAAGCAACGTGCTATAAACCATTGTTCCGCAAAGCATCTGTCACGGCACACTGGTGCACCGTGGTCATCAGTTGGTGTGTCGCGAAAAATATTCAAGTTTTTGCGAAGATAAATATCGAGTAAGTACTCGTACCGTCTCATCCCTAGTCCTCAGTCGTCGTTATCGCGCCCGACTGAGTGGATGTAGCGTCGCTCTTTGCCAGTAACTAGACGTTAAATAAATCGTTATTCGCCAGTATCTACCCGACTTTTTAATAACAAATAAATAGCCCATGATACATGTATATAATGGATAAATTCGTTAAACGTACCGCAAGTTTATCAAGTGAAACTATTGATTTCCAAGAAGTAGAGTCAACGAAGAAAGAACCTAAGCAGGATTATCGGATATATGATGAGAGCTATATTAGTTATGGCTTTATATATTGCGGAGACGAACCATGCTCAATTTCAAATTCTTTTCTATGTTGAGAAATTTTGGGCAATAACTCGATGGTGCCCAGTAAATTTTTACGACATTTGACTACTAAACCCCATCGATAGCTAAAAAAGAGAAAGCCTTTTTTCAGTGTTTGAAAGACCAGTCTAAGAAACAGGTAACTCTCATTAGTTTGTTTTTCAAAACATCAGACAAAACACAAAGAGCAATCTACGTAATCCGTATTATGCTAGTTAAGTTCAAGAAGCCTCATTCTCTCAGTGAAACTTTAATTATACTTGTCTCCAAAGAAGTTGTCAAGGTTGTGATAAGTCAAGAAGCCGAAAAAATACCAGCGTCCGCATATATATTCTCACATTACATTATTGATATTTATATCGACATTGAATCAACGTTTGTTTAAAAATTAAGACTTAGTGGTGTTTTTTGCGTCACAAGCCGACGAGTCTGCTGATACCAGTGCTCGCGCGCATCTCATCTCAAATGTGAGGGACACTTAGGGATGTGAAATAAAATAGGACTTTTTATTTTGTCCGCCACGACCTGGTTATACCACAGGAATAGAAATATTAGTAAAACTTGCATATCTGGCATACAGTACAGTCACGCTGTCAACGGTAGTACTGAAATGTTTCCAAATTCCATGGCTGACGATTAAAAAAAGGAGCAGTAGAAAAAATGAACTGTTATTTTTGTAATTGTGACCTGCATTCTATGGGCTGGGAAAACCATTCCCGGATAACATTTCCCTTGGACAGTTACCTGTGGAGAGATGAGAGCAGCCTTATCAACGATTGCTCCAAATTTTGATCGCTTGTGCTCAGTTGAACACGCTCACATTTCTCAGTAAACGTCCTTTCATGTTAGGTAGATAGATTTCAGTACTAAATACATATTAAATAAACAATGCTTTTTTCTCTGGTGTAGCTTTAAAATTTCTTGATTTGGTACAAGGTACACCTTGAATACAAAAAGTTTGCGGAACACTGCTATTAACTGTCATATTGTTTGTAAACCGTGCAATATATACATACATATATGCATATTAGGGCGGGTCGATTTGTAGGGAGACAAAAAATCGCTCAAGTGACAAAGAACATCATATTCTACGGATCAAAATAAGAAACTTTGCCAAGGAACCATACATCTAAAACGAATTCTGAGGCCCCGACTTTTGACTTTTGTCTGGCAACCCCATTCCCCCTCATGCAATTGATCTGAAACTTGGCCCATAGTTTTGTTGTGACTACAGATTAATTTTGGGGTAGTCATGCATAGTCACGCATAGTCATGGAGTGATCTAAAAGTTATTTACCCTCATCCGATCGATCTTTTTGAGTTATGGTGTATGATTATTATTTATTAGCAGAGTTGAAGATACGAACACGTATGAGTGTTAATTTTAATATTAAATCAAACATAGTCAGCCCATTTTTAACAAAAAATTGTGATTTTTTGAAATGTGTGTATGGGGAACCCCCCAGGGGGTTCCAGGGTGTGTGCCACTGGCATGGGTGGGTAGGCCCTCCAAATTAAGTGGGGATCGATCATACATTTGGACTCGATTCGGGCACTATAAATGGGTCAGACAGACAGACAGGTCAACAGTCGGGACATCAGAATTCGTTTTAGAGGTATGGTTCCTCGGCAAAGTTTCTTATTTCGACCCCGGGAATACGATTTTCCTTGCCACTTGGGCGATTTTTAAATCGACCAGCCCTAATGTACATATATTTTTTTTTTAATTTGGTAATGTATTTGCCAACATTTAATTAGAGTTAAAAGACAAATAGTAGTAATTGCGGAACTCTCACGTTTGCTAAGTTTTTTATCTAATAAGTCACAAGCAAGTGCAAATAATTTATTTACGGCAGAACATCTGAGTTAGCAAATTAATTAATTTAAAATAAACTTCCTGTAAAAAGATAGTTCTATATTAGTAAATCAAATGAAAAAATCTTTGTTTTATTACTAAAAGTTTCTGAAATAAAATATTTTGAAATTTTAGCTTATCTGTATGCTCATATGGATATATATTAAGGTGATCGGTGTCAGAGCTATATAAAAATAAATTTTCTTACCAAGATTTTCAGTACTTCTGCCACTCTTTGCGGAACTGTTTCGCTTAGAACTTCACTTAATCTCCTTCTTCTTATAATTTTAGAGTTTATTTTCTTTTAAGTCAGATTTATGTTCTGTGTCAAATATATCTGAATGAATATGATTAAAAAATTTTAAAGTAAAAAAATTAAGTATTTTTACCCGAACAAAATTGGCAAAAATTCAAATGAACAATACGAAATTCTACTATTAAAACTTTAAAAGATTAATAATTTTTTTTGTTTTGCAAAATTAATATTTCTAATATTAAAATTTTTGTTTCAATAAATAAATATAAAATTTGTGAGTCTTTTGTGGGTCATAGGCTCCTTGGAACTTTTGTTAATATGATACTAACTTTCCTTCTTTCTTCAAGTTGTCTATAGTAGGATAGGATTCAGAAATAATTAAAAATAGGAGCATTATCGAGTCATCAGTTGCACATAGAGTGTGACAGTTTTCTTACAGCTCTTATTGAAAAAAGTGGTTTTGACACCGACATACATATCTACTGTATATCGTTATACAAAACATTTTTCAAAACAATATGTCGAAAACTAGAACTGCGTTTTTAATATTAAATTTCGTGATATTGCTTCCGTTTCAAGGGATTCAAAACTTCAAGGGATTACATTTTTCAAAAAATATTTTGAAATATTTGAAAAGTTTGTATATTATTCAATTCTATCACATCAGGCCAAATAGACTTCACAAAAGTTCATCCTTGAATATCCCCTGAAAGTTCCAATAAGTTCTTATAAAAAAATATTGTGCGAAGGGCTTAAATATATATAAAACTTTAAAAATTTCATTATCCTGGATTTATTAGTTAAGCGTTAATAAAAAATTTAAAGTATGGTCCACAAACGACAGATTAGTAGCTGCCCGTAAGAAACAAGTACGAAAATTATTGTTGGTCGGAAGGATGGACGGACGGGAGGACGACCAGAGGGATAGGAGGACGGACGGAAGGAAGGGAATATGGACGGAAGGTCGGACGGAAGGACGGACGGAAGGACGGATGAATGTATGAATGGAAGGACGGCTGGAAGGACGGACAGATGGGCGAACGGAAGGACGGATGAACGACGGATGGAAGGACAGACGGAAAGACGGATTAAAGGACAGATGGAAATACGGATTGAAGGACGAACGGAAGGACGGACGGAAGGACGGATGGAAGGACGGATGAATGTATGAATGGAAGGACGACTGGAAGGACGGACAGATGGGCGGACGGAAGGACGGATGAAGGACGGATGGAAGGACAGACGGAAAGACGGATTAAAGGACAGATGGAAATATGGATTGAAGGACGGACGGAAGGACGGACGGAAGGACGGACGGAAGGACGGACGGAAGGACGGACGGAAGGACGGACGGAAGGACGGACGGAAGGACGGACGGAAGGACGGACGGAAGGACGGACGGAAGGACGGAAGGACGGACGGAAGGACGGATGGAAGGACGGACGGAAGGACGGACGGAAGGACGGACGGAAGGACGGAAGGACGGACGGAAGGACGGAAGGACGGACGGAAGGACGGACGGAAGGATGGAAGGACGGACGGAAGGACGGAAGGACGGAATGACGGAAGGACGGACGGACGGAAGGACGGACGGAAGGACGGACGGAAGGACGGACGGAAGGACGGACGGAAGGACGGACGGAAGGACGGACGGAAGGACGGACGGAAGGACGGACGGAAGGACGGACGGAAGGACGGACGGAAGGACGGACGGAAGGACGGACGGAAGGACGGACGGAAGGACGGACGGAAGGACGGACGGAAGGACGGACGGAAGGACGGACGAAAGGACGGACGGAAGGACGGACGGAAGGACGGACGGAAGGACGGACGGAAGGACGGACGGAAGGACGGACGGAAGGACGGACGGAAGGACGGACGGAAGAAAAAACATAAGCACAAACTCATATTCTCACCATAAAGTGCTCAGTGTCGACATTCCTTAGTCGTGATTTCTAAAAATTAAAAAAAAAACAAGTAAGAAAATTATAGTCGGTCTAGACCGACTATATGATACCCTATACCATGTGTTTAGAGACCCCATCTCTTAGGCCCAACTAACTGGACGTAGAAAATAAGCATATACCAAATTTGAGTGGGATTATTATTACTTTTTTTGGCTGCGGATAAAAAAAGGTCATATCGGATGCTATATCTATATGGGGACTTGGCGCAAATATGGACCGATCCTGACTATGTCTCTTGTATTTTGCAAAAATATATACAAACAAAATTTGAGAAGAATCAGTGCAATATATTTATTTTTTGATAGATTTAAGTGAAGATCGGGAAGCAGCTCTATATGGAGCCTATGACTAAGAGTTATCCCATAGGGATAATTTTTGGACTACTGGTTAATGGATAAAATAAACACATACAAAGCCCATTTGATTTAAATCTATGTGATAGTTTGGATCTTATGGCAATTTATGTCGATTTCATAGGGGTCATTTGTATTAGGACTAGGTCTTAACATGGACCGATTTTTCATCAAAATATATTCATATTTGCGACCTGCAGTTTGATTACAAGGATTACATGGACACACAGACGGACGGACATCGTTAAATCGAATCAGTTAGTGATTCTGATTCGATCGGTATAATAACAGATGGGTCTAGGTCAAATATTTTTGGTAGTTATAAACAGCTGCACAAAGTCATTATACCCAAACCACATAGTGGTATAGGGTATAAATAGAATTTTGGGCCTCAATTTGACACCAAAATCAGCTTTGTTTGATGGGAGGAAGAATTTAAATATATTTACTGAAATTTTTTTTCCCTTAAAATTTTAATCCTCTTTTAAAAGCAAACGAAATCATGAAATGAAAAACAATAAACGCAATTTTACTCCATTTGATCTCAGACTTTTACATCTAATTCAAGTGTAACACAACTTTGTTGTCGAACGATGTTATACAACTGAATATTATTCTTTAAATGAAATTTAACAAAAAAAAACTATGCAAATGAATATTTAGCTTGACTCCACTACAATTATTTACAGAATTTCAACAATGTCTACATACATATGTCAAGCGTGAAATTATAACAAAACACAAATTTGTTTACTTAATCATATTTCATAAATTTCCTAGTATTTAATGTTTATTAAAACCATTTCCTCGGTCAATATCCTTTGACCCATATTTATGAGTGTGTGTGTGTGTGTGTGTTCGTTTTTTGCTTTTGTGTACATAATACTATTGTGTACATCTGAAAATTAAAAAAAAAACTTTACAAGCTTAATTTTCTTTCCGTTACTGCCTGGCTTTTATGTTTTTTTCTTTTTATTCACACACATCATGGTGCAGCTGATGATGTTGATGATGGTAGACTCCTGAACTTTTATGTATCCAGTCGTACAATACAATACATACGAACAATATGGTTGGCCATGTTCTTATGATTATTTGCCAAATTGTGAAACCCAACCCAACGAAGTCTACAAACATAATTATCAGCCATGTATACCAAACAATCAACCCTACTCACTCATTTCATAATTGTCCCTATAGAGATTAGATGACGCCAGAGTTAAATAAACCAACAGCACAAAAAAAAACAAGGAAATTCTATATTATTTATTTAAGCCTACTACAGAAATTTCATTATTACTACTCGTAATGGAGTAAAAATAAAATTGTATCTATATATAGTAAGTTATACAAATATTTGGGAGTTGTCTCCTTACTCCAAGTTGTATAGATACATACACATCTTTACTCTTTGCTCTCCGTCCGTATATATATATATTTTACCTTTGTTTTTCCTCTGGAGTACAGCATAAAATCCGTGTTGTAGTAAATACGTTTTATTAATACAAAATAAACAACAACACAAAAACGTGGTGCGCGTAAAAAATAATTTAAGTTTCCTTCTTAGTAACGTATCTCTCTTTCTCTTTGTTATAATATTGTTAGAGATTATGTCCACAGGACATAACCTACCTTTGTAATAAATAACGTATCCTTAAATATGTAGCGCGGACACAAATTTACGTATGTCTGTGTTACCTTTATTGTCTATGTGTCTCTTTAACTGTTGCGGTCATAAAGAAAAGTTTATTTTTATAATAGCGTATTATATTCGTGTGATTATAATTTTTGCAGTTTTTAATACTATGGGCTGTAAGATCAGCTTTAAAATGCATAATAAAACTAACATGATTTTTATCTACAAAAAATACTTAAGGCCTGATGCAGTAAGACTTTTAAGCGTGAGGCTAAAAAATTGTCATTTAAAGCCCTCAGTTTCTCTAGTGATAGAATGTATCGATTTATTGAATCAGGAGTTATATATTTTATTCAACAAGAATAAAATGCATTAGGAAAGACAGTGAAATCTTCAGAAATATCTTGCAAATCGAAGTTAACCCCTCGCTTAGTGTCACATCGGGCCAATCTAGGAAAACAAACATTTATGTTTTTTTTTTATAATTCCTTTATTTACAATCTGTTTTTATACCACAATAAGCAAATTTGTTAAACTTAAATAAACTTAACATAATCTGGACACTAATCCAGTTAAATTATTTACAACTTTGTAAAATAATATATCATTTTCTATAAGGTAAATCTAATATATGGTGCCTTTTCAGTCTATATATTTCCTCACTTTCATCTAATAAGTTTGTCAATGTATCTTGAACTATGTCTACTAATATCGTCTTGAACTGTAGTAATCTGTAAATCTTTGTAAATATTGTTATTAGTTACGAACCATGGTGCATTTGTTATCAATCGTAGAGTTTTTGATTGGTATCTTTGCAACATTTCAATATTAGAATTACTAGCTGTCCCCAAAGCTGTATGCCATAAGTCCAAACTGGTTTCAGTATTGTTTTGTAAATAAGAAGTTTATTGTTAATAGTAAGCTCTGATTTTGGATTAAGAAGTCAATACATTTTTCTTGTTTTTATATTTAATTGTTGCCTTTTTGCTTTAATGTGATCTTTCCAAGTAAGTCTGCGATCTAGGTGAAGACCAAGATATTTAACTTTAGTTTGTTTTGGGATTTGAGTTCCATTTAATGTAAGCACTGAACAATCTCCTTTTCTTAGAGTAAACGTTACATGGGTAGATTTTTGGGTATTAACTTTTATATTCCATTTCTGTAGCCATAACTCAATGTCGTTAAGTTGAGTTTGGTTCGTTGCTGAAGCAATATCTGCTTTATCACTTGTTGCTATTAAAGCTATATCATCAGCATATGTTGCAACTGTTACATTTTCTCGGATAGGCATGTCCGATGTGAATATGGTGTAAAGGACAGGACCTAAAATACTACCTTGTGGAATTCCCGCTTTATTGAACATATATCGGAAGTTTTTAGCATTTACTTTTACGTAGAAGAATCTTTGGTTAAAGTATGACTTAATGAGGAAATAATATGGTGATGGAAGTAATTTTTTTAATTTGAATAGAAGTCTCTGGTGCCAAACTCTATCGAAGGCTTGTTGGATGTCTAAAAACGCAGGCGAACAATATTGTTTTCGTTCTAATGCATCCCTTATAATGTTGACTATCCGATGACATTGCTCAGGAGTGCCATGATGTTGCCGAAAACCAAATTGGTAGTCTGGAATTATGTTTTTTCTTTCCAGCACTGGTAATAATCTACGTAAAAATATTCTTTCAAAATTTAGTTTTTAAATTAAGAATGTTAGCAGGTAATTTTAACACCAACAGTCCTTGGTCGGTCTTGCATCAAGTCATGCCAAAAAATTTTAAACCACTACAAGTCTGCCCTGCCTTGCTTGGCTATGACTTACCGAAACTTATTGACATGTGTGTTTTCGTAATCAATTTTTGCTACGAAGTTTGTTTTTTACAATTAAGACATTTTATTTTGTATATTTTATATTTTTTTTATCTAAATGCTTGCTGATGTATAACATATTTTGTTTTTCCAATCGGTGCAAAAGTTATATATTTTTTCACGAGAAAACCATGGATTTTTCAAATTTAATCCGGCAAAACTTACCGACTGGCCTTAAATTTAGAGTATTATTTGGCAATTTTTTTATTTTATCAATTTTTCATTTTAGCGATTTTTGAGTTCGGCGATTTATGATTTTTGCAATTTTTTGATTTTGAAGATTTTTGCTTTTGGCGATTCCGCCCACATTTTCCACGACTACTCACATTGGCAAATAATGTACTTGTCATAAGTCTCAAGACCGTCGTTTTCATAGTACTTGATTTCTTTATAGGAGACGCCACGCCCACTAATATATGATGGACTTGTACAAAGTGTGAACGCTTTCCCTATTATAGCAGACCACTTATATGATATAATATATTTACTTTGTATGGGTGGTGCCCTGCCCACTGTTCCAATTGTGCCAATTTCTTGTTCGAGCCTTTGGATCACGCAAATGTTCTCACTATTACAGTACTACAGATATATGTAATTTATTTTCTACTTTGTATGGGGCTGCCATGCGCATTTGTCCGATCCCGCCCATTTGTTATCGGACTACTCAGAGTAATAGTAGGTAGTTAGGTATAATACTTAATATGATATAAAAGATCACTTCGTGTAGGAGGTGCTCACTAAAAATATCAATTAATATTCAGGCACAAAGGAAGACCGGTTCTGCGGTTTAGTCTCCTATAAGATGGAAACAAACAAACATACCTAATTTCGATTTTATATATCTGTGGTCACAAGCATTAACCGCCTAAGTCGAAAATCATGCTTTTGAGAAAAATTACTTTTTACATATGGGGCTTCATTACGACTTACGTCAGAATGTTTTCATTTATAACTTTTTGAATAAACAGTGTTAGAGAAATGGGGATTTCACGCTAATATAAAGCGTTTTTAGTGGAACATGATAGCAAAGATAACCCAAATCGTTCTTAAGTCGAATTAGGCAGTTATCGCTTGTGACCACAGATATATAGATTAGGGTGACAGCGGTTTGTATGAAAAAAAATTTTTGGTCGAATTTTGAGGTTGCGCATCGGATTATTGCGACACTAGATCTAAAGCTTCAGTGCGCAAAATATGAGGCAAATTGAACTATGCTTTCTGGACGCGCATTGAGGTCAAAGTTCAAATATGCATTTATACGTCAAAATTATCAAAAAAAAAAAAAAAATAAATAATTTTTCACAAAAATTTTTATACTAGTAATTGCGTTTCAATTAAATTAAATAATAAACCATAATCTAGAGTAAATTATCTTTCTAAAAAAACAACAAAAACTATTATCGGTTGAAAAACGGCCAAGTTATATCAAGTTCCCAAGGCAATAAATGCGCCGCAGCCCACTTGATCAAGAAAATCGAGCTCGGATTTTTAAAGACATTGAAATAATTTACAACAACATTTTTGTATTCTCCTGATCCCAGAATGATCTTGTGTAAAGTATTTTGCATCTCGTCTATTGTTATGCCACTCTAAATTTATATCAAATTGGCACGTATTTTTTTAGCACTATTTCAAAATCTCCAATTTTGCTTTTTCAAAAATTTTGTTCAACAAATTTACGGGAATGAATGATTGGACTTTAGGGTCTTATTAACAAAATATACTTGATTAAAAATGCCAAATACTGTAGGTATACTATTCTTAATTTGGCGAGGGCAGCGTTTTAACTTCAGCGGATTTGAAGAAAAATGTGATTTCTTATACTTTTTCAACTTTTAGGTTACATCTTTTTGGTGTAATCATAGTACTCAATCATAGTACTCAATATATATGATTTAAAAGATCACTTCGTGTGGGATGTGCTCACTAAAAATAACAACAAATATCCAGGTACACAGGGACATCGGTTCTGTGGTTTAGCCTCCTATAAGCTGCAAACAAACAAACATACATAATTTCGCTTTTATATACATAGATGTGGTCGGGATATAATGAGTTTGTGCTGATGTGTGATACTAGCAAAAACATTTCACCAATACCCTCCTTTTGTTATACCAATCAAGTTATTGATTCGATTTATCGGTGTTCGTCCGTCCATACGTCCGCCCGTTAAACGACCCTATCTCTTAATTCCAACTAATTAGAAAAAGAATATAAGCACATACCAAATTTAAGTGGCATTACTACTATTTATTTTATTTTTTTGGATATGAAAGAGTTCATGCCAAATCTTATATTTATATAGGGACTAGGTCGAAAAATGGGACCGATCCTGACCATATTTGGTAAGGTCACTTAGTTTTTGCAGAAACATATACAAACCTAATTTGAGAAAAATCTGTGATATATTTTTAATTTTTGATAGATATAAGTGAAGATCAGGAATCAGCTTTATATGGGGGTTATGATAAAAAATTGTCCTACAGGATTTATTTTTTGGCATGCTGATTAATGGATATAATAAACAGACGATCCGTTTAATAAAATATGGCAAAGCGATTTCTTGTGACCGATACAACTTTGTTAGTTTTAAACCGATTTTGACCAAACACACCTTATTTGACAGGTATTTTTTTTAGCTGTCCACCAGGTTTACAGTTTTGCACCATCTAGAACATTTAAATTTAATGAATTAAAAAGATTAAAAAAATATTGAAAGAAATAAATTTAATGAAAAAAAAAAAAAAACTATGTGAGTCTGATCACAGGGGGAGATGTGTAAACATCTATTTACACATCAATTAAAATCAAACAGTAAGCGCCATCTATGTATAGCAAGCAACTGCTATAGTTGTTATTCTTGATGGTTGTAGTTATTTGCTATAGATTTATGGCGCTTTCTGTTGGTTGTTGAATCAGCTAAATAAATTTAAATCATAATCCTTGCCCCAATGCACTTACATATACTCACACCGATTTTACGTTGTTTTTGTGATTGTATTGTGAAATAGATTTTTACCCCCTGAGCGCATAGATGTTTACACATCAAAATAAAATTTCCTAGAATTTTCACTCGAATTTCCAGGGCTGGGCTCTGCTAGTATTATATCATACAGTGACCACATAGTGGTATAGGGAATACTAAGCCCATATGAAGCTGATTTCCGATCTTCACTTAAATATATCAAAAAATAAATATTTTTAAAAATTTTGTTTATATATATTTTTGAGAAAAAAAAATAAATATGGTCACGATGGGTTCATTTTTTCACCTAGTCCTCATATAAAACAAACATCAGATATGAACGTTTTATATCTACACGTCACAAATTAATAACAGTACCATTAAAAATTGGTTTATTTTTATTTTCTATATCAAGTTATTGAATCAGCAAACTTAGATTCAAACCCTGTCTCGAAACGCATGGTATGGGGTATTGTACAGTTGATCCAGACCGGCCATAATTTTCTTAGACCGGCCATAATTTTCCTTGGCATGGCTGAATTTAACACTCTTACTTTATTATCTTATAATATTTGCAGTGGTTGTCTAGTCTAGCAAATGGCTTTAAGATGTTTTTTAGTGTATAAATTGTTCTTAAAAATTATATCTAGATTAATGTTATACGTACTTAATAAGAATTATGTTTAGCCCATAGTTCTGTGCTTTGTTTTCAATCTTTAGTTTTTTTTCTGTACATTTTTAATGCAGTACATTTGAAGTATATTTTTTTATCTATTTGTTTCTTTGGCTTGTGTATAATTAATTTGTATAGTGCGTGTTTGTTACAAAAGAAAAGAAAAACGTCTTCGATAATGGACTTATGGATTACTGTGTTGTGGTTGTTATTATTACTGACAATTAAACATGAGCTTTTTATTGTTAAGGTTGCATTGTTTGGTATGAAGCTAAGATCGTGGGAAAAAAGATTAATCAGATTTTTATTAATAAACCTTTTATGAAAGTATAAGTGGGCTTCATTATCTATTATTTAACAGGCTCTCAAATGTATCAGTTTTAAAAAAAAAGTCAATAATTAATGTCTAATATTGAGCTAAAACAAAACATTTATGAGATTAAATTTTGTAAAATCAAATACAAAGCTGCTGCACATACACTGGGTTGAAAAAGTATGCGTACACCTAAAATTACAAAGAGATAAAACTAACTAAAATTATTAAGCTATTTTTTAGTTTTTTATAACCCTACTTAAAAATTTTATGGAGGTAAAAACTAAAAAGCAGTAAAAAAAATTCATAAAAAAAATATTCGTACATTTGAAAGATTAATTCAAAAATACTAAATTCACGTTAACTTTTACTTAAGCTAGTAAATTGTAGAATATCCTTTGCATTGACGGCCTCTGTAAACCAATTTGGTATCGACTTAACCAATTGTAAAGTATCATCTTTATTTATTTAACCCACTCAAACCAAATGACGTGTTTAAATCTTTTCTTTGAGGTTATTTTATGCTGACGGACTCTGCACTCCCTTAAAACCCCCACAAATGCTCTATACTATTATAATCGTGTTATTTGTATGGTGATTTGAATTGCTTTTTTTATTGTAGAACAACCGCAACTTGACATTGTGCGAAGTGTGTTTTTGATCATTATCCTATTGGAACCGAAAATCTTCTCCAGGGCCAAGCTGTTGTGCGCTTTGTTTAATATTTTGTTCTTAAATATTTATTTACCGGATTTGATCGATTATAGACTCAATAAAGACGCCACAATGCCACCTCCTTGATATTTAACCGTTGACAAAAGATTTTCTTTACTTACTGCAGTTCCAATTTCTCGCCGAACTAAAGCCAAAAATGCAAAACTTGCTTTCATCACATTCCTATAATTCTGGAGCATTGTTTGCACACTAATTTGAAAACTCCATACGTTTTTCTATTCATATCGGAATGAATGGTATCTTCATGGATGTCTTCTTCGAAGGCTTCTTTAATTTTTGTAATAATTTGGGAGGCAGTAATTGGTTGATTCTGTTCACTGAACTGAAAATAGTTCGCTTTTCGCGCTCAGTTCATTTCCAGAACAAGGATTTGACAAAACTGAATTGGTGGAATTCCAGTTTTGAAAGACGTAATACAATGAGGAATGGCTTCTGCTTATGATCCATATGCGTTAATTTCGAAGTTTTGGGATAATTTGTCTCTTGTCAGCGCATTTCTCTGATTTTGGGGCTTATCTCAAAATATAGTTTCCAAAAGAAATATAATTAAGTCAATTCAACTTTATAGAAACAAGTTTGTCATCTACTAAAATAACAGACCTAAAAATCGTCACATAATTCATGGGATTTTCCTAATAGTAAATGTGTGTAAACAAAAAAAATTACTACAACCATTTCGGAAGTTTTTTGAAAACAAAGTAAAATTCCCAACGTGCTAATGGTAAAAAGTTCGTAATTCAGTATATTTTATAATTTTTCTATTAATACATATTGACAATTTCCTCTTTCAAGTGTGGAAATAGTTTTTACAGCTAGTGCATTTGCGGTATCTGTTGTTACATTCTAGCTAACCTAGTTGTCAATAATGCTTAGTAGACAGTGAACGAAATTTAAGATCAAAATAAACAAATTATCGTAGTGAATTAAAAATTTAAATTTAATTAAATTCTAAGTATTAAATTTTAAGTAAAAGTTAGAATGCTAACATCCTGTATTAATAATAAAAAAAACTAAGAAAATTATAGTCAGAGTAAACCGATACCTTAACCTTGCGTTTTGAGAGAAAGTCTCAGATCCAACTAATATGATATGGAAAATAAGCATAAACCAAATTTGAGTTCCATTGTTATTAATTATTTTTTTTTTCCTGCAGATATGAAAATTTAATATCTCAAGTTATATATACATGGGGACCTGGTCAAAAAATGAACCGATTATGACCTTATTTTTTAAACACTTATTTCTTGCAAAAACATATAGAAACCAAATATGAGAAAAAATTGATTTAACTGAAGACTGAAGGGAAACAGCAAATATCAAATATCAAATATCGTCAAGATCAGTCAATTTTTCGACTTAGTCCCCATATAAATATTAGGGTGGCCCTTCATTATATGGAAGAAAAAAAGTGTTCAAACTCTCATTCGCATCACCTAGAAATATGCGAATAGCAAAAAAACTGAGAAATACAAAGCTTTGGGCCAATCAAAAAACAGTTAGAGGTGGCGCAACGCGATTAAAAATTTCAAGTGTGTTTAAATGAGGAAAATATGACTTTTTTCATATTTTACGAAAACTTCGTTCTATTCTTTAACAAATTGTTATATAATTCGGGATCAGTATTATTATCTTTTCAAAAAGCTATAAAACTTCAGAATAGAATAAAACCTCTCCAAGAAATAGAAAATGCCCCAGACCACTTTTGTGCCAAAAAAAACTAGGTCATGAAATTTTATGGCATTTTTTTCAACTTTGAGAAATTAATTAAAGCCATTATTTTTATTTTTTTTGGTCTCTATACTTATGTGTACTCAGATATGAAGTATTGTTTTATTACCACGTTGTTAACCTATTGCGCATTGAGACCGAAAATGGGAAATTTTATTGATGAAATCTTGAAAACTCCGTTTTCAAGTTTTAAATTATTTAAAAAATGGATCTGGCAATTAAAGGTTTTGTTAAATAAATGCTACGGATTAACTGTGTGAATTTTTAGGCTAATTTTATTTTTGCGGATTTCGAGAAAAATGGGATTTTTGTAAAATATTCTGTAAATGTAAAATTCATCACCTTTCTGCATTTAAATGTTACATTATATCTTAATAGCCTAGATTTTCTGAAAAAAATAATATGACCCCTTTAAACCTTTTGGAATTGGGGTCACATATGACCCCAAGCAAATATAAGACAATTTATTCAAAAAATTAAAATATTTTGTAAGTTCTGTTGAATTTTTAGATGGGACGCCTAAACTACAATTACCAAATGTGTAGAACTTCCATTCCTGAGATTTGGGATAAATCCGAGAACGTTTACCCATTATTTGCCAAGGCTAGCTTTGGATTTTAAGATATTTTTAAATATAAATTACCGAAAACGAGTTTTTTATTAAACTCGATGAAACCACTATTTAGAATTTAAGAAAAATAATTCGGTTAATTTTTATATATTTAACCCTTTAGTGCTCCGGGGATCAAAATAATTAATTGTAGTATATCTTTGGTGCAGTTATCTGCTTATTGCTCCCGAATATAAATTAAAGCAACTTTGAACCGATTTTGTTATAAAATTATTTTATGTATAAAATATATTTATATTTTTCTAAATAAAATAAGAAGACCTACAAATGACCCAAAGCTAATAAAAAACAATTTATTGAAAAGAATATGAAATATAAAATTAATTCTATTTATTTTGTTGTATTTAAGGATGATTTAGTGTGCGATTCAAATTGTTTTCTGTAATCACTTACGAATTGCAATAAGTATTGCTTTTCCTGTCCTTTCTTTGTTAATATATTATCATACTCTACAATCAATTTAACGCCGCGTTCTGCTGTATCATTTACCACTTTTATTTTTGAAACAATATCACTTCAAATGGTCCGCTTTTATAAGTTTCAGTATCATTCCAGTACAGAGGATCTTCGAGCAAAAAGCAGATAATTCCAGCAAAGATATATCACAATGGATTATTTTGATCCCAGGAACACTGAAGGGTTAACGAAATAAAAATTAACCGAAATATTTTTCTTAAATTCTAAATAGTGGTTTCATCGAGTTAAATAGAAAAATTCGTTTTCGGCAATCTTATATATTAAAAGAATTTATGAATAAACTTTGCATGCAAGATTTTTTCAATATTTTTCTTCTCTTAAACCTCTATAACTAGAGTTCTGATTAACGTAGGCTGTTGACATAGGTCTAAGAACACTCAGTGGATCAAGCTCCTTCTTTTGAGCTATTAATTGCTTAAATTCGTTGGGTTTGAGGAAACTTATGCCTGGAGAATCAACTTTACTTTTACTGTACGTTAACTTATCTTGGCATATTTTGGCATTACTGTACGTTAACTTCTCTTGGCAAATTCGTTGGGTTTGAGTAAAGTTATGCGTGGACAATCAACTTTACTTTTACTGTACGTTAACTTATCTTGGCATATTTTGGCATTACTGTACGTTAACTTCTCTTGGCAAATTTTGGTATTATATTATAAAAATTAGTATAATATAATATAATGCTGCGGAGCAGCAGGGGTGCTCTATTTTTATTTAAAAATATCTTAAAATCCAAAGCTGGCCTTGGCAGATAATGGGTCAACGTTCCCAGATTTATCCCAAATTTTAGGAACGAAAGTTCTACACATTTCGTTATTATAATTCAAGCATCGCATCTAGAAATTCAGTAACACTTACAAAATATTTAAATTTTTTGAATAAATTATCTTTTATTAGCTTGGTTTCATATGTGACCTCAATTCCAAAATGGTTAATGGGGTCATATTATTTTTTTTCCGAAACCCTAGGCGCTTAAGATAAAATATAATATTTAAAAGTAGAAAAGTGATGAATTTTTGATACAAAGTATTTAGAAAGAGTACATTTACTGAGTATTTTACAAAAATCCCATTTTTTTTTTGAAATCCGCAAAAAAAAAATCCTTGTCAATAAAATTTTGCCGTAGGGATTTAGCTAAAAATTCACACAGCTAATCTGTAACAAAACTTTAAAGTGGTAGTTCCATTTTTTAAAATTTTGTTAAAAAAAATTTTTTAAAACTTGAAAAAGGATTTTTCAAAATTTTATCAAAAAAATTTCCCTTTTTCGGTCTCAATGTGCAACAGGTTAACAACGTGGTAATAAAACAATACACTATATCTGAGTATTTATAAGTATAGGAACCAAAAAAAAAAATGGCTTTAATCAATTTCTCAAAGTTGAAAAAAAATGCCATCAAATTTAATGACCTAGTTTTTTTTGGCACAAAAGTGGTGTGGGTCATTTGCTATTTCTTGGCGAGTTTTTATTCCATTTTGAAGTTTTATAACTTTTTGAAAAGATATATTAATACGAATCCCGAATTATATAACAATTTGTCGAAAGAATTAAACCATAGAACGAAATTTTCGTAAAATATGAAATTTTCAATCGCGTTGAGCCACCTCTAATTGTTTTTTGATTGGACCAAAACTTTGTATTTCTCATTTTTTTGCTATTCGCTTATTTCTAGGGGGGTGCGATCGAGAGTTTGAACACTTTTTTATTAAGGGCCACCCTAATATATAGCATCCGATATGAAATTTTTTAGATCAACAGGCAAAGAATTTAATAAGAATTCCACTCAGATTTAGGTTATTCTTATTTTCTATACCAAATTAGTTGGAAATGTATGGCCGACTTTAAAATTCTCACATGTTTTATTTTTTATTTTCAGATAATAATCAACTCTAAACATTAAATCGCACATCTCATACCAAGCTACTCTTCAGCTGTAGACGCTGCGCCTCTATAAAACCCATTTCTTAACCAAAAATTACCTCAACATGGGTAAAGATCAAGAATTCCTAGAAGCTGCACGCAATGGCAACTTTTCTTACATCGAAAAAGTTATTAATCAAAAAGCAAAACGTGCAGGACCTCTTGCAAGTCTGCGAAGAGGTACTGGTGTCAATGTGCAAGATAGCGGTGGTTACTCGGCTTTACATCATGCCTGCATAAATGGACATACCGATATTGTTAAATTACTCTTGAGCCATGAAGCATCATCTAATTTACCCGATATGAGAGGATCATCGCCACTGCATTTGGCAGCGTGGGCAGGAGAAGAGGAAATTGTTAAAATGTTGCTAACACATCCATATCGGCCGGCAAATCCAAATTTACAGACCATTGAAAAGGAGACACCACTACACTGTGCAGCACAGCATGGTCATACAGGGGTTTTGTCGATATTACTAGCTCACGAAGCAGATCCGAATATGAGAAATACCAGAGGAGAAACTCCGTTAGATTTAGGCTGTCAATATGGCAGACTGCAAGCAGTACAAATGTTAATAAAAGCTCATCCCGAATTAATAGCACCCTTCACAAGACAAGCTACGGAAAGTCAAACCAATAATGGATCTAGGCATTCTTCGCCAATACCACATTCCGGTTCGATATCAACACCATCACCTTCATCACCATCGGTACTCTCACCACCAGCTACACCCACACGTTGTGTCTTTCCACACACCTGTCTTCATTTGGCTAGTCGTAATGGCCACAAACAAGTGGTTGAAGTTTTGCTGAGGGCAGGAGTTAATGTCAACCTGTTAACACCTTCAGGTTCAGCTTTACATGAGGCCGCCTTATGTGGCAAAGAAACCGTAGTGAGAACATTATTAAAAGCCGGCACAGATCTCAATGCCACAGATGCTGAAGAACGTACAGTTTTGGATATTCTCAAAGAATTTCCACCACATGTCACAAAGCATATTGTAGATGTAATTAACAGTAAGTATTTAATTAGTTTTAAGATCGCAGACAAGCTTGCTGTTATAATTCAATTGCAGACTTTCGCAATCAAATGGATACTGATGATGGTGACGAGGTTATCTATCGTCATCAGCAGCCACCACAGCAGTATGGCCAGCGCAGCAATAATCCCAGTAGTCAGTTTCAAAAGCAACAACATAATAATCATTATCATTTCAACTCCAACAATCATCTACTGAACCATTCTTTGTCTATGCAACAATCCGCCTATAACAAGCAGAGATTTAGTTCCGGTTCCACATTTAATGGTGGTGGCAAGTCGTTAGATAGTGGTTTACAATTAGATGAGACTTCACCCAGTACTGGTGGTAATCGTTTTTATCACGATACTCTGAATTCACCTGTTCGCAGTCAATCGAATACATCACAAAAGTAAGTTGAGTGGGTAGCTGATATTTTGTAAACAATGTGATGATATTTATTTTCTTATTTGTAGTGACATTGGTGTCAGTCCTTCATCATCGCTGAGCAGTTTTGAACCAGCTTCGATATCACCAAGATCACGATGTTCGACAGGTATGAACAATTTAACTTTGAGAAATAAAAGTTTTTTTCTTCTCATTAATTGACTTCGTCATGGAAGGGATTTAAAAAAGATTTAATAAATATACAACCAGCTCGTTATGGCTTTCAAAACATGCAACTTTTTAACACCAAACCGATTTTTGTTATTTTAAATGTTTGCAACATACATAAAAAGCATGTTATACCAAGGCGATTATAGTTTAGAAGATTGTCATTGGTCAAAATTTGTCAATAGAAAAATAATTCTAGTCACGTCAATTTCCTTATATGGTGAAACATTGTATTCTAAATCATTTTCGACAATGAAAGCCTCAGCTGTTACATAAACATGGTCAGAAATTCAGATTTTTTTTAAAATTAAATCTTTCGTATGAATTTTATTCTGTTTATTTAAAAAACATTAATATTTTTACACCTTATTCAGGGTAAAATTAGTTTGCGGTGATGTTTGCAACTACCAAAGATATTTGACCTCTTGTTATAGCAAGCTATTTTGCTATGTCCGTCCATCTGTGTATCCCTGTAAACCATGTAAGCAAACTACAGGTCGTAATGATTACACTGTCGTGCTTTGCTACGACTTACCGAGACTTATTGACATGTAAGATTTCATAATCGATTTTCCCTACGAAGTTTTTATTGTACAATTGAAACATTTTATTTTATTTTTTGTTTTTTATTTGAATGCTTGCTCTATACAATATTTTTTGTTTTCTCATTCGGTGTAAAAATTATCAAATTTTTCGGCATTCCTACTCTGGAGCAAGCTACATACAGCTGCCCAAGAGAAAAACATGGATTTACCAAATTTAATCCGGCAACATCTAACGATTGGCCTTGAATTTAGAATATCATTTGACAGATTTTTATTTTAGCGATTTTTAATTTTAGCGATTTTTGATATTGGCGATTTTTGAAATTGGCAATTCCGACCATATTTTATACTCCTACATACATTGGTAATTAAGTTACTTGTCAAAAGCTTTAAGACTATCGCGTTCTTAGTACTTCATATTTTTTTGTGTAGCAGGAATAACGTCCACTACTCCTATCCCGTCCATTTTTTATCTGACTACTCACATTAATATCTGATAGACTGTGACAAAGTGTCAAAGCTATGTCTTTTTTAGTAATCCAGTTATATTTAAATATTTACTTTGCACGGAACGCACCATTCCCGACCAAATCAAATATAGCACAAAAAATCGCCAAAACCGAAAATCGCGAATATCAATAATCGCCAAATCAATAACCGCCTAAATCAAAAATCGCCAAAATCAATAATCGCCCAAATCAAAAATCGCCAAAAACCGAAAATCGCGAATAACAAAAATCGCCAAAAATCAAATATGGCCTAAACAAAAATCTACAAAATCAAAAATCGCCAAAATTCACCAAAATAGAAAAATCGCATAATATAAAAATCACCAAAGCCAAAACTCTCCAAAATCAAAAATCGACAAATTCAAGCATCGCAAAAACAAAAATCGACCAAACCAAATATAGCACAAAAAATCGCCAAAACCGAAAATCGCGAATATCAAAAATCGCCAAACCAATAATCGCCTAAAAAAAATCGCCAAAAATCGGAAATCGCGAATAACAAAATTCGCCAAAATTAAAAAAATCAACAAAAAATCTACAAAATCAAAAATTGCCAAAAACAAAAATATTAAATAACAAGTAAGAAAATTATAGTCGGTCTGGACCGACTATATGATACCCTATACCATGCTTTTAGAGAACCTATCTCGTAGGCCCAACTAACTGGACATAGAAAATAAGCATATAACAAGTGGGTGGGATTTTTATTAACTCTTTTGGCTGCAGATATGAAAAAGTTCATATCGGCTGCTATATCTATCTATATGGGGACTAGGCCCAAAAATGGACCGATCCTGACTATGTTTGGTAAAGTCTTTTGTATTTTGTAGAAATATATACAAACAAAATTTGAGAAGAATCAGTGCAATATTTTTGTTTTTTGATAGATTTAAGTGAAGATGGGGAAGCAGCTCTATATGGGGCCTATGACTAAGAGTTGTCCCATAGGAATCATTTTTGGACTACTCATTAATTGATGTAATAAACGCATACAAACACAATTAGAGTAAAATCTATATGACAATTTGGATCTTATGGCAATTTAAGTCGATTTCATAGGAGGTCATTTGTATGGGGGCTAGGTCTGAACATGGACCGATTCTCACCAATTTCAATAGCGTTCATCCGATAAAAGCTTATATACTAAACTTCATCAAAATATGTTCATATTTGCGACCTGCAGTTTAATTACACGGTTTACATGCACACACATACGGACGGACGGACGGACGGACGGACGGACGGACATCGTTAAATCCAATCAGTTAGTGATTCTGATCCGATCGGTATAATAAAAGGTGAGTCTATGTCAAATATTTTTGGGAGTTACAAACAGCAGCACAAAGTCATTATACTCAAACCACATAGTGGTATAGAGTACAAAAAATTGTATTCCAATTTTTTTTTGTTGCGATACGCTAGGTGTAGAGCTAGCAAAAACTATATAAATAAAGGTTTTGTTAAATACCACGAACATGATCTTATATATCGTATTTCCTAGGGATAGGCCTTTCAAGTACCTTCTGTTTCATGTCTGATTTGTATATGGTTTCTTTAGATCAAATTGTGTCTTGATCTTCTTTACACGATACCAAGATTAAAGTGATCACATTTTATTATTGAAGAGAACTTTGGCAAAAATCATTAAACGAGACCCATGATGCTCGAATGTGCCATCGTGAAAAATACGCATGGCAAAGATTATTTCCAATGTTAAAAATTTTAGAAGAACGTAATATACTTAATTGATAGGCTAGGCGATTTCTTGTGATCGATGTTTTGTTCTACCGTTTTATCCCGATTTTGATCAAACGTATATTACTTGAAAAGGAATTCTTTTTAGACGTTTTTCAGATTTACAGATTTCTAAATTTTTTCCTTTTTTTAATAAATTGCATTTAAAGTTGCTACTAACACATACATAAAATTATACGTATGCTATATGTGTTTTATAAAATTTGTTAATGTGTTTGTTAATGAATTTGTTTTCTTCATTCACAATAATAATAAACCATAAAAGTGTTGGCTTGTGAATTGGCTAAGATGAGAAATAAAGCTGTCTAGAAATTGCACTCGAATTTCGAGCGCTGGAATCTGCTAGTATACTTAATTATAACAGGGATTCCCACAAGTTTCTTATGAAAGCGCAAACACTAATACTTATAAATGAAACAATTTTTTTCATATATTGAAAAAAAAAAGAAAAAATATTATCTGAAATAAAATGTATTAAAATGCTTTGCAATATGATATTTTGTGTAAGTCTGAATAATTTAAAAGCATATCAAATATTCTGCTTCAACCTTAAAGTTATAAGTGAAAAACAATCACTTTCACACTTCTCGTCTGAACACATGAAGCTCATTTTGTAAAGTAATAATTTGAATTTTAAACGCAAGACTTACATTGACTTTTCCAAGTGATTTTTAATTCACAGCTGCAAACTATTTTTTAAGCGGAATTATACGTTAGAAGCCAACAACCCCTCATTGAATATTTCGGTCGCTAATATGTACCAACAAAGCATACGAAGGTGTTCTTGTCTTGTTCTCTGTTATAAGCAAGAAATAGCAACATAAAACGAAAAAGACAAAATTGTTCGTGAATTTTTTATTTCTTAGTGCTGAGTGCTGGTGTGTGTATTAGAATACACTGCCTGTGGCTAAACGCTAAAAAACACGTGAATAGCCTTACACTCCTTTTTTTGGATTATAACAATTTAATATAATTTTGCAGGCCGAGTCTAAATCAGTGGTCCGAATTGCTCTGACACATCTAGAAATTTATTACTGGCATTAAAAGTTTAAAAATTATAAAAAAAAACTATGTATTAATTTTATATACTTTTAAAATTTTAGGTTTAAATATTTTTTTAAATTTTTAAAATATAAATTGATCTTTATTTTTAATTTTTTAAATTTGTATATCAATAAAATAATACAAACGTGACAGAATATAAGAGACCACGGATTCAGAGGCACATTGTATCGTCTTTGGATATTATAAACACACACAAACCAAACTCGATCACGTTATATTTAATAACTTAAACCCCAGGACAATATAAGTTGCCTACATGTCACATTTCTTGAAAATATATTATCATTTGAGATCTGTAGTTTGCCTACAAGGTTTATATGGACACACGGACAGACAGACGGACATCAATAGGAGATTAAGTGGATCCAGATTAATTATTTATGATACTTACAAACACCAGCACAAACTCAACACCACATAAAGTACAATTAACGCCCAGAAAAATATTTAATGCAGATTAGGTACCTCTACACAATATTGGGTATGAAAGGTTTCAGCTAAATATTTTAAGAATAAAACCATAGGCGCGGTGAATCTGAACATTCGTGCAGAATTTCTCAAAAAAAAGGATATGCATATATATAGGAACATAAAAAGATTTTTTTTATATCTTAACGAGTGCTGGGTAAAAAATTTAGTTACGGTGTAATAAAGCCCGAAATATGGCAAAAAAAATGATTTTTGAGAAAACCAGATGTGAGTTTCTTAATAGAAAAATATTCAACAATATATACTCTGTCTTGTGTCTCCATTATTCATCAGAAAGTGTACACGCAGAAAAATAATATTCAGCCAAATTATTCTAAAGTTATATAACTCTATCAACAGCAATTTAATAGCAGCTACCCATTTTCTTTTGTGATAAAATAAAAGATCAAGGAACACATAATTGTAGTCATAACCAACTTGAAATGCGGTTACTAATTTCATAGGAATCCTGTTGGCAATAAATTCGGTATCCACAATAAATCTGCTGGACATAAAATTATTTTTAAAATTTCCATATTTACGGTTTCTCTTAATTAAAATATTCCCCTTTACAGGAGGTGTCTCCAGCTTTGTTGGAAATAACCAGCCATTGAGTAGCTTTGGCCCCGGAGGACCACCCAAAAAACCACCTAGACGCAATCTATCTGTATCACCCACAAACAGTGGGCAAACATTTAGTTATACGTCTCCCAATCATCAACAACACAATAACCATGGAAGACGACACACTCGTAGCCCCTCGAATGAAAGCCCCTACTCACAACAGAGTCACAGTAGTGTAGGTGGAATAAGTTTTGATGATGCACAATTAACAGATCGCCAGAGAGGAAATCGTTTGTTTGCTAGCGCAAGGGAAACTGCACGAACATCCGGAGGAATATCATTGTCATCAAGTAGTGAGTTCGATAAGGACAACATAAACTATCATTCACATATACCTCTTTTTTAGCTGATATGTTAGAAAAACGTCATCATACGATTGATGGGGAAAATTTAGTGCCAAATTCAAATCAGGATATAACCAATTCAATGAAGAGACCAAAACCAGCACCAAGAAATATAAATAACATTAATGATGACACTACTAGCAGTGAAAATACAGAATTAAAATCGTACAATCCCAATAGGAAATTGAAAAGGAATAGGAACAGTTAGTAAGTATTTGAAAAAGATAATTTAAAAAGAGAAAAAATATTCCTCCTTATATTTATTAGCTCCCTTACATTGGGGGAACAGGATGAAAAAGGTGACGAAAATAAACCTCAAATACCCCAAAGTCCCACAAATTACAAACAACCACCCACACCCGACCATCCGCCTCCATCCTCGAGTCAGGCTGAGAAAACCATACACGAACGCATACGCCCTTTGAGTCAGGAATACAAGCGCAGATCAGCTTTACTACAGTTGCAAAAACAACAACAGCTATTGATTGATATGGGAACCTCACCTTTAAGGCAAGCTAGTAATAACAGCAACAATCCAACATCACATTATGATTATGCGTACATACAACCATCGCCTACAAAACTTAAAGCAAATATAGTTTCACCAAACATCTACTCCACTATTGGATCACGAGGTATAAGAGGTTCCTTGGCGTCACTCAGTTCTTGTGTCTCTCTCTCTGATCACAGTGGTTCTACTGATCATGTCGAGGAATTTGTGGGAGATCAACCACTGGCTGGTCTACTCAAAGGTTCGGCTGCTTTTAATAATAAACAAAAACTAGAACCTGCCTATGCGACGGTCAATAAGGCATCCAAACTAAACCCACCTCAAGTCCTATTACCACCACCTAGACCACAACAGCAACTGCCTCCACAAGCTCAGGTACCCGTTTATGCTACCATACATAAAAAACGGGCAATCTCAACAACAGCTCATGGGACAACAGAACAACAAACTGCCCTCAAACCCAGACCTCCGATACCTGCAAAACCGGTTATTCCCGAACGAAGACTTTTCAAAGCTGAAACACCCCAACTACCAATAACAGATAAGCCAGAAACAACGACTGCCTCTAACAATGAATCGAATGAAGATCAAGAAATGAAAATTGATACCGAGGATTTGTACGAGGATATTTTGGAACCAAAAACCGTTATAGAAAACAACAATGTCAGTAAAATCATTGACATTAAACAAAATTCCCATGAAAAACCTCCCAGTGATATTTTAAGTCACCAAAGTTCCATAAATAGTTCTTCAATTGAAGACCAGTCACAGCTGACTTCATCACAACCCACTAACGAAAGTTCCAATGAAGATAGTTCCGTAGTCATCCATTCTTCAACTTCCCATGAAAGCAGTATTTTAAGTCCATTTAATGCTGAGGAGGCTAGAAAGAAAATTTCCGAAATTTTAGAATCTTTCGGCAGTAGCATTCTGAATTCTGATATTTCTCCTAGCAACGAATTAGATTATGATGACTCGGAAGTTCCCATAGAAAGGCAAGAGTTAGTGGGCCACTTAAGAAAAGCTGGTTTATTGCATTTGGAAAAGAAACTGTTCGAACATGGTTACGATAATATTAAATTTATGGTATGTAATGAAAAACATTTATCCAGATATTACTTAGACATTTCTAACTCTCATCTTTCCGCTTAAAGAACGGTGTCTTTGAAGATAATGATTTGGAGTTTATCAATATGACACAACAAGATGGTGCCAAGTTACTTAGATTTATAAAAACTCTGCCGAAGGCTAAATTTCTACCACAAGTGGCGTTGAAAAGTCAACAAGAGAACAAAGCATTAACCGAATTAAAAGGTGTTTCCTCATTGCAGCAGTGGTTGCATAGTATACAACTGCCACAATATACGGAATTGTTTAAGTAAGTTCTTTATTAAACTCAAAAGTTCTTATTGTTAATCTCCACTTTCAGCAAACATCTTTATAATACGCTCGACAGTGTTTGCGGTGTTTGGGATGTTGAATTACAGACAGTTTTAGAAATCAATAAACTTGGACATAGACGCCGTATTTTACAATCGATTGCTTATATCAAACAAATACGTGAACCAAAATCAGCAAAAACTCCCTTGGCGGAAAATAATGAAACCAATCGAATTTCCTCAACCAATGCTACCAAAGAAGGAAGTCAAAGACAATCGATAACTGGATATCGTAAAAATAGGTATGTTTATGCATTGTTATGCTCATCTCTGACTCACTTATATGTAACTCTGAATAATCAATATTTCTTAAGATTAAATTATGCCATTCGTGAATTTTCTTTAAAAAGTGAATTTTTTAAAAGATTTTTTTTTTGAGTACATTTTCTTAAAAAAGTACCTTTCTTAAAAAAGTGCGTTATAGTAAAAAAAAAAAAAAGGTATTGGTCCGTAATAAAGTGGCTTAGCTGTAAAAATTTATGAAAGTGTGTTTTCTTAAAAAAGTATTATTTATTTAAAAAGTACCATTTCCTAAAAAATCTCTTCTTTCAAGAGTTCCAATTCCAAAAAAAAAAATTTTCTTTTCTTTTTCTAAAAAAATTATATTCTTACAAAGTAGCTTTTCTTAAATAAAGGACTTTTCCTTAAAAAAAAGTACCTCATTGTTAAAAAAAAAAGTACTTTTTCATCAAAAGTATCCTTCTTAAAAAAGTGATATTTTGTTTAAAAAAAAAGTAAATATTCTTGTAAACGTAACTTTTCTTAAAAAAGAGCCTTTTCTTAAAATATTCCTCCCTTCGAAAAGCGTATTTTCTTTAAAAAAAATACAACATTTCTTAAAAATTTACCTTTTATTATAAAAGCAGATTGAATTAAAATTTGCATTTTCTTAAAAATTTAGCTTTTAATTTAAAACAGAACATTTTTTTCAAGAAGTATCTTTTCTTGAAAAACACATCTTTTCTTCTAAATACGTACCATTTCATAAAAAGTACCATTTGTTAGAAAGTACCATTTCTTAAAAAAGTAACCTTTCTTAAAAAGAAGCCTTTCATAGAATGGTACCCTATCCTAGAAAAGTATCTTTTCTTGAAACACTACATTTTCTTCTAAAAAACCTTCGTAAAAAGTATTTTCTTAAAAAATACCTTTGCTTCAAAAAGTGCATTTTCTTCAAAGTTACATTTAATTAGAAGGGTATATTTTCTTAAAAACACATTTTTTTTAACGTGCCTTTCAACAAAAGATAACTTTTTTTTAAGAAATTACTTAAAAATGTACCGATCCTAAAAAAAATGCATTTGCTTCCAAATGAAAATTTTCTTAAAAAATAACCTTTTCTTCAAAAATGCTTTTTCTTAAAAGTCCTTTTATTAAAACGTAAATTTTCTCAAAAAATATACCTTTGTTAAAATAAGTACCTCTTGTTAAAGAAGTACCTTTTGTTGAAAAAATATTTTTCTTAAAAAAGTACCTTCTGTTTAAAAAGTTAATTTTCTTAAAAATTTAGCTTTTCTTAAAAAATTATCTTTTATGATAAAGTACCTTTTCTTAAAAATTTATTTTCTCCTGAAAATACACCTTTTCTTAAAAAAGTATCTTGTCATTAAAAATTATTTATTTAAGCACCTTCTCTCATGGAGTTAGGTTTCCTTATAAAAAAGTTTTATCTTAAAGGTACCATTTCTTCAATAAGTCCTTTTATTAAAAAACACTTTTTATTAAAAAAGTACCATTTATTAAAAAAGTACCTTTTATTAACAAAATACCTTTTGTTAAAAAAAAGTACCTTTCGTTAAAAAAGTACATTTCCTTAAAAAGCACATTTTCTTAGTAGGTGCCTTTTGTGAAAAGGTACCTTTTCTTATAAAAGTACCTACATAACAATTTATCTTTTATTGAATATGTTCTTTTTATTGAATATAATATCCTTTTTTAAAATTTAATATTTTCTAGAAAATCTATCTTTGAATTAAAAATTATTTTTGTAAGTACATTATCTTAATAAAGTAGGTTTTCGAAAATATTTTTTCTTAACAAAGTACCAATTCTTCAGTAAGTACGGTTTATTAAAAAAAGTACGTTCTATTGGAAAAGTACATATTCTTTAAAAAGTAAATTTCTCAAAAAAGTACCATATTTTCAATAATTACGTTTTACTAAAAAAAAAGTACCTTCCATTAGAAAAGTACATTTTCTTTAAAAATTAAATTTTTAAATAAAAAAGTACCATTTCTTCAATAAGTACGTTTCTTAAAAAGGTACCTTCTATTAGAAAAGGAAATTTTCTTTAAAAATTAAGCTTTCTTAAAAAAGTACCATTTCTTCAATAAGTACGTTTTGTTAAAAAAAGGTACCTTCTAATTATTAGAAAATTTAATTTTCTTTAAAAAGTAAGTTTTCTTAAAAAAGTGCCATTCCTTCAATAAGAACGTTTTATTACCAAAAGTACCTTCTATTAGAAAAGTACAATTTATAGAGAACAATTTCTTTAAAAAAAAATACCTGTTCATAAATTTTCCCATAAAATTTTAGCGGACCAACTATTTGGAAAATAAATTTTTATATTCAATTTTAGACCTGCTCCCCAACCACCAACCCAAAAAGCAACTCAACAAACTCCACATCAAACTACATTGGACATACGAGCACCTTCGGAATTACTTTTGGGATTACCTGATAACTTACGCACAAAATGGCGTCATTCTGCAAGTGATTTGCTAAATGACCATATAAAATATGAAGTTTATGTAAGTATACGTCATGTTGCATCAAATCATACGTAATTTTTTCCGATAGTTAAATAAAGTACTCGAATTTCGAGATACTTGAAAATGATATACTAGGGGAGCTCCTACGAATTAAAGATTTTTCAAAAGACAAAACCGCAATATTCAAAGTATTTTATCGCTATATAACGGTGCTAAGGAATTGTTTGATTTTCAGACCATAATTTATTTTTGGTATTTAAATCACTAATATGCTCAAATTCGATAAAACACAGCATGGCTGAAAAATTACAACATGTATTCTCTTTTGATCAATTTGGACCCTGTAATGCACAAAAGCATCAATAACTTTTGAACTAGCAAAATAATTTAATGAAAATTACAGAAATTTTGTATGAATTATAATATATACTTTGTATGGAGTTGTCCCCATTAGGAATTTTATAAAAATATTTGTGAACTACTTGGTGCAAATGTACGAATGCCGGGAAAAAGTTGCGTCATTGTTAGGAATTTATTTTTAACCAAAGCAAAATATCGGTCAGTGCTTGTTTTCCTGTGTACTGAAACAAAATAATTGTTCATACCAATATAGAACTGTACAGCTGATATACTATAGTGAAATGAGGTCCTCGGAATGGAAGTTATCTTCTTCCAGCCACACCTTTATAATAATATGCGTGTTTATAATACCAAATATGAAATAAGATTTATTGTCCGCTAAGCTACAACTTTTTAAGGAAAATTTTTTTTTTGGACTGAAATATTTCGCCCACAATTCTTCCAGTAGCATACAGTGATTCCAATATATGGGTATAATATTTTACAATAGTAAATTTGGAAACATCCTGCTATGACAATGAGCGGGTTACAATAATCCAAAATTGATTACATCGAGATAGAAATGGCTTTTAACTTTTCATACCCTATACCACCATGTGGTAGAAGCACCGTCCGTCTGTGTGTCCATGTAAAACTTGTAATCAAACTACGGCTCGCAAATATAAATACATTGTCATCAAAATTAATTTAAAAGCTTCTATCGGTCATAGAATGAATGCTATTGAAATTGGTGATTCATGTTCGATTCATGTTCCGACCTAGTCCCCATAAAAATTACCCCTATGAGATCGACTTATATTGGCATAATATCCAAATTATCATATAGATCTCGGTCAAATTGGTCAATTATTACATTAGGGTGGCCCTTAATAAAAAAATGTCTTCAAACTCTCGGTCTCACCCCTTAGAAATATGTGAATTGCAAAAAAACTGAGAAATACAAAGTTTTGGGCCAATCAAAAAACATTTAGTCGTGCCTCAACGCGATTGAAAATCTTTGGTGCAATTATCTGCTTATTGCTCGCGAATATAATCTAAAACAACTTTTAACCAATTTTGTTATAAAATTATTTTATGTATAAAAACTAGCGATATTTTTTTAAATAAAATAAGAAGATCCACAAACGACCCAAAGCTAATAAATGACAATATGAAATATAAAATTAATTCTAATTACTTTGGTGTATTTAAGGATGATTTAGTGTGCGATTCAAATTATTTTCTGTAATCACTTACGACTTGCAATAAGTATTGCCTTTCTTTAATTTTATATTATTATTTTAATTTTATATTTCAAATTCTTTTGAATATATGGTCTCTTATTAGATTTGGATCATTTGTGGGTCTTCCTATTTTATTTAGAAAAATATAGATAGTTTTTATACATAAAATAATTTTATAA
The DNA here is from genome assembly GCA_963682025.1 of Cordilura impudica. NCBI lineage: Eukaryota > Metazoa > Arthropoda > Insecta > Diptera > Scathophagidae > Cordilura > Cordilura impudica. The sequence goes on from OY821517.1 coordinate 323,601,563, forward strand.
CAAAATTGGTTAAAAGTTGTTTTAATTTATATTTGCGAGCAACAAGCAGATAATTGCACCAAAGATATATCACAATGGATTATTTTGCTCCCAGGAGCACTGAAGGGTTAAATAAATAAAAATTAAACGAATTATTTTTCTTAAATTCTAAATAGTGGTTTCATCGAGTTTAACAGAAAAACTCGTTTCCGGTCATTCTTATTTAAAAATATCTTAAAATCCAAAGCTGGCCTTGGCAAATAATGGGTTAACGTTTTCGGATTTATCCCAAATTTTAGAAACGGAAGTTCTGCACATTTGGTTATTACATTTTAAGCGTCTCATCTAAAAATTCAATAGCACTTACAAAATATTTGAATTTTTTTAATAAATTGTCTTTTATTAGCTTGGGGTCATATGTGACCCCAAGTACAAATGTGTTAATGGAGTCATATTAATTTTTTCCGAAACCCTAGGCTATTAAGATAAAATATAACATTTAAAAGTAGAGAAGTGATGAATTTTTTATACAAAGTATTTAAAAGTATTAAAAGTACATTTTAAAAGTACATTTACAGAATTTTTTACAAAAATCTAATTTTTCTCGAAATCCGCAGAAAAATCCTTGCTAAAAAAATTCTGGCACAGGGATTTACCTAGAAATTCACACAGTTAATCTCTAATATGAATTTAACAATATCTTAAAGAGCTAGATCAATTTTTTAAAATTTTGTTTAAGAAAATTTTTCAAAACTTGAAAAAGGAGTTTTCAAAATTTTATTAAAACAATTTCCCATTTTCGGTCTCAGTGCGCAATAGGTTAACAACGTCATAACAAAACAATACTTCATATCTGAGGATTTATAAGTATGAGACCGAAAAGAAATTATGGCTTTAATCAATTTCTCAAAGTTGAAAAAAATGCCTTCAAATTTCATGAGCTAGTTTTTTTTAGCACAAAAGTGGCCTGGGGCATTTGCTATTTCTTGGTGAATTTTTTTCGATTTTGAAGTTTATAGCTTTTTGGAAAGATAATTTAATACTGATCCCGAATTATATAAGAACTTGTCGGAAAAATTACGCTATAGAACGAAATTTTGGTAAAATCTGAAAAAAAAACTCATATTTTCCCCATATAAACACACATGAAATTTTCAAACCGGTTGAGGCACGACTAAATGTTTTTTAATTGACCCAAAACTTTGTATTTCTCATTTTTTTTGCCATTCTCATATTTCTGGGGGGTGAGACCATATAATGAAGGGCCACCCTATTATTACATCCATTAATTAGTAGTTCAAAAATAAAACCTATAGAACAATTCGGTCATGAAATCTATCAAAAAGCAAAAATATTCCTTAGAATTGTCTCAAATTTTGTTTGTTATGTGACCTTACCAAATATAGTCAAGATCGGTCCATTTTTCGACCTAGTTCTCATATAAATATAGCACCCGATATGAACTTTTTCATATCCGTAGGCAACAAAATTAATACAAATGGAATGACAAACTGAGATATACCTTCTGCGCAGTGGTGTAGAGGGTATCGAAATAGTAAAAATTGTTTATACATAGCAGAAAATGTGCATATATGTAGATACGTATAAGTGCTGCATAACCATTTTTGTTTGCTTTTAGTTTTTGAACGTTCACATGTACAAAAAAAAAACAAAAACAGCAAGAAGACAAAAATATGTATGCATCACTGATAAGCAAACAAGCAAAAATGTAATTGTATGTATTTACATTTATGCTGACTATATTTCAAAATTGCTTTCAATTAAACTGTAACGGTTTCAATTCGTTTAAAAACCGAATTTTTTTTATAAATTTTGTTATATTAAAATTAAAAATTGTTGCATTAAAAATTTCAATGCTTTTAAAGAAACTTAGGCCTTTTATTTTTGCGTTTATAAGCAATTGTGTCAGTATCGCGACAAATAGACCAACAGTATTCGCCAAGCATATTCGTAATGTCATGTCCTTTAAAGCGCTTTTCAATAGGCGCAATGTCCTGATGGAACCTTTCGGCATGCTCATCGCTACAAGCTCCTAAATCATCAGGGAAGAAATCCAAATAATTGTGAAGTAAATGGATCTTTATCGACATTAGTATGCCCATTTCGCCATATGCCGAACTCATTTCTGCGACAATATTTTTATAATTGGCAGCTCGTTTGTTGCCAAGAAACTGCTCAAAAACGGCAACTGTGCCTTTCCATGCGCGTTGTTCGATAGCATTCAATTTTGATGAAAATTCATAACTTGCAACTATTTTTTTTATCTGCGGACCATTGAAAATAACTTAAATCATACACGTCATTAAAAAAATACAGTTACTGAATGACACATAAAAAAAATACCTGCATGAATCTTTGCGCCGCTCAATTTCGGAAAAATTTTGCGCAAACTTGCAATCGCCTCGCCCTCACGATACAGTTTTTTAACAAAATTTGATTTGAGATGGCTGCACCAATGGTAGATTCTCTATACTTTCATGTTCGTGTTCATGTAGCATGGTCGCAGCTTCCACTTATATTCAGTGTAATGCTGATCTCTTTTGCGACCTTCCCATGTACACAAAAGGCACTGGTGGGTTGGAAATCCACGCTTAACACCCATGAGTAATCCGACCACTTTCAGATCGCAGCATATTTTCCAGTTATGCTCCTGGTACTTTATCAGCTGTAATATTAATTCCATGCCTTCGTATGTTTCTTTGAGGTTTGTGGCATATGCTATCGGGACAGATGGATGTTTGTTGCGGATATGAAGCAGCACGACTTTAAGGCTGTTGACCGCTGCATCGATGAAAAGTCGCCACTCCTCTGAAATATGAGGGTAACCAATTTTTGCAAACATCGAATCAATACCATAACAATAAGCCAGGTTTTTTTTCCCGATCTTCGTGCAATTTAAAAAATTCGTCATATGGAATAGTGCTACGTCGATCACGAGCGGCTGTATTTTAAAATCAGCCGCCACTGTATTCCACTGCTTAAAGCGTGATGCAAAGAGTTCCACTGTTCTCCTCGACAAATTTCCGTCTCGTACAAGGTCATTGAAGTCGGCTTGCGTTACTAAATGCGGCACTGCAGTCCCAAGTTCACTGGATGTTGGTACAAATTCCGATACTTCTGGACTATCGCATCTCGCATTCGATGCAAGAAATGTTGATAGCATTGTTGGTACTACTGTTGGTTCTCCATGGCTTAATTCGGGAACATCATCAAAAATCTCCACTGAAGCCGCTATACGTTCTTCTGGTGAGTACAGAACCGCTACATTAGCGTAGCGAATTTTGTTGCGGCGAAAGTATTGGTACCCTTTAGTTTGAGTAAACGTTACGCAAAAGTAGCACAATTCATTGCAGTGCTCCGTACGTGGTAGAAAAAATGTTGGTACAGCGTACTTTATTGTTGACCTTCCATCAGTAAACTTGCATAAATTTCTTTAGCAATAGTCGCACACGACTTCCGAAGTGTACCACAAGTAACGAACATAAGCAGTCTTGAATATTTTCTGAAACGAATTAAGCACTGTTTTCGTAATATTTTTCAAATTTTTACTTGGTGCGAATAAGCCACAAACGTAACAAAAGTTATTTCGAGTCGGGCACTGCAGTTTTCGGAACGCTTTAGTAGTTTAAAAATTTGGGGTCCCTTCAAGTTATGCTGAAAAAAGTGAAAAAAAAGATTTTTTTCCAAAAAAAAAATGCAGGAAAATCTGAGAATTGATAAAAATCTATTTTTTTTTTTTAAATTTGACGTGATACAGACATTTCCAAGAGTCTGCCTGCAGAAATTCAGCTCGATTGGATCACGGAAAAAGGGTTAAAAATCTATCCAAAGTCTTTCACACAGGCGGACAGACGGACACTTTGAGCTTTATACTTTATACATAAAAAAAAAAAAAATTCTGACGTGTACATGAAAATCCCCGATATACGTGTATTTTTATTTTTTCTCCCCTTTCCGAAAAAGTATATTTGGTTCATAGGACAGAATGTGTGTAACGTGGTGTAATTAAACATAATTTCTTGTTTTAATTTTGTTTTTTCTTTTTTTTCAATCAAACATAAACCCCATTTTTGTAATCTATGATATTTCGTCTTTCCAATGATAGCAATATCTTATGTAAAAACCCTTCGGCCTAAATGGTGCTGCAAAGCCGATGAATGAGTCCCACCATGCATTGTCTTTTCTTTAAAAACATAGTGATTCATTAATTTGGTAACACAACAATATGTTAATATTCCAAATTATTTAATAAACCATTTTGCTTAAACATTTAGGGCTGTATGCAAAAAAAAAAAATAAAGTGTACTTCAAGTAGACTTTATTGTGTATTTTTCATACAAAATTGTTGATAAAGTCTACTTGAAGTACACTTTAATTTTTTTTGCATACGACCCTTAAAATAGATTTTATGTGCAAGATAAGAACAAAATAAATTGATTTATACAGAGTATTTATTTTGTAACAGAATTTTACTGCTAACAATATATTTAAAAAAAAAACATTGCTATAAATATTCACAAACGTATACTTTGTTACAATTAATGAATGTTTTTTGAATTTCAGTATTTAGGCTCAACGGTTGTGAAAGAATTACGTGGCACCGAGTCGACACGCAAATCCATACAAAAACTCAAACAAGATCAACAAAACACCACTGCTACCAATATGTTAATGTCTTCCCAGTCGTCAGAAACAAATGTTGCCCGTAATCAATCTTTTAATAAACAAAAACGTATACTAGTGGCATTGGCCATCTCGCACAAGGGTGTAGAGTTCTTAGATGTGAATACAAAGGTAAGACCATGAAATGACATGACGTGACATAATTTCATTTACGAAATTCGAAAATTTCCATTTGTAGAACACCATTTGTGAACATGAAATACAGAATATAAATTGTGCTTGTCAAGATGCTGATGATCTTAGGCATTTTGCCTATATAACTAAGGAAAATGATGTACACTATTGTCATGTATTTTATGTAGAGCGAACGGTAAGTGTTGAAATTTAAATATTTTTCTTATTAGGGTTGAACATATTTGTGGGTTAAACTGAAGTGGTGAAAATTTTAGGCAAAATCAGTAGATAGAGACAATCGATTGATTGAAAAATTCAGCTATGAAACACATCTTCGAATGGTGAGAATAAAAAATTATGTAATTTAGTTTATAAACATACTAAAAATATGAACCGATATACAACTTTCTTTAGCTGCGGTTTCGTAACGGTGATCGACAATTATCGATTTCTAAGAACAAAATCGAATATCGTGTAACTAAGTTCTTTTTGTGGCTCGATATCTTAATTGGACTATAAAATTAAAATCAAAAGTTAGACACTGAAAAGTGCCAGAAAGTTATTTAAAATGTCATAAATGTGAATCAGAATTAAAAGTTTAGGTCTTAATATTGGTTTACGATCACGAATCATGAGATAATCTGTAATTAATCACGGAATTTTTGAAGAATAATTACTCGAGTAACTTAGAAACTACAAATCTCGAATAATGAATAATTTGACTTTAATAATTTATTTTAAAACAAGTATTGAACAGGGTTTATTTTTGGACTACTGATTAATTTGTATAATAACTATACACAACCCCAAGAACTCGTAGAAAATATGGACGGAATCGCCAAAATTAAAATTTGCCAAAAACTTAAATCACCAAATCAAAAATCACAAAATCAAAAATCACAATAACAAAAATCACCAAAATCAAAAATCGCCAAAAAACTAAAATCACCAAAAAAATCGTCAAAGTCAAAAATTGACTGAACCAAAAATCGCGAATAACAAAAATCGCCAAATACAAAAATTGCCAGAACTGAACATCTTGAATAATAAATATGGCAGAAAACAAAAATCGCTAACCTCAAAAACCGCCAAAACCGAACATCGCGAAGAAAAAAAATCTCCAAAAGTAAAAATCGCCTAAATCAAAACTCGCAAAAGACAAAAATCAGCTAAATCAATAATCGCCGAAATCAAAAATCGTAAAGAAACCAGAAATCGCCAAAATAAAAAATACAAAAAAAAACAAAAATCGCCAAAAACCGAAAATCGCGAATAACAAAAATCGTTAAAATCAAAAACTGTCTAAATCAAAATTGCCGAAACCGGAAATCACGAATAACAAAAATCGCCAACACCAAAATTGCGTATAACAAAAATCGCCAAGATCGAAAAACGTCAAAAATCAAAACACGGAAAAAAATTGCCTAAATTAAAAATCGCAAAAAAAAAAACATTAATCGCCAAAGTAAAAAATCGCCAATTTAAAAATCGCAAAAATTAAAATTGCAAAAACAAAAATTGCCAAAAATAAACAAAATAGTTTTCAACAATATGTATTCCCAGTTTTTTAAAACGTTACAATGGGTGTAGCGAAGCGCTTCGGGTTACAGCTAGTAGGGTATAAAAATGGAGGGATGGCGAGCCCCCGATTGCCAACGCAATACGCCCTTTCGTTGTCCTCGTGTCCTTCGTGTTCTGGAATCCAGCATAAGGTTAGTTCGTTTCATCTGCCTAATTGGTTCAGCACTTCGATTCAATCCAAAACAAGTCTAGACGACACGTTGTAGGATTTTGTTGCTTTTAGTACAGCCTGACTGTCGGATAGTATATAAATGAGTGTCCTTTTTGTCTTTCTTCTAAGACATTCAGTCACACATATATAAATAAATTGCGAAAACCTCCGCTTAGAATATGGATGGGTATTTTCCCATGGGTAAGTCTCGTTGGAAATTGGGACCTAGTATGCCAGCGCCCGTTTACCCATTTGATTGTTTTGAGCCATCCACGAACCACACATGAGAATCTTGTTCGGGTTTCCCAGGCCTACATGCTCCGTTCCAATATAATTCTCTTAAATTCCCTGACAAATATTTTCTTTGGTAACTTTCTGTCCTTGACCCTCGCCACGGGGTCGTTGGGAGATAGTCTAGTCACTCTCATGTGTCCCTTTAAGTCACCGCCTTTCATTCATTCGGTCATTTCGATGACCGAAATATGCAGTGCTGTGACGTTGAGCATGGCGCCGATAGCATTGGCAATCCTAGGCGTAAAGAGAAATACCAAAAAAATAAGAAGTAAAAAAATTGCAGTCAGTCTAGACCGCCTATACGATACCTATACCATGTATTTCGAAAGAGGGTCTTGGATACAACTTTACTAAGGCAATAACTGGATAACGAAAATAAGCATAAATCAAATTTTAGTGCTACTGTAATTAGTTTTTGGCACACAGATATTAAAAAGTTCACATCTGATTATTATTATAATGGAGACTAGTTCAAAAAATTTACCAGTCATGACCATATTTGGCCAAGTCACTTACTTTTCTCAAAGACTTGTAATTACCAAATTTTATGAAAAAACCTATGGAGTATATTTATTATACCCTCCACATCACTGTGCAGAGGCTATATATCAGTTTGTCATTCCATTTGTAACGTATCGAAAAATCAATTTGCGACCCCATAAAGTATATGTGACCCTGCTTAAGAAAACTTAATTTTCATATGAAAGTGACGTAAAAATTAATGCGATTGAGATAAATTATAACGTTCAATATCAAATAAATTGCACAGATGATCAAATTCATCACAATCGCGAGATATTTCCACAATAATGAACTCGGAGTTCTAGCACTTAATGATAAAACAAACATTGAAATCAATCAAAAAAAACATTCAACAATGAAATGAGAACGCCCACACTATGAAAATGCAACACAGAGGGAGAAACTTTAATTGCGTTTTACTCACTAGGTGGGTTTTCATATGCAGGGGCACATATATCTGTGGTCACAGGCGATAACCGCCTAAGTCGACTTAAGAATGATTTGAGTTATGTATGCTATCATATTCTACTAAAAGCGCTTTATATTTCCATGAAATATCCTTTTCTCTATCCCGTTTATTAAAAAGTTACTAATAAAAATATACTGACCTAAGTCGTAATGAAGCCTCATTACATTTATATAAAAATTTATTTTCCTCGAAAGCAAGATTTTCACTTAGGCGGTTAATGCTTGTGACCACAGATATATTCTTGATCCTTATAACAATTCGAGTCGCTATAGTGATGTGTGCCTGTCCGTCTGACTGTTGAAAACCCGCTCATTCATTCAATATACCATTTACATGGGTAAGGTCATGATAATATTGTTTGTCATTATTTCGAGCAGGTTAATATTGAAAGTAGAGTAAATCAGGCATCATTATGCCGCGATATGTTCAAAAATTTAAAAAAATCAGTGTTGTAATAATTTAGTATTAAGTTAATCAAATGATCAAATTGTTGCTTTTTAAAATATGTTGTTATTGAAAACGTAAATCCGATGTTGAGGGTACCAAAGATTCGGCTCAACCGAATTTAACACTCTTCTGGTTTTATCTCTTAGTGTTAACAGTAATATAATAATTTGTTCAAAATACACAAAAACTACATAATTTCTTAGGACTAGTCAGCAGGCTGAAATGGGGATCGTATGCAGACTTTTGTCGGCCACTATAAAAAAAAAACGATTTTAAAAAATTTATGTTTACGATCATATTTGTATGGGAGCTTATATTAAATTTTCGAAATTCATAATTTTTTATGCACATTAGTTACGTGCTCATAAAAATAAAATTACATGAATTACACAGGGTTTCTGCCATCGAAAATATATCTGCAGGAAAAATCGCTGAAACACAAACCAGCCGCTATATAAAAAAAAAGGTGAAATACGTTCTCACTAAAACAGAATTTTTATTTAAAATTTGTATGTACCACTATACAAAACCGGCTGAAATTTTAAGGTTTTTTAAATAACACTAGCAATGAAGTACATCCTATACGCTATTGGATAGGCGTTGTAGAAACCTATCACATGATGTCCATTTTATATATCGTTCCTTTGGATCAAATGCGAAAAATCTGCAAAAATTAAAATCGGTAGTTTTTGTACATTTCTTTAGCCCCTAAACATGAGATTGGGCAGCTAAAAAGACAGGTCTTCGTGTTCTAAAAAATACCAAAATTTGATTGTGATTTGCAATTACCCTCCTTCCCTATTAAAATCACTTTAGCCATTATAGTTTTAGTTTAGAAACATTTTGTACTTCTTTCCCAATTCAAAGTTCAAACATAAGTGTCATCATAATACTTACACAATAATAATAAATTAATATTTATTTCATTTTAGGAATTGGCTACCGAAATCATTTTGACTTTGGGCCAAGCATTTGAGGTGGCCTATCAATTGGCATTGCGTGACGGTATAACAGCCACGCCATTGGCTTCACTCAACCACAGTATACTACAAGGTTTTGAATACTCAAATTCAACATCGATTACTACTAAAACTCAAGAAACGTAAGAAGACCAACTACTTTTAATCTTAAATACATACAAAAATATCTGTTTACTTTTAACTTTAAAGATGAATTACGAATATTTTGCATTTTTTTGATTTCAATGAAATTAAGTTAGTTCAGTAAGTCAGTGTTTTATGAAACGAAAAATCTTAAACAAAAAATGATTCTAGTCTTAAACGTAAATTATACTTAAACAAAAACAAAAAAAAAAACACATTTAAAATATTTAGTTAAAAATTAACTAAAATTTTATCAAAAATAAGGTTGGAATGTTCTTTACAACAATTTGAAACTTATTTGCACAAGTTAAAAACAAATTTTTTAAAAATATTTTTTTTTTACTGAAATAATTAAAACAATTTTTATATAGAAACTTTTTGCACAAAACAAGTTTTTCATTGCACAAGAAAACGTAATATTTTATTGAGCTTTAAACAATCAAACCTTCTTTTATTTATATTCTTCACAGAGAAATGCATGATTTTATTCTTATTTCCATTCGATAACTGAAATAAAAAAATATATATTTTCAAAATTTCAAATTCATATTCATTTGGTTACTTTCCTACTTCATCTGTCTATCTTCTTTTATTTCATCTATTTTAAGTACTAAAGATCAAGGTCTCGCTCAGACTTAATTTTTTTTTATATTGATATTTGGTCGTTATTAAGGAAAATTTGTCTAAAACATCAAAATTGACACAGATCTAAATAAAATTAAATGTACACTCATAAATTATTTTAATAAGTCTTTTAGCTCTAAGTAGATAAGGGTAATAAGTATTTTACAAGAGCCTTTGCAAACACAAGAATTTTGATTTGTATACATAGTTCTTTCTAACATGAAATTCTTCCCAAAACGTCATCTTTAACAGAGCTACAATTTAGATATTTGATAGAAGAGATGAAATTATTGGGTATTTATTAAGAAAATAATAGGTAGTTAGTTTTGTGGCCTCTAACACATATCTGAAAGCGCCTTCTTTGCAAGAGCCACAAATATTGTGGTCTCCAGTTCCGCAAGTAATAACAATTTTCAGTCAGTGATTTCAAAAGGTGGCTTTTACTGTAAACAATTGATAAAAAAAAAAATTAAAATTTTTTTTTGAAAATATATTTAAACAAGTAAGAACATTATAGCTAGTCTAGACCGGATTTGCGGTATTGGGTCCAACTAATTGGGTATAGAAAATAAGCATAAACCAAATCGGAGTGGAACTTTTATTAATTATTTGTTGCCTGAAGATCTGTAAAAGTTCTTACTAGATGTTACATTAGTATGGGGACTAGGTTGAAAAATGGACCGATCCGGACCGTATTTGGTAGTCACTTATTTGTTTGCAAAAACATATGCAATTCAAATTTGGGATTCTGTGCAATATTTTTTTTTTCTTAAAGGTTTAAGTGAAGATCGGGGAGCAGCTTTATATAGGGTCTATGACTAAGAATTGTCCTATAGGGTTTATTTTTGGCGTACTGACTGATGGATGTAATAAATATATACAATCGCTATTTGACCGAGAACTCTATGATAATTGGGATCCTATGTTTACAAGGTTTATATGGATAAAAAGGTTTATATGGACAAACAGACAGACAGACAGACGGACGGACGGTTATCGCTAAATCAACTGAGAAAGTGATGCTGAGTTGGTCTCTATAATAAAAGACGGGTCTAGGTAAAATATTTTTGGTAGTGTACAAACATCAGCACAAACTCATTGCACCCTGACCACATCGTGGTATAGGATATAAAAATAAACTTAAAAATAAAAGGAGCTTGCAAAGAAAATTAAGAGATTTACTTTTGAATTAAATTTTGACAGCATTCAGTTTGCGACTTGCGAATTGCTCCAGAGGAATGATAAAAAACAAAGTTTACAAAGCGTTACTAAAGTAGGGTTTGCTTTAGAATGTATAGAAAATGTGTAGTTAATATTCGTGGTACCAACACATACTAGAAATGCAATAGCATCAAATAGTAGACGTTACACATGATATGCATGATATATCTCTGAAACTAGAGACTACCTCGAGTAAAACTGCATCTACGTTTTTAATTTCGTGATCCTGTTTCCTTTTAAAAGGATTTCAAAGAATAATATATTTCGAAAACTATAATTAAATACATCTACTCATTTCTACGGTGTACAGTTAATAGTTCCCATACAAAATTGAACTTAAATTAAAGGAGATATCACACAATTATGAAAATTTGTACACATATGAACTTGAATGAAAGCATGTAACCCACGCTATTCTTCTCCCCCCACCCCCCTCCACACCTATAAGCTCAGACTTTCTGAAAGAACAATTTTTTAGTGTCAACCGGGACTAAGTTTGAAGAGGCGAGCAGATCGAGGTTTTGACAAAATTGAATTGGTGGATTTGTAGTTTTGAACGACGAACTTCATTAAGTTGATGTGGCTTCTGCTTATGATCCGAACTACCTCACGAAACGTTTCAACCTTATTTCTATATTTTAGGATAATTTATTTCTCGTCAGCACAGATATCTTTGATTTTGGGACTCAACACCAAATATAGTTTCCAAACGAATTTCAATTAAGTCAAATCAACTTATATATTAACCGTTGCTTGCGGAAAATATTGCGAATATTCTGGCCAAACGTAGTTTCCAACCGAGACCACTGGCAAAGAACAGGCGAAATACCAATTCTAATGGAAATTGCAGAGAAGAAATGGAGCTGGGTTGGCCATATTTTGAGAAGACCCCATGATGATATATCAAAGATGGCAATTGACTGGAATCCTCAAGGCAGCAGAAGAAGAGGTAGACCCGCTAACACCTGGAGAATGCAACTAGAATCTGAAATTAACGAAGCAGGAAAAACTTGGTCTGAGATAAGACTAATGGAACAGGACAGATCCCGATGGAAGAATTTCGTTACGGCCCTTTGTCCCAACTTGGAATTATAGGAATCAATATATACAATATAACTTATACAAACTAGTTTGTCTTCTACTAAAAATAAAACAGACTCGTACATCATCGCATAATGCGTGGCATTCCCCTAATTGTAAATTTACGAATACTTTTTCTGGCACTTATAGTTGCGATACTGAAAAACAAGAAAAATTCCCAATGTATCAATGGTAAAAAAGTTCGCAATTCAAATAGTTTTTTACAATATTTTTTAGTATTTAAAATTTTCATATTCATGTGTACGGATGCTTTTCTAGGAATTAATTTGTTAAATACTTACTAGATATTATTTTGAAAATAGAGCTTGTTTGGTAGAACTATCTGATAACACAAAAATAGGATTATTGAAATAAAATTGTGTTTTTATTTATTATTTAGTTTCAAAGGTTTAAAGTGATTTTTGACGATACAGTCAGCCCAATTCTAAACAAAAATTGCGCATGAAATTTCTCAGTTCTCCCTCTCCTCCTATTATGTATAAAAATTCCTTTGGAAAAAATTTCGATGGGAAAAAAGTAGTTATACTTAATGCACTTGAATTTGGTTTTTTACCCAAAAAAAAAATTGACTTGCAAAACACACGGAAGTTTACATACAAATAAGCAATATCTTGATAAAACAAAACTTAATTAAAAAAATAAAATAAATTCAATTTTAACATAACAATTATCACAATGTTCAATAAATCGCTGACGAAAGCTGAAATGCCAGAAACCCGTCCGATTAAGAATACAGTGTAGTTATGAATTCTTTAAATATAGGCTTTCTTCTTCTCTAACATGCACCATTGACAAAAATAAATATAGTATTGTTCTTGTAGGTCGAAGACCACAAATAAAGCCCATCGTCAACTTTTATTAACTTAAATGGAAGCCAATTGAGGCATTGATTGCGGTTTCCATAGATTCATCTCGCAAATTTCATAGGCTTTTTGTGGCCAAAGATTAATTTTAAGATAGTCACATGCAGTCACTCATAGTCACGGAGAGATTCAAAACTCATGTGCATAAGAAAAGATAGAGTTTTAATAAAAACTTTGTTTTTATGGGTTAGATTATTCCTTCAAATAATTTTATTTGTGTTTGCACACACAAAAAAATAGAAAATTAATTGTCAATAAGCAAAACAACTGGCGTGCAAATTCGATGATGCCACTTATGCATTTTTGTGTTCACGCAGAATTTATAATTGGAGGAATTTTTTCTCGAGAAAAGTATTTTCGTTGATAACATTGAACACGGTTGCCATATTAACAAAAAAAAAAACAGCAATTCATCGCCATCAGATTCTGACAGAATAAGAAGATCGTTTCCATCATTGATAACAAAATATTTATAAATATCAGTATATTTATCACTGGCATTCTTTGTATGAAAAATATTTTTATTAGCCGAAATAAGAATACACATCTGCACATTTTTATAAACTCCAAACCACTATGCTGAGAGTACATACCAGTTTGTCATTTCGTTTGTAACGGAAAATGCTTTTGCGACCCCATAAAGTATATATATTTCTGATCCTTATAACAACTCAAGTCGATATAGCGATGTCCGTCTTTCCGTCTGTTTATTGAAATCATATATATTTAATCCTTTTATTCCTAACTGGAACATAGGGCCGTAACAAATAATCTCCATTGAACTCTATCTAATGCTAAACGTTTTGTTTCACTCCAGCTCTTTCCTGCGTTTCTTAGTTCGGATTCAATTTGTCTTTTCCAAGTATTGCGCGGGGTTGAAATCTACGACGTTTCTTGCGATATCGTCTGCAGGTTTACGTAAAGTATGTCCAAGCCATCTATATTTGCGAACCATTATTTCTTCATTTATGAGTGGTTGATTCGTTCTAAACCAGAGCTCGCTATTGGATATGGTCTCAGGCCAGAATATGTGAAGGATGCGACGTAGGCAGCGATTAGCAAAGGCTTGAAGATATTGTGCATCCCTTGCCGATATATTCCAGCTTTCACACCCATAGAGTAACGTCAACTTTACATTTGAGTTGTACAAACGTAGCTTTGTGCGTAATGAGATGTTGGATGATCTCCAGATTTCGTAGAGAATCCCAAACGCTTGCTTCGCTTTTGATAGCCTGTTTTGGATGTCTTGCTGGCTGCCTCCATTATTTGATATGTAGCTTCCAAGATAGCAAAAACTCTGCACGTCTTCAATGAATATGCCCTCCAGCTGGAAATTCGCTGAGCAGTTGTTGTTCAAACGCAGAGACTTAGTTTTGCTTATGTTGACTGACAGACCAGCTGCCCGTGCACGCTTTGCAATATTGTTCAGCGTCTCTTGCATTTATGAAAAGTTCTCTGCTAGCAGGCATATGACATCCGCGTTTGTTTTGAAGGCCAAATGAGATTCCATTATCTGCGCTCATAGCTTCCGACATTACCACATCGAGGACTATGTTAAATAACAATGGCGAAAGGATACAGCCTTGACGAACGCCAGTTTTAATTTGAAATTGACCGCTGAGGCAGCCCGCGTGGAGTACCGACCAATGGGCGTCAGAATACAAGCCTTTTATTAGGTTAATCAACTTATTTGGAATGCCTTTACATTCTAAAGCAGTCCAGATGGCAATGTGAAGAAGGGTGTCAAATGCACACTTAAAATCGATGAATAAGAGACACACAGGAGATCGCCACTCGCTAGACTGTTCTACGATAATTCGTAGGCTGTTGATGTGGTCGGCGCACAGTGGCTGAAAATCATTTTTCATTGGCCAAAATTCTGTAACTTTTGAACCGATCAAAATATTTTAGTACTGTTTTTTTTAATAGATAGATAGATAGTTGATCTTGACTCAGTGTGAATTTCATTTAAATTGATTGAGTACTTTTTAAGGAATTCTAGGTCAAAGTTTAACTTTTGATTTTTTTTAACTTTTAGCGTGATATATGTTTTTTTTTATTTATTTTTATTTATTAGAAAGTGTCATATTTGGAGTTAAATAATTATTATAAACATTTTTTGTAATAATGAAATTTTTTTAATGCTTACACTCAAAAAAATTTTTACACTCAAAAAAATTTTTACACGCAACAAAATAGTAAAATTCACTAGAAATTTAACTAGTATTACTAAAAAATTAAAAATGTTTGCTATCAAATTTGCAATTTGCTGACACTCAAGGAATATTATTATTACTACAGAAAAATTTATTAGTGTTTGCTGCCTAATTTGTTACACTAGCTAAATAAATCTGCTAAACATTAGCGCAATGATTCTAATTTTTTTTTTAATTTTGATATGAAAATATGGGTTCTTATTTTTTGAATCTTTCTTATCTATTAAAACATTGCATTCATATGTGGGAAACCTTTTAAGAATAAAAACTGCAATAGATTTAAATAGCATTTGTAACAATGGTAGGTTCTGTTTATTATTATTTTTTACTAATACTATGTTTTTCGTACTTAAATAACAATGAAAGGCAATTATAATTATTATTCATTAGACTCAAATATTGATTGCAAATATTCCATATTTTGTTCTGTGCTATTTCTGTTCTTTAGTAGTTTTTTGGCTTCTTCATCTAAATCCCGATGTTCCACTTTCCATTGATTTCGAATACTGGAGATGAACGGATCTGACGTTGCCAATAATATATTAAATAGATCTTCATTTGTGGAATTTCGTGACATTTTTCTAGTATTGTGCTGTCTATAAAATCTGTAATCCTTGTTCCTTTTTTCCTGAGCCTCCTCTGATAGATCTCCAAGTGGCACCAAATGATATTTAATGACATCTTCTCCATGATAAAGGATTTTGTGGACTGTTGCAGACATATTTCTCCATGGGTAGTTGGTTGTATATATTTTTGCAGTTTCCTTAGCATAATCTCCAAATTTTCTAGAGTCAATTTCATCATTGCACGCAAGTACTTCTAGGATTATTTTAAATCTGAAAATAAGGTTTGAATCCACTCCTGTTATTTCAGATGCTGTTTCTGGATCTGAAAAGAATCTTCTTGCGGTATTGCCATCATTTGTATTGCCTGACCCTTGTTTTGGCTGATCTATAATCAATCCAAATTTGCGATATTCATCTTGAACATGTTTCTTTTTTGAACTTCTTAACTCTTTGTTGGTTTCGTTGTTTCTTATTGATCCTGAAGGCCCGAAATCCAAATCATAACTGATTTTTAGTATGTGTTCCATAAGTCGTATTCTTGCATGTAGTGGTGATAATCCAAATTCGAAGGCATCGGTATTATCGAATGATTTTGTCGGGACTTGGTTTAATTGGCTTGATGTTGCTTGGCATATAATGCAGCTGGATGCAGCCTTCGTGTTAGTCAAAGCCTGACCTACTTTTCCATCTATCATTGTCAGCACTAATTGGTAGCTTACTTCAATTTGCTGCCCATCTAACTGTAATTGTAATGGCTGTAGTGTTGCTATTTGGGCCTTGATATCACTAACTTCTTTGTTAATGGCATCATGACTTTCTTTTTTGAATTCAAATTTGATTGGCCTGCAGTATTTCGTAGAAGATGGTGTCTCATTTTTCCAAATATCCATTGTTTGCGTTGTACTACTCGAAGGCTCCGAATCTTCCAAAATCTTTTTCAATCGCAATGGTACAAATGATACCATGAACATATCTGAGTCCGAAATATTTTCACATACAACTTGTTTGTATTGTTTTTGTCCCGAAGAACCATCACATCCCCATTTACAAAATAGAATTAACTTTGTGTTTCCATATTTCTTTAACTCAGTTCCTGTTATTGATTGTAGCAAGCGTTTGGCTGTGTGATCAAGTAAAGATTGTAGTTGTACTTCTGCCGAAATTGGTGTGATTGTAATAGTGTCCTTTGATGGCAAACAGTCTATTTTAGCAGCTGTTATGTGATGATATGCTGGATACATATTTGAGCCTTTTTCAATCGCACGCAATCTGAGCTGAATATATTGGTGTTTTGTTAATTTCAAATCCAGAAATAATGCTAATGCCTCCTCATTTGTGAACTGTTTTGCATCGCTCGGAGTTGGTATACTTTTAAGAATTCGCTTTGTTCTCACTGGACTAGCATTACAAGTTTTTTCAATGATATCCACTTTTGTTAATTGGTTTTGTGCTCGTAATTGATGTAGAAAAGATTCTTTTATATTTGTAGAACCAATTTCCTCGTTAAAATTTTTAAGTTTCCGCCTCTTAGATCTATCGCTGCAGTTGTCCAATGATTTGCGTGGTCTTCCAGCCTTATCTAGCTTTGCTGTTTCTCCACCAACATTAAGTTGGCCTTCTAACCAGTTTGCACTTTTATTATAAAACTTTTGTTTACAGTAGTTAACTTCTTTCAATCGTTTTTTTAGTACTTTGACGAAATTAGATAATTGCTCTTGTATTTCGGTACTAGACGAATTTAAGTTTAATTTTATTTTAACGTAACTAAGAACATCTTCCTGGTTTTTGTTTCGAAAATACTCTTCGGCCAGTTCTTTATAACTAAAGTTCTCCATATTTTTCTCAATATTTTTATTTGCGTCTGTTATCACTTTTTTATCACTTTTTATCACTTGCGAATATACGTCCGTACACTTGAAGTATTAACTTATTATTGAGTAATCCCTTATAGAATCCGTCATTTCATACATTTTTAGGTGCATGTTATTCACACATTGATCTTTAATTTCATAGCAGGTAGTACTTAAATTGAACAAAACTGCACTTGTTATCCAGACTTCAATATCAGGTAAAACTAATTAGTTTCTCGCCAATATGGGGTGGTTTTTTATCTTTAGTGGTTTAGTGCCGCGATTATTGACAAACTTATAAAATTGTTTATGACTTTGGTTGACTCTTAAATTTGACAACAGGTAAATTAAGAAAGAGATCATTTGTTTACTGTAGAACCTATTGTGATCATTTTATGACTTATTTTTTTGCTGATCAAAACAAAGCCAATAAACCCTTTCGCAGGTATTTTATTTAATTATTTTACTTTTACGTAGTCTAAAGTAAAAAAACAAAATTTTTTTTAGAGTAATTTTTTTTAGAGTAATTTCATTAAAATGAAAAAAGTGTTCTACCGGGGGCTCGTGGGGGGTGCAAAAGTATATATAGGGTTAAACAGGATACATTCGCCTTTCTCCGGGTGGTATACGTTTCTTGTTCCCTTACTTCCTTTAGAAGTTCTATTCCACTAAAGTTTAAATTTGAGAAAAATATAGTGGTTTCATAAATATTTCATAACGCCCCTAATATCAAACGTTAGAACTGTGACTACTTACAAAAACTAAAGACTATAATCCTACTAACATTATAAAAAAGACCGCAGGCCAATATCGATGATAGCTTGCGAGTAGTAACCATTTATTTTTGATAAAAAACAAAAAAAAAACACCTTTTGCTGAATTAAAAAAAAACAGTTGAGTTTGACAGCATGCCACGCCCACAATTATCAATAGTTTAACCTAATTTTTTGGCTACCTTAATCTGGATATATAAGCTACAAAAAGGAGTAAAAATTTTAAAAATCGATGACAAAAAAAAATTTGACTTTTGGCCAATGAAATCAAAATTTGAGCCACAGTGCGGCGCAAGAACGATGGGGCCTGAATCCAGCTTGTTCATCTCGTAAGCGAGGCTCAACGGCGGGTGATATACGGTTGTGTAAAATTTGAGCGATGACTTTATAGGCAACATTTAGTAAAGTATTGCCTCTCCAGTTGGAGCACTCCATGAGGTTTCCTTTTCTTTTTGGTAGGTTAATGATGATACCGTCTTTTATATTGGGCGGCAATGATTCTTGAAACCAAAAATGGTTTATAAGTGGTTTGAGAATTAGTGCAGCTGAACCCTTGTCTGCTTTAAGCAGTTCGGGAGCGATGTTGTCTGGACCAGCGGATTTATTCGATTTAAGCTGTGCTAGTGCTGCCTCAATTTCTCTGATGCTTGGAGCATCTATGTTAGCATGGGCCGTGTTCATTTTGTCTACTACATAGTTCCTGCTGAAGGTTGGTATTTGTATCGGTTAGGAGGTTTCTGTAGTGGTCTTCCCATACTTTTAGTTGATCTTCGATAGAATGCACTAGTTCACCACTGGTATTTTTGGTCGGCTTTGCGTTCGCGTGAACACGACCAGCGATAGTTTTGGTGATCTTATAGAGTTATTTGTGTGTATGCGATTCGCTTGCTCTTTGGGCTTCTGTTGCTAGGTTGTCGAGCCATCTTCGTTTATCGGCTCTGGCGCTGCGTTTTACTCTGCGGTTAGCAGTTGTGTAATTTGCTTGTGCCTGCTGTTTTGCTTGACGAGTTCTTGCCCTATTAACCTTTTCTTTTTCTTCTTTGCGCGCTTTTATAAGATTCCATGTGTGCCCAGTAATCCACGGGTTGCTTTGACGTTGACAGACTCCGACGCTTTGTTGCGCTGCTTCAGTAAAGGCATGTTTTGCTCGCTCCCAATAAGTTTCGGCGTCAAAACCATCTTCTGGTGGCGTTGGATTTGGGACTTGGGCTGACAAAAGAGGCTGACACTCATTTAGCACTGGAGGATCAGCGAGTTTAGCGAGGTCGTAACGTTTCCTTTTATTTTGTGGCTTTCTATTGACTGCAGTTAGTTTTAATTGTAGTTCACCGATTAGTAAATGGTAATCACTGGCCATGTCAGCACTTCTTTTATTTCGAACGTCACATAGCGAATGCCTCCACATTTTGCTGATGGCAACGTGGTCAATTTGGTTTTCTGTTACATGGTCTGGGGACACCCAAGTGATTTTATGTAGGTGTTTGTGCGGGAAAAGACTTCCTCCTATGGTGAGGCTCATTATGTTGCATAGTTCGTAAAAACGCTCTCCGTTGTCGTTCATTGTGCCAAGGGCATGCTTACCCATCACTTGTTCTTTTCCGCAGTTGTCTGAACCAATTTGCGCGTTAAAGCCGATCATGACGAGCTTGATTTCTCCCTGAGGGCAGCTGTTTAAAATAGTGTATAGGGAGTCGTAGAAATTATCTTTAACTTGTGGGTCGTCAACTTCAGTTGGGTCGTAACATTGTATGCATGTGAGTGTTCTGGCTCTAGTTTTAAACTTTGCAGCGATTATTCGGTCTCCGTGTGGTTGCCATTCCAGAGTAAATAAGTGTAGTGCCAGAGCAAGTTTTGTGTTCACCGCAGCTATTCCATTCGCTTAGACCCACGAATTGGAGGTTAAGTCATTCAAATTCGTATTCGAGTTGGGCTAATCTTGATGTTTCTGCTAGAGTTCTAATGTTCCAGGTTCCGAATCGTTTCCGTGATTTCATTCCAATAGTCGTCATCATTAAAGGGAGCCGTTGGTTATTATTTCTTTCGGTTTCAGTAATCATATTAGTTCGGAAGTACGAGTGATTAGCCTATACATCCTAGACTGGTACTGGGGCTGCCATTTCTGAAATCATGCTCATTAATAAAATAAACCATTTACCATTTAAAGTTACTATAATATTGTTAGTCATTATTTCCAGCAGATTGATATTGAAAATGGCCTTCCGAGACAGTAAAAGTATTAATTATAAAATATCTAGAGTACTATATTAGTGAGGTCTTATAAATATGCATGGGTCTAGAATAGACAGCTTCAGAAAAGACGGCGTGGTACATAACATACAAATTAAAATAAAAGTTCCATTTGTTTCTTGGTACATTAACACCATCTAGTTATTCGCTAAAAGAGCATGGACAATGCTAGTTCTTCTATTCCAACTTTGATAAAGGATGACCTAATATTCAGTTACCCTGTTGATAAAGCTAACCTTTTGGCTGATAAGTTCACAAGAAGTTGTCCGGAAAGCCATAACTACTGCCTGAATTTGAAAGAGTAGCTTATACTATGCCTCAGATATTCATTCGAGCTCATGCTGTTAAGAGGGTTCTGGCAAAGCTCAACATAAACAAGTCACCGGGACCAGATGGCATATCAGCACTAGTACTGAAATAGTGTTCTTCGACGCTATCGCGTCTATTGGCAAACCCTTTAATTACTACGTACTGTATCTTTCCCTCGTGTTTGAAGATAGCCAATGTTCAGCCGATCCCAAAAAAAGGTGCAGCTAACATCCCAATTACAATTTGATCTGCTCTTTCAAAGGTGAAGGAGAGCAATGTGAATTACCATCTTGGAAACTATTTAGAGACCAACATATTGCTTAACAGCAGACAGTATAACTTTCATAGAAATCGTTCTACGTTCTACGATTCGGTGAAAGTAAGGTTATGGCTCTGGATCCTTTAAAAACATTCGATCGGGTGTGGTACAGCGCACTCTTGCTTTTGGCTCTAATAATTATTTCTCTCGGTTTATAGCGAGTTTTCTTAGGGATCGCTCTATACAAATTGTTCTAAATGTGGACTCGTCCAAAGAGCTTCAGTTAAATGCAGAGATACCACAAGGTTCTGTTCTTCCTCCTTAACCTTTTCTTATTTTTCTTAATGACTTTAACACTTTTAATCCTATCTACTCTTTTGCAGGTGATAGCAATATTTGTCATTCAGATTTCTTCGATTAAAGGGCAAACCTAACGGATATTGAACACATGAAGCAATATCTGATTGACGCACTTAACTAAGACCTTTTCACCATCTCTCTGTAGGAGCGACTGAATAGGGTTGATTTTAATGCTCGTTAGACCCAATGTTGTTTATTGACCTAGAGACAATATATATGGGTGACCTTGATGATTTGGGCATGACAATTCTGATGTACCTTGAGATAATTACATTTTTCAATTGTCGGAATTGTCTAGGTTTATTAAATTAATTCCTTAGTATTTATGCCATCTTCATCCGACCAAAAATAGAATACAACTTCCATATATGGACAGAGGCTTCACAGTGTATTTTTAACTTTAAAGTGGACTTTAACAAAGCCACATAACTTTAAAGTGGACTTAAGTTATAACGATGAACCGATGTTGCAGTGCAACAATGTTGTACGTGACAATATTTACCGAGTTAACCAATATGAATCCTAACAGTGAATTAAACAAGAGTTTGTCTATTATGAATCCTGTAACGTATATTTTAATTAAAACTACGATCTTACGCTACCATACACTCCTCATTAATTTGTACCTTTCATTTCAATATATTTATATTCCTCTTCTTTTTCCAACATAAACTTTTGTTAACCTAATATCAGATTCTTATTTTGTAAAACATTATAATTTTCTTAGTATGAATTTTATATTTTGGGAAGCACATTTTTATTTTATTATTTGGTTTTTTTTTTTTGGATTTTTGGATATAATCCTATATTTTTTTTTTTTTTTTTTTTTTTTTGATTACCACGATTTTTTTTGATTTGGTGATTTCAAAATCCAGTTTTTCTTATTAACTGTTTAATGACTTCTTTGAAAGCTGTTTACAACTACATCCGGGGAAGTTTTAATTTAGACTGACTTTACTTTTTCCCTGAGATGATGTACCAGTGAGCTTTATAATTTAATATGATATGAAAGCCTAACTTTTGATCAGACCAAATTTCATTCATATTACCTACAATTTTAACAAACACAAGCAACCCATTGGAAAAAGAAAATAGTCAAGACAACTTAAGAGTTACCCCACCAGCTAAATCAACCCATATTAAAGGGTTAATTATGCATTTCTCTAAATTTTGAATTTTTTGAAAATTTATATTTGAAACATAAGCATTTAATAAAACCGGTAAACAAAAATATTTAACTAATATATACATTTTTTAAAATAAACTCAAATAACAGCAAAATATTTAACGAAAAACATTCCTTAAAAATAATATTTATAATAAAAAAAAAATATATGTAAATTATAAACCTATTAACAAAACATAATGTTTATTGTATTGTTGTTGAAAATTTTAATAAAAAAAAAATTAAAAATTATAAATCAGATAAAAACAAAATTCATTAGAAAAAACCCAAACCAAAAACAAAGGCCGGCATCTAGAATTTTTTAAACTGAAATAAAAATAAAAAATTTATCAGCAGCACGGGTGAAAATTAATCATTTATGAAATTGTAATTCTAAATTTAATTCAAGTCAAAATAAATATATCCAAAAATATATCTCTGACTTCATAATTATGGGCTCATATGGATATTTTAGTTCACAAAATTGCTAAAGAGTTAAATTTTATTAAAATCTATAAAAACTCATAAAAAAATAAAAGAAGTGAATCAGTTTCATCTCTCTAGTGACAAATATGAACTATACATTTACAAAAAACGATCATCTCTTAAATCATTTACCCGGGTTAGATAAAATTTCATGGCGCAAATATCAGAAGCAGAGATAAGGTTTTTGAGGCAACAAATTCTAGCATCAGTCGGCTAATCAACGTTAGCAATTAGTTATCATATCTTCATTATGAAAAAAGAAACAAATATTGAACAAAAAAATATTGGCTTTAGTAAAAATTTTAAAATATTTAAATAAAAAATGTTAAAATTGGTATATAAAAATTAAGAAAGAAAATATTAAACAAAGTTATAAGCTGGAAAAATGCTTAAAAATTCACACAAAAATAGCAATTATAAACAAATACTAATTTTAAGTTATTAAATATAATTTTTTATTAATAAATTTTTTACATATATATATATATTTATTTAATTTATTTCATATATTTGCAATTACAATAAAAGTGCAATATATATGGTTTCACAAAATAGTCTTGTTTAAGTATAAAAATAAATGCAATTTTAATTTTTTTTTAACTTTAATAGATAAATATTTCAACAAAATATTAATACATACTTTCGCTTATTACTTAAAAAGTAGATTTGTTTTTAAAAAATATCTTTTTTCTTTTAAAAAGTTGATTTTCTTCAAAAAGCAATTTTTTTCAATTAGTTCGATTTCTTATAAAAGAAAATTTTCTTTAAATAGTACCTTTTTTAAAGCAGTACCTTTTCTTAAAAGTGTAACTTTTCATAAAAAAGTACCTGTTCTTAAAATGTGAAGTTTCTAAAAGATGGACGTTTTGTTTAAAAAGTACTTCTTCTTAAAAAAATGTACCTTTTCTTCAAGAAATATTTTTTAACCAAGTCGATTATCTCTTAAAATAAATTTTCTTCAAAAATTACTTTTCTTAAAAATTACTTTTCTTAAAAAGTAATTTTTCTTCAAAAGTACGTTTTCTTTTCAAAGTAGATTATTTTCTTTAAAAGGTGCATTTTTAAAATCGTACATTTCTTTCAAAACGCCTTATTAACAAGTAAGAAAATTATAGTCGGTCTAGACCGACTATACGATACCCTATACCATGCGTTTAGAAACCCTATCTCTTAGGCCCAACTAACTGGACATTGAAAATAAGCAAAAACCAAATTTGAGTGGGATTTTTATTAATTTTTTTGGCTGCAGATATGAAAAAGTTCATATCGGATGCTAATCTATAAAGGGAATAGGTCCAAAAATGGACCGATCCTGATCATGTTTGGTAAAGTCTCTTGTATTTTGCAAAAATATGTACAAACAAAATTTGAGAAGAATCAGTGCAATATTTTTGTTTTTTAATAGATTTAAGTGAAGATCGGGAAGCAACTCTATATGGGGTCAAAGGGATCATTTTTGGACTACTCATTAGTGGATATAATGAACGCATACAAACCCAATTTGAGTAAGATCTATATGACAATTTGGATCTTATGGCAATTTATGTCGATTTCATATGGGTAATTTGTATGGGGGCTAGGTCTGAACATGGATCGATTCTCACCAATTTCAATAGCGTTCATCCCATGGCCGACAGAAGCTTATATACCAAATTTCGTCAAAATATATTCATATTTGCGACCTGCAGTTTGATTACAAGCTTTACATGGACACACAGACGGACGGACGGACGGACATTGTTAAATCAACTCAGCAAGTGGTTCTGATTCGATCGGTATAATTAAAGATGGGTCTAGGTCAAATACTTTTGGTTGTTACAAACAGCAGCACAAAGTCATTATACCCAAACCACATAGTGGTATAGGGTATAAAAAGCAGCTATTTTAAAGAGTACTTTTCCTAAAAAAAAAGTACCTATTCTTAAAAAGCACCTTTTCTGAAAAGAGTATATTTTTTAAACAGCATTATTTTTAAAAGCACTTTTTTTTAAAAAGAACCAGTTCTTAAAAAGTTCATTTCTTAGGAAACTACGTTGTATTAAAAAATAACGCTGGATTAAAAAATGTTAAAAAATGTAAAAACATTTTATTAAAAAGTACATTTTATTAAAAACCGTTTATTTAAAAGTTTCTTTTATCCAAAAAAAAAACTACAATTATCAAAATAATTTTTTTTTTTTTTAATTAAAAAATAATTTTTAAAAATAGTTTTTATTAAAAAGTAATTTTTTTTTTTTTTTTTTTTTTGAAAAGTAAATTTTATTAAAAAAAAGTATTCATTATTCAAAAGTGCCTTTTATAAAAAAGTACATTTTATTTAAAAAAAAATACATTTTATTAAAAAAGTACTTATTACTTAAAAGTACCTTTTATTAAAAGGGTGGTTTTTATTAAACAAAACTTTTATTAAAAAGGTTTTTTTTGTCAAAAAAGTACCTTTTATTAAAAGGTTCCTTTTTTTAATACCATTCATTAAAAACGTACCTCTTATTAAAAAGTAATTTTTATTAAAATACCTTCTATAAAAAGGATTTATTATTAAAAAGTGCTCTTTATAAAAAAGTACCTTATGTAAAAAAATACCTTTTAAAGTAAAGCACATTTTATAAAAAAAATATATTTTATAAAAAGTACCTTTTATTAAAATTTGTTAAACAAAAAAATTTTTTTAATCAAAAAAGTTTTTTTTATTAAAAAAGTTTTTTTTATAAAAAGTTCCTTTTATTAAACAAAAAACAAAGTTTCTTTATTCAAAAAGTACATTATTACAAAAAAGTACTTTTCATCTAAAAAAGGTTCTTTTATTAAAAAAGTACCTTATATAAAAAAATACCTTTTATTAAAAAATTACCTTTTTTTAAACAGTACCTTTTATTATAGAAGTACCTTTTATTAAAAAAGTACATTTTATTAAAAAAGTACCTTTTATTAAAAAAGTACCTTTAATTAAAAAAGTACCTTTAATTAAAAAAGTACCTTTTATTAAAAAAGTACCATTTATTTAAAATGTTATTTTATTTCAAAAATAATTTTTATTAAAAAATAATCTTTTACTAAAAAGTACCCTTTGTTAAAAAAATTTCTTTTATAGAAGAAGTACCTTTTATTAAGAAAGCACATTTTATTTAAAAAAGTGCTTATTATGAAATATGTACCTTTTATTAAAAAAATAGCTTTTATAAAAGAAGTACCCTTTATTAAAAAAATTACATTTTGTTAAAAAAAGTATCTTTTATTAAAAAAGTACCTTTTATTACAAAAGTGCCTTTTTATTAAAAAAAGCACCTTTTCTTAAAAAGAACAATTTTTATTAAAACCGTACCTTTATTTAAAAAAATGAATTTAATTAAAAAGGTACCTTATTATAAAAAAGTACCTTTTATTAAAAATTAGTTTTTTTATTAAAGCAACTACATTTTATTAATGAAATATATTTTACTAAAAAAGTACCTTTTAATGAAAAAGTACCTTTTTATTAAAACAGTGTTTTTTATTTAAAAGAAATAACTTTTATTAAAAGAGTACATTTTATTTAAAAAAAGTACATTTTATTAAAAATTTTCTTTTATTAAAAAAGTATATTTTACGAGAAAAGTACCTTATATTAAAAAAATACTTTTTATTAAAACAGTACATTTTATTTAAAAAATTATTTTATTAAAAAAAAAATTATTTTTTAAAAAGAACCTATTATTAAAAAAGTATTTGTTTTTTAGGTAAGCACATTTTACTTAAAAAAAGTACTTTTTCTTAAAAATCTTTTTTTCTTGATTGCGAAAGTATAGCATAATTCCATATTCTTCACAAACATTGTTTAAAAAAATCCACAGTTAACTTCAATAAAGAGAATTTCAAAATATTTCCAAAAATTTCATCTAAAATTATTAATTGTCATTTAAACTAATATCTGCATTTTAATAAAATAATTGTGTGAATTGCATTGAAAATTATAATATCCTTTTCCTTTGATATTCTTTCCATATCATTTGTATACATATTAGCCTGCTTAAATGGTACAATACAATTTTTGTTTAAAATGTGTGAGAAAGAAAAAACAAAATCGTACCTTTTGTCATTAAGTACTTTATCTAAGATAACAATAATTTCTTTGTTTGTTAAGTATTGAAAACAAAAACAAAAAACTTATAAAAAGAAAACCTTATATAAAAATAAATTAAATAAAAAATAACTGTCATTACAGCATTGTGAAAATATTTACATTATTTCAAAAATAAACATACACACATACATACAATACATACAACATTTTTATTATCTGTAGAATTCTATAAACAAATTAAATAAAACAACTGAATTTAATAAATATGTGAAGATATAAAAACAACGTGCCTTTTCATTGGGTATCTACAATTCATATGTAAGTAAGTAGTATTTGATCTTTACTGCAATCAAAAATCTTTCAATCAAACTGTAATTGCAGATCACTTGTGAAAATGTTCACTATCCTTGTCAAAAAGCTTCTGCTTTAAAGTCAAGGCACTTGCCGAGTTTTTTCCTATACAACTGAAAAAGCTATTAGGACCTGTAGTGGTTCCATCGGGACTTAAAAATAAATAGCGCAGTGATAATTTATTAGCGTATAATAAACACGCAAACCATTGTATAGGTAGTTGCAGACATTTTTCTAATAAGGCAATAACTCCATTTTTATGTCTCGTATTGATAGGCGTTCCATCACATCCGATTGTCACCAAAGATGAATGAAATCTAAACTTTTCTGCCATAAACTCAACAATATTCTTCTGAATCTGTGCATATATGGCCTATATACTCAAAATTTGGCTCAGGTATAACATATGAAACACATTTTCGTTAGTAGCTATAACTCAAGTTTTGTCTTTTCAACCGTACTATTTGCATAGATGAAGCAGCACTTGTAGCAGTGTTTTATCCCCAAGCTCATCATACTTTCGTTTTTATGTCCTATTCCGCCATGTGGTTAGGGTAAAATGACTTTATGCTAACACTTGTAATTAACAAAAATATGTGAGCTTTTATACCGATAGACTCAAAATCACTTTCTGAGTTGATTTAGCGATGTCCGTCCGTCCGTCTGTCTGTCCGTATGTTCGACTGTCCGCCTGTCTGTCCTTATGTTCATCTGTGTGCCCATGTAAACCTTTTAATAAAACTACACGTCGCAAATAGGAATATGTTTTGATGAAATTTGGTATATAAGCTTCTATCAGCCATAGAATGACCGCTATAGAAATTGGCAAAAATAGATGGATGTTCAGACCTAGTCCCCATACAAATGATCTCTATGAGATTGACTTTAATTGCCAGAAAATCCAAATTATCTTATAGATCTCGGTCAAATTAGGTTTATGTTGTAACTATGGGAAAGCAAACATCGTCTGATACTCGTTAAATTGTTTTAGCTTTAAAAGAAAAAAATAAATCCTTACGTGAAATTGGTGAAGTTTTGCGTAGGAACAACTGCATAATAAAACAAGTAAGAAAATTATAGTCGGTGTAGACCGACTATATGATACCCTATACCATGCGTTTAGAGACCCTATCTCTCAGACCCAACTAAGTGGATATAGAAAATAAGCATAAACCAAATTTGAGTGGGATTTTTCTCAATTTTTTTGGCTGCAGATATGAAAAATTTCATATCGGATGCTATATCTATATATGGGGACTATGACTAAGAGTTGTCCAAAAGGGATTATTTTTGGACTACTGATTAATGGATGTAATATATACATACAAACCCAATTTGACTAAGATTTGTATGATAATTTGGATCTTATGGCAATATATGTTGATTTCATAGGGGTCATTTGTATGGGGGCTAGGTCTGAACATGGACCGATTCTCACCAATTTCAACAGCGTTCATCACATGGCCGAGAGAAGATCAAATGCCAAATTTCATCAATATATATTCATAATTGCGACCTGCAGTTTGATTACAAGCTTTACATGGACACACAGACGGACGGACGGACGGACGGACGGACATCGTTAAATCGAATCAGATAGTGATTCTGATTCGATCGGTATAATTAAAGATGGGTGTAGGTCAAATATTTTTGGTTGTTACAAACAGCAGCACAAAGTCATTATACCCAAACCACATAGTGGTATAGGGCATAAAAATTGTTGATTAATACATCAAACACTATCAGGTTGAAGATTTACCAAGATCTGGACGCACAAAGCGGCTTAGTGATACCAAAGTTAGGGCTGTAGTAAGAGAGGTAAAGACATATCCAGCCTAAGGTGCAGTTAAATTATCAGAAAACATAACGCAAACCAGTAAGTTCGAGCACAGTAAGGAGATTGCTTCACCAAAATGACCTACATGAAAGGATACCATGCAAGAAACCATGCATATCCAAAGCGAAACAGAACAACCTTATAAATTTGGATAAAAAGTACAAAAATTAAGTTCTATCTTTCGGTGAAAGCATGCTCTATACCCCGATGTCCCTAGCATCGTGAGAAAGTTGGGGGGGGGGGGGGGTCATGTAATGATATTTTTTTTTTAGTTGATGATAGATGATACTTAACATTCATATCAAAATTTACGTGAAATTCTACCTTTTATGAAAAAAATCGAACAGCGGAGCGAAATGGGTTAAGATTTTAATCTTATCAAACTACATTGAGTTCACCCAAATTATGATTATATGGTTTTATATGGTTTCTTTATGATTTAGCAACAGCAATTACAACTATCACATATAAATTACAAAATTAAGAATAACAACAATAAAAAAACAACAGAGAAAAGCTATATTTTCTTCAAGAAATTTTTTACATTTTCATTAAAAGCTCAAAACTTATTGAGCCGATTTTTATGATTCTAAAAAACAACCTTCTCAGGATGTCAATGAATCGAAGCCACTAAAAATGAGCAACCCAGTAGACCATTCAGGACGTCACTGACTATTTCTTAATATATGTATATTGTAGCAAATCGATCGAGAAATACTTTCACATCTCTCTTTAAAATAATTATTGATGCAGATAGCACTTTTTGAATGTAAGCCCTCGATATACAAATTTGTTTATACTGTATTAAATATAAATTAATCTATATATATATTCATAAAACAACGAATAAATTTGAGGAATTTTATGAATACAATAAATTTGTTTTATTTAAAAAAAATTAAGGCAAAACATTAAGCGAGATGCAAAATACTTTACATAAGATAATGTTGGGATCAGGAAAATGGAATAATGTTGTTGTTGTAAATTATTTCTTAATCAATTAGGCTGCGGCGCATTTATTGCCTGGGGAACTTGATATATATAACTTGGCTGTTTTTCAACCGATAATAGTTTTGGTTGTTTTATTTGAAAGACAATTTACTGTACATTATGGTTCATTAGTTAATTTAATTGAAACGCAACTATTAATATGAAAATTTTTGTGAAAAATTACTTTTTTTGATAATTTTTACATATAAATGCATATTTGAACTTTCAACCCAATGTGCGTCCAGAAAGCATTGTCCGATTTGGCTCAAATTTTGCGCACTAAAGTTTTAAATCTAGTGTCACTATAATCCAACCTGCACACCTCAAATTTCGAGCAAAATTTTTTTTTCATACAAACCACTGTCACCCTAATGTACAAGTCATAGTTTCAGAACTCTTGCTGTCGTAGTACTCGAGATATTACATGTTAAAATTAGATGTTAAAAACCCATTTTATATGGAAAGTGCCACGCTCACTTGAAAATTTCAAAAAAATGTGGCCTACTTTACATTCCGGATAGGCGGTTACATACTATAAAAATTTCAAGACGATCGGTCCAGTGATGCAGTCTCCTATAAACCACAAACAAACGTACAAACAGACATACAAAACTCCATTTTTATACACCACTATGTGGTTTGGGTATAATGACTTTGTGCTGCTGTGTGTAACAACCAAAAATATTGGTCCTAGACCCATCTTTAATTATACCGATCGACTCGGAGTCACTTTTTAAGTCGAAATAGCCATGTCCGTCCGTCCGTCCGTCCGTCTGTGTGTCCATGTAAAGCTTGTAATCAAACTACAGGTCGCAAATATGAATATATTTTAATGAAATTTGATATGTAAGCTTCCATCGACCATGGGATGAACGCTATTGAAATTGGTGAAAATCGGTCCATGTTCAGACCTAGCCCCCATACAAATGACCCCTATGAAATCGACAAAAATTGTCATAAGTTCCAAATTATCATATAGATCTCAGTCAAATTGGGTTTGTATGTGTTTATTACATCCGTTAATCAGTAGTTCAAAATTACTCCCTATAGGAAAACTCTTAGTAATAGGCTCCATATAGAGCTGCTTCCCGATCTTCACTTAAATCTATCAAAAAACAAAAATATTGCACATATTTTTCTCAAATTTGGTTTGTATATATTTTTTCAAAGTATCCAAATATGGTCAGGATCGGTCCATTTTTCGACCTAGTCCCCATATAAATATAGTATCCGATATGAACTTTTTCATATCTGCAGCGAAAAAAATTAATAAAAATGCCACTCAAATTTGGTTTATGCTTATTTTCTATATCCAATTAGTTGGACCGAAGAGATAGGGTCTCTTAACCATGGTATAGGGTATCGGATAGTCGGGCTAGACCGACTATAATTTTCTTACTTGTTATACATAATAAATACTCTATTATATTCAGCCCAATTACGAATATTCGCAAGGAATTTCTTTCTCACGGAAAATACTTTTCTCGAGAAAAAAAATCCTCCAGTTATAAATTCTGCGTGAACAAAAAAATTAATAAGTGGCATCATCGAATTTCGAAGCCAGTTGCTTTGCTTATTGACAATTAATTTTCTATTTTTTTTTTTGTGTGTGCAAACGATGCGAGCACTTGTGGAGGAAATTGGTGTTGTAGAATAACAACAACGAAATAGCAAAAGGATTGCTAGAAGTCAATTGCGTGCTGAATCTATGCCTGAATTGGCTTTCATTAAAGTTAACAAAAGTTGAAGTTGGGCTTTATTTATGGTCTTCAACCTACAAGAACAATAAGATATTATTTTTTTTTATTTAAATTTTGTTTTATCAAAATACTTCTTACATTTTTATATAAACTGACGTCTGTTTTACAAGGGAAATTTTTTGAGGGAAATCAAATTCAAGTGCATTGAAAATAACTACTTTTTTCCCATCGAATTTTTTTCCGAAGAAATTTTTATTCATAATAGGGGAAAAGGGAGAAGTGAAATATTTCATGCGGAATTGGGCTGATTTTCATATCTATATTAGAAGATCCCAGCCCTCGAAATTCGAGTGCAATTTGTTTTTTTTTTTTTTCATTTAATAACTTATTTTATAAGACCTAATCAAGTTTAGCCAATTCACAATTCAACACTTTATTGTCGTGATGGTAATACAAAACGCTAATGAAAAGTTGATTGTGTACGCATAGCTTTCCTCGAACTCAACGAATTTAAGCAAAGCTCAAAAGAAGGAGCTTGATCCACTGAATATTCTGAGAGTGAAACGATCAAGATCCATTCATCAGAAGAGGAGCTATGAGAATTCGAATTGCTTGAGTGAATGTGTCCCATAAGAAATGTACAGGGATGAATAGCGTTTGAGTATAACTTGAGTAAGGTGGGAGTTGAGTAAATTTCAATGGTTGATGACATATCTGTGTCTAAATACCTTTCATTATAAATAAAAAAAGAAGGAAATCGGCCGGTGAGAACGGCCAGACGGACTGACTTTATTTTTCATAAATTTTTGTAATATATAAGAAGATTTTCTTTTATTTCATTATATTTTTTGTATTTCTATAGAGATATTTTTATATATTTTTTTACAAATATTTATGACCTTTTTGTTACTTAGTCGTAATAAAAAGGAAACATTTTGTCTAAACAAACATTATCAATTTTGTGATTTTTTTTATTTTTATACCCTATACCACTATGTGGTTTGGGTATAATGACTTTGTGCTGCTGTTTGTAACAACCAAAAATATTTGACCTAGACCCATCTTTAATTATACCGATCGAATCGGAATCACTTTCTGAGTTGATTTAACAATGTCCGTCCGTCCGTCCGTCCGTCCGTCCGTCCGTCTGTGTGTCCATGTAAAGCTTGTAATCAAACTGCAGGTCGCAAATATGAATATATTTTGATGAAATTTGGTATATAAGCTTTCATCGGCCATGGGATGAACGCTATTGAAATTGGTGAGAATCGGTCCATGTTCAGACCTAGCCCCCATACAAATTACCCATATGAAATCGACATAAATTGCCATAAGATCCAAATTGTCATATAGATCTTACTCAAATTGGGTTTGTATGCGTTCATTACATCCACTAATGAGTAGTCCAAAAATGATCCCTTTGACCCCATATAGAGCTGCTTCCCGATCTTCACTTAAATCTATTAAAAAACAAAAATATTGCACTGATTCTTCTCAAATTTTGTTTGTACATTTTTTTGCAAAATACAAGAGACTTTACCAAACATGATCAGGATCGGTCCATTTTTGGACCTAGTCCCTTTATAGATATAGCATCCGATATGAACTTTTTCATATCTGCAGCCAAAAAAATTAATAAAAATCCCACTCAAATTTGGTTTTTGCTTATTTACAATGTCCAGTTGGTTGGGCCTAAGACATAGGGTTTCTAAACGCATGGTATAGGGTATCGTATAGTCGGTCTAGACCGACTCTAATTTTCTCACTTGTTATTCTTGAAAAGATCCTTAAGATGTTTTATTTAATTTTTTTTTTTTGTGATAGCTCATATAAAACAAGTAAGAAAATTATAGTCGGTCTAGACCGACTATACGATACCCTATACCAAGCGTTTAGAAACCCTATCTCTTAGGCCCAACTAACTGGACATAGAAAATAAGCAAAAACCAAATTTGAGTGGGATTTTTATTAATTTTTTTGGCTGCAGATATGAAAAAGTTCATATCGGATGCTATATCTATATGGGGACTAGGTCCAAAAATGGACAAACCTGATCATGTTTCGAAAAGTCTCTTGTATTTTGCAAAAATATATACAAACCAAATCTGAGAAGAATCAGTGCAATATTTTTGTTTTTTAATAGATTTAAGTGAAGATCGGGAAGCAGCCCTATATGGGGCCAAAGGGGTCATTTTTGGATTACTCATTAATGGACGTAATGAACGCATACAAAACCCAATTTGAGTAAGATCTATATGACAATTTGGATCTTATGGCAATTTATGTTAATTTCATAGGGGTAATTTGTATGGGGGCTAGGTCTGAACATGGACCGATTATCACCAATTTCAATAGCGTTCATCCCATGACCGACAAAAGCTTATATACCAAATTTTATCAAAACATATTCATATTTGCGACCTGCAGTTTGATTACAAGGTTTACATGGACACACAGACGGACGGACGGACGGACGGACGGACATTGTTAAATCAACTCAAAAAGTGATTCTGATTCGATCGGTATAATTAAAGATGGGTCTAGGTCAAATATTTTTGGTTGTTACAAACAGCAGCACAAAGTCATTATACCCAAACCGCATAGTGGTATAGGTTATAATGACGTGGTGAGTATATTTTATTGTATTGTATATATTTTATTGTATTTCTCCTTTCAGATTATCACACGAACTTATTTTAAATAGTTATGAAAGTTGTTTAGAAAGTTTTTATTGTTATATATCTTTGTACTAAATATAAACTAAACTAAATTATTTTAATATTTCACCTAATTGTTTATTTTAAATTGAAAAATTTACATTTACCTCCCAAAAGCACATATTCGCACTAACAAATTCTTTTGTTTTCTTATGTTTGTTTTTTTTATTATTACACAAACTCCTTCTCTTGGCCAAAAATTCGTTTTCTTTTGAACGGCAAAAACTGTTAATTGGGCATTCAAGTGTCAAGTTCATTTCGGCCACATTAGCGTTAACTATAAAAGGGTTTTCGAGACAAAACTAAAAATGGCCAACTGAAACAGATGAATTTTTTGTATGTTGTTGTGTTTGTTGTTGTTCGTTGTCTTGTTGGCTGGCAGCATGGTTGTTGGATGGTTTGAATCGTTGCATGGCTGATGGTGCATAAAATGAGATTTATTGCTTATGTTGGCGGTATTTAGTGCAGCGCATAAATTTTCTATCAATTCTTGCTCTCTCAATTGGTCAAAAAAAAAAAACCAAAAGCAATAGCTTTGGTAATAACAAACTATAGGCTTTTGTAATGTATACATACAAATGAAATGTGTTACCATTTTACAAACATGATCAAAATACAGTTTTTGAGCCTGGGGGCTCCATCCAATATACTAACAGGCAATAAAATGCGATTGAACTTGTAGAGCTGTTCGAGATGATGACAATTTCGTTTGGTTTGCTGTAGTGCACTGTGGTCAAGAATTCGAAATAAAGGGATGAAATTTGAATTCAAATTGTAACGATGCTAAAAATTCTAATTTGATTATTGTAAGTGTAAAAAGTGTTGCTATCAGCTAGAAGACTTTCAGAAATAAAATACTGCACTACAATTAATTTTTGTGGCGAAAAGTTTACCAAATATATCCTATATAACCACGGTGATAATATATCGTTACTCTCAATGAGTAAAATTTCATATTAACGTCGTGTTTGACCAAAAAAATTCCCAGTTAAAAATTTCATAAAAACCAAAAATTACACTTTACTCGCTTTACAATTTCCATCCATAAATAAATGATTCCGGCCCATAGTTTAGTTATTTAATACTCTTAAACAAAATGTAGGTCCTTCTTTAGCTTACAGAAAACAAAATTAAAGAAAATTCAAACTATGCTTGAACGAGCTTACAATGTAAACTCTACGTTCTTTGTCTCTATGGATGTTGTCTTTTTCGACTGCTATTCGTACTTCTTCATCTGCAGTGGTCATAACAATCCTGTGGTCAGACATTAAAACATTGATTCGACTATTTCTAAAGAGGATTTCTCATGCTATCGTTATGTTAAATTATGTTGGTGTATTTTGTTTTATTTGTAACAAATAAAATAAATTGCTATATCATTAGCCGAATCATTTGCAAATTCGCATGCAATTTTTGTTACTTCTTCTGCACTTTGTAAACAGCTGCAGGGCATAGTGCGAAGTAATTCATGTATGCTGGTTGGTCATGATATATTGTTCGAGCACTTTATCTATATAAAATTGTTAATATGTATATGAATCATATAACTGTGAGCAGTTTTTTTTTATTTTTTTATTTCTATTAACGATTACAATGTGTGGTGTTTTATTTAAATGTTTGGAAAATTGCCGTTTAAGTTGAATATATATTCCCATTAAAATCTGTGCGATGAATTTATGCATAATAAATAATAAATATTTGATTATTTGCAATTTTTCTATGATTTTACTATTAATAACTATATCCATTTTTTGAAAATGATGAGATTCCTTTACAACACTTGGATGGCCTCATAAATATTATGTGCCAGAAAATAATATTCCCTATAAGTGTTAAAACTTTCTCCATTGAATACGTTGAAAGTGTCAAAGCATAGGATTGAAAATTCATATATAAATTTTCAAGTCCAAATCGGAGGGTGGTTTAATAACTATAATCAGTGACTTTTTAAATAAAGGATATTTTTTCGGCAAATACAGGTCCTCAAAACAGACATTTGTTTCAGTGGTGACCATTTCCTTCCATTCAAATGTCTTACCGCCGCGCCATTTTGTTCAGTTTTGGAAACAGAAACCATCGGAAAGGATTAATCTGGCGAATATGCTGGATGGGGTAGCAGTTCGTAGCCAAATTATTAACTCGAATTTGGAGTGCAAATTCTTGGAATTTATATATTTTCATAAAATTTTTTCTTTCAATGTTTTTTTTTTTAATCTACATATACACATATATAAAATATTTATGAATATTTAAATTAAATTCATCAGATACTGAATTTTTAAATAAAATTCATTAAATTTCATTACAAATATTTGAATGGATTTACAAGAGCCTAAAGGTATGCAAATCAATTTTAGCCAATACACAATTCAACACAGGGGTTTTGATATACAATTTTTTGAAACACATTAACAAATTTGATAAATACACATACAGAATTGTATGGTTTTATGTTTTTGTATGTGTTAGTAGCAACTTTAAATGATTATTACTTCCAAAAAAAATGTACCAGATGGTACACAGCTGTATAGATGGTGCTCATCTGGAAATAAATACCTTTCTAATGTTATATTTTATGTCAACATCGGTTGATAATTAAAAGCGTAGAAGAGGTCACAAGAAATCTCCTTGGTTATTGTCGACTACGCAACTGGATAATATTTGACGTACAGTGGCTCATAATCCTTTTTTGTGGCCAAAACTATGTAAGTTTTGATCCAAGTATTTTTTTATTTGATAGACAATTTTGTAGTTTTCTAGAATAACCGCGTATGTCATAAAATCAAAATGTTCAGGGGAGCCAAAAAACGTTATATTTGAAATTATGGTCTCGATATAAAGTTTTTAGAGCTTTTTTATTTAACAGTCCTGTAGATATGGGCAATAAATACTTTATATAAAATTTTAAGTCAAAAATCTTCAGAGGAATAGATCCTAGAGAAAGACGAAAAAAACAATACGTAAATAACACTTAAAGTGTGTGCAGATAAAACAACTTATGTCGACAAACATCGTTTTCTTTGAAAAATAAAACTACCAATGCAACCACCTATGTAGACATAAGTTGTTGTTGTTTGAAAAATTGATTTTTTTGTTCGTCAACAAAAAGTTAACGGGACTTAGGATGGGAATATAACAACGTGTCTAGAATAATAGTGACAAAAAATAACAGAACTAAAAAAACTGGAAAATAACTGAAAAATAATTTAAAGTTATTTTGCATATTTTTTTTTAATTAATAACAACGTATGTCGCTAAGTGTTGTTTTCTGAGAAAACAATTTGTCAGCGATCAAACGTAGGTTGACATACGTCGTTAGTGCCGCAAATTAATTTAATAAACTTTTAAGTTACGTCGTTATTTAAAGAAAAAACTCAGAAATGGTCAATATTTTTTTTATACCCTCCACTCCAGTGTGCAGAGGGTATATATAAGTTTGTCATTCCGTTTGTAATAATTAGAAAAAAAAATTTGGACCCCATAAAATATATATATTTGTGATCCTTATAACAACCGGAGTTGATATAGCGATGTCCGTCTGTCCGTCTGTGGAAATCACGATGGTGGCATCAATCGGGCAGCTAGGGTACTCCTGAGAAGTTTGCTGTTTAAAACCGTCCAAATTGGATAATTAGGGCCCGAGATTTGAATGAAGATCTTAAAAAAAGTTTTGAAAAAATATAATTTTCTATGTTGTTCTTGTCACGATCACGCCCTCAATAGGATAGCTAAGGTGATCGTTTTTAGTGTGAATGATTCTCCAAATTCATGGGAAGATTTCTGTTTCAAAAATCATTAAAATCGGTGGAACACGTCCAGGAAAATCTCTGAAAAAATAAAAAAAAAATTAAAAATATGATGTTTCTATAGTGTTCTTGTTATTCTAAATGTTATATTGTTGTCATAGCTGGACTTGTTGTTTTTGTGGTCGTTGTGGTAATAATATAATAAAAACTAACCCTTTGTACATTTTTTTATCAACTGTGGTAGAAAAATTTAAAAGTTTCCATTGTTTTGGCATCACTAAAAAAATTTACTGGATCATTTCTGTTATTGCCACGAGCCTGCATGCAAAGTTTCAGATCGATCGGGTCACGGCGAAGGGGTTAAAATCGATCCAAAATTTTTTCGACAAGCAGTCACTACGAGTTAATATAAAGGGAGTAAAATTTAAATTTTCAATTAAGTATTCTTCCTTTATTTACATATTTTAACAAATTTGATATTTACATATGAGATCTTATCTTTACATAGATATTGCAACAAATAATATATTGGATCTAAAGACATTAAATAGTTTTTATTTTATTTTTTAATGATTTTTAAAGGAAAATGGGAGGGAAAAAACCTTTATATGATTTAATAAATTCAAATACTATCTGAAAATATTTATATGCTTATAGAAGGTTTATTAGAAATAATTGACCTCTATAATAGACCTCTGATTTTATAGCTTTTTGGCACGTAGCCATAATATGTTGTTTAAAAGTAAGCTTTTTGTCCAAGACAACTCCGAGATATTTGACATGATTAAGGACATTTATGGTATTATTTCCAATATGAAGATGACGTCTTGGCAATCTTTTGGGAGATTTGTTGAACGGAAAAATAATTGCTTGGGTCTTGTTTGGATTAATTTTGATTTTCCATTTGTGAAATGACGGGAGTAAAAATTCACCAGCATCTAAAGCAAATAATGCTAAAATACCTAGTTGTTAATAAAAAGAAAACAATGTAAATTTAGCAAAAAAAAATTTTATGTATTAATTTATTTAAAGAGAAAAACACAAAAATAACGTTTGATTTTGTATTTTTTGTGTCTAATATTTACATATACATACATACACATATTAAATAATACAAATAATATACATATATTCTATATATGTATATCCATAATAACTGCATGTTAGAAATAAATCGGTATATTATTTTATTTACATAAAATTCTGCAATATTTTGTTGTGGGGAAAATACATTTCTTTTGCATTAACAGAGTGTCACTTCAATTTGCTCAGAGTGACTATGCCACAGTAGATGGCGCCACAATTTTTGTTCTAATTAGCTTTGCAATAGTTAACAATAACAATGATGTTAAGAGTATACACGGACTGGTCTTTTATTTCATACGTTTTTTCATTATTCTTTTACAAATATGAACATAAGTTTGGCATATTAACTTTTTGTTGTCTTTACAAAATAGAGTTACCGAGTTGTCAATGAGTTTTTTACTTTCAAAAAAGTTCTACATAGTTATATAGAATTATTATTCTGCTTTATCTACAAAATATCTGATTGCGGTTACATCTAATTTTTAAAAATTGTTTATAATTACTAAAGCATTATTATTAACATAAATACAAAATTGCACTTTAAAAATTTCCCATTCAAATTTAAAAAAAAATCAATTCTAAAAACTGGAATTAAAATTTCCAATTATAAATTAGAAAATATTAACTGAATTTCAGAAAATCATATCAAAACGTCGGAAATAATAATTTGAAATTTGTTGTTTATTCAATCGATAAAAACTTAAATTTTTAGGTTGAAATGTCGTCATACATAAATAAAAATAATAAAATAGTGAAAATATTTTGCTTCTATTAAAAAACTTTTTTATATAAATAAAAAAATTAAATAGCATATTCAATTCATTATTTCATTTTCAAATAAATAAACGGAAATATTAGTAAAACAAAAATAAAGATATTAAACATAAACATAAAATCATCCTGTCAAACACGAAGTAATTTGTTTTTTTCTATTCTTCTTTGTGTTTTGCGCTTATTTTAACAGAGATGCCACTCGTTTACAATTTAAATAAATAGAAAAATAGATTTGTCGACTGTCGTTAAGATGTCTGTACTTAGTGAATCACTTAATCCTCAGTGCAAACAACAATTGCTGTCGATATATTTTGCGATTGTCGGATCGTTGAAATTATGTCGGATCGTTGAATTCGCACTACAGAAAACATTAATTTAAATTCAATGAATTTTAGAAAACCTCAAATGATATTTAAGAATTGCGAACATAAAAATTGTTACATAAATTAACGCAATTTGATGAGAATGTTATTTATACATATATATATTGCGTTTGGCATCCCTAATTTGATTATTTTTTTTTTATAAATTTATTATCTATGTTTTCCAAATATGGCAATATTTTAATAAAAAAGTTGAGAGTTTTTTATACCCTATACCACTATGTGGTTTGGGTATAATGACTTTGTGCTGCTGTTTGTAGCAACCAAAAATATTTGACCTACACCCATCTTTAATTATACCGATCGAATCAGTATCACTATCTGATTCGATTTAACGATGTCCGTCCGTCCGTCCGTCCGTCTGTGTGTCCATGTAAAGCTTGTAATCAAACTGCAGGTCGCAAATATGAATATATT
This sequence comes from Cordilura impudica, assembly GCA_963682025.1. NCBI lineage: Eukaryota > Metazoa > Arthropoda > Insecta > Diptera > Scathophagidae > Cordilura > Cordilura impudica. Next base: position 323,643,028 of record OY821517.1, read on the forward strand.
GTGACGAAATTTGGTATTTGATCTTTTATGGGATGAACGCTATTGAATCTGGTGAGAATCGGTCCATGTTCAGACCTAGCCCCCATACAAATGAACCCTATGAAATCAACATATATTTCCATAAGATCCAAATTATCATACAAAACTTAGTCAAATTGGGTTTGTATGTATATATTACATCCATTAATCATTAGTCCAAAAATGATCCCTATTGGACAACTCTTAGTCATAGGCCCCATATAGAGCTGCTTCCCGATCTTCACTTAAATCTATCAAAAAACAAAAATATTGCACTAATTCTTCTGAAATTTTGTTTGTATATATTTTTGCAAAATACAGGAGACTTTACCAAACATGGTCAGGATCGGTCCATTTTTGGGCCTAGTCCCGATATAAACTTTTTCATATCTGCAGCCGAAAAAATTAATAAAAATCCCACTCAAATTTGGTTTATGCTTATTTTCTATACCCAGTTAGTTGGGCCTGAGAGATAGGGTCTCTAAACGCATGGTATAGGGTATCGTATAGTCGGTCTAGACCGACTATAATTTTCTTACTTGTTTTGCTATTATTTTGTTACTCCATCCGACCAATTGGGCCCCAAAAAAAAAATATTTCGCTATCTCCAAATAGCACGATTTAATGCATATAGCCACCCTACACAACCATTTCCTTTGCAATGGAGGTTAAGGCGAGCTATTTAATTAGTAAAAACTAAATTAAACGAGAAGTTATGTAATATAACCGGAAACGCATGCATATAGGAGACGCATGTATATTTTTCCAATAACATGTAAAGAGTGTTAAAAATTAATATATTTGGCATTAATATATTAACTCAAAACTGACAAAAATTGACATACGCGGTTATTCCAGAAAACCACAGAATTCTTTGAACTTTTTTCCAATTTCATTCATAATTAAAATCGGTTTAGTAATCATTGCGGAATTCAAGACCAAAGCTGAATTTTAAACTTATTTTTTAGCAAATAGCATGCAAAGTGAGTTTTTTTGGATATACCCATAAAAAATGCTTAGATTTATTTTTCGATCTGGTTTACCACTTTACAAAATTAATCGTAAATATTTTTGGTAAGGAAGTTTTTTTTAATTTATTAAAAACATCAGTAAAAGTGAACTATAATTATTATTCATTTAGTTGGATTCCAAATATTCTATATTCCGTTATGTTTTATTTTTGTGCAGTAGCAGACTTTTAGCATTTTCATCTAGGTCCTGTTATTCTACTTTCAATTGATTTCGAATGTTAAAAAAAAAATGGACTGGCGTTGCTAATAATATTTCGTGACATTTTTCTATTATTGTGCTCTCTATAAGATCTGTATTACTTATTTCTGTTTTCCTCGACTTCCTCTGAAAGATCTCAAACAAGTACTAAACAATTTTCAATGACATCTTGTCCCTGATGAAGGATTTTATGGTCTGTTGTAGACATATTTTTCCATAGACATTTGGTTGTGTATATTCTTGCAATTTTAAATCACAATACATTTGTTTTTGCGCTATTTTATGTTCCATGTTCCGTAATTCTGTCTTTTTCTTTTTTTAATTCAAATTTAATGTGTTTAAAACATAATAAAAACAAGTAAGAAAATTATAGTCGGTCTAGACCGACTATACGATACCCTATACCACGCGTTTAGAGACCCTATCTCTCAGGCCCAACTAACTGGATATAGAAAGTAAGCATAAACCAAATTTGAGTGGGATTTTTATTAATTTTTCTGGCTGCAGTTATGAAAAAGTTCATATCGGATGCTATATGTATATGGGGACTAGGCCCAAAAATGGACCGATCCTCACCATGTTTGGTAAAGTCTCTTGTATTTTGCAAAAATATATACAAACAAAACTTGAGAAGAATCAGTGCAATATTTTTGTTTTTGTTTCTATATGGGTCCTATGACTAAGAGTTGTCCAATGGGGATCATTTTTGGACTACTAATAAATGAATGTAATAAACATACACAAACCCAATTTGACTAAGATTTATATAGATAAAAGCTTATATACCAAATTTCATCGAAATATATTCATATTTGCGACCTGCAGTTTGATTACAAACTTTACATGGACACACAGACGGACGGACGGACGGACGGACGGACGGACATCGTTAAATCGAATCAAATAGTGATTCTGATTCGATCGGTATAATAAAAGATGGGTCTAGGTCAAATGTTTTTGGTAGTTACAAACAGCAGCACAAAGTCATTATACCCAAACGCACTTCCAGTTGTGCTGCAACTCTGCTCGCGCTTTTGTTGAAAAAAACTTAATAAACAAAAACTTAAATTTTTTATTTATTAATAAAACTGAATACTTTTAAAGCAAAAATTTCATGAAATTATTGCTATTAGGGTAGGAACCGATATACCGAAAGTCGGAAAAATTTTTGACGTCGCATTGAAAAATTATTAAAGAAAGAAATGTAGCCATAATGTAACAATGCACATCGATATGCGACATGTTATGATAGGACTAAAAATGGCGATGCAGTGTACAAAAAATTAAAAGGACGAGTTGCAGGTCGTATCAAAAAAAAAAATTTTTTTCCAGGTCGTCTTTAACTAATCTGTAAGCCTAAGATAGGTCAAGCTCAATTTTTTTTTGTATGGAGACCGAACCACCCTATTGTACAACGTTTTTTGAAATGGGGTCATATATTATTGGTTTTCAAAATCGTTTGACGTTGGGCGGCAACTCTGTTGAAAAATATATAAAATATGGGTAATAAAAATTCATATTTAAATGTATAAAACCGATAAAAGGTAAGATTATTACAAGCAGTCTACTCAGTATACTATACCCTATAGCAAATAAGCATAACCAAAATTTGTTTGGGATACTTATTTTAATTTTTCAAAGGTATATAACCGGTAACTTGAAAAAATATAATTATAACAATTAATTTTGGAGTCTACGTTAATTAATTCTTTAAAATATGGAACTTGATACCCATATTAATATTATAACTAGATATCATGATATTATCGTAGAATAAAATAAGTGAGAAAATTATAGCCAGTCTAGACCGACTATACGATTGTTATTAATTTTTTTGGCTGCAGATATGAAACAGTTCATATCGGGTGCTATATTTATATGGGGACTAGGTCGGAAAATGGACCGATCCTGGCCATATTTGGTAAAGTCACTTTTATTTTGAAAAAATATACAAACCAAATTTGAAAAAAATCTGTGCAATATTTTTTTTTTTGATAGATTTAAGTGAAAATAGGGAAGCAGCTCTATATGGGGGCTGTGGAGTTTATTTTTGGACAAATGATAAATAGATGTAATAAACACACACAAACCCAATCTGTCCAAGATCTATATGATAATTTGGATCTTATGGCAATTTAAATCGACTCCATAGGGGTCATTTATATGGGGCCTAGTTCTGAACATGGACCAATTTTCACCAATTTCAAAGTATATAAAAGCCTATATACGAAATTTCATTAAAATGCATTCACATTTGCGACCTGTAGTTTGATTACAAGGTTAACGTGGACACACAGACGGACGGACATCGCTAAATCGACTCAGAAAGTGATTCTGAGTCGATCGGTATAATAAAAGATGGGTCTAGTGTAAATATTTTTGGTAGTTACAAATAGCAGCACAAAGTCATTATAACCAAACCTCATAGTGGTATAGGGTATAAAAAAGTTTATTTGCATGAAGTCCACCAATCTTTATATCTATATTAGGGTGACAGCCATTTTTTTTTTTTAATTTTAAGGTATGCGGGTCGGATTATTGTGACACTGGGTCTAAAACTTTAGTGCGCAAAATTTGAGCCAGATCAGGCAATGCTTTCTGGACGCGCATTGGGTTCAAATTTCAAATATGCATTTATATGTAAAAATTATCAAAAAAAATAATTTTGCACAAAAATTTCGATATAAATAATTGCGTTTTAATTAAACTAATTAAAAAACCATAATCTATAGTAAATTATCTTTCTAATAAAACAACAAAATCTATTAACGCTTGAAAAGCAGCCAAGTTATATCAAGTTCCCCAGACAATAAATGCGTCGCAGACCACTTGATTAAGAAAATTGTGCTCACATTTTTAAAGACATTGAAATAATTTACAACAAAAATATTTTTGCATTTTCCTGTTCTCAGAAGGATCTTATGTAAAGTATTTTGCATCTCGTCTATTGCTATGCCGTTCTAAATTAATGTCAAAAAGGTACGTATTTTTTAGCACTATTTCAAAACCTCCAATTTTACATTTTAAAAAATTTTGTGGAAGACATTTTCCGGAATCAACGACTGGAATAGAGAGTCTTATTAACAAAATATATCTGATTAAAAATAGCAAATATTGTAGGTATCCTGTTCTTAATTTGGCAAGGGCAGCGTTTTTATTTCAGCGGATTTGAAGAAAAATGTGATTTTTCATACTTTTTTAACTTTTAGGCTACATCTTTTTGGTGTTTTTCATATTTCAAATATATTTTGTTGAAATATTATACTACTTGATATAAGTTCTCAATCCTGTAAATTAAGGTTGAATTGAAACACTATAAATTGTCCCCCTTTAAGGTCAAAAGTCAAATTTAAGGATATTAACCTTTTTTTAAAACAAAATATCCAAATAATATATATTTGTGGAAAGATTTCGATAAAACTTGTTGATTTTATTTTAATTATTTAAAAAAATAATATTCTGATGTCAAATTGACTGTATATGAAAATCTAAAAATTTTTTGTTCATCAGGATTTTTTAAAATAAAACAAATTCAATGTATGCATAAAATTTCTCAAAGTTATTTGTTATTTTATGAAAATATTTAGATCAATTAGTTTTTATATTTAATACAGTATAAACATATTCGTATATCAAGAGCTTATATTCAAAAAGTGCTATCTGCATCAATAATTATTTTAAAGAGAGCGTGTAATACTAATTTATTAATAAGATTTGAAAGTAATTGTAGATTGATTTGCTACAATATATATTAAGAAATAGTCGTACTAATCATGTATGGTATCAAAATTAATATTATGTTTGACAGTTATATCAGAGAACAGTTCGAAATCAAAAATTAATATTGCTGTCAAATGTAAATAGCACTTTATGAATATAAGCCCTCGATATATCTTTATATGAATATAATAATTCTGAAAAAATTATTAAAACTACGACACATTTTGATGTCCGTTTTACTATATGGTTATGAGCTATTTGCTAAATGTGATACAATTAGTAAAAGGAAATTGAACGTTGCATTTAACAACATAATCCGATACGTGTATGGACTTAATAGGCGTTCTAGTGCATCTTTGTTTTCATCTCAGCTGTATGACGTTTCTTTAGAAAATCTTTTAAACATAAGAGTTTTACACAGCTTAGCTAAAATATCGGAATGATCTGACAAATATAATTTGGCAATTACAATAAGTTGACGACAACTACGCGGCAGCACGGGTGTGGCTGCTAAACGCGCGGAAGTGGCTCGCGGACGTGACGCGACGCACCTCGTTCGCGGAACACAGCTCAGTGAAAAGTCTTATGATAAATTTTATCTACGTATGTGAAATAATTACTATTACATATGCTATAAGCAGTTGCATAAAGCAACCTTGCGGCACAATTTTAAACGTCATATTCATTTTCCATTTTTGAAACTTCTATAGATTTGACGTCTCTGCTCAATGATAATCATTTATTGAATGAAGTAATTCAATTTTTAAAACTTCTGCTTCTTTTAGTTTGTAAACGATTCCGTTATATTTGATGTTTACAAAATAAATAAACTTAGTGTTGTTTTAGTTCGGCTTAAGGTCATATAATTAAAATAAAACTAAAGTTTTTTTAATTTTTAATTTTATTATTTATTTTGTCGTCCAATATTTCGGCCAGACTTTCTGGTCTTCATCAGGGTACTATTTAAATATATGACGCGACTTCAAAAATTAACTTCTTTACTGGTTCACTTGTTCTTACTTCAATTGACTTCTTACTGGTTCACTTGTTCTTACTTCTTTACTGGTTCACTTGAAGTAAGAACAAGTGAACCAGTAAGAAGTCAATTGAAGTAAGAACAAGTGAACCAGTAAAGAAGTTAATTTTTGAAGTCGCGTCATATATTTAAATAGTACCCTGATGAAGACCAGAAAGTCTGGCCGAAATATTGGACGACAAAATAAATAATACAATTAAAAATTAAAAAAACTTTAGTTTTATTTTAACTATATGACCTTAAGCCGAACTAAAACAACACTAAGTAACAACAACAGGTCAACGATACACAACAATAAATAAATAAACTTCAAAAAAAAAACTTCAAGCGGTTTCGCAGCTAATTTTTTAAGTATTTTTATTGTAGCGTCTTTTATAAAAAATTTCAAAAATAAAAAATAAAAAATTTTTAAATTGAAATAAAAAATGAATTTACTCCCCAAAAAGCGGAAACGTTGGGGAATTTTTTTCATCATGAATAAATTCCCCAATCCTATAAAAATTTTTGGGGAGAAAGTTAATTTTTTTGAGGAATTTGTTCATTGGGCACAAAATACTCAGCGCCTGGTAAGCATAGTGAGCCATTTTTCAAGTCAAAGGCCTATGGATCCCGGGCAAGACCGGGTAAAACAGCTATTAAAAAAATAAAAGTTAAAAAAACATTTATTTTTTAAATATTTTATTTAAATGTTCTTTACGTTAAAGCAATACATTGCTTTGAGAATATAAATGGTTGATGTTTTTTGTTTTCGTCGGCGATCACGGTCTATAGCGCTCCATTCCTCTTTCTGTCATAGATCGCATCCCAACAACAAAAATATTCACTAGGAACAAGTTATATGGCAAAACAACGTTTGCCGGGTCAACTAATGTAGTATATTTACGTGTAGACTTTTCAAACTTTGTGTAAATTCATAAGTTAATTTACTCCAGACAAAAATAGGCGCTATCCACCCATAATATTTGAAATTTCTAATACATCAAATATATTGAATATAGTCTATCTACAGTCAATATTTAGCGAAGCTCCATGGGGATTGCAAGTATTTTTTATATTACAAAAAATTTAAGTAATTCAATAAAAAATCTTCAATTTCTAAAATTTTTTTAAATATTTTTTATTTGAGCTTCAAATAATTAAAAACAGTTATATAATTGAAGTGTGTTACTTCGAAAACTGTATCCAAAAAAAAAGTATCGGCACATTTAACTAAATAAATTTAAGCCAAATAAAAATTGCTGACAAACAGATCGAAGCTACTAAAACTAAAACTCAATAAATATATAAATTTTAGAACGATGAAGCATTTTAATAGTGGCTGACATTAATAGCTAATTGTTAATGATACTTAAATTATATAAAACAGAACGTATTAAAAAAAACCTATTATAAAATGCGTTAAAATATCAATACTGAACTACCTTAACTGTATGAAGGTTAATAATTCGACATTACACAGACATATTGGAGCCATAATATGGAAATCTGAAGCAAACCTGCAAAACAAACTGCGCAAATAATATAAACGACATTTAAATTGAAATCAATATGCTCCAGTTTACGTGAAAAACATAATAATATTGCTACAAAAAAAAAAAAAAAATTTTTGTGCGATCATGTAGTTAATGAGTGCAAAGAAGACAAAGAATTTATATAAATTCTGTTAAAAACAAAAACTTAAATAACATTGGATTTTAAATTCATTAAATAATTGACTAAAACAAGTGACACAATGTTAAAGCAACAATGAAATAACAACACGTAATTAACCCTCCAAAGAGTTCAGTATTGAAACAATTAAAAATTCATTTAAGTTGTTGTAAAAGATATGCCCAATCCAGGCTTAAGTTTCATTATAAAAGTTTATGTTGTCGTAGGAATAGGGATTGTTTTGAATTTAAAAAGAAAATATTATTTTGATTTGATTTTTATAATTACTACTTGTTTGTAAGAATATGTGTCCATAATAATGAAAATAATGGTTTCTCTCATCCCGTTAGAATTCAGTAAAAATTGGTTAAAATTATGAAATTTACTTAACCAAGAAATATTCAACAATTTGGCCTCTAGCTTTCTAGCTCCCGAATTATGCCACATAATCGTAGAAGGTGGCCAAAGAATGCCAACTTCAAAAACTAATTTCTGGTGGTAGTTGATTTTCATGTAGTCAGGTTGATATTATTATTTGATACATGAAGATAAATCCATTATGGACAACACTGTTGAAATATATCAAAACATGTTTATATTTTACAGCTTGCTCAAATATAAACTTTAATTGATTAATTTGATAAAACGATAGATATTTATCGAGTTATTTTTTATTAGAAACCTTTAATTTTGAGGTGTTCGAATATTTGTTGGATAACAAGTAATCAGTTAATGGCGCAATTACACGCACCCAAAAAATTTATAGATCTTCATGCGCAGAGAATACATATCAAATGTAGGTTAGCGCTGAATGGCACTCCAGATATGATTTTAAGTCTTCCAATTGGAAAGAAACCAAAAATCCCAAAATACTAACAAGATGTAGTTCCTGAGAAAATTTTATTGTGGTTGACCATAAGTCAACGTGGTATCAGCGTTTGTTTTTTAAGTGAATTTAGTCTTATTTTTTATACCATAAAGAAATAAATGTTTAATCGAAAATGTGTCTTCCTTTGTCATGTTCTTTATCTATAATATACTTTGTCTAGCTTTTTAAATCCTCGATTAAGCTGGAATATCTACTTTTTATGACGAGATACTATTTTAAGAAAAAATACTTTTTTAAGAAAAGTTACTATTTGAAGAAAGAGTTCATATTTAAGAAACATTACTTTTTCTAAAAAAATTTACCTTTTTCAGAAAATTTACTTATTTAAGGAAACGAACTTTTTTTTATGAAACGTACTTATTTCAGAAAAGGTACTTTTTTCAGAAAAGGTAATTTTTTAAGAAAAGGTACTTTTCTTAAGAAAAAGTTATTTTTTAAGTAAAAGATAGTTTTTAAAGTACTTTTTTTAAGAAAAAGCATTTTTGAGGAACGGTACTTTTGTAAAAAAATTTTCTTTTTTAAAAGAGTGTTTTCTAAGGAAACGTACTTTTTTATAAAAGGCTACTTACTTAATATACCTTGTTCTAAGATATACCTTTCTAAGAAAGATTCTTTTTACGCAAATGTTCTTTTTGAAGAAAATGTACTTTTTTATGAACCGGCATTTTTTTAATAAAAGGTGCTTTTTTAAGAAAATTTAATTTTTAAAAGGTATTCTTTTAAGAAAAAGTTACTTTTTTAAGAAAAGTTTTCTTTTTGAAGAAAATGTTATCTTTTAAAAAAGGTACTTTTTAAGCAAGATAGTTTTTAAGAAAATGTACCTTTATACTAAAATTTTTTAAAGGAAAACTTATCTTTTTCAAATACGTTCTTTTTTAAGAAAACGTACTTTTCTAACAACATGTTTCTTTTTCAGAAAGTGCGCTTTATTAAGAGAAAGTACTTTTTTAAGATAAATCATTATTAAAGCAAAATTATTATTATTAAGAAACGGTACATTTTTCTTTCAGAAAAGATTCATTTCTGTTACAAAAGGTTCTTTTCTTAAGAAAACGTTATTTTTAAGAAATGCTTGTTTTTTAAGAAGTGCTACTTTTTGAAGGAAACGTCATTAAGGAAATGTTGCTTTTTTAAGAAATATTAAGTTTTTAAGAAAGGATACTCTTTAAGGAACCGTAAATTTTTAATTAAAGGTTTTTTTTTAAAGAAAATGTTAGTTTTTAAGAAATTATACTTTTTACTTTGAAATTTTACTTTGTTAGGAAAATGCACTTCTTTAAGATAATGTAGGTACTTTTTTAAGAAATAGTCCTTTTTTAGGAAACTTTACTTTTTTTAGAAAATTTAATTTTTTAAGAAAATGTACATTTTTAACTAAATTTACTTTTTTAAGAAAAGGTACTTTTTAAGAAAAGGTACTTTTTAAGAAAATATACTTTTTTAAGAAAAAGTACTTTCGTAAGAAAAGGCTTTTTTAATTTCCGTTGTTTTTTTAGAAATTTACTTTTAATTTTTAAGAAAATTAATTTTATTTCAAAAGGTAATTTTTTACGAAAAGGTCCTTTTTTAAGTGGAAATGACGAGTGCCGCCCGCAAACATTTTCTGTGCTAAATTCGACATTGGCGGGCTATACCCGCCACAGATGTAAATGCTTCAAAAGTGGTAGTAGCAAATTTATTATACTTAACAAAGAACCGTTATCTATAATATTAGTAGGCAAGGCGATTTCGTGTGATCGATGTTTGGTTCTGCCATTTTATCCCGATTTTGACCAAACGAATATTATTTGAAAGGTATTTCTTTTTAGCCGTTTTGCAGATTTACAGATTTTTTAAATTTTTTCCTTTAGTTTGAGTAAAATGCATTTAAAGTTCCTATTAACACATACATAAAATTAAAATTATGTAATAAAACTGAGTTTGTTTTTTTGTGTTGAATTGTGAATTGGCATTAATTGATTAGCATACCGTTAGGGTCTTTATTTAATTAAAAAATAAAATTTCCTAGAATTCGCACTCGAATTTCGAGGTCTTGAATCTGCTAGTTTTTATAAATATATTAACACTGATAATACCCGCACAGAGTTGCATTAAAATTAAATAGGCAAGGAGTTAAGAGAAGGAAATTTTTTAAGAATATGTTTTATTTTAGGAAAAAGTACTTTTTCAAGAAAATGTACTCTCTTAAGAAAAGGTACTTTTTTAAGAAAAATTCCTTTTTAAGAAAATTTAATTTTTTAAGAAAATGTACATTTTTAACAAAATTTACTCTTTTAAGAAAAGGTACTTTTTAAGAAAAGGTACTTTTTAAGAAAATATACTTTTTTAAGAAAAAGTAAGAAAAGGCTTTTATTAATTTCCGTTGTTTTTTTAAAAATTTACTTTTCATTTATAAGAAGATTAATTTTATTTCAAAAGGTAATTTTTTACGAAAAGGTCCTTTTTTAAGAGGAAATGACGAGTGCCGCCCGCAAACATTTTCTGTGCTAAATTCGACATTGACGGGCTATACCCTCCACAGATGTAAATGCTTCAAAAGTAGTAGTAGCAAATTTATTATACTTAAAGAACCGTTATCTTAGTAGGCAAGGCGATTTCTTGTGATCGATGTTTTGTTCTACCATTTTATCCCGATTTTGACCAAACGAATATTATTTCAAAGGTATTTCTTTTTAGCCGTTTTGCAGATTTACAGATTTTTTAAATTTTTTCCTTTATTTTGAGTAAAATGCATTTAAAGTTGCTACTAACACATACATAAAATTAAAATTATGTAATAAAATTGAGTTTGTTTTTTTGTGTTGAATTGTGAATTGGCTATAATTGATTAGCATACCCTTAGGGTCTTTATTTAATTAAAAAATAAAATTTCCTAGAATTCGCACTCGAATTTCGAGGGCTTGAATCTGCTAGTTTTTATAAATATATAAACACTGATAATGCCCGCACAGAGTTGCATTAAAATTAAATAGTCTCCACATTCATGTTCCTTTTAAATTAATTCAGAAGGCAAGGAGTTAAGAGAAGGAAATTTTTTAAGAATATGTTTTATTTTAGAAAAAAGTACTTTTTCAAGAAAATGTACTCTCTTATGAAAAGATACTTTTTTAAGAAAAATTCCTTTTAAAGAAAATCTACTTGTTTTAGAAAAAACACTTTTTTACGAAAAACTACTTTTTTAAGTAAATGTACTTTTTTCAGAAAAATTTACTTTTGTGAAAAGGTACTTTAAAAAAATTCGCTTTTTTTAGATTAAAAATAATACCCTGTTAGGAGTAGGGCGCATACAAAATTTATGCGATTCTAATACTTAGACGTATGAGCGATAACCACGTGATACAATTTTACTTTTTTTGCTGGACTTGAACAGGACCATAGAGCACCTAGAGATCAAATGCAGCAAAACTTAAAAATTTTAAGTAGGTTTATAAAACTTTCTAAAAAAATTATATAAATATTTCTATCAATCATTTGATCATTGGCCAGCCCCCGCAATGCGAGTGCAAATTCTAGGAAATTTTAGTTTTTCATTCAATTTATTTCTTTCAATGTTTTAGGCCACCTAAAATTATGCAACACAGGGCGTGTAATATGCAATTTTTAAGATGATATTCGATTGCGTTGTTGTCGTTGTTGTCGTTATTGGTTTATGTCCAAAATTATTTTTCAATTCAACACAGGTCTTTTCATATACAATTTTTTCAAACACATTATTATATGCAGATTTAAAAATCTATAAATCTGCTGGAGAGAGAAATACCTTTCAAATGAGGTATGTTTAGTAAAATTCGGGATAGAACTGACAAAGTTACATCGGTCACAAGAAACCGCCTTGCCTATCAATATTATAGATAAGGATATTGATGAAAGAGGACAACCTCTACAAATTAAAACAGAGAAATTGTAAATAATATCCTTTCATATTCTTGAGAATTTCTTATATATTTTGCTCAAAAAATACACGTTGAAACCTTATGAATACTTTACCACATACTTCAATTTTGTTACTATAGCTGCATTAATTAAGCCACAAACAACAAACCACATTACTAGTCTACTAATTAAAAAAATGTTGAATCATAAAGCAATGAAGGTTACCAAAATACCGGACGGTATTTGTTGGAATTGAACAGGATCATATATACATGAAACTGAGATCGTATGTAGAAAAACTGTGTACTCACTCTTCCATTTTTGGATCGTTCCTCCTTTTTAGAGGACTACAAAATTCTAGGAATAAAAAAATGTCAAACAATTAATTTAAACATTTCCATCCATATGTCAATAAGGATATCAAATGAAACAGGACGATCTCTGATAATGAAAACTATTATTCAATTTAGTTAAATTCTGGTCAGGTTTTTAGTTAAATTTTGGTCAGGTTTTAATTATATATCGAGTTGATGTGCTTTAAATAAATAATTTAAAATGTAAATCCTTTAATGTTCTTTTGGGGTTTTGATATATTTCAGCTAAGGTTTAGAATATTCGACTGAACAACGAAGAAATATTTTGTTTTTGATATAATTAACAACAGAAATTAAAACTAATTAATAAACTAAATTGAGATCAAGTTTTCAGAATAAAAAAATTTCGGTGAAATGGGTTAGAAATCCAGTGAAGAATAATATATAAAGCTATTGATCGTACTTTCAGAAAACAGTTAGTCATCTCTAAATTGACTACTCGTACTATAAATATTTATACATTATTCGGACCAAGATCCAGATTACGATGAGGTATAAACAGAGTATTTAACTTGCATGTAACTTCATCACAATGGTGTGGAAAATATTAAAACTCCGTTGACATCACAAAGGGGTTAAATACAAGTTTTAAACTAAAAATTATAGGCTGACATAATATGAAAAAACAAAAAAAAAAGCTAAAAAGACCAAATATGCAAATTTTATAGCAAATCAAAAAAAAAATGGAAAAATCTAAATCTTTTTCAATAGATACACTTATGTTTGGTAAAATACAATAATAAATGTAGGCAATGCTCGTAAAAATATAAAGCATTATTGAATTGATTGAATTTTTTGATAAAAATCTGACAAATTTAAATTAATTGTATCACAAAATAATAAAAAATAATTCTGGCAAAAAGCACACACACACACACTCACACACTAACTTTATAATTCAAACGAAGTTATATTGATGTCTTATCTGTGTTATTAGTGTTTTTAGAAGGCGGTGGGGAGTAATGACTTTTAAGCGATCATACTACAAATACAAACACATATGCTAAGCAATTACGGCGGCTATTAACTTGAGGTTTTTGTTTCAGTGTTATTTTACTTACTTAATATGTAAATTATTGTATAAGAGTATAAATTACATTTGTTAGTTTCAATCAAAATATGACAAACATAGTCAAGATAATCTGGAAAATCTTTTGAGTGTAACTAATTCAAATTAAAGCTTGAAATTTTTTCTAAGTAATACTAATGTTTTTTGAATAATTTTTATTTGAAATAATTTGTGTGGCGATTAAAATCTGGCACTTGTTTGTTAGTTTTTATACCAAAAACAAGAAATAATCAAACTGTGGTCAGGTTATAATGAGTTTGTAGCTACCACAAATAGTTGTAGTAGACACAACTACCAACCGATTCAGAATCCATTAAGTCCGTCTATCAGCCTGTGTGTCCGTGTTAACTTTGTAAGGAAACTATAGGTCACAAGTGAAAATATATTTTGATAAAATTTTTATATAGGCTTTAAACGGCCATAAAACGATCGCTATTGAAATTTTTCAAATCGGAGCATGCTCAAACCTAGCCCCATTACAATTCCCCCGATGAGATAGATTTAAATTGCCTTCAGATTAAGAGTTGCGATCAACTTTAGCATATTAAAGCTATTAGCAAGCAAAAAACGAATGAATAATAAATAATATAATTATATATAATGGATTATCCAGAAAATAGATTTTTTTCAGTTTTGGAGGTCGTAGATTAGATTTCTTTTGGTAAACAAAAATTTTATTTTTCAGCTTTATTAGTTTCTTAATTTGTTAATTATGTTTAAATTGTTAAAATAATGATAATTTTATGGAAAAAATTTATTATTTCTTCCGTAGCAGTTGATTGATTGAGCATTTTAAAAGCTTTACATACAAGTTTCAAACATTTGCATTTCAAATTAGTCAACAAATGTTAGAGCTTTATATAGATTTCATATATTGGGTGAATCATTTATCATTTTTTTTTTTTTTTTTTCATTAATAAAAATATAAAAAATTCCATTTTATCCGATATTCTTTATTATTATACAAAATAATAAAGCTAAAATTTTTTTTGCTTCAGATTTCTTCCATCAACTGTTAGAACTAACAGAGTCCATTCTGAAGTTCCAATTTTCGATGATAAGTTCGAGCATTTCGAGTGGTATATGGCTAAGATAAGATAAGATAAGAAAGGCTATACGCACTGTGACCAATTTGATCTTTTGTGCAGCCCATGGTTGTCCTAAAGATTAAGGCTTCTTATGAAGCCAATTACCCTATTTGGCATTAGTTTCCATATATCCCGGGGGATACAGTGTATCCTCCAAGTGCAAGGATTCTCTTACCACTTAGTTTGAACATTCACAGAGAATATGTTCTGCTGTTTCCACCTCCTGCTCGCAGAACCTACATGTGTCTATAGCAGATTATCCTTTCTTTCGTAGATGATATCTAAGATTGCAGTGTCCTGTAAAGAATCCCGCCAAGGTCCTTAAGTCCTTTTTATCAAGGGTAAGTAGTCTTTCCGATTGAACACTGGATGAAGTTATGAATCTCTTGGTTTGCCGTTGACCTGGACTTTTGTCCCAGTGTTCGGCAATTTGTGTATTTCTCCACTCTCTCATTTTTTATTTTATGTGTCCCACTGGAACACCATTGAAAGGTTCCGGACCGATGAAAGAACGACGGGCCCCTCGATTGGCTAGGCAATCAGCCCTTTCGTTCCCTACATGTCCTTCATGTCCCGGAATCCAGCATAGAGTTGATTTGTTGCATCTACCTAATTCGTTTAGCCTTTCGATGCACTCCCACACCAGTTTGGACGTCAATTTGTAGACCATTATTCCATTTATTGCAGCATGACTGTCGGATAGTATATAAATGAGTGCTCTTTTTGTCTTTCTTCTGAGACATTCAGTCACGCATATAAAAATAGCGAAGACCTCCGCTTGGAAAATGGATGGGTATTTACCCAAGGGTAAGGCACGTTGAAAATTGGGACCAAATATGCCCGCGCCCGTGTCCCCATTTGTTTGCTTTGAGCCATCTGTGAACCACACATGAGAACCTTGCTCCGGTTCCCAGGTCCCACTGGTCCATGCGCTCCGTTCCAATATCATGGTTTCAAATTCCCTGATGAATATATTTTTTGGTAACATTCTGTCCGTGACTTTCGCCACCGGGTCGTGGATGAAGAGCCTCGCGACTCTCATGTGACCCTTTAGTTCACCGTCCTTCATGCTACCAAAATCCTGAAGTCGTACGGCACTCATGCACGCATCTTCAATGATCGAAATATGCAATGGTGTAATGTTAAGCATGATGCCGATAGCATCGGTTGAAAACGATATGTTCGCCCCTGTGATACCAATACAGGCAATGCGGTACACCTTGTTCAGGAATACTTTTGCTTTGGTTAGCTCAACCTTCGGCCACCATGCAAGGGCAGAGTAGGTAATCATTGGTTTTACAATAGTTTCAAACGACCAGTAAATCATTTGGGGCTTTAAACCCCATGTTCTACCAAATAGTCTTTGACAGGCATATAAAGCCCTGGTGGCCTTTTTGGTAATTTGATCTAAGTGGCTACTCCATGTGAGGGATTTATCCAGTGTATATGGCTAACGCAGCGAGTAATGTTGGCTACCATTTCTCCAGTTGTAGCCGACTTATCCATCTAGACTTTACACAACCCCAAAGTACAAAGCTTAGAGGAGTGATAAAACATGATCTACGCAGCCAATTCAATGCACAGTGGCTGAAAATTGTTTTTCATGGGCCAAAATTCAGTAACTTTTGAACCGATCAAAATATTTTAGTAACTCTACTGAGTAGATATTTAGCTGAGCTTGAGTCTTTGTTAATTTCATTAAAACTGATTAAGTACTTTCTAACAAATTCTAGGTCAAAGTTGAACTTTTCATTCTTTTAACTTTTAGTGGGAAATAAGGGTTTTTGATGTGTAAACATCTATGAGCTCAGGGGGGGGGGGGGGGTAAAATCCAATTTCACAATACAATCAAAAAGCCAGCGGAAAAACGATGTGTGGTATATGTAAGTGTATTGGTGTATTTAGTAAGCAGAACCACCGAGTTCGCCGTCTGTTTAGCAAAATCACAAATCTTTTTCGTTAATTTGAAATATTCAAGCTATTGACCGCTAGGTGTGCTGTGAGTTTAACATGCTCACAAACTTGTAGAGTTGTTTTTTTTTTTTAAATAGTCAAGTATACATTTGTTATTGACAGAACATTTTAGTAAGCAGAACCGCCGAGTTCGCTGTCTGTTTAGCAAAATTACAAATCTTTTTCGTTAATTTTAAATATTCAAGCTATTGACCGCTAGGTGTGCTGTGAGTTTAACATGCTCACAAACTTGTAGAGTTGTTTTTTTTTAATATTCAATTATATGTTTGCTATTGACAGAACTTTTTAGTAAGCAGAACCGCCGAGTACACTGTCTGTTTAGGAAAATCACAAATCTTTTCTTTAATTTTAAATATTCAATGTTCAGTAAGCGGAACCGCTAGGTGTCCTGTAAGTTTAAAAAGCTAAATACTAGGAAAACTTTGAAGAAGTCGAAAATAAACTTAGGTGTATTTTTAATTACTACACCTTTTCCAATTGTATTTCAGAAAACATCAATTGAATTACAGAAATTATCAATTGTATTTCAGAAAACATTAATTGATTTTCAGAAAATATCAATTGTATTTCAGAAAGTATCAATTGTATTTCACAAAATATCAATTGATTTTCAGAAAGTATCAACTAAATTTAAGAAAACATCAATTGAATTTCAGAAAGTATCAATTGTGTTTCAGAAAACATCAATTGATTTTCAGAAAATATCAAGTGTTTTTCAGAAACCATCAATTGATTTTCAGAAAGTATCATTTGTACTTCAGAAAATATCAATTGAATTTCAGAAGATATTAATTGAGTTTCAGAAAATATCAACTGTATATCAGAAACAATCAATATTTTTATATATTTCAGAAATTATCAAATGTATTTCAGAAACCATCAAATGCATTTTAGAAAATTTTTAATGTATTTAAGAAAACAGCAAATGTATTTCAGCAATTCTCTAATGTATTTCAGAAAACATCAAATGTATTTCAGAAAACATAAAATGAATTTCAGATATTAATAAATTTATTTCAGAAAATATCAAATGTATTTCAGAAAACATGAAATGAATTTCAGAAATTATTAAATTTACTTCAGAAAATATGAATTGAATTTCAGAAAATATCAATTGAGTCTCAGAAAAATAGTCAGAACGCTACATAAAAATATATTTTTAAAGTATTACACTGGGTTTGTAATATTTCTTGCAAACTAAATATCGTCACCTAAAATGCACAAGGCCGTAACTAATATTTTTATTTTTTTACAGGAGAAGCAAAAACATCATAAAACAAAAAATACTTTGAACTTAATACCCAAACTTTAGAATCAAGCTGAAAAATAAGGATGGATTTTTATTTATGAAAACAAATTTATGGTAAAATAATAGTTTTTAAGTAAAAGGCCGTAACTACAATACAAAAAGTCAATTTTGAAGTTTTTGTTGGCCTTTTGCATTTGAGGTGACGATATAAACGTGTTTTTTTTTTCGAAACGATGACTACAAAATCGGTCAAAATTCTATCCTGGTGTTTATATTGTAGCTGATTTACAAATGAAATCCTCATCTTCTTTCGATTAAAAGGCCGCCCTTGATAGTTCATTTTGCAGTGCATAACAAATAAGCCCAAATATTGCTAAACATTTTCACTAATAAAAACAATAATAACTTTTCGGTATTGTAGGGTAAACTACTTATTAATTCTGAATTTCATTAGATATTTTCTGAAATTCAATTGATATTTTCTCAAATAGATTTGATAATTTCTGAAATACTTTTGATGTTTTCTGAAATATATTTGATACTTTCTGAAATACGTTTGATGTTTTCTGGAAAACATTTAATAGTTTCTGAAATACAATTGGAAAAGTTGTAGATGTTTACACATCTCCCCTGTGATCGGACTCACATTGATTTTTACTTTTATGTATATTTATTAAAAAATGTCGTATTTATATTTTAATAATAATTACAAGCAATTTTTGTAATAATGGGATTTTTTAATGTTTACACCCAAAAAAATGTTAACATTAAAAAAAAAGTAAAACCAACTGGAAATATTGCTATTTACTACTGAAAAGTAAAAAATTTTTGCTGTCAAATTTGTTAATTTTTGCAAAATAAATCTGCTGAATATTAGCGCAATGATTCTGATTTTGATATGAAAATAAAGGTTTTTATTTTTTTTAAATCTTTCTTATTTATTAAAATATTTCATAAATATGGGGTAAAAAGATCTTAAAAAAAAAATGCAATAGATTCTAATAGCATTTGTAACAATGGGAGGCTCCGTTTCTTATTGTTTTTTTTACTAATACAATGTTTTTCGTACTTATATATAATTATTATTCATGCAACTATAATTACTAGCATATTCCATCCCTCGAAACTCGAGTGCAAATTCTAGGAAATTTTATTTTTTCACTAAATAAAGACCCTAAAGGTATGCTAATCAATTATAGCCAATTCACAAATCAACACAAAAAAACAAACTCATTTTTATTACAAACACATTAACAAGTTTAATAAACACATACTTAGTATTATATAATTTTATGTATGTGTTAGTAGCAACTTTAAATGCAATTTACTCAAAATAAAGGAAAAAAGTTAAAAATCTGTAAATCTGCAAAACGACCAAAAAGAAATACCTTTCAAATGGGAAATTCCGTAAAAATGTCATCTTTGATGAAAAAAAAATTTTTTTCATTTATATGAAGTAAGTTTAAAAATATATTAAAATATGTTCCAAGTTATATAATATAATTTCTTACAAGTATTCTAGATTACAAAATAGTTATACAATTTATTTGTTAACTAAATTTTCTTTTAATACATGTTTAAGAAGCTTTAGTCATTCCGTCACAGTCATTCCGTCACGTCAAATGACAGTTAATAACTTCAACACTATCATAGCTAAGTAGCTCTGAATTATAATTTTATATTGCTTATATATCATATATAAAATATTCATTAGTTTAAAAACTGACTAGCTTCTTAATTGACAAAGTTCCTAGGTTTTAATACCAGTACAGAGTCATGGTAGCAAAAATGTCATTCCGTCACACAATAAGAAATTACTCAAAAATAAAATAATAAAATAGTGAAAAAATTGTGTCTGAGTTTTTTTTTAAATCTCATACTCATTAACAATCATTTTCAAACTGAAGAATGAATTTTCAATTGAAAATAGCTTTGTGAAATAGCCTTAACTTCAATTTTTCAACTCAAAATGTCATTCCGCCACATATGGAATTGCCCAAATAATATACGTTTGGTCAAAATCGGGATAAAACGGTAGAACAAAACATTGGTCACAAGAAATCGCCTAGCTTATTAATATTATGGATTATTCATTTGATTCAAATATTGATTGCAAATATTCCATATTTTGTTCTGTGTTATTTCTGTTCTTTAGTAGTTTTTTGACTTCTTCATCTGAATCCCGATGTTCCACGTTCCATTGATTTCGAATACTGGAGATAAACGAATCTGACATTGCCAATAATATATTAAATAGATCTTCATTTGTGGAATTTCGTGAAATTTTTCTAGTATTGTGTTCTCTATAAAATCTGTAAATCCTATTCCTTTTTTCCTGAGCCAACTCTGATAGATCTTCAAGTGGCACCAAATGATATTTAATGACATCTTCTGCATGCTAACAAATTTTAAGAACTGTTGCAGACATATTTCTCCATGGGTACTTGGTTGTATATATTTTTGCGGTTTCCTTAGCATAATCTCCAAATTTTTTGGAATCAATTTCTTCATTGCATTCAAGTGCTCCTAGGATTATTTTAAATCTGAAAATAAAGGTTTAAATCCACTCCTGTTATTTCAGATGCTGTTTCTGGATTTGAAAAGAACCTTCTTGCGGTATTGCTACCATTTGTATTATCTGACCCTTACTTTGGCTGATCTATAATCAATCCAAATTTACGATATTCATCCTGAACATGTTTCTTTTTTCAACTTCTTAACTCCTTGTTGGTTTTATTGTTTCTTATTGATCCTGAAGAACCGAAATCCAAAACATAACTTATTTTTAGTATGTGTTCCATAAGTCGTATTCTTGCATGTGGTGGTGATAGTCCAAATTCATATGCATCAGTATTATCTAATTATTTTGTCGGGACTTGATTTAATTAATTAATTTACATCAAAAACGACATTAAAATGTAAATGAAGTATTGGCTTTTAAATTTGCTACCGTTTCTTCAGATGATGTAGAAAGAAAGAAAAAAAATATTTTAAGATGCAAGAGATAGCATTTCTTTTTTGACAATTTAGGTGAATATTTTATAGTCTATTGCAACAATAATGAAAATGATTTGATTTTATATCCTACTAGCTGTTCTTACCCGGTCTTGCCCGGGATAAAAAGACCTTTAACTTGAAAAATGGTTCACTATGCTTACCAAGCGCTGAGTACTTAGCCCCAATTAACAAATTCCCCAATAAAATGAACTTTCTCCCCAAAAATTTGTATGGGCAGTAAATTCATTTTTTATTTCAATTAAAAATTTTTTGATTTTTTAATTTAGAAGTTTTTTATAAGATGCTGCAGCAAAAATGCTTCAAAAATAAGCTGCGAAACCGCTTAAAGTTTTTTTTTTCAGTTTATTTATAAACATAAAATAAAACGGAAAGGTTCGCAAATTAAAGGAATCAAAACTTTTAAAAATTGAATTACTTCATTCAATAAGTGATCATCATTGAGCAGAGACGTCAAATTCAAGTTTCAGAAATGAAAGACTAATGCGACGTTTAATATTGTGTCGCAAGGTTTCCTATTTTCAACAGGTAATTATTTCACATACGTAGATAAAATTTATCATACGAAATTTCACTAAGCTGTGTTCCGCGAGCGAGTCGCGTCCGCGCATTTGGCAGCCACACCTGTGCTGCTGCGCAGTTGTTGTCAACTTATTTTAATCGCCAAAATATATTTTTCAGATCATTGCGATATTTTTGCTGAGCTGTGTTCCACGAGCGCGTCGCGTCCGCATCCGTCGCGTCCGCGCGCCTCGCGCCGCTTCCTCGCAGCTACTACCCATGCTGCCGCTTAGTTTTCGTTAACTTATTTTAATTCCTAAAACATATTTTATAGAGCACTAGCTGTTTTTACCCGGTCTTGCCCGGGATGAAAAGGCCTTTGACTTGAAAAATGGTTCACTATGCTTACCAGGCGCTGAGTACTTAGTCCCCAATTAACAAATTCCTCAATAAAATGAACTTTCTCCCCAAAAATTTGTATGAGCAGTAAATTCATTTTTTACTTCAATTAAAAACTTTTTGATTTTTTAATTTATAAGTTTTTTAGCAGCAAAAATGCTTCAAAAATAAGCTGCGAAACCGCTTTAAGTTTTTTTTTTTTTTTCAGTTTATTTATAAACATCAAATATAACGGAATGGTTCGCAAATTAAAAGAATCAAAACTTTTAGGGATTGAATTACTTCATTCAATAAGTGATCATCATTGAGCAGAGACGTCAAATTCAAGTTTCAGAAATGAAAGACTAATGCGACGTTTAATATTGTGTCGCAAGGTTTCTTTAAGCAACTGCTTATAGTATATGTGTGGCCTATTTTGATCAACAGGTAATTATTTCACATACGTAGATAAAATTTACCATACGACATTTCGCTAAGCTGTGTTCCGCGAGCGAGTCACGTCCGCTTCCGCGCGTTTGGCAGCCAGACCCGTGCTGCCCCGCAGTTGTTGTCAACTTATTTTAATCGCCAAAATATATTTTTCAGATCATTGCGATAATTTGCTGAGCTGTGTTCCGCGAGCGCGTCGCGTCTGCGTCCGCGCGCCTCGCGCCCTTCCTCGCAGCTACTGCCCGTGCTGCCGCGTAGTTCTCGTTAACTTATTTTAATTCCTAAAACATATTTTTTAGAGCATTGCGATATTTTAACTGAGCTGTGTTCCGAGAGCGCGTCGCTTCCGCATCCGCCGCGTCCGAGTCCGCGGTCGCGCGCCGCTTTCGCGCGTTTGGCAACTACACCTGTGCTGCCGCGCAGCTGTTGCCAACTTATTTTAATTGTCAAAATATATTTTTCAGATCATTGCGATATTTTTGCTGAGCTGTGTTCCGCGAGCGCGTCGCGTCCGCGCGCCTCGCGCTGTTTTCTCGTGCCTCCTTAGTTCTCGTTAACTTATTTTAATTCCTAAGCATTGCGATATTTTAGCTGAGTTGTGTTCCGAGAGCACGTCGTTTCCGCATCCGTCGCGTCCGAGTCCGCGGTCGCGCGTCGCGCGCCGCTTTCGCGCGTTTGGCAACCACACCTGTGCTGCCGCGCAGCTGTTGCCAACTTATTTTAATTGTCAAAATATATTTTTCAGATCATTCAGATATTCCAGCTAAGCTGTATTCCCCGTGAGCGACCTTCCGCGCAACGAAATGATGCTATTGAAAAGAATACTCATTTTAAATGCATTTATTGTAGGACATATATTGAGAGCAGTATGCAAATGTTTACTAAAATAAATATTTAACAAAATTCATTAAATAAAGATATGTAAAAATTTAAGAATGAATTTGCGGAGTAAGTCAATTTTTTCTTTCGATTAAAAAAAAAAGGGGAATTTGTTCATTTCTTTTGGGTACCTTTTTTTTAAGTTTGGAGAATTTGTTCACCGTGTAGTTATTTCCTTGAAAACCAAATTTCAGAGAAATCCGTTGAAAAGTACAAATTTGTATAGGGAAGAAATATACCACACAACAAAATATGAATTTTATAAGAAAATTGGGCGTAAAAGTAGGCGTGGTCGGTAAAAATCATATGGCGACCTTCCCTGGAATATGTACTAAATTTCGGAGAAAGCCATTGAAAAACAAAAGTTTGTATTGCAATCAAATAAAGAAACAAATAAAAAAAAAATAAGTTTTATATACATAGAAGTTGGTGCAAAGTAGGCGTGGCCTGTAAGAAGCATATGGTGACCTTCCCTGTAGTATAGAGATCGTGTGACCAAATTTTAGACATCCCTTGAAAAATAAAAATTTCTATAGTGAACAAATATACCAAAAACAGAAAATTAATTTTGTATAAAAAGTGGGCGTAGAAGTAGGCGTGGCCGGCAAGAATCATATGGCGACCTCTCTGGAGTACAGAGATTGTGTGTAGCAAATTTCAGAGAAATCCGTTAAAAAAAAATTGTGTAGCCAACAAATGTACCAAAAAACAGAATATGAATTGTATACAAAAAGTGGGCGTACCAGTAGGCGTGATCGGTACGAAGAATATGTCGACCTTCCCTGGAGCAGAGAGATCGTGTGTACCAAATTTCAGAAAAATCGGTTGAAAAATAAAAATTTGTATAGCGAACAAATATGCCAAAAAACAGAAAACGAATTGTATACAAAAAGTGGGCGTTAAAGTAGGCGTGGCCGGTACGAAGCATATGGCGACCTTTCCTGGGGTACAGAGATCGTGTGTACCAAATTTCAGAGAATTCCGTTGAAAAATAAAAATTTGTATAGCAAACAAATATACCAAAAAACAGAAAACGAATTGTATACAAAAAGTGGGCGTAAAAGTAGGTGTGGCCGCAAGAATCACACGGTGACCTGGCCTGGGGTACAAAGATCGTGTGTACCAAATTTCAGAGAAATGCGTTGAAAAAAAAAATTTGTATAGCGAACAAATATACCAAAAAACAGAAAATGAATTGTATACAAAAAGTAGGCGCAGAAGTAGGCGTGGCCGGTAAGAATCATATGGTGACCTTTCCTGGAGTACGGAGATCGTGTCTAACAAAATTCAGAGAAATTCGTTGAAAAATAATAATTTGTATAGAGAACAAATATACCAAAAAGCAGAAAATGAATTGTATATAAAAAGTGGGCGTAAAAGTAGGCGTGGTTGATCAAAAGTATATGGTGAACTTAGCTGGAGTACAGGGATCGTGCTTACCGAATTTCAGAGAAATCTGTTAACACCTAAAAATTTGTATAGTGAACAAATATGAATAAAACAGAAAATGAATTCTACATAAAAAGTGGGCGTGAAAGTAGGCGTGGCCGGTAAAAAGTATTTGGCGACCTTTCCTGGGGTATAGAGATCGTGCGTACAAAATTTCAGGAAAATCCGTTGAAAAATAAAAATTTGTATAGCGGTCAAACAAACAAACAAACAAATAAACAAACAAACAAACAGAAAATGAATTTTATATATATAGATTTCATTACCTTTACCTTTTGATTGAAGAATTAAGTACTTATTAATTAATTCCATGGCTTTTAAATGGAAAAGTTAATATAAAACATAAGTTTCGATTTATATTTTTAAAAGTGTAAATAAAATTATTTTAGTTTTTTTAATTTTAAATTAAATATTTTTAATTTTAGAGAAATTTTTTTTAATTTCAAATATAACAGAATTTACATTATCAAAAGATACGATTATATTACAATAATTGGTTTATGGAATCTAATATTTCTGTGATGTCTAGATCTTCAAGTTCTTCTTGACTCTGATATTTTTCTGATGATCGACTTTTATCAACGACATCGCTCGGTATATTGTAAGTGTAACAGAACCCATTTTTCAATTTTAAACTTTCTTTCTCACGTATTACAGAACAGAACAACTCGGATTTTATTCTGCTAAAAGCAACTTTTTATTAATAAAAAATGCTAAGTTAGCATCTAGCATCTTTTCATTAATTTTGGATGCTAAACGACAAAAAAAAGTTGCTAAATCTAGCAACTAAAATGCTAAAATGGCAACACTGGTGGACAGGGTTACTCTAAAAAGTTTTACTTATAATAATACAAATTTTATAGATATGAAATACTAGCAGATATAAATAATAAAGATTAAATTTATGGAAAGTCCCAAAGAGTCCAAACTTAATAAAAAAAAAATATGATTGTTGGATTCATCTATGTATATAAAATTCATTTTCTGTTTGTTTGTTTGACCGCTATACAAATTTTTATTTTTCAACGGATTTCTCTGAAATTTGGTACGCACAATCTTTATAATCCAGGCAAGGTCACCATGTGATTCATGCGGCCACACCTACTTTTCGCCCACTTTTTGTACAAAATTAATTTTCCGTTTTTAGGTATAATTTTTCGCTATACAAATTTTTATTTTTCAACGGATTTCTCTGAAATTTGGTACGCACAATCTTTGTACATCAGGTAAGGTTACTATATGCTTCTTATCGGCCACGCCCACTTTTAAGCCCACTTTTTATATACAATTCATTTCCTGTTTTTTGTTATATTTGTTCGCTTACCTGCCACGCCTAATTTTGCGCCTAATTCTATGTATATAAAATTTTTTTATTTTTTCCTTTTATTTGTTTCTTTGTTTGACTGCTATACGAACTTTTATTTTTCAACAGCTTTCTCTGAAATTCAGTACACGTTAGCTCTGCACTCCAGCGAAGTTCAGATTATATATCTTTCTGGCCACGCCTACCTTTACGCCCAATTCTTTACAAAACTCATTTTCTGTTTTTTGGTACATTTGTTCGCTATACAAATTTGTATTTTTCAACGGGTTTCTCTGACATTTGGTGCACACGGGAATAACTTTACGATGAACACATTCCCCAAATTTAAAAAAAGTCCCCCAAATAAATAAAAGGATTCCCCATTTTTTTTAAACGAAATAAAAAAATTAACTTACTCCCAAAATTCGTTCTTAAATTTTTACATATTTTTATTTAATGAATTTTGTTAAATATTTATTTAAGTGAACATTTGCATACTGATCTCAATATCTGTCCTGCAATATACACATTTAAAATCTGTATTCTTTTCAATAGCATCATTTCGACGCGCTCGCGGAACGCAGCTCAGCAAGAATTAGAACTCCAGCGGCTAACACAAGCTGAATCTAGGGAATCTGAAACTCCTTAAACAAGTTTTTCTCTTAGACAATTTTATGTCGCCCGCTCCAGAGTATAATATTTTCGTATATGCACCAGAAGAAAAAACCAGAAATGTTGTATATCACAAAGCTCTAGAATAACTAAAATGCGTAACTTTTAGACGTAATCACTCAAAATACTCCATGCATAAACATAGTTAGGTGTAACCATAAGAAAGCGCCGAGTACTTAGTCACCAATAATTAAATTCCCAAAAAAAATTAACTTATTCCCCAAAAAATTGGGGAATAACTTCACGATGAACAAATTCCCAAAATTTAAAAAAAAAAGTCCTACAACAAATTTATTTAATATCTGTATTCCTTTCAATAGCATCATTTCGGTGCGCGGAATCGGGGCGCGGACGCGCTCGCGGAACACAGCTTAGCTAAAATGTCGGAACGATCTGAAAAATATATTTTGGCGATTACAATAAGTTGACAACAACTGCGCGGTAGCACGGGTGTAACTGCCAAACGCGCGGACGCGGACGCGACTCGCTCGTGGAACATAGCTCAGTTAAAAGTCTTACGATAAATTTTATCTACGTATGTGCAATAATTACCTGTTGATCAAAATAAACAAACATATACTATAAGCAGTTGCTTAAAGCAACCTTGCGGCACAATTTTAAACGTCGCATTCATATTCCATTTTTGAAACTTCTATAAATTTAACGTCTCTGCTCAATGATGATCATTTATTGAATGAATTAATTCAATTTTTAAAATTTCTGATTCCTTTAATTTGCTGTTTACAAAATAAATGAACTTCAAAAAAAACCTAAATCGGTTTCTCAGCTTATTTTTGAAGCATTTTTTTTTTTTTTTGTTGTAGTGTCTTATAAAAAAACATCTGATTTAAAATATCAAAAAATTTTAAATTGAAATTAAAAATTAATTTACTGCCCAAAATCGTACAAATTTTTGGGGAGGAAGTTCTTTTTTTTGGGAATTTGTTCATTGGGGACTAAGTACTCAGCACCTGGTAAGCATAGTGAACAATTTTTCAAGTCAAAGGCCTTTGGATTCCGGACAAGACCGGGTAAAAACAGCTAGTTTGTTTATAAAAAAGGCTCGTGGCGCTAAAATTTACCAACAAAACATATTGGTCTGGCGCCTGCTGCTGTTATGGATACTGTTTTAATATAATTAATTAATGTTGTTATTTTTTAATAATATTTTTTTTTTATTTTTGTTTTTTTCTAATAACATTCTTTGTGTTGCTGTTGGTTTTTAATAACATTATTTGTAGTTTTAAATAGTGTTGTGCAGTAGAGCGCCCATGAAATACATAGAAAAATGGAAAACTGTTATTTTTTTTCCGCTCCCCGCTCATTTTCTAATATATTGCGTATAAAAAATAATATCCGTGCAAAAATTTTTTCAATCGGATGCAAACCGACCAGTCCGTCACGACTTTTAGCCCTAAAAATGGAGTAAAATTAGTTCCAAGCTTTGATGAGCTATAACTCGTAAGCCCGACGACTTTCGGAACATAGCATTTGTATTGCAAATATATAGGCAAACATTTTTCTCCTACAAGTTTTTGACGTAGCTATGACCCTTCATGGCGTTTTAAGAGGTCGAACTTCAAATTTGAAGTCAAAATTTTTTCAAACGTAAATTATTAAATTTATTTATAAATCTATTTAGGTTTGACTATTGCCAAATTGAAGTTTGACCTCTTAAAACACTACGAAGGGTCATAGCTAGTTCAAAAATTTTAAGGAGAAAAATGTTTGCCTATATACATATATGCAATACAAATGCGTCAGGTGTATTTTCCGAAAGTCGTCTGGCTTACGAGTTATAGCTCGTCAAAGCTTGGAACTAATTTTACTCCATTTTTAGGGTTAAAAGTCGTGACGGACTGGCCGGTTTGCATCCGACTGAAAAAATTTTTGCGCGGATATTATTTTTTATGCCCAATATACTAGAAAGTGAGCAAGTTCAAGCGTTGTTTTTTATACCCATCGGAGCTTGTGCGATATGATGATGAATTCAGGCTGCCAAACATTGGATGAAAAGCTAAAAATTTTAAAAGAGGAAATGAAGAACCGCACAAACTGCTTAGAGGCCAATATATGCGATTTAAATGAACGAATTGATGCTTTCTTCTATCACTTTAAATCTAGATGGAATAGAGTGCATGGAGTAGATAAACGGTTTATCGCTGTAAATAGGAACTGGTTGGAGTCCTCTATTGGTTTCACGTGTGCTTAGACTGGAAAACGCGGTAAAAAAAAATTTATTTTACAGAGTCAAGTGAATCAAATAAAAATAAAAGAACAAAGCTTTTAAGGGACAGTATTACCAGTGTTAGCTAATGCTACACAAATTAAATTAAGAACTTCAGGTTACATAGAAGAGTCGAAGATGCTGCGCGGATTCACAAATTTATCACCATCAAAAGGTACACCTTCAAGAGAGAGTTCAAGGCAATCACTATCGTCTGAGAAAATGTCGAATGTAAAGGCATTGTTTGTTTTTGTAGACTTAAAGAAAATTTTATTGCTTCGTTGGGCAACAATAAATCGAATACCTTATTATATACAAAATGGGGCTTTAATGGAAGCTCTGGTCATAGTTCATATAAACAAACGTTTCATGGCTCAGATGCGAGCGATTTATCAGTAGTTTTAACCACATTTGTGCGACTAAGACTTATGATGGAAGAAAAGGTGATTTGGCAAAATCCTCGGCCGTCTTTCACTAGATTTTGTAGACCTTTAAAAATTGCATTCATAAAGGAAACATCATTTGTGTCAGTTAGTGAAAAAAAATAGAGTAGAAGAAGAGAAGAAGTAGAAGAAAATTTCAAATATTCAACCGTCACAATCGGTGAAAAAGTTACAAAAGTGTATCACAATTTAATTTTGTCAATGATTGATGGAAAGGCTATTAATGCCATAACTGGAACCAGAGTAAGGAGTTCAAGATTGACATGATTAAAAGACGTGTGAATATGGAATATTTTAGATTCGGCATTTCTATTCTTCATAGTTGGGTTAGATTCTTTGAATATATTTTGCATATTGCATATAAAGTTACTTTAAAAAAGGGGCAGGTTAGAAGTGATTTTGAAAAAAAAAATCGCTGCTGAGTTAAAATTGGGAATTCAGAAACAATTTAGAGAGACTATGGGATTAATTGTTGACAAATATAAGCCTGGTTTTGGAAACACGAATGATGGGAATACAGGAAGACGTTTTTTTTCAAAATGCTGAAAAATCAGGCGAAATAACAAAAACGGATTTGAATTTAATAAAAGGAATGTACGTTTTGCCAGTGGCAATGGAATCCAAACTGAAAACTTTAAAATATTTTCACAAAACACAGCCAAACTTTTTGTTGAAAAATATCCATAGTATCTAATACACGTGGCCGAAATTATTAATAATGCTCCTTTGCCTATTGGGCTATTACGGGAAGAAGCGCAAGAAGCTCGGAATAAAGATTTTAAGAGATATAGAGAATTTCATTCACGAAAGTGCAGTCGCGAAAAATCTCTTCAAGATATTTTTAATTTATTCCTGATAAGCTCTGACCCAATTATTTCAAGCATGCGAAAGTTGCCTCCAAAGAAGGTTCAAAGTTTGCCAGAGCAGACAATCGATTTAATAACACTGTGGAACAAATTCAGGTTAGCAAAAGTTAGGTCGATTCTGAGAGTGAGAGGTGCAAATAGAGGCTAAATTCGAAGACCCGTATCGCGGAGTTTGTTTATGTTAGTTCGAATTTTTTTTTTTTATCGACCTTCGAACTTTATATGGTTTTTTGGCTATAAGTCGTCGACTAATTGATATTTTTTCAATCTGTAAAAGCCAAATTATTGCTAGAGACCTGTGCAACAATTAAAATTTTCTAAAAAATTGATTTAGAAAATTTTTGTGGTGCTTATAAAGCAAAATGTTGGAAAATTATTTTTTTTTTATGCTTTTTGAAAATATTATCCACAAAACTAAGTCTTTTTTGCTTTCTGTTTGATCTATAATATTCTTCTCAGTTTTTTCAATAAATTTCATTTCAAAAGAAGATGGTCTTAGTCGATAATTTCGGTAAAAATTCCAAAACCATTAAATAAATAGCGATTTAGGTTGAAGTAATTAAAAAGGAAAAGATTTTGAGCAAGTTCTGACAGACCGAGAATTAAATGCATGGTTCGCATTGAAAGCAGTCATTAAAGGACTTTTGGGTAAAGAACGCAAAGACAACTGCAGGAAATCTGTTGCAAACATGTTGGCAGCTTTCGATGAAATTGGGGTTAATATGTCGTACAAAATTCATCTCTGGCATCAGCATCTTGATCAACTCGCTCAACAGTTGACAACTGAATCTGATGAGCAAAGCGACCTTATCACCAAACTGCGCTTCCATTTGAAATAAGGTAACTATAGAGTGTCCATATTTTGAATTAATAGATTTTTCTAATATCTTTGTCAGAGTGCACAATTTAAACATGTCAACGATTGAAAACTATTTTCGTTTCAGGTACAGAGGAAAGAAATCTCCAGAGGCAATACTCGCTGAAATTTGTTGGTGGTATAAAAACACCTTTAAAGAAGAGGAAGAAGGGGAAGACAAAGATGAAATTCCAGAATATCTTTTGGACGAAATTATCGACCTTTCTGATGTTGATGTTGATGACCAAGATATTAGAGACAGCAGTGATGTTGATCCACAGCCGCCTGCTAAACGGCAATATAATCATTAATATAATTTATTTAATTTTTTTGCTTAAAACTTTTTATAACTAACATTTGAAAAATATATTTTTTTCCATATTTTTATAATTTCTTTTTCAATGTTTCTTTAAAACCAACACTGAACAAAATTGGTATATAAAATATGAGAAGTAAATTAATATTAAGCTGGAAAACGCAAGTTTTGTATTATGATTGTTTTCTTTTGAAATGAAATTCATTGAAGAAATTGAGAAGCATATTATAGATCACACAGAAAGCAAAAAAGACTTAGTTTTGTGGAAAATATTTTCAAAAAGCATAAAAAAAATAATTTTTCCAATAGTTTGCTTCATTAAGCACCACAAAAATTTTCTAAATCAATTTTTTTAAAAATTTTAATTGCTGCACAGATCTCTAGCAATAATTTGACTTTTACAGATTGAAAAAATATCAATTAGTCGACGAGTTATAGCCAAAAAACCATATAAACAATATGCTGAAAATCGGCATTTGACTGCAATGTTCGAAGGTCGATTAAAAAAAAAAATTCGAACTAACATAAACAAACGCCTCTAATTTAGCCTCTATTTTCACCCCTCACTCTCAGAATCGACCGAACTTTTGCTAACCTGAATTTGTTCCACAGTGTAATACCTCCAGTTTTTTGTGATAATGATGATGATGATGATGATGATGATGATGATGATGATGATTATTATGATGATGATCAATAAAAAATAATTGAGTTTCCTTATTGTACTAATATTTATAAACAAAATTTCCAAATTTGTAATAAAATGGCACTGAAATATACTTAAAAATGGTTTGTTTTATCAAATTTTAATATTAAAGGGTGATTTTTTAAGAGCTATAGGAAAGTTTTCCAAAAAAAAAACACATAAAATTCAGAAAAATGCATGAAATCTTTATTTGGATCGATAGTACGGTCCATATAATTTAATGTTTGAAGATAATTTCATGCAAATGTTGACCGTGACTGCGCCTCAAATGGTCCATCCGCTTAGTCCAATTTTGGCATACCCTTTCCAACATTTCGGCCAGTATCTCACGAATAAATGCTTCAATGTTGTCTTCCAACGCGTCAATTGAAGCGGGATTGTCTGCATAGACATGAGCTTTAACATAGCCCCACAAAAAATAGTCTGAAGGCGTTAAATCGCACGATCTAGGCGGCCAATTGACCGGTCCCGAACGTGAAGTAAAATGTTCACCTAACTCGCCTCTCAATAAATCCATTGTTGCGCATGCTGTGTGGCATGTGGCACCGTCTTGTTGAATCCACATATCATACAAGTCAAGCTCTTGCATTTTGGGCAAAAAAAAGTTGGATATCATCTCTCGGTAACGCTCACCATTCACAGTTACGTTACGATTCGCATCATCTTTGAAGAAGTACGGTCCAATGATGCCACCAGCCCATAAACCGCACCAAACTGTGACTAACCGTAAGCGTGTTGGTGGTTTAATGTCCAACTATGTAAATTTGGTGCGAAATTTAGTCACAATAGCCCGAATAGCCGCTTCAGTGGGTCGATTAAACTGACCATAAAATGGAAGAAGCGCGCGATGAACTTTCTTAACAGAGCACACATTTTGATAATAAAATTCAATAACTTGCAAGGGTTGTTCGTTTGTAAGACGATTCATGGTTAAATTATAGACCAAACTGAAGATGTTTGATAATGAAACAAAACACGAAACGTGCGTCAGCTGTTTAAACCAGTGTTGCCAAAAAGATAATGTCTAAAAAATCACCCTTTATTATGCAAAACTTAATGAAAAAATATGCTAACAAAGCTTCCCTGAATTGATTTTAAAAACAAGGTATTTGAGCCCACTGTGCGTCGTCTCTATTAATTTTTTGTGAAAATGGCAATACTAAAAATGTTTTTTGATATTCTAACTTTAAAAGATTTATGCTTTTTTGTTCCTTTTCAGGAAAACGTCAATTGTTTCTAGAAGATTTCATTTCTAATACAAAGGCGTAAATGTATATTATTGTATTGTCCAGCAACGTGGACAGGGTTCCTCTAGTAAGTTTTACTTATAATAATACAAATTTTGTAGATACGAAATACTAGCAAATATAAATATTAAAGATTAAATTTATACGCAAAGTCCCAAAGAGTCCAAACTTAATAAGAAAAATATGTGATTGTTGGATTCATACTTAAATAACAAAGATCATTTTATATATAACACTGGCCTACGCCCCAAGAGTTCGCCGAAGTCAGGTGAATTTGTATAAAAACGCTATTGGAAAACATATTTTTCTTTTTTGATTTACATAAATAATAGACCTTTTAAGAAAACCAAACCCTTGTTTGAATTTTAACTCCAATTTTTGTTAAATTTTTTTATGGTGACAAAACACCCTGTTGTGGTTATTGATTTATATGCATTAAGTGCAGTAGACCTCTTAACTATTAAATGGTGTTACTTTATTTTTTTACCTTGGTGTATTTTTGTATAAATTTAGTATTAAATATTAGATCTGTTAAAAAGAAATTGCTATCGGCCCATTTATAGATTTAGGACCATAAAAAATAAAAATTTCAGGCCATTGCACATTTAAAGGAATTTTATGTCGAATAAAAGGAAAACTATTTTTTCATTCACACTTTCACCTTTATATCATGCAAGGCACTCAAGTGGAAATACATTGACAACTTCAGCTTGAACTCAATATTAATTTAATTCAACTTTAATTTATCGCAAACCCAAACAGTGTGATCAAATTTCTTTTCATGCTCATATCTTGGCAATTCAACAACATCTTTGGAGGATAGCAGTTTATAAATAGTTTTGGAAAAAAAATACAACAAATACCTTTTATTGATTACAGAGAACATTGTGAATATATTTGTTGGCGCTTTTTATTATTACTTTTTTTTGTCTTCAAAACTGTCTGAATTAAAATTTATTGTTTATTCTGTTTAAGTATTCCAACCTCACATTTCAATTAACGTCTTTTGACAACAACTTACACACAAATCAATTTTATAAATTCCATTAATTAATTTCGAATTGTATATGCGATCAGTACGCATAATATTTCTGCCACCGATAAACATTGTTTATTGTAAACGATAAACACCAACAACAAACAACACCAGCACCACCATATCGTTGCATCGTTGCGTTACACATTTGAAAAAAAAAATATTTTAATATTTTTTCTGAGATTTTTTTTATATTTTTGCATAAATTTTGCGTGTATTACACGTTAACCTCGTGTTGCAAAGCTGTTGCTGTTGTTTAGCATAATTTATGGGTGTCTTGGCCTACGTATTTGCACGACATATATCATTTAGGCTAATAAATACAAGTCATCATCTTTGCTGTTGTTGTTTTTGTGACTACAATTTATTAATATTGAAAAATGTACGAGTATATATTAAAAATTTTGCATAAATAAATATTTAGTTAGCTAAGTTTACAGGTGTTTTAATTTAATCAGATAATTGAATAATAAAATATTAATGCAATCGTTTTGATATGATTTACATCTTCTATAAGTTCAAAAGATTTTGTAAATAAATAATAAATAAATTTTGCAAAGCTTTTTTATTCGCTTGATATTTCCAGAATACAAAAAAGTCAGAAAACAATAATTGTTTTTAAGAAATTAATGACTCAATTTGCAATCGCCACAAAAAAAGAAACATCGCCCAAAATTTTTCCATCAAAATACTTATGCATCTATATACTTATACATCTACAATATTAATTGGTAAGGCGATTTCTTGTGACCGATGATTTGTTAAACAGTTTTCTGCTGATTTTGAACATACGTATCTTATTTGAAAGGTATTTCTTTTTAGCTGTGCAGCAGACCTATAGATTTTCAAATTTTTTAATTTTTTTGGAGTTATGCTCATTTAAAATTGCTACTAACATATACTTAAAATTGTACAATGCATGTGTGTGTTTGTTAAATTGAGTTTCTTTTCTTCATTCATAATAATAATTGTGTTGAACTGTGAATTGTCTAAAATTGATTAGCATACATTTAGGGTCAATAATTTATTAAATGAAAAAACAAAATTTCCTAGAATTTGAACTCGTATTTCGAGGGCTGGAATCTGCTAGTATGTATATAAAAGCAAAAGTACGTATGATTGTTTGTATGTAGCTTTTAGAAAATTTTAACAAAATCTTACTGTGTATCTGGAAGAAAATCTAGGCTATAAATTTTGTGATATTTTTAGTAATCGGTTCACCTCCCATACAAAATGAATTTTTAATAACAAATATATTAATTACTATCACAGAAAGGGCTTTGCAAATTTGAGTGAAGCCATCTATTATTAATGTTAGTAGTCGGGGAAAAATAGGCCTGATCGGTCCAATGGGCGTGGCTTCCCAGGCAAAGGAAATATTAAATCTCATATATCTCAAGTACTGTAATAGTGAGAGACTTTGCATGAGCCCATAAGATATTCATGTGATTAGTCGAACAAAGTATGTGCGTGGTCGGATCAGATGGCGTGGCACTGCCTATATAAAATAAATATATAAAATCATATTACTGGAGCACTACAAAAGAGAAAGCATTTTATATGAGTGCATTAGATATTATCGTGAGAAGTCACATACAAAATTGGCGGGAGAGGATTAGTGGGCGTGGCACTACATGGAGTACCTATATAAAATAATAATGAAGTACAATGAAAGCAACAGTCTTGAAACTTAACTACCAATCTCAAACTTAACGCCAAAATCAACAAGTAAGAAAATTATAGTCGGTCTAGCCCGACTATATGATACCCTATACGGTTAAGAGACCCTATCTCTTCGGCCCAACTAATTGGATATAGCAAATAAGCATAAACCAAATTTGAGTGGCATTTTTATTAATTTTTTTCGCTGCAGATATGAAAAAGTTCATATCGGACCGATCCTGACCATATTTGGTAAAGTCACTTATACTTTAAAAAAATATCAACATACCAAATTTAACAAAAATCTGTGCAATATTTTTGTTTTTTAATAGATTTAAGTGAAGATCGGGAAGCAGCTCTCTATGGGGCCTATGACTAAGAATTTTCATATAGGGAGTATTTTTGAACTACTGATTAATGGATGTAATAAACACATACAAACCAAATTTGACTGAGATCTATATGATAATATGGAACTTATGGCAATTTATGTCGATCTCATAGGGGTCATTTGTATGGAGGCTAGGTCTGAACATGGACCGATTCTCACCAATTTAAATAGCGTTCATCCCATGGCCGATGGAAGCTCATATACCAAATTTCATCCAAAATATATTCAAATATATTCATTCATGCGACCTGTAGTTTGATTACAAGCTTTACATGGACACACAGACGGACGGACGGACGGACGGACGGACATTGCTATTTCGATTCAAAAAGTGACTCTGAGTCGATCGGTATAATTAAAGATGGGTCTAGGACGAATATTTTTGGTTGTTACAAACATCAGCACAAAGTCATTATACCCAAACCACATAGTGGTATAATGTATAAAAATCCACAAATCCGAAAATTGAAAATAACAAAAATCGCCAAAATCAAATCTCGCCAAAATCAAAAATCGACAAAATCAAAAATTTCCAAAACAAAAAATTGTCAAATAATATCCTAAATTTAATTTGGAAAATCCATGTTTTTTTTCATGGGCAGCTAGGTATATGTAGCTTTTTAACCGATATTACTGCACAAATAACAGATCTGAATTATAAACTCCAAGGTAAAGGAAAATTAGTATATTCATTATTTTACGATATAAAATCTTTTAAAGTTAAATTTGAATTATTTAGAAAACAGCTCGTCAATAAAAATATAGTACATATTCAGTGCTGCTCAAAATTGTTGGAGACTTAGCAATATATAACTGTTTTCCCTTATCTAGAATTTGAAAAATCGATAGAATCACTGCAAAATAAATTTATTGTTAGAATTAGTGACTTATAAAAAAGCGAAAAAAAATTAATTTATTTCGAAATCCATTTGAAGTAGTGGATGTACGTAAAGAAGGAAATTTTATTGAATTCTACCAAAATTTAGATGACACTATACATATTTCCAAATATTAAAAAAATTTGAAAGTGAGCACATATCAATATTTGGAAGCACTTATATTTGCGAACAAACATTTTCTCGTATGATATATATTAAAAGTCAATTTCGTGAGAGATTGACTGATTCTCATTTGGCGGAAATTCTGAGGATAGCAGTTTCTCAACAACATACAAACATTAATAAATGCAACTAAATCCCAGTTGCATAATCCTCATTAATGCATTTTTTTTAATTACTTTTTCAATAAAAATAAAAATATAAAAAAATATAAATTATTAGTGTTATAAATTTATTTACAAAATCTTGCATACGAAAACTTTTTTCTTCTATTAGTGCTTTTTATTTTTGGCCCAGTTAATATTTTGTAAAACTCTATTTGGCCCTTCGTTCAAAAACTTTGGCGACCACTGGTATAGGATATAATTCATGTGCGAATGAGTAATACAATTAAATAATATTGTTCATACGCAAATCGCTGCAGCTGTACAGCAGGGGTGTCAACTAATAAATAAATATTTTATGTTATCCAATTATTCAGAAATGAATTGAAGACGAAAAGAAAGTTGTTGTAATAATCTTAAAGCTTATTGAAGAGTGAGAAAATATTTTGAAACAAAATGCAAAAAATAATATTAATTTTTAACAACACTAAATTATCAAATATAAAGTAGTTACAATATATTA
Organism: Cordilura impudica; assembly: GCA_963682025.1. Taxonomy (NCBI): domain Eukaryota; kingdom Metazoa; phylum Arthropoda; class Insecta; order Diptera; family Scathophagidae; genus Cordilura; species Cordilura impudica. The sequence goes on from OY821517.1 coordinate 323,681,280, forward strand.
TAAAAAATATATTTTTGATTATTTCAACAATTAAAAGTTGCCATTCTAAAATTATTAGCGATCTTCCAAGCAAAAAATATATAAAAATTCAAATACTTTAATAATGTATGGACAAGTAGATATACCCTATACGACTATGTGGTAAGAGTATAATGAGATTCTGCTGACGTGTGTAACTACCAAAAATATTTTAATCCGGACCCATCTTTTATTATACTGATGAACTCAGAATCATATTGTGAATCGATTGAGCGATGTCCGTCCGTCTGTCTGTCCGGCTGTCTGTCTGTCCATGTGTCCATGTAAACCTTGCAAGCAAACTACAGCTTGCAAATTTTAACTTCTTTTTATTAAATTTTGGATATAAACTTTTATCGGCCACAAGATGAACGCAATTGAAATTGTTGAAAATCGGTACATGTTCAGATTTAGCCACCAGATACATAACCTCAATCAGGCCACCTAAAGGTGTTAAAAGACAAAATTGGTTTATAGATGTTTTTGGGGAAATTATTTTACTTTTATGGTTGGCTTAATTAGTTTTTACAGTCTCTATCTTTTAGATGTCGGTTTTTTTTTTAATAATTTAGATAATAATTTAGGTAATTTTATGCGGGGACTATTCCCACACAAACCTAACTCCCGATCTTCACAAAACAAAAATTTGTATATTTTTCTTAAAATTTGGTTTATATATCGCACCTGTACCTCTAAAGTGAGTCAACTCCAAATTTTTCAATTTTCACTTTTTGCAAGAAAACGATACACAGTGGTCATATCTATTCACGGTAAAAATCTTACATCGGTTTTTCTAGTCTTTCGTAAAAAAAAATACAGTTGTAACCGTCTTTGTGTTATAGGAGTAACTTCTTTAGAATCCACTAAAAAGACCTATTTTGAGTTGCACCCAAAAAACTTGTTATTTTTGATGATCACTGAAAAAATCGCTACTACTACTATTGCTGTATGCTTATTACTCGCATTTCTTTACAATGAAACAACTGTTTTTAAATTTTATAGTAAATATTTAACAAAACCGTTATTTGCCTCTACTCAAAATTTATAAAAAAAAATAACTCAAAATCTGTAAATTTTGAGTTGACTCACTTTAGAGGTATAGGTGCGATATGTTCTTGAATAATGTAAGTGAATTTGGTGATTATTTTATACATCTCTGTCAAATAGGGTTTGTGTGTGTTTATTACATCCATTAATAAGTAGTCCAACAATAAACCCTATCGGACAATTCATAATCATAGGCCCCACATAGAGCTGCTTCTCTAAATTCACTTAAATCTATAAAAAACAAGTAACAAAATTATAGTCGGTCTAGACCGACTATACGATACCCTATACCATACGTTTAGAGACCCTACTCAATCCCAACTAACTGGATATAAAAAAATAAGCATAAACCAAATTTGAGTGGGAATTTTATTATTTTTTTTGGCTGCAGATATGAAAAAGTTCATATCGGATGCTATATATATATGGGGACTAGGCCCAAAAATGGACCGATCCTGACCATGTTTGGTAAGGTCTCTTGTATTTTGGAAAAATATATACAAACAAAATTTGAGAAGAATCAGTGCAATATTTTTGTTTTTTGATAGATTTAAGTGAAGATCGGGAAGCAGCTCTATATGGGGCCTATGACTAAGAGTTGTCCCACAGGGATCATTTTTGGACTACTGATTAATGGATGTAATAAGCACATACAAACCTAATTTGACTAAGATTTATATGATAATTTGGATCTTATGGCAATTTAAGTCGATTTCATAGGGGTCGTTTGTATGGGGGCTAGGTCTGAACATAGACCGATTCCCACTAATTTCAACAGCGTTCATCCCATGATCGATAAAAGCTTATATACCAAATTTCATCAAAATATTTTGATATTTGCGACCTGCAGTTTGATTACAAGCTTTACATGGACACACAGACGGACGGACGGACGGACGGACATCGTTAAATCGAATCAGATAGTGATTCTATCCGTCAGATAGTGATTCTGATTCGATCGGTATAATAAAAGATGGGTCTAGGTCAAATATTTTTGGTAGTTACAAACAGCAGCACAAAGTCATTATAACCAAACCACATAGTGGTATAGTCCACGACGGCAAAATATTAGAAATTGATTTTGAACAGATTCAATTGAATTTGAATGAACGGTGTAAAAATGATCCCAAACTACAGAACCATATTCCAAAATTGGTCTTATTAGTGTGGTAAAAAGTTGCTTTGTTGTGTAAGGATCAGAAAACTCTTTCGCCCAACGCCTGATAAAACCAAGCACACCAAATGCCCTGTTAATTGTGAGTGATATATGTTTACGAAAATCCAGGCGAGATCATCAAATGTTTCCATCATTTCCAATCGATCGTTGTTCATCAAAAACTGGCCATTAATGGGAAAAGATCTTGGAAACACCATATATTTACATTTTTTTACATTAAGGTCCATTAACTTTATATTCCACCATGCTGTGAAATTATTAATATCCAGCTGTAAACGTGATTGTTTCTCATTATTTCTCATTCTCATTATTATTTTAACGTCATCTGCATACATCAGGCATTTACAGAACTTAATAGCTGAAGGCAGATCTATAATAAATAGTGTAAATAAGAGTGGACCCAAATGACTTCCTTGAGGAACACCAGAGAAAACATTAATCGATTTTGAGTGAAGATTACGAAATTTTATGCACTGTTTTCGGCCAGTTAAATAGGAAAATATCCATTACTAAAATCCGTATATATAGCATCAGTTTGCTTTTTGTTTAAAAAAGCTTCATTTAAAATCGTTGTAAGTTCAAGAAGATTAGTAACAGTTGAGCAGGATTTACGGAAACCATGTACAGGAGCTACGATTTTAGATACTTGGTGAGACAAAGCATCAGTTATGAGTTTTTCAAATAGTTTTGGAATAGAGCTTAATTTTGCAATCCCTCTGTAATTTTAAATCACGGACTTACTACCAGCTTTAAATAATGGAATTATAAAGGATTTTTTCCAATAATTTGGGAAATATACCAATGATTTATAATATAGAAACGTTAGGGGAATATACAGCAGGTTGGCACATCGTTTCAAAACACAATTTGGAACACCATCAGGACCAGGAGCATATGACAAATTTAGTTTCACCAAATTATTTAAAACAGCTTGTTCTTGAATAAATGGATTATTTATAAAAGATGCATCGGAAATCAAGTAGGGATACTCAGAAGTATTGTCAAAATCTTGACGTCTCATTAGTTTCCGTATGTCGGGACCATTAACAACCCCTTCCTGAATTTTGGCGTTACTTAGTCTTGGGAAAATGACTGTTGGACGAAATTATCGACCTTTCTGATGATGATGATGATGACCAAGATATTAGAGACAGCAGTGATGTTGATCCACAGCCGCACATTGAGGATTAATTCAAAAATTGAAATGAGTATTTTGTAATAAATTTTTATACCGGGTAACAGAGTATAAAATGGGTCATCAATAACTGTCAAAATTATTGTTCTAAGTTGTTTACTTTTCTTGCTATAATCTCTCAAAGTTCAACCATTTTTTTTAATTTTGCTCGAAGTGCTAAAAAAATTCTAACTTTTTTCAAATGGATGCATCAACTTCAGGTATTTGACTGTATTATTAAATAAAATTTTTAGATAAATGTTTTAGAAATATTTTTAATAATTTTTTGAAAATTGTCCATTTTTTAAAAAGAGATTGAGTTTCAACGTAATTCTAGATGAGATCGGGTAAAATTATTGTAGTAAAATATGGGATTTCTACTTGTGTATTCCAAAAAAACATTTTGCCAATACTTGCCAACGAATGTAATATTCAAGTTTTTATTAAAAGTCCCAAGTATAAAATTAAAAAAAAAATGCTTGAAAACACAACAGCTGTGATTGTTATTGTTGCTGTTGTAGATGTGTAACCTAGTATTACAATAAATAATTTTAATGATCATGCACATTATAGTGGAGCGAAAAATCGAAGCTCTGAAATTACAAATTACAAAATAATTCAGTTGATAGAATGATTAGTAAAGAAGTAAATACATAAACTTTACAGTTTGGTTTATCTATACTTCATGGATGGATATGATTTGTTCAATGTCTTCTTCACTTATCATATAAAATTCCAATGAAAAAATGGCAGACTAGGTCTGATGATGATAAAAAAATGGTTTCAGTAACAAAATTACGGATTCAAAAAGACTTTAGGGAGAAAACTGGTTTGATCGTGGACCAACCAAAGCCAGGTTTTGGAAACTCTAATGATGGCAACACTGCCAGACGTTTTTTTTCAAAATGCAGATGCTTCTGCTCAAATCACAAAAGTTGATGCAGAATTGATAGAAAGAATGCATGTGATACTTATTGCTGTATCTTGCGGGCACGAGATTCACGTAGAAAAATTTAGAAAATATACTCAGAATACAGCCAGACATTTTGTTAAGCTCTATCCGTGGTATTATATGCCTCCAACTTTACATAAATTCCTTATTCATGGGCCAGAAATAGTAAGATACACCTTGTTGCCAATAGGTCAACTATCTGAGGTAGCTCAAAAAGCTAGAAATAAAGATTTTAAAAATTACAGAGAACACTATCTCGTAAATGCAGTCGGGAGAAGTCAAATGAAGGTCAATAGGTTACTTCTTAGTTCGGATCCTTTAATTACCACTAAAAGCAAAAATTATGCCAAAAAATATATATAATATACCACAGATGGCACTAGATTTATTAATTTTGCCCAAGATTTCTGATGAAGAAGAGATTAATGAAGATATTGATGATGATAATTATGAAGATGCTGATTATATTTATGAAGGTGATGATAATACGGAGGTGATGATAATATTTAAGTTTCTCTTAAATAAGAACAATATAAAATAAAAAATAAACAATAACAATAAATGCATACAAAATTTTCAATTATAAATGTAGCAATATATTCAATATTAATTTTAAAATTTTTTTTTAATTTTTCTGAAATGGTTGTTTGTTTTGTGCTTATAATTATTCATCAATAAAAACATAATATTATTTTATAATGTGAATTTTTTGAGTTAAATTTGTGGAATTGTGGAATTTGGAAAATAAAATCAGATTTTAAAATTCAATTTTTATAATATAAATACATATTTAATATTTATTCCTTTTTTATTTTTAAAAAAAATTTTATTTTTTCTAAAAGCACATTAACTAAGTTCTAATTTGCAATTTCATTTACTAATTTATTGCTTTTTATTCCAAAGTTACAGCGAAAATTGTAAGAAAAGATCATTTTTTCCAAATCACAAAAAAGCTCCTAACGGGTTAAAACAAAATTTTTTCCACTTTTTTTTTAATGGTGGTTTTTTATGCATTAATGAATATCCATTAAAAAAAATTAACAATATTTTGAAACTACGTCTTCCCTGAATTAATCCTCACTTTTCATGCTTTTCAACCCACTGTGAGCCGCCTGCTAAACAGCAACTGGCCAAATCATTAATTTAATTTATTTATTTTTTTGCGTAAAACTTTTCATAACTAACATTTCAAAAATATATTTTTTTCCATATTTTTATAATTTCTTTTTCAATGTTTCTTCAAAACCAACACTGAACAAAATTGGTACATAAAAAACTAATATTAAACTAATATTAAGCTGGAAAACGCAAGTTTTGTATTATGATTGTTTTCTTTTCAAATGAAATTTATTGAAGAAACTGAGAAGCATATTATAGATCAAACAGAAAGCAAAAAAGGCATAGTTTTGTGGAAAATATTTTCAAAAAGCATGAAAAAAATAATTTTTCCAACATTTTGCTTCATAAGCACCACAAAAACTTTCTAAATCAATTTTTTTTAAATTTTAATTATTGCACAGGTCTCTAGAAATAATTTGGCTTTTACAGGTTGAAAAAATATCAATTATTCGACGAGTTACAGCCAAAAAACCATATAAACAATATGCTGAAAATCGGCATTTGACTGCAAAGTTCGAAGGTCGATTAAAAAAAAAATCGAACTAACATAAACAAACGCCGCGATACGGGTCTTCTAATTTAGCCTCTATTTTCATCCCTCCTTGCTAACCTGAATTTGTTCCACATTGTTATTGTAAGCAGAACGATTTGCCAAATTGTATTCCGATCTAGCAATGGAATAGTTCATGTAATTTACAGATTATCCACGTTCTTTATATCTCTGGAACATTTTGTTTTTCCTGTTTTTAAGACCTGAGAGAGATTTCGTACTCCACGGAGGGGCAGCAGATTTCGCTGGATACAATTGAGGTATCGATTTTAAAAAACCCTCTTCTAGCAACTGATGGAATGATGTTAGCATCATGTCTAAATCATCATTGTGACGAGCGAAAACAACATGCCAGTTAATTTGTGATAAAGCAGATTGTTCTTGATCAGGATCAGTTAATTTTTGGACTTAGTCCCCATATAAATATAGCATTTGATATAAACTTTTTCCAATTCAAAGGCAAAAAAATTCATAACAATGCCACTCAAACCTGGTTTATTTGGTTAATTTTAATTTAATATTTATTTTATTTATTGATTTAATTACGAATATTAAATAATATTAATATATAATGATTGATTATTTTGTTCTTGACATAAATTCTGTGTCTTTCGCGTTTCGTGTTTGCTACTAGTGAGACTATTTTTGTCTGTCTATTTCTGAAAAGCTACGGCTATAATCTCTCTCTTCGTCCGTCTGCAAAACTAAAAACTATGTTAGTACATCAAAAACAATCTCTGTGCGTTTGTTTAATTTACTGCTACGAGTCCTTTCTGTAACTATCCGCGAAATTCAAAGTTTTTCATTTGATATCCCAAATCCTACATCAAAATTTTTACTTCAAAAAATTTAAATTAGATTCTTTTGATCACAATGTGCCATACGTTATAATTTGAATATAATTTATTTTGTTAAATATTGGCAATAAAAAATATAATTATGGTTTTTAATATCGTTATAGTTTGAAAATAATTTATTTTGTTAAATATTGGCAATTAAAAATGTAAATATGGATTTTAATATTTTATCATAAAAACCAAAGTTCATTAGAATTAAAAATAGTCACCCTCTAATATCATATCATTTGAAACAAATTCTTTCAAAATGTCAAATGTAAATATCAATTCAAATATACATGTGTTTGCAAATTCTTTCGCTTTTAATAATAATCAAAAAAAGAAGAAAAACACATTGAAATCATATTTTTTTTATTACTCAAACAGTTTTATACACTAAATATGTAATGGATTAGTTAAACTAGTTTTTCATCTTTAAATTAAACTATTTTACGCATTTGTATTACACCATCATATGTAGTCTACTCTACGATCATAACATGCATGCGTGCATTACTTCATAATAATAGCTCAAGTAATACTTGTTTCAGTATTTTGATTACGTTGTCTTTGGTGCTACTGTTGCCACCACACGTTCGAGTTAGTCGTTAGCCAGGCATCCGTCTACTTAGTTATTATTGATCTAGTTTTAAATTTTGTAGCAGCTTGTTTGTTGTTGTGGTTGTTAGTTTTTTTTTTTTTTGTTATGATTTGTTTGACCTTGATCTAGAATTTATATTTTTCCTCCACTTCGCATTGCGTGTATATGAAGCAAGTTGCAGCAGCCTGATTATTAAGCTTAGTGGGGCAGTACGCAAAATGTTGTTACATAAAATGTTTTGCGTATTTTAATTGATAATATTTTAATGCGTTGACATTATTCTTTTACTAACTGGCCGACAAAGCAGATGCTTAAAGGATTTGTTTGTTTAATATTATTGTAAGGGATATTGGTAGTATGGGGACTAGGGATGAGAAGGCAAGCATGTTTACTAATTTTATAGAGAACGATTTCGAGTCGATTCAACCATATATAATATACTTATAAATATCTGTTTCCAGTTACGATCTGTTATTTGCTCTACAGGGTTATATTGACATTTTTTTCTTCTATTTCTCCCTATCTCCATATATATATATATTAGAGTGGGTCAAATTGTAGGGGGCCGAAAAAATCTCCCTGGGCGATTATGGTACTATAGGCCATAACAACTATATATGCCCAAGGAACCATACCTCCAAAATTTCGATGAAAAAATCGATTTATGTCGTACCCCACATAATATATTTGCCCAAGGAACCACTCTAAAATCATTTTCGAACCCTCCAAAATTTCGATGAAAAAATCGATTTATGTCATAATGGGTACTCCACATAATTTAATATGGTACTATGAGCCATAGCAAGTATTTTTCCCCAAGGACATAAATCGATTCTTTCATCGAAATTTTGGAGGTATGCTTGGGCAAATATACTTATTATGTCCCATAGTACAGGGAATCGCGATGAGCGCATGAAGTAAAACTAATTGATCCACCCTAATCTAGGCGATTTTTTGTTACCGATATTTTGTTCTACCGTTTTATTCCGATTTTTTATTAAATTTGTTAATGTGTTTTTTATCTACATTCACAATAATAATAAACCAAAAAAGTGTTGGTTTGTGAATTGACCAAGTTGAAAAATAAAGTTGCCTAGATATTGCACTCAAATTTTGAGCGCGGGAATTTGCTAGTATATATAAATATGTTTGTTTATTTGTCTATAACTTATAGTAGGCTAAACCATTGGACAGATTTTTAGTGGCACCTCCCATACAAAGTAAATTTTTAATATCATATATATTGAGTACTATGACAAGGAGAGCTTTGTAAATTTGTGTGAGGTCAGCTATTGTTAATATTAGTGGCCATACCGAAAACGGGCTTGGTACTTCCCATACAAAGAAATTATGATCGAAGCAGTTGACGTGGCAACGCCCTTAAAAAGTAAATATGAAATATCTTATAACTGGAGTACTATACAAGGGAAAGCCCATTTGATATTAATGTAAGCAGCAGATAAAAAATGGGCGGGATATGATTAGTGGGCGTGGCACACCCATACAAAAAAATATGACTTATTATGAAAGCGACAGTATTTTTACAAGTTCATTAATAACCAACTAGCAGATTCCAGCACTCGACATTCGAGTGCAAGTTCTAGGAAATTTTATTTTTATACCCTATACCACTATGTGGTTTGGGTATAATGACTTTGTGCTGCTGTATGTAACAACCAAAAATATTTGACCTAGACCCATCTTTAATTATACCGCTCGAATCAGAATCACTTTCTGAGTTGATTTAACAATGTCCGTCCGCCCGTCCGTCCGTCCGTCCGTCCGTCCGTCTGTGTGTCCATGTAAACCTTGTAATCGAACTGCTGGTCGCAAATTTTGCATATTTTGATGAAATTTTGTATATGTTCAGACCTAGCCCCCTATGAAATGGACATAAATTGCCATAAGATCCAAATTGTCATATAGATCACTCAAATTGGGTTTTGTATGCATTCATTACGTCCATTAGTGAGTAGTCCAAAAATGGTCCCTTTGGCCTCATATACAGCTGCTTCCGATCTTCACTTAAATCTATTAAAAAACAGAAATATTGCACTGATTCTTATCAGATTTTGTTTGTATATATTTTTGCAAAATACAAGAGACTTTACCAAACATGATCAGGATCGGTCCATTTTTGGACCTAGTCCCCATATATATATATCTGCATCCAAAAAAATTAATAAAAATCCCACTCAAATTTAGTTTTTGCTTATTTTCTATGTCCAGTTAGTTGGGTCTAAGAGATAGGGTTTCTAAACGCATGGTATAGGGTATCGTATAGTCGGTCTAGACCGACTATAATTTTCTTACTTGTTTTATTTAATAAAGACCCTAAAGGTATGCTTCACAATTCAACTCATTTTAAATGAAGAAAACAAACTCAACACATTAACACAAACACATTAACAAATTTAACAAACACTGACATAGCATAGCATAATTTTATGTATGTGTTAGTAGCAACTTTAAATGATCATAACTCCAAAAAATATTCTAGACGATGAAAATCTGAAAATCTGGGTAACAGCTAAAAAGAAATACCTTTCAAATGATAAATTTTATGTCAAAATCGGGGTAAAACTGTGAAACTTACATCGGTCACAAGAAATCGCCTTGCCTATTAATATTATTGATAGGGGGGAAATATGGGCGGAATCGGCAAATGCAAAAAATGCCACAATCAAAAATCGCAAAAACCAAAAAAAAAACCTCCAAAAACAGAAATCACCAGATACAAAAAACTTCAAAATAAAAAGTCGCCAAAATCAAGAACCGCCAATATCAAAAATCGACAAAGTCAAAAATCGCTAAAATAAAAAACTTCCAAATGATATTTTAAATTCATGGCCAATCATTAAGTGTTGCCGGAATTAATTTGCAAAATCGACATTTTTCTCATGGACAGTTATATGTAGCTTGATCCAGAGTAGGAACGCTGAAAAATTTGATAATTTTTGCACCGAATGAAAAACAAAAAAATATAAATTAAATAAAATTAAATGTTTTAAATGCACAATACAAACTTCGTAGGAAAAACAGATTATGAAAACATACATGTCAATAAGTCTCGGTAAGTGGTAGCGAAGCATGACAGTACACAGTTTAGTATAAAGACGAAGTTGATATTATAATAAAAACAAAAACATTTTAGTAATTAGAAATTCTTAGAAATCCTTTCTTTAGAAATTCTTAAAGAAAAAAAATAAATACGCAGTTTATGTATATAAAGTTTAGAAATGTAGTTCTCCTTCTGTTCCTGAAAACATAAATAAAAATAAGTAAGAAATCTGACTATAGTATACTTACGGTGACCATTTGCACCGATTTTAGCTGGACAGTACCAATTTTGAGAAGGTTGTCCCGCTGAATATTTTTTTTAAATCGGGACGGAGATATGTCCCGATTTAAAATTTTGTACAGAAAATTTTTCTTCAATTGTTTATTACATTTGTTTGTGCATATAACCTTGTGAAAACAGTTGTGTAAATTTCATAACAAAACTTGGCAGCAATGTAAATATTTGACATTTCATTTTGAACATTTTTGCGATTGTTACTGAATCAATTGTGGAAGTTTGTATTGGAGGTAATAAATTCTTTTTTGATAATAATTTGAACTGAAATTGATGATCATAACTTTTAGATAATGCCACCAAGAAGAAAGTATGCTTTTAATGATCAGTTGCAAGCAGAATTTCCTTTCGTAGAATTACATTCAGCAGGGAACGTGCGGTGCATAAAATGCCATGCAATTTTTGCAATTGCACATGGCGGCAGAAATGACATTCTCAATCTTTGTAAAATGCAAAAACACAGAAAAATTCGATGTTGCTATTTCATCAAGTAATAATATGGAAAAATTTGTCCGAAATAACGTATTTAATGCAAATGAAAAAAAAAACTTATGGAAGCAACATAGTTTTTTCATACAATCCAGCACAACTTTTCTTTCCGGTCCAATGATTGTACTTTAAAGCTTTTTAAACAATTTTTGAGAGAAAAATATAGCTGTAGGAGAACAAAATGTAAAGCGATCGTGGTTAATGTACTCAGTCCAAGGATTTAGCAGTTTCTAACCATATTTTATGACTACAGCAATCACGGAAGCATAAAAATGTGTCCAATTTTGGTAAGATACTTTGTACCAAACACAGGAGTTAAAGTCAAGCTGTTGGAACTAAAATCCCTGCTGGGCGAAACGTCCGATATATTATTAAAAATTTATCCAAGAAACCCTAAAACGATTTGCTATCCAAAATAAATTAACAGCCATGTGCAGATAACACAAACACCAATTTTGGAGGCGCGGGCAGAATAATGTTTTTCGAAAAATCGAAAAATTAAGCAAAACCAAAATTATTCGCTCATGTTCTCAACAACTATATACAGACTGCTGTAGAGAGTCTGCCAATAGATGTTGAAGTGATAATTGTTAAAATATATTCATTTCTTTATATCTATAGCGTAAGAAGAGAGCAGTTTAAAAGGATATGGGTAATTCCATGTCAAATCAACCAATGGGTGTACACTACCTTCTCCAAATTGTATGATTTTTCGTAGGAAGACAGATTATTACAGAGCTAAAATAAGTGCAAAGTTTGAGGGCACTGGCACTTCTGTATCCGGAAATATGTGGTCTTGAAAATCGTAAAAAAAGGTCAAAATTTACAAAGTTGTACTTACTTAATTATCATTTTCTTGAAAAGTATTATAGTTACGCAACTCATCAAGGTTGCATTTGAAAGGTTAATTAATTACCTTTAATTTGATATACAACATGATTTTTTTTTTTGGAAAGGTCCAAGGTCACATCTCTTGACCTATAATTCGGGAGGCTATAGCTGTAAAAACGACAATTTTAAAAATCTGAAAAAAATATATGTTTAAGATTGGTTCCTTCCCTAAAGTTCCAAAAAATTTCAGACTGGGGGTATGCTTGGATCCAGAAATATTTATCATAGAGTAAAGGTAGATATTTAAAAAGTCGGTGCTGTTACTGTTACTGTTTATGAATGTGGTTGGTTGTGCTCGTGAGCGTCGGCGGGCTATGCACGCACGCCGCTATTTGTTTCTGGTTCTTTAGCTCTGTACTGTACTCAGTACAGACCTGTGTTAGGGTTGGTTTGACAGGTAATTATGTTAGAGCGAGACAACAGTATAAATGTTGTCGGGTGTGGTTCGTAGTGTCAAATAACTTGGATATAGAGAAATTATTGAAAAACGAGAAGTCAAAGGAAGCACCACGAAAAAAAAACCATTCTAAGCACGTTGCTTTAAAAAACCACATGTGTTGCTATAAAATCAATATTTTTAAATAAAACCAAAAGTGTTCAAAGTGATTGTTTTTTGCCTCTGTAAACAATATGTCATTTAATACAATATATTGTTGTAATCCATTTAAAAAAGTTGCTCATGTCCGGAATGCAAGAGGACTTCGAAAAGTTCAGCAATGGATGACTGGAATTAGTAATAACATTTCAATTTCAAATAAAATATGTGATATATGCAGAAGATAACTTTATAAATTAAAAGGAAGTGTAAACAATAATATTCAATCTATGAACGAGCCAGAAAACGAGACTTCAGACTCGGAAAGTGAAGCATCAGTTTCGGGAGATGTTCGAATTTCTAAGTTAAACGAAAGTTTAACATATTTACAAGAATCTCCAATATGTTCGAGAAAAATTCCATTAAAAGGGTATACAACATTTTCCCAAATTCAACACCTTCAACTTCTCACGTATGCCCAGAATCGGAAATAATCGAACAACTAAAAGAAAAGTTTAAATCAATAACTAAAAACAGTGATAAAATTCAACTTTTAACTATTTTACCTAAAAGCTGGACATTGAAAAGAATGGAGGAGGAATTTCAAATAACAAATTTCATGGCACGAAAGGTAAAAAACTTGGTTGAGACAGAAGGCGTATTGAGTACACCGAATCCAAAACTTGGAAAACGATTGCCATTAGAAATTGTTGATGTGGTGAAAATCTTTTATGAAACTGATGATGTCAGCAGATGTCTACCAGGATGTAAAGACTACGTGTCAATAACAGAAAATGGTGTAAAAGTAAAAAAAAAATAAAAGACTTTTACTCGGAAATCTTCGAGAAGTTTATGCTTTATTTAAAGAAAAACATGAAGGGATAACTATTGGAATTTCTAAATTTTGTGAACTTCGGCCAAAAAATGTGGTTCTAGCAGATGCGTCAGGAAGCCATAATGTATGTGTTTGTAAAATACATCAAAATACAAAACTAATGCTCCACGCAATAAACCTGAAAAAGTTGACAGAAAATGTGCAGGATTTTGTGCTGGAAACTTATAAAGATTGTTTAAAAAGACTTATATGCAATCCCCCATCACCAAATTGCTACCTTGGCAGATGTAGCATGTGTCCAGATATACAAAATTTTAAAGAGAAACTTGGTGAATTATTATTAGAAAATGAAATTGATGAAATCATATATAAACAGTGGATAAGTGTAGATAGAGACTCTTTGGAAACTATTATTAAAGAAACTGATTCTTTTCTGGATTCTTTATGCGAAAAACTGCAAACTCTTCTACCCCATTCATTCGTATCTAAAGAGCAGGGTGCATTTATGGCTCACAAAAAGTCTGCGTTGGAAGAAAATGAGTATTTAGTAATTTGCGACTTCTCCGAAAATGCAACTTTTGTGGTTCAGGATTCTGTGCAAGGCTTTTTATGGAATAATAGCCAGGCCACACTATACCCAATAGCAATTTATTACAAATCAAATGGAAAATTAGAAACTACAAATTTTATAATAATATCAGACTGTCTAATACATAATACCATAGCAGTTCATTTATTTCATCGCCACCTAAATGAGTTTTTAAAAAACAAGTTTTTGAAAATACCAAAGAAAATTTTTTATTTTTCGGACGATTCTTCCGCTCAATTTAAAAATAAAAAAAACTTTGCCAATTTATGCCATCATAGCGAAGATTTTAATTGTTCCGCTGAGTGGCATTTCTTTGCTACCAGTCACGGCAAAGGACCTAGTGATGGTCTTGGGGGAACGGTAAAGCGTGAAGCACGAAGAGCCAGCTTGCAACGTTCATTCGAAGATCAGATAACTACTCCTCTCCACTTGTATAATTGGTGTCAGCAAACTCTTCAGAACTGCAACTTTGCATATTTAACGGAAAAAGATTATGAAGAAAAAGAGAAATTGCTAACTGATAGATTTATAGGATTACGTACAATTCCGGGAACTTAAAAGCAGCACAGCTTCATACCAATTTCAAAAACACAATTACAAGCTAAAATTTATTCCGCTGATAGCAAATTTGTAATTGAAAACATTTATAATAAAACTAAACAACAACAACAGCATTCATCATAATAATGTCAACAACAACAACAACAACAGCATTCATCATAATAATGTCAACAACAACAACAACAACGACAACAGCATTCATCATAATAATGTCAACAGCTCCAACAACGCCAACAACAACAGCATTCATAATAATAATAATTCACTTGTTAAATATCTACCTTTACTCTATGATAAATATTTCTGGATCCAAGCATACCCCCAGTCTGCAATTTTTTGGAACTTTAGGGAAGGAACCAATCTTAAACATAAATTTTTTTCAGATTTTTAAAATTGTCGTTTTTACAGCTATAGCCTCCCGAATTATAGGTCAAGAGATGTGACCTTTGACCTTTCCAAAAAAATATCATGTTGTATATCAAATTAAAGGTAATTAATTAACCTTTCAAATGCGACCTTGATAAGTTGCGTCACTATAATATTAATCAAGAAAATGATAATTAAGTAAGTACAACTTTGTACATTTTTATAGTTTTCCCGATATTCAACAGCTCATATTTCCGGATCCAGATGCGTCAGTGAACTTAAATTTAGGATTTTTCTTATTTCTCGGATACACTTTAATCCTGCCAATTTGGAAACAGTGATGTAAAAAACAGCCATATTTTAAGTTGAGTTCAGATGGTTTAACCCATATATGGCATAACATAATAGTTGTGTGCCAGATTGGCTTAAAATAGCTGATATTAATTCAGTAATTCAAAACATTTGCAATTTTATAATTATAAATAAAAGAAAAAATAAGAATAAGGGATTTTTTTTTTACATGTAATTGAATAATGTACAGTTAATTAAGGACTAATTATATTCATTCACAATTAATTTTCTATAATTTAAACAAATTTCAATATATTTATATAGTCTATTGTAATTGGAATCATTGCCATTTAGTAAATTAAGAACTTCATTTGTATTTAATATAGTAGTTCCAAAATATTAAAAAAATTATTAATGTTAATGTTTACTATTTGTGTTTATATCTTATAATTTAAGATTTCCTGAAGATGCCAACCGGAGGTTGGCGAAATATCGAAAATAAAATAAATAAATATAATTTAAAATACAGACCTCGAGCTTGAAATAATAATTTTTTTAAAATTAAAACGCAAAGGTCAAATAAAAATACTCATAGTAGTTCCAAAATATTTAAAACGAAACTGGTTGAAAATTGGACAAACACCTAAGAAGTGTAGTGTGTTTTCGGAATCATCTAAATTGCAGAGTGTGCAAAGGACAATCGAGGAATTTCTGAACGCTCGGGCATTTAAATCGAGTAATCCCCCTCTGGCTTTAATCAATAAACTTTTAGCACGAGAAGAAAGTTGAGAGATAAAAAGGGGACCCACACTTAAATCCAATTGTGGGTAGAGATCATGATATTGAGAACGATGAGCATCAGAGATTAAGCCATTTCTCGGCCTATTAGTATTATCAGGTATGAATTGGATTTTTGCACAAATATTTATCCACTCTTCTGCCCAATACGTCTTCTTAGCAATAATTTTTTCGGCTAATATACGAGGGAGCCTGTGATTTGGTAATTGAAGAACCTTGTTAATGTAAACGAAGTGTAGCCTTTAGTTTCAAAATATAGAGAGTTTAAACCAGTCTCTAAGTACAGCATGTAATTTGGCGTATTCTTTGGTAGATGGAGCATTTTCTTGATAAAGAACCTGAACAATTTTTCAACTTCATCGTATTTCCTAAAACCCCAGATTTGAGCACCATAAAACATTACTGATCTTGATGCAGCATTAAATATTTTGAGCTTATTATTGTTAGAAATCAAAGGATGATTTATATAACTTGACCATGAGGAAGCAATTGCCATTTTTGACGTTTTTAATTTGTCTTCAAGATGTGTTGTAAAAGATAAATTGTAATTAAGATCAATTCCAAGGTATTTATATATGTTAACAATTTCAATTTCATCTTCACCAAAAGTCCATTTTAGTTTCTTAGATATACGAGCACCACTACGAAAAATTAATATTTTCGATTTGGCAAGATTTACTTTTAAACACCATGTCTTACAGTACATATAAAGCGCATCGATCATGCTTTGCAATACACTTGGGGAATCGGCCAATGTGACAATATCATCAGCATACAGAAGTATTTTAACTATTAAATCCGTAACGTTGACTCCACCAGGCAGAAAATCAGCTAAGTCATTGAGATATAAAGCAAACAAAATTGGACTTAAAATGCACCCTTGTTTTACACCAAGGTCAACAGTAAACGACTCAGAAAAGGTGTTTCCATAAAGTATTTGACTGGATGTTTTTTCATAGTAAAGCTGTAAAATTCGAATTATTTTTGAAGATACTCCCATACATGATAGCTTGTAAAAAAGTGAATTCCGAGGTATCAAATCGGAGGCACATGAAAAATCCACGAAAAAAGCAAAGGTATTGTTGCCATTTAGTTTGTTCAAGTGTACGATATTTACAAGGTTGAATACGTTGTCTACTGTGGAATAGTTCTTTCTGAAGCCGGCCTGATATTCATTTAAAATGTTAACTTTATCAATCCAATCTGTTAAGCGGTTCAAAACAATATTATTAAATATTTTACACAGTGTATCAATTAATGATAGTCCACGATAATTGGAAGTGCAATTAGGATCACCTTTTTTTTAAAATCGGGATCAATAGAGCCTGTTCCTTTAAAAAAAAATGTGGTTTAAAACTGCTAGGACTTTATTGGTGAAGCTTACAGGGGCAAACTTGTAAAACTCTTAACTTATACCATCGTGGCCTGGCGCCTTTTATAGGAGATTATTTATATTATTTATATTTGGACTAAGCATGCACCGCTTTTCACCAATTTCAACAGTGTTTTTTCCATTGTCGATGAAAGCTTTTATACAAAATTTCATTAAAATATTTTTATATTTGCGACCTGTAGTTTCATTACAATTTTTACGTGGACACACAGAAGGACGGACGGACAGCCATCGCTAATTTGACTCAGAAAGTGATTTCGAATCGATCGTTATAATAAAATATTGGTCTACGTCAAATATTTTTGGTAGTTACAAATATCGGCACGGAGTCATTATACCCTGACCACATAGTGGTACAGGGTGATTTGAGTCCAGATCTAATAATCTAAGAGATTCGAAATGTTTAATAAAAAAGAATAAAAATGCTTTTCTTTCATTTAAACTATAGATAATAAAGAAATATATTTTGCATTTCGTATTTTGGTATTTCTCGTTTGACTTTCCAGAAAGATTTCACCACGTATCACCAATCTGGAATTAAAAATGCCCACATTAAAAATTAAATCGCCAAACCGGCTTTCAACGAATTTTTTCCCAACATTTATTATTTTAGCAATATTTAATTTAAAAACCATCAAAAACAAAACATGTAAAATTTTTTTACCTTTTTTTAGCTATTTTCAGGCATTAGAGAAATTGCAATAGCTCAAACTTAAAAATATAGTGTCAAGTATATTAAAAAACCCCTAGACGGTAATCAGATATAATATTGCACAGCCAGGCATGTAATTCTTGTCTTTTCATAATGGGTTGAAGTTAAAAATAGTTCATTAAAAATTTTCTAAAAAAAACAAAAAACTTTAACAATTTTATATATATATCGCCAAATCCCCTTATTGTACAACATCATACACAGTTTCAATTTTAATAATTCCATGAAGCTGAACTCAAAAAACAACCAAATAAAAAACTCTTTTAAATATCTGGCTATAAGTAATTGATTAATATAGACAATTTAAATGTAGTCATAAAATATGTTATTGTAAGATATGTAAATTACATTTTTTAATTGTTAAACATTTGTTGTGAAAAATCAAGCAGATGTGAAAAATTTTATTTGTAAATTTTAAAATCCCTAATATTAAATTTTGCTCATATAGGATCTAAAATGATGGCTGCTATTCAGAAAATTTAAATTAATCTTAACTTTCCAAATTATAAATAAATTTTAAAGTAAAAGTTCTCAATTAACAATATTTAACTTTGCTAATCTATGACAACTGCTAAACATTTATAGGTAATCGTTTTACAGCAACTGATTAGTGCATATAAAGAATCCATGGTCAATTATTATGATCAGTAATAATCGTACATACTTCAAAACAATAATGTTTCTACAAATTATGGGTCATCTTCAACTCAACTTTACAATCTCTTTCAAAAATCAACTGCGTGTCATTTTTGTTTTCCATACACCATGGATCATTATGTTTTGGTCAAAGTTTAGCAGGAATAACACAACAACAACAAAAAAATATTATTTAGAATTGACACCACATATCAATGATCATAAAAACACTATGAAATGTTTGAAAACGCAAAATGTTCCCACACCAATAAAAAAAAACAAATGAATCAAATGTAATTCTAAACGTGGTATTAGTTTTTTTTTTTTAACAAAAATCGTTAGTTTCATTGAATATAAACCGTTAATAAGAAATATTACAGTCTTCTGCTGGTAAAACAAAAGAAATTTAGAAAGAAATTGAAGGAGATTATATGGTGTCAATAAAAAAACATGTTCAATTTATATTTCTGTATACCCTACGTCATACCAGAAGTATCTAAAATTCGTTTATACTGCAGTTTAAATACTTAGTGATTAATAAGTATATTTTAGAGGGAAAATAAAATTAAAAATTTATGCTGAATAAACTAAAGTTGCTAAGATATTCCTCCAGCTTAGTAAGCAAAATTTATCAAGAGGGTATAGGCATTCCAGATGTCTGGGATTCAGATGCTCGTGCGCCAATAAAAACTGAAGTCTTTTTTGCGATACCCGCCTATCTGTACACGACATTTAAGTTGATATTTTTATCACATGGAGCAATTTTCCACTGAAATTGGGTCAACTACAAATATAATACAAACTACAGTTTAACATAAATTTTACATTTTTATACAACTGATACATTTCCATGTAAATGGTACATATCACACAAAATGGTACAATTGCGCACAAAAAACGAATAAGATAATTAAAGGCAGTCTAGACCGACTATATGATACCCAATACCATGTGCTCAGAGGAATGGTCTTAGGTCCAACTAATTGCATATAGAAAATAAGCATTAACCAAATTTGAGTGGCATTGTTATTAATTATTTTTCATGCATGTATGGAAAACATCATATCGGAAGCTATATTTATATTTGACTGTATTTGGTAAAGTCACTTATTTTTTGGAAAAACATATATAAACCAAATCTGAGAAAAATCTGTGCAATATTTTTTTATTTTTTGATGGATGATGATGGGAAAGCAGCTTTATATGGGAGCTAGAACCAAGAACTGTTCTACAAGATTTGTTTTTGGGCTACTGATTAATGGATGTAATAAACACAAAAAAAATCCAAATTTTAGTGAATTCTTTATGATAATTTCGATCTTATGGTTATTTGTATTACGACTAATTCTGAACAAATACAGATTTTCACCAATTTCAATCATTTATCTTATGGGCGAGAAAAACTTATATACCAAATTTCTTCAAAATTTATTTATATTTGCACCAAATTTTAGTGAATTCTTTATGATAATTTCGATCTTATGGTTATTTGTATTACGACTAATTCTGAACAAATACAGATTTTCACCAATTTCAATCATTTATCTTATGGGCGAGAAAAACTTATATACCAAATTTCTTCAAAATTTATTTATATTTGCACCAATAATTTGATTAGAATGTTTACGTGGACACACAGACGGACAGACGGACGGACATCGCTTTATCGAAACAGAAAGTAAGTCAATCGGTATAATGAAAGATGGATCTAGGTCACATGTTTCAGGTAGTTACAAACATCAGCGCAACCTTATTGCACCCTGACCGCTTAGTGGTATAAGGCATAATTATTACCAGCGGATTTTGTACCATCCTCACCACTATTCAGGGGGTATATATCAGTTCGTCTTTCTGTTTGTAACGCATTAAAAATGAATTTGTGACCCCATAAAGTATGTTCGTTCCTGATCCTTATAACAACTTAAGTCGATATAGCGATGTACGTCTGTCCGTCCGTCCATATTTCCGTCATTCACAAAATAAACCATTTACATGGGTAAACTTGGGATAACATTGACTGCTATTATTTCGAGCACCTTAGTGTTTAAAATAGCCTAAACTATGGAGACACAAAAAATGCTACAAATTTAATGTGTTTGTTGTAATAATTTAAAAATGTATAAATATTCTAAAGTTAGTAAATTCAATTGACAGTGTTGTATCTTCTGAGATGTCTGTATGGTATAAAACTGATTCGTAACCATACTGCTCATAACCACACCTGACTTTAGGAAAGCACATGACCAAAAAGTGCAAGTAGGAATGTATGTGAGATAGGCGGGTTTGTCAAAAGTTGGTCAGTAAAAAGCATTTTTAAACTCTTCAAGTCATCTTTTCAAAAGAAAAATGTTCGAGCTTTAATTTGATATACAAAAATCGTAAGTTTGCTATATTTTTTGCTCGTATATAAACCACTTTAAACCACAAGCTTTTGCAACATAAACTTGATAATAGAATTTCCATCCTTGTTAATTAGTTCACATCTTTCATAGCATAAAATAAGTATACTTACACATACAGTGACGAGCGAAAGTGTAACAGGGTACATAAAAATCGGAAATAAACCCCCATATTTTTTTATTATTAATTGAAACTAAAACACGTATTTAAAATATTACAAGTAGAGTCCAGCCCTCGAAATTCGAGCGCAATTATATAATTCAATAATTCATATTCATTTAATAATAATTTTAAAGGATCCTAAAGGTATGCTAAACAGTTTTAGCCAATTCACGACTCAACACAGGGCTTTTGATATTTATAATAAACACACACACAGTATGTATTTTATGTGTGTGTTAGTAGCAACTTTAAATGAGCATTACTCCAAAAAAATGTTTCACACGGTGCAAATCTATAAATTTGGTGGACAGCTTAAAAGAAATACCTTCCAAATGGGGTATTTTTTTTTTTTTGTCAAAATCGGCTATTGTTTAAAATTATTACATCGGTCACAAGAAATCGTAAATCTTAAAAGTTAAACAAATTAATTCTATTTTAACAAATAAGTAAAATGCAAAAACACTTCATTTTGTATAGTAAGAAAGTGTGTTGCACATTTGCACTCTCATTTTTTTC
Source organism: Cordilura impudica (assembly GCA_963682025.1). Taxonomy (NCBI): domain Eukaryota; kingdom Metazoa; phylum Arthropoda; class Insecta; order Diptera; family Scathophagidae; genus Cordilura; species Cordilura impudica. The sequence goes on from OY821517.1 coordinate 323,703,283, forward strand.
CCTGCAACTCATTTCCCTTTTAAGCATTTGATTAATATTTCGTCCAGTAACGCTTAGCTTTTTTAAGAGCTTCTATATGGCGAGGTATATATCCACAAAAACGTGCAACCATTTCATTGGAGATCGCTTCCCAAATTTCGCTTACTCTACCGCAAAGGCCGTTAACGCCACTTGGGCATCTGGAAACTTTGTGAACTGTTTTCGAAGAATTGCACGAATTCTCTACGAAGTTTGATACTTTTTTATAATAAAGTAATTGCTTCTTCTTTACTGCAGCCTTAGCACCCAATCTTTTGAGACAGCATCGGGCTGTCCACTCGCTGGCGTCAATATATAGCGTTCTAAGAGCTGCAGTTTTAGTAATTACATTGTCAATTACGACTAATTTTGCAAGATGACGACCTGTTCGGGCGTCCAATACGAGTCGTTGAGGTTTTAATATAGTATTTCTGCTTTAATCTTTGGTCCGTCATATGGCTTATTTGAAACTTTTTTGCTATTCCTCGGACTGACTAATTTTTTTCCAATAGATTTGTTATTTTACGCACTTTGGTGCTTCCATTTTAAAAAAACACGTGTTAGATAATAAAATAATATTAAAATAATGGTAAATTTTAAAAGAGTTGAGAAAGAAAATACAAAAATGTAACACTGCTCTTACTTTAAAAAATTAACGGTATTTATACCCTATACCACTATGAGGTTTGGGTATAATGACTTTGTGCTGCCGTTTGTAACTACCAGAAATATTTGACGTAGACCTATCTTTTATTATACCGATCGAATCAGAATCACTATCTGATTCGATTAAACGATGTCCGTACGTGTGTCCGTCCGACTGTGTGTCCATGTAAACCTTGTACACAAACTGAGTATATTTTGATGAAATTTGGTATATAAGCTTTTATCGGCCATAGGATAAACGCTATTGAAACTGGTGAAAATCGGTCCATGTGCAGACCTAGCCCCCATACAAATGACCCCTATGAAATCGACATAAATTGCCATAAGATCCAAATTATCATATAGATCTTACTCAAATTGGGTTTGTATACGTTTATTACATCCATTAATGAGTAGTGCAAAAATTATCCCTATGGGACAACCCTTACTCATAGGCCCCATGTAGAGCTGCTTCCCGATCTGCACTTAAATCTATTAAAAAACAAAAATATTGCACTGATTATTTTCAAATTTTGTTTGTATATATTTTTCCAAAATAAAAGAGACCTTACCAAACATGATCAGGATATTAGGCCTAGTGCCCATATAGATATATCATCCGATATGAACTTTTTCATATCTGCAGCCAAAAAAATTAATAAAAATCCCACTCAAATTTGGTTTATCTTATTTTCTATGTCTATTTAGTTTGGCCTAAGAGATTGGGTCTCTAAACGCATGGTATAGGGTATCGTATAGTCGGTCTAGACCGACTATAATTTTCTTACCTGTTTTTCTTTTTTTTTTTATCTCAATTGAACTAACTAGCATATCCCAGCCCCAGAAATTCGAGTGGAAGTTGTATGAAATTTCACTTTTTCATTTAATAAAGACCCTAAAAGTATACTAATCAATTTTTGGCCAATTCACAATTCAACATTTTTTATTGTCGTTATTGGTTTATGACCAAAAATAATTTTTCAATTCAACACAATTATTATTGCGAATGCGAATTTTTTTTTCAAGCTCATTAACAAATTTAATAAACACACCATATCATTGTATAGTATTACTAGATGTAACCCGGTGCGCTTCGCTACACCCTCCCCTCCCCCCCCCCTTCCAAATTGTTACGAAAAGGCTCACGCAAGTCCCAAGGCTCTCACTAACACAGTAATTCAGATATATCACGTTTAATATTAAGTTTGTATAGGGGTACCATGCGCATTTGTCCAATCCCGCCCATTTTTTTGTCTGACCACTCACGTTAATAATAGATGACCTAAGATAAATTTTCAAAGCTCTCTCTATCATAGTACTTTATATATATGATATTAAAAATTTACTTTGAATGGGAGGTGCCACAGGAGGTGCCACGCCCACTTATCCCATCCCGCCCAATTTTTATTGGACTACTCATATTAATATCTGAGGGACTCGTGCAAAATGTCGAGCCTTTCCCAGTTATATGATATTAGATATCTACTTTGCATGGGCGATGCTACGCCCACTGCTTCTATCACGCCCATTTTTTTGTTCGACTAATCACACAAAGAACCTATGGGCTCACGCAAAGCCACAAAGCTCTCTCTTTTACAGTACTCCAAATATTTGACATTTAATAGTTACTTTGCATGGGCAGCTCCACGCCCATTGGTGTGAACCCGCCAATTTTTTGTCTGACTACTCATTCTAAGATCTGATGGTGTCGTGCAAAGTGTCAAAGCTTCCCTCTTTTAGTACACCAGTTATATGATATCATATATTTACTTTGTACGGGCGGTGCCACGCCCACTGCTCCGATCACGCCCATTTTTTGTCTAACTAATCATATGAATAACTTATGGGTTCACACAAAGTCCCAAGACTCTCACTATAACAGTACTCCAGATATATGGCATTTTATATTTTATTTGTATGGCAGGTGCCACGCCTATTGGTCCGATAGTGCCCATTTTTTGTCCGACTGCTCACATTAATAATAGGTGCCATCAGACAAATTTTAAAAGCTCTCTCTATCATAGTACTCGAGATATATAACATTGATCCGGCCCATTTCCGGCGCGGATACTAATATTAACAATAGGTGACCTCACACAAATTTGCAAAGCTCTCCCTGTCATGGTACTCAATATATGTATATGATATTAAAAATTTACTTTGTGTGGGAGGTGCCACGCCCACTAAAAATATTAAAAAAATTATAGCCTATAGCACTTCCCATATCCGCAGTAAGACTCTGTGAAAATTTCAGGAAGATCAGATGGCTAGTTACGGAGATTACCCCCTACAAACAAACAAACAAACACACACTACCTCTTTATTATATTAGTATAGATGTATGTGCTAGTAGCAACTTTAAATGCATTTTACTCCAAAAAATTTTCAAATAAGATAAATTTGGTAAAAATCGGGAGAAAACTGTTGAACAAAATCATCGGTCACAAGAAGTCGCCTTACCTATTAATATTGTAGATTAGTGTTGCATTTTATCAATATGAAGAAACAATTATGAATTATTTAAATACCTTTTTTATTTTCAGTTAATAAGAAACAAATATTGGGGTTTATTTCACAGCTTTATGTACCCTGTTACACTTTTGCTCGTCACTGTATACAATGTATTTCTTATATTTTTATGAAAGTGTATAAAATTTTAGCTATTTAATTGATCAGCGAAATTTTATGCTCTTATTCTTTTTGCTAGTAAAAATTCATTATATAAATGTGTAAATGCAGAGCATCACGAAATCGGTTTAGGCCTACCCCGAACTTTTCACACTTGTTATTTCTACCATAAAGTTATAAGTAATTCTTTGTTTATTATTGTGGATTTATTTATTTTTATTCTTTTGTTTACTGCAAGTCTTAACTAAGCGTTAACCATTTGATCATGCGAATATTAATTGGCATTAGAGTACGAGTGACTACAAACACAGATTCCTAAGTACACATGATGTTAATGCGCTTTACTGTTCTTCTTCTTATGATGATGAGGATGATTATAATGCGTTTGCGTTCGTTGGATGTTAAAGAGGATGCCAACATTTAACTTCTTAAAATTTTTTTCTCATTCAGTTATTTGTTGTTAATTTTTTTTTCCTTCTTTTTTTCAATACGAACATGATGTATGTTGATGTTTGATGTTTCTGTTTTTCTTTGTATTTTTTATAACAATTTTAGTCGACTTGTAACACAGCTGCGTGATTTTATTAAATGTTTTTACATGCGTGTAAAAATGATTAAGAAAATGTAGAAGATGCGTCTGATGAGCCAGAAGAATCAGAAAAACGTATTGTACGCATGCTTAGAAAATCATTTGAGCTTTACTCATGATGTGTTGTTTGTTACTTTGTTGTTTATTACCTACATATGTAAGTACTTTGCAATGGAAACGTGTTAGAAATATACATACATGGTAAACTTCACACACACACACACACACGCAGACACCAAAGAAACACATCATCATGTTACCACAGTTTATCGGTCTTTTTGTTCATCTTCTACCAATAGAAGAAATTTTATAGTAGAAGATTGACTATTACATGTTTGTAAACATGAAAACAGTTAGAATGTGTTTTAATGTTAAATGTAGTTGTAAATATGTAATTTGTTATAAATACGCACAGTTTAGCAACTATTTTCAGTGTTAAATTATTGATTATGTTTATTTATGGGAGTTACTTAAATTCAAATACATCTCTGTATATTTTACATTAATTTTATGATGGTTATGTTTCCTGGCTACGATATTTTTATATCGGGGTGGGTTGTACAAAAAAATTATATCTTAAAATTCGAAAACTCTGCACTCAGCATATATCTTCCCAAACTCAGTCTAGGTCATCAAGTTTTTAACTAAAATTCAACAATTTCAATTTATTTCGATACTTAAATAATAAAACCAATGATTTACATAAAACTCGATATGAGTTTAAGGAATGTTCTGGATTACAATTCCGTCAAAATAATAATCTGCTATACAGCCACTTTTAGTGAAAGCTTATAAAAGCAAAAATTTCACCCGAAAATTTAATAAGAGGAATTTCAAAATTATTGTCGTACAAATGGTAAAAAGAAACAAATAATCTCCATTCTCATTACATTCTACAATGTTTTTTTAGGCTTAGATACTGAAACATGTACCTAGTAACCTTAGTAAAAGGACTGATTCGCCCTTTAGAAAAGAGAAGTAAACGGAAATGGTATTTTAAGAGAATATACGTACTTTTTTAAGAAAATATAACTCTTAGGAAAACAAATTTTTAGAAAAATGTTCTCTTTTAAGTAAAGGTTAACTTCGAGGAGTACCTCCTTTTTAAGAAAAGGTGATTTCTAAAAGAAGATACTTTTCTAAAACAAGGTTACTTTTATGAAAAGGTACTTTTTGTGGGAAGATCTTTTTTTGAAGAAAAGATTGTTAATAAAATATAAGAAAATACTTTCTTAAGAAAAGTTAATTTTTTAGGAAAATTTACTTTTTAAAGTAAAGGTACTTTTTATATTAATTATACTTTTTTAAGTAAAATTTATTTTTTATGTAAAAATGGTACTTTTTAAGTAAATAAGCTATTTAAAAAGAATAAACTGTTTTAAGAAAAGAAGCTTCTTTTAAGAAAAGGTACTTCTATCGAAAATGGTACTTTTTGAAACATAAGTACTTTTTTACGAATATGTAAAAGAAAAAGTGGTATTTAGAAAACCCAATTTCTTAAAAAAGAAACTTAAAATGTACTTAAATTTAACTCGTTGAGGCTCACACACGAATGTTTCATCTGGCGGCGTATACTACCTTGCACAATATTTTTTGTGCAAGGTGAAGCCAAATAGAGAAACGTATGATTATTGCTGCCGCCACATGGTGCGAAATACAAAAAACTGCGCTGTCCTCAACATGCTAAAGAAATTATACACTCTTAAGAAATAGTTATTTTCCAGAATATAAAGGATTTTCCTCCGATTTTCCTTTAAAAATAATTAAAAAATAAAATAAAAACCATTTAATATCTTTAGATCCTATATATTATTTGTTGCAATGTAAAGATAAGATCTCATATGTAAATATCAAATTTGTTAAAATATGTAAATAAAGGAAGAATAAATAATTGAAAAAAAAAGAAAAGATTATTTTTTAAGGTAAGGTAAAAAAGGTACATATTTAAGTAAAGGTTATTTTTTAAGAAAAGGTGTTTTTTAAGAAAATCTACTATTTATAGTAACTACACTTTTCTCAGAAATCGATGTTTTTAAAAAAATTTGCTTTTGCTATTTTTTAAGAAAATGTACTTTGTGAAGAAAAGTTACTTTTAAAGAAAATTTACTTTTGAACGAAAAGTTACTTTTTATAAAAAATATACTTTTTAAAGAAATTGTACTTATTAAAGCAAGGATACTTTTTAAAGGATAGGTACTGTTTTAGATAAAGGACATTTTTAAGGGCAGTTTTTAATGACATTCACTTTTTTTAAAAAAAGATACTTTTTAAAAATAAAGGTTAATTTTAAACAAATTATACTCTTCAAAGAGAAAGCACTTTTTAAAGAAAACGTATTTTTTTTAATATGTACTTTTTAAAGAAAATACACTTTTTAAAGAAAGTATAACTTATAAAGACAGTTACTTTTTAAAAGAAAGGTACTCTTTTAAATAAAGCACATTTTCAAGCAAAGGTTATTTTTTAAGAAAATGTACCTTTTTAAAAAAACTAAATTGTTACGAAAAGTTTATTCTTTAAGAAGAGACACCTTTTTTCGGAAAATGTACCACTTTCAGAAAAGGTAGATTCTTTTTGAGAAATAATGGATTTTTAGAATAGATAATTTTCCAAGAATATGTACTTTTTTTTAGGAAAGGTACTTTTCTAAAAAAAAAAATATTGATTAAGAAAAGACTGATTAAGAAAATAAACTTCTTCAGAAAAGGAACTTCTTTAAGAAAGGCTACATATTAGAGTAAAGGAATTTTTTTTTTTAAGAAAATGTACTTTTTAAAAAAAAAAACTGTATTCATAGTAATTATACATTTTTAGGAAAACACACTGTTTTATAAAAGGTAATTTTTTAAAAAAAGGTGCTTTTTATTAAAGATACTTTGTAATAAAAGGTACTTTTAAATAAAAGGTACTTTTAAATAAAAGGTACTTTTAAATAAAAGGTACTTTCAAATAAAAGATACTTTTAAATAAAAGGTACTTTTAAATAAAAAGTACTTTTAAACAAAAGGTACTTTCAAATAAAATGTACTTTTTAATAAAACTTACTTTTAAATAAAAGGTACTTTTAAATAGAAGGTACTTTTAAATAAAAGGTACTTTTAAATAGAAGGTACTTTTAAATAAAAGGTACTTTTAAATAAAAGGTACTTTTAAATAAAAGGTACTTTTAAATAAAAGGTACTTTTAAATAAAAGGTACATTTAAATAAAAGGTACTTTTAAATAAAAGGTACTTTTAAATAAAAGGTACTTTTAAATAAAAGGTACTTTTAAATAAAAGGTACTTTTAAATAAAAGGCAGTTTTAAATAAAAGGCAGTTTTAAAGAAAAGGTACTTTTAAATAAAAGGTACTTTTAAATAAAAGGTACTTTTAAATAAAAGGTACTTTTAAATAAAAGGTACTTTTAAATAAAAGGTACTTTTAAATAAAAGGTACTTTTAAATAAAAGGTACTTTTAAAAAGATACTTTTAAATAAAAGGTACTTTTAAATAAAAGGTGCTTTTAAACAAAACCTACTTTCAAATAAAAGGTACTTTTAAAAAGGTACTTTTAAATAAAAGGTACTTTTAATAAAAGGTACTTTTTAATGAAATGTACTTTTTAATGAAATGTACTTTTTAATAAAAGTTACTTTTTAATAAAAGGTACTTTTTAATAAAAGGCACTTTTTTAGTGAAATTTCCTTTTTAATAACAGTTACTGTTTTAATAAAAGTTTATTTTTTAAGAAAAGATAATTTTCTAAGAAAATGTAGTTTTTTCTAGAATTTTAACTATTTGAATAAAAAGTACTTTTTTAATAAAAGGTACTTTTTTAATAAAATTGCCTCTTGTGTAATAAGTACTTTTTTAATAAAAGGTACTTTTTAATAAAACGTAATTTTTTAATAAAATGTACTTTTTTAATAAAAGATAGTTTCTTAATATAAAGTACTTTTCTAATAAAAGGTACTTTTTTTAATAAAAGGTACGTTTTTAATGAATTTTCTAAGAAAATGTACTTTTTTAGGAAAATTAACTCTTTTAATAAAAAGTACTTTTTTAAGAAAAGATATTTTTAATATAAAGTATTTTTTCAGAAATAATACTTTTACAGAAAAGGAACTATATTAAGAAAAAGTATTTTCTCAAAAAGACATATATGCTAGTGATTTTATTATAGTCAATTTACTCAAAATAAAGGAAAAAATTTAAAAATATGTAAATCTGCAAATCGGCTAAAAAGAAATATCTTTCGAATAATATGCATTTGGTCAAAATCAGGAAAATGCGGTAGAACAAAACATCAGTCACAAGAAAAATATTTTGGTACGAATTCTGCATATCTTTCAGATGATTTCTGTATAGTATTAAATGTCGTTGGAAAAAATCTCTGTATGCACTGCAAAAAATTAAAAATATATATACAAACTTCTTTTTATACCCTATGATGTTTGCAACTACCATCTGTTATTATACCGATCGATTGAGAATTACTTTGTGAGTTGATTTGGCGATCTCCATCCGTCCGTCTGTCAGTCATTCTGTGTGTAAACTTTGTAATCAAACAACAGCTTGCAACTATGAGTAGATTTTAATGAAATTTGGTATTTATGCTTCTATCAACCATAGGACGAATTGTTAAAATTGGTGAAAATCAGTGCATTTGCAGGCCTAGTTCCCATACAAATAACCCCTATGGGATCGATTAAATTGCTATAATATCCAAATTATCATATAGATCTGGCGCAAATTGGGTTTATGCGTGTTTATTACATCCGTTTGGCCAATAGGACAATTCTTACTCATAGCCCCCATATGAAGCCGATTGGCGATCTTCGCTTAATCCTATCAATATCAAAAATATTGCACAGATTTTTCTCAAATTTGGTTTGTACGAGCATATGTTTTTGCTAAAACTAAATGGCTTTATCAAATATCGTTAGGATTGGTACATTTTTCCCCATATAAATATAACATCCGATAAGAACTTTTTCGAATCTGCTGGCAAAACACTATATATAAATTCGATTCAGATTTGATTTTGCTTATTTTTTATACCCAATCAGTTGAGCTTAAGGCCAATTCTGTAAACTCATAGCATTGAGTATCGCATAGTCGCTCTGTACCGACTACAATTTTCTTACTTGTTTCGATTATTTTTGTATGGTAGTGTTTAAAAAAATATGTTATTGGTACCCATATTGCTTATATTTTATGCACGGTGATGCCACCGTCACACATAATAGGTCTGTTCAGGAAAAATCTGCTAAAAAACAAACAAGTACTCATTAGAATAGAACTAGAAGTACTGAGTTTTGATTTAATCTTAACTTATAAAACCCGAATAAAATATTAATTTTTGACTGTCTTATAATCTATTGGATGGGCCGTGCAAATACCTTTCATATGCTGTCCAATTTGTATTGGTTTCTTAAAATCAAAGGTGAAAATCTAAAAATCGGCCGTTTTATAGTACCTTTTTACCCATTAAATGGGAGATTGGACAGCTAATAAAAATACAGGTCCTTTATTTTTTCGTATTCTATAACATGTTCAAGTTTCATCACCATCTGCCAGTGCCACCCGTGTTAACTTCCTGGTTAGTGTGAATGGAAGAATATATAATATATTAAAAATAAAAGATTGCACACAAAAATAAAAGATTTACCAAAAATTATAATTGAAATTAATAATAGAAAAAATTTTAGGTTTTGTTTGCAAAAAACAAAAACAGTAAAACCTTTTCCCAAAAGGCTAAATCGATCGAACTCAAATTTCAAGAAATAATCAGAAAAAACAAATTACTTTGTAATTATGTAACACACTTTATGTTTCCTTACTTGTATTTTTTTATTCCGAAAAAATTCATCCACACAATACAGCTTTTGTGCCATATTTTTCAATGATTTGTATCTTCCGCTTAATGGTGACTTTTTCTCTCCAAGGAATACTACAAACTAATTAGAAACATCTTGGTTGATGTTTTTTATTTTGTTTTCTAGGTAAATTTTCCCACCGAATAACCGTTTTTGTAAAAATTAATTACCTGTTTGCCATTTAAAGATATAAAATATTTTGAATATTCACACTTTTTAAACTGATGCAACACGAATATAAATACAAAAAAAAATATGTTCATATGCGAACGACAAAAGCAACAACTAAATATGTGTTAAAAGGCATATATTGTATGGTTTTTAGCTTAACCACAATTAATGAAACCAACCAGCACCAAAGGCTACCTTGTCATCAGCAATGTGTTCAACTACAGACTCCAACGATGGCCATTGGCCATTGCAACAAGCTCCCTTTTTCAGAGAAGTAGAAAAAAAATGGAAAAACTAAAAGACAACTAAGAAACAGCCAGAGCAAAATACTTCAAATATTTACAAAGTTTTTTGTAGCAAAATTAAAAAAATCGAATAAATCGTAAGCGTAGTAGTATTAGCGCCTTTTACGACTGACATCACATCACTTGGCTTTACATGACTTGACTTCAATTGGGTTGGTTTAGTTTAACAATGTTGTTTCTGCTGTTGATGTTGTTGTTGTTGTTGTTGTTGTTGTTGTTATTGTTAAATATTGGCTGTTCAATGTACGGACTGATCAACAGAACGTCAACTTAATGAAGATGATTAAAACGCAAAAATGTAGGTGCATATAAAATATTTTTGGAATTTTTTTTAACGAGATAATGCAAAAAATAATATAATTCAATTGTAGCATTTGAAGTTTAGCAACATTGAACAGTGGTTCGTAGAATAGTAATATAAGAACAATATGCTGATTAGAAATAGAACTAAAATTATGGCTTGAATTGGAAAAAGAATACTCAATTTACACCAACAAAACACGAATGTACCCTACACTACGAGTATGATTTTTGGACAAATCATACATTTATAGGTTACGTGGAGATTCAAAAAATGTCCATTTTGATGAAGTTCACTTATTTTTTCTTAAGCTATTTATAAAACAATCTTCTTTTAGTACTACAGATATAAGCGCGATATATTGTTTGTTTGTAGCTTACAGGAGGCTGTACCTTTGGACCACTTTTATTGAAATTTTCACTTCGTCGAAGTGCCTACTCGGAAGTAGGCTTAAGCCTTATTTTGTTGATATACGAGTATGAAGTGGACGTGGCATTTCCATAAAAGGGGAGTATATACCCCTATGTGGTCAGGGAACAATGCTGATGTTTACAACTACCTAGACTCATCTTTTATTATACCGATCGACTCAGAATCACTATCTTTTCATCCAAAAGAATTGTGAAAAATAATAGACATATAAACAACATTCTCATCAAATTGCGCTTTATTTATGTAACAATTTTTATGTTCGCAATTCTTAAATATCATTTGAGGTTTTCTAAACTTCATCGAGTTTAAATTAATGTTTTCTTACATTTTTAAATGTAATCATATTTGATGTTTTTTGAATTTCAATTTAAATAAATTAAAACATAACATTATATTTCGGTAAATTTACATTTTTTTTTATTAACAAAAGGTAGTTTAGCATTATTTGCTTTAGATGTTGGTGAATTTTTACTCCCTTTATATAAACTCCGTAGTGTCTGCTTGTCTGCTTGTCTGCTTGTAGTCAAAATTTTGGATCGATTTTTAACCCCTTTCCCGTAACCCAATCGATCTGAAACTTTGCAAACAGGCTCGTGGTGATGAGAAATATGATCTAATGAACCTTTTTTGGCGATCCCAAAACAATGGAAACTTTAAAATTTTTCTACCAGAGTTAATAAATAATGTACAAAGGGTTAGTTTTTATTACATTATTACCACAACGACCAGGAAAACCATAAGTCCAGCTATGACAACAATACAACATTTAGAATAACAACAAGAACAATACAGAAACATATATTTTTTTCAATTTTTTGTACTTCTTCAGTGATTTCTCGGGACCTGTTTAAACGATTTTCAATTTTTAAAGAAAAATTTTCTAACGATGTTGGTCAATCATTCTCACTAAAGAAGAGCTGCCCAGTTATCCTATTGAGGGCGTGATCGTGACAAGAACAACATAGACAAATCATATTTTTTCAAGACTTTTTTTACTTCTTCATTCAATTCTCGGGACCTAATCAACCGATTTGGACGATTTTAAATTGCAAACTTCTCAGCATGTCAATGAATCATCTATTCTGCCAACGAGCACCCTAGCTGCCCGATTCAAGTTGTCATCGTGATTTCCACAAATGGAAAGACGGTCAGACGGACATCGCTATATCAACTCCGCTTGTTATAAGGATCACAAATATATATATTTTGTGGCGTCCAAAATGTTTTTTTTAATTATAACAAACGGAATGACAAACTTATATATACCCTCTGCACACTGTGGTTTAGGGTATAATAATATTGCACAGATTTTTCTCAAATTTGATTCGTATATGTTTTTGCAAAAAGTAAGTGACCTCACAAAACATGGTCAGTATCGTTCCATTTTTCCCATATAAATATAGCATACGATATCCGAAGGCAAAACAAATAATAACAATGCCACTCAAATTTGGTTTATGATTATTTTGTATATCTAATCAGTTGAACCTGAGACATAAAGTAGCTAAAGCCATGGTATAGGGTATCGTATAGTCGATCTAAACCGTCTATAAGTTTCTTACTTGCTTATATTGAATATCTGGAATAAAAGCAGATTAACGAAACTAAGTGAATACTTAGTTTAACGTTTTGAGGAGTCCTGTTTAAAGTGGTCGGAGTAGTAGGCATGGTACCTCTCATTTAATGTAACGGCCGTATTTATAATGAAATCTTAAGCAGTATCTAGCATTAGTATTATTTATAATGCACTTGCCGCTGCGATTGCTAAACTCAGATCAACAACCTTTCAAAAGCCGACTAATAGCGGTTTCTTTTCTGAAAAAAATTACACTTTATAGTGTTACATTTTTATAATGTTTGTCATATGTCATTATGCTGCCTTTTTGCATAGCTTTCCCGTGTCTAAAATTTCCAGCCAATACGCTATGTACCGCAGAAATGCCTATTCAATTCATTTTTCATTACTATTTTTTATTGATTTTTATCGATTTTGTTCACTTTTCTGGCACGACCACCTTCATGAAGCGTTGCGACGATAATATTGGCCTCATTACTTTTGTTAACGAGGGTGCTCTACAATAAGATCTTATATAGTTTATAGTTTAGTTTAGTTTAGTTTAGTTTATTTATTTAGTAGTATTTATAATACTTTAAAATATTTCAAATATGATTATTTTACAGATTTTTCTTTACAAAATATTATTGAATTCATTGTTTTTTACAAATTGTACCATATTTCTCCTACATATACTCATATTTCTTTCTGTTTTTACATTATCTGGTAAGTGATTGTATAATTTAAGTCCTTTAAAGAAAAGAGATCGTTGCATTGCTGTTGTTGTTACCCTCGGTAGCCGGAAATTTTCAGAATTTCTAAGGTTGTACGGTTGGACTTCTCTCACATAATCAATTTGTTCTGTAAGGTATTCAGGTGCGTTTCCCATTTTCATTTTCTGAATGAATTGCAGTGTGTTAAGTTCCAGTCTTTGTTGAATATTTAACCATTTCAGTGTGTCTAGCATTAGTTGAATTGGAGCATATATATTATATTTTAATATTGACCGCATAGCTTTATTTTGTAACTTTTGTAATCTTTCGATTTGTGTTGTTGAGCAGCAAGTGTATATGATTGTGGAGCCGAATTCAAAATGTGGTTTTATCATGGTGTTATAAATATGTATTGCCGTTATTTGAGATATTTTATTTCTAACCCGTTTAAAAAATCCAATTTTTTTGCCAATTTTTTTACATATATAATCAATGTGTTCTTTTAGGTTTAAGTCTTTATCGATTATAAAACCGAGGTATTTAATTTTATTTACTTTTTCTATTTCTTCATTATTAATTGTAATTATTGATTCACTGTTTATATTTATTTCAAGTAGTTTAGTTTTGTTTTCATTAAGTTTTAATCTATTCATTTTAAGCCAATTATTTATGGTATTTAAGTCGTGCATTAGATTTGTTCTACATTGTTCGTCTGTGTCACCCTCCGCGTAGATTAATGTGTCATCGGCATAAAGAATTATTTCGCATTTCTTTAGTATATTTGGCATATCATTTATGTATATTATAAATAATAGTGCGCCTAGAATAGAACCTTGAGGTACTCCGAATTCATTGTTTACTTCGTTTGATTTTGTACCATTAACTTTTGTTGTTTGCTTTCTATTTGTAAGATATGATTTAAACCAATTTAATTCAATTTCTCTGATGCCGTACATATATAGTTTTTGAATAAGTATATCTCTATCAATGGTCTCAAATGCTCTTTTGAAATCCAAAAATATTGCCATTATTTTTTTCTTTCTATTTATATATTTCCATCTATTTATTACATAATTAACTGTTGTTTCGCATGAGAATTTTTTTCTAAATCCCGATTGATATTTTGAAAATAAATTATGTTGTTCCATATATGTTTCCAGTTGTTCCTTAACAATTTTTTCAATAATTTTTTCACAAGTTTTCAGAGTGTTTATTGGACGAAATTCATCACATTTATTTGTTTTTGCGATTTTTTCTATTGGTGTTACCATTGAGTATTTCCAACTATCCGGAAAAACTCCTGTTTCAAGTGATTTATTTATTATATCACGCATTGATTTTCCTATAATATTCCAGTTATCCATAATGAGCTTAATTGTAACATTGTTGAAATCTGGTTTATTTTTCATATTCTTACAAATATTTTGAAGTTCTTGGATTGTTATTGCACGGAATCTAAATCTATTTATTATCACAGGTATATTGTTTATATATTGCACATTTTCTATTGTATTATTAATTGACTTAATACTATTAACAAAATAATTATTAAATTGGGTGGCTATTTGGTAGTTATCCTTATATTCTATATCACTAAATATCACATTTTTTATCACAGCTTTATTTTTCTTTAGGACTAAGTCTTTGATTTCTGTCCACATTTGTTTTTGGTCTTTGGCATTATTTATTTTTTTATTAACGTAATTGTTCTTCTCTGTATCAATTTTGGTTTTATAAGTATTTCTAGCTATTTTATAACTACTCCACGCTATATCTGTATTTTCTGTCTTAGCTATTTGATATTTAAGAACTTTATCCTTCTTTAACATTTTTAGTTCTCTGTTAAACCATTTGTTAACTTTACTTTTTGTATTTATTACTTTTTTAATTGTATATTTCTTTATAGTATTTTCAATGGCTGAATCAAAATTATTAACTTTATTATTTAAATCATCGTTATCATTGCTTCTCAATATTGCTCTAATCTCTTGATTAAAACGTGTTTTATTATATTTAAATATTTCAATTTCCTTTTTGCTCATTTTGTCTTGATTTTCTGTAACTATCTTGATTTTTATGTCTATGGCTTCGTGATCTGCTATTTTATTAGAAATGTTATTTACTACTGTTACATTTTCACTGTTTGTGATGATGTAGTCTATAATTGTTTCTGTACTTTCTGTTATTCTTGTATAATCATTTACTAATTGTTTAAGCCCATTATCGTTAAAAACGCATTCAAGTCTTTTTTTATATGTATCTTCTTTACACCAGTCTATGTTGAAATCACCTGCTATTATTATATCACATTGTGCTTCATATATTTCTTCCATTAATTTTTCAAATACTTGACAAAACTCTAATTCACTGCTGCTTGGTGATCTATAGACCGCTATTATTACAAATTGTTTGTTCTTGATTGTCGCCATGTATGTACCTATCCAATAATTATAATCAGAATACTTTTTCCCAATTGTTATAACATTACATTGCTTTTTAAAATAAATAATAACTCCACCGGTCCTGTTTGAATTTGATACTGTAATATACTGATCATAATCTCTGAGTTGTATTTCTTTTTCTTCTATATCTCCAGTTAAATGTGTTTCTGTAAGAACTATAAAATCTGGATTTTGTTCATCGGCAATAATTTCTAGTTGATTGTAATTGTTAACTAGTCCACATATATTTGTATAAATGCCGTATATTTGCTGTGGTTGTTAAATTATCAACCCCAACCTCTTCTTTTTCATATTAAGTTTGTTTTTATAAACTGGACATTCTTTGTTTGATGTGACGTGATTTTCATCAAGTCCCATATTTAATTTCTTATTAGCTCTAATACAATTAATACATTTATTTATTATTTCTTTTTCGCATTCCTTTGATCTATGAGTTCCATGGCACTTATAACATGTTTCTTCATTTTTACATTCACTCGCTTTATGATTGTATCCTTGGCATTTATAGCACATCAAAATATCAGTCCCATCAAATATTCTACATTTTTCCCACCCAATGTTTAATTTTTGTGCTGCCTTAATCTTTGTGTATGTTTCCTTGTCTACTATTATTTTACTATTATAAATTACTTTATTATATTTTTTAAATTCGTAGGATTTTACTACTTTCATTTCATGTTCTTGTAATTGTTGATTTTGTCTCTTTATTTTTTCTATAAGTTCATCATCTGCATATTTAAATGACATGTCAGTTATAATTATTGACATATCATTTTCATTTGGCGCTTTTATTTCGTATGTTTCACCCATTTCATTTTCAATAGCATTTTTAATTTTATTTCTTTCTTCATCATTTTCACTTTGTATAACAATTGTACCATTTTTTCTATTTTCAATGTTTGTTATATTTAGGTTAACTGGATCTACCTTATTGTTTAGGTCCTCCTTTGTTTTTTCTATTTTTTGTTTTTCCTTTGGTTTTATTATAAGGGGAACTTGTTTTTTAACATCTGGCAACACCGTATTTCTTTTAACTGTGTCAGCAAATGACAGTTTGTTTTGTTTATCATTATTTTCTTTAATAACTTTTTTTATCTCTTTACACATCTTTTCATTACTTTCTTCAATAGTGGTATAAATCTCTTTATTTTTATTTTCATATTCGCTTACAACATTGCAAAGTTTTTTTATTTCATCGACGTTTTTTTCACATATTTTTTGTGCATTGTCTATTTTTTTAAGTCTCTCTTCATAACGTTTTTCTATTGCCTCTAATAAGCGTTTAATTTCATTTTCATTTTGTTTTAGTGATGATTCGAATTCAGATTTGTATTCAACTAAATTTATTTTGTTTTTGTGAACACCATCTTGTATTTCCTTTAACACCATGTCAACATCATGTATATATTGAAGACAATCACCACACATAAACCGCACAAAATTATCCTCATCAAGAATTTTAACCGAATATTGGTCAACACCCGCGCACTTTACAGAACAGTGATACACCTTTTTGCACACACCAGCACAGCTAATTCCTGACTCTCCACGTATTGAGGCTTTACATTTGTGACACTCAGCCATGGCTGGGTCGGGCAATTAATTAAATTTTTATTAATGAAATAAATGTTTTTTCTTTATTAAACTTATAAACAAGTTTAAACTTTTGTTTTATTTGTCGTTTTTTTTAAAGTCCTATCTTTTTTTAAACAACAATTTATATATTTTTTTAGTTATTTTGCGGAGCTTCTTAAAATTTTGGTCTTTTCACTTTGCAGAGTTGCCGTATATTGGTAGGTTATGGTATTTTGATAAGAAAGTATTATTAAGCAAAATCTAGTATATACGAGATTTCGAGCACAATCTAGCTCATTTTTACTAGATTTCCCATATAAAACAAAATCTAGCTCGTTACTAGATTTTAGCAAAATCTCACAAAATCTTGTCAAACTGGGGCACTACCATGTGATACTTGTGTGTTTTTTTAATATTGTAGTAGAAAATTACAACGTAGTGACTGAAAAATTGACATTTAAAAACAAAAGCAAGCAAGTTAAATAAAAATGAATTAAAATTTGAATTATTAATAAAAAAATGACGATCCATAAAAAAATATTTAGTTAGTGAAAAGTTATAACTTTTTATATTGACATGTGCCCATTCCAATCTGCTAAATAATAATTGTGGAAAATTAATTTGTTTCTGCTGTTCAACCAATACATTTAAGAAATGCTGATTTTCTTTTTCGCAAAATTTCTATTTCAGCTTGTGTTTTTTTAATTTTTGATGCATACTATAATAATAAAATCTGTTCCTTTTTAGTATTTTCCATATTTCCATTTTCCTATTGTTTTGAATATTTTTGGTATTTCTGTGTTATGTGTTATTTTAATCAGCTGTTTATTTTTGTGGAAACAAAATCTCACAAAATGTGAAAAAACGTAGATGTAAACGGTATAGACTTTGAAATATATTTCAACTAAAATCTACTAGATTTTACTGCTCGGTTTTTCAACAATTAATTTTGTCATCAATCATTCATAACTTTTTAATTTCCAGAACTTAAGTTCATAGTCTATTCTGAGTTTTACGAATTTAAAGCAAGACATTCCTTACTTTAATCAGTTCTACCAACATTTGCTTTAAAAATAAAAAACAAACTGTAAATATCGATTGATTAAATTAATGACACAAATTAATTAGCTCCTCAAATGCAACCCCTAACCACTGTGCAAAGCTGACAATTATTTTTTGTCATTACACTTTAGTTTTCATGATGAAATTAGATGCGTTGAATTAAATGTTGTTAAATGTAAGTTTTCCTCAATCAAGGTGGTATGCATGTGTTGTTTCTTGTGTTTTGTGTTTTTTTTTGTGTGTTTCATTAAATGCGACCGAAGTTGGTAACTTACTTTTTGTGTCCGTACTCATACTCGTATATCTGTTTAAATTGAAACTTAAACATATTTTTTTTGTATGCGCTTAAATAAAAGACAGACAGACAAAGAAACATAGAGAAAAAACAACTTCTGCAATGATTTATGGTTGGTGTAAATTAAGAAATTAAAATGTTTTATGGTTGTTGCATATTTATTGCAGCAAACACAATCCAACACAATCATTAATGTTGGTTAATGCAATTTTCTGTGATTTTAAGTATGTTTTCTCCATTTAAATATGCCAATCATTTTTAAGCCTATATGGATAAAATTTCAGTTAATAAATTAATTGAAAATAGAACCATAAATCGTTACAATTGTAACAGTCTATTTACATTTTTATTTGTAAAAAATTCTGGAATAGTTGATTGGTTTTTTAATAAAAGTAAACTGAGTTTAATTAAAATTATATTACCAATAAAAATTAATGATTGATTTCCAATAGTGCTAACAAAAAAGAATATTATTTTATACTGTTTGTATTTAGTATGTACTCGTAAGAGCTCATGTTTAAGTAAACTTCCTTATTGTGAATTCAGCATGTGTCTTAAGTCTATTCAGTGCATGCTAATTATTACATACGGCACTGTGTGGTTACTCTGTATATTATGAGTTTGTGCTGTTATTTGTTGCTAAGCGAACTTCTTGACCCAGACCAAAGCTTTTCTCTTCTTTATAACCCGAGGCACATTAAAGAAAAAGAAATTCACTTAATTTTTCTTCACAATCTGTTTTAAAGTAAAATAATTATTGAATATTGATAATGTATGAATAAAATATTTATTCAGTAATTTAATTCATGGATAATTATTATAACTAGAAGATTCCAACGCTTGAAATTCGAGTGCAATTTCTGGGCAGCTTCATTTTTCAACTTAGCCAATTGACAAACCAACAGTTTTATGGTTTATTATTATTGTGAATGAAGATAACAAACTAATTAACAAACACATTAACACATTAACAAATTCAATAAAACACACATAGCATATGTAAAATTTTATGTATGTGTTAGTAGCAACTTTAAATGCAATTTACTCAAAATAAAGAAAAAAATTTAAAAATCTCTAAATTTGCAAAATGGCTAAAAAGAATTACCTTTCAAATAAGTTACGTTTGGTCAAAATCAAGGCCTAGCATTTTAATATTATAGATATCTATATATATAAAATTGAATGTGTGTTTGTTTTTTTGTTTGTTTGTTTGTTTGTGTGTACCTTATAGGAGACCAAACCTCTGGACCGATCTTCCTGAAATTTTCACAGCATTTAACTGGGACTCTGGCATGATTAATAGGGTACTTTTTTTTGACCACGCCCACTTTTACGCCCACTTTTTTAAAATTATGTAATTGCTCCCATATAGTTTTTAACAGATTTACTTCAAATTGTATACACATTATACTCCAGGCGAGGTAGAAATAAACATTTCTTACGCCACGCCCCCTTTCACGCCCCTTTTCACGCCAAATTTTGTTTGAAAGTTTTAAACTTTTTTTTCTCTGTACAAATTTGTTCCTTCCAACGGATTTTTTTATTTGGTAGTATATTGCTCTTAATACTGTTAACGTCGCCATATAACTATGAACCACGCCCATTTCACCGCCCCCTTTTTTTTTACTTATACCACTAACAATGTTTGCTATACAAAATAATTTTTTTGTAATATGTATTTATCTAAAGTTTTATACACTTTTTATCTACAGGTAAGGTAGCCATACATTTTTTTATTACCAAGTCCCCCTTTTTCGCCCCATTTTATCTTAAATCATAATTAATCTGCTTTCAATCTATCTATATATATAAAAATGAATGTGTGTTTGTTTGTGCTTTATAGGAGGCCAAACCAAAGAACCGATCTTCCTGAAATTTTCAGAGCGTGTTACTGTGACTCTGGAAGGAATAATATGCTATATAAATTTTTGATTGGACAAAGGGGCGGTGCCACGCCCATATAACCAAAAATTTGAAAAAGTCATATCACGGGAATTTTTTTACCTACAGCAGTCATATTTGGTACATATGGTATTAGCATGAATAGAAATACATACAAGAAGAAAAGTGGGCGGGACCACGCCCCTTTTTAGAAAAATAAAAAATCGTAATATCTTCTAAACTACTGGAAGGATCGTCATGAAATTTTCACAAAAGGATATTTTTGCGAAATAATAAGACCTTAGCTATATAAAGTTGTTAGTGGGCAAAGGGGCGTGGCGTATATATAAAAACGTTGATGCATTCGATTGTAACGAATGATCTCCGGAACCATAAGAGCTGTCGAGGTAGGATTTCCAGCATAGGTTCGGTTCGAGCTCTTCTGTGTTTTTTTTTTTTAGTTTTAACCCTCTAGCTGGCGTTGGGGTCAAGTTAAAAACAAAAATTTTTACTTTCAGCGCGATTTGACTGCAATTCAGAATGAACGTATGTTTCGTCATAAGAAATTTTTGTATGTATAAATGGACCCGATAGGTGGCGCTGGGTAAAGTTATTTCGAATATTCTTATTTATGGTGTGATTTTAATGAAACTAAGAATGTACATATATGTATGTTAGAAACATTTTTTTATTGGACCCGGAAGATGGCGCTGTCGTTCGAAAAATAATGAGTTGTCAAATTTATATAAATTTTAATAAATAAACTCACAAACGTTTTTATATATAAATATTCTAACGAAAAAGAAGGAAAAAGCCGCTACATTATTGCATGGTGGCCGCACAGCTCATTCAGCACTCAAATCACCGTTAAACGTACAAAAAAATGAGAATGCCGTCTGTAATATCAAAAAACATTCCGGTATGGCAAAAATTCTGCAAAAATGCAGTATTTTTATTTGGGATGAATGTACCATGGCTCACAAACATTGTGATTTGATTTGATAAAAGATTTGAAAGGCAATGAAAGATTTTTTGGTGAAGCTTTCATTTTATTATCTGGAGATCTTCGTCACACATTTTATATAGGTATATACAGATTCTAACTAAAATAAAAATTCATTGAGGGCAAAACAACGTTTGCCGGGTCCAGCTAGTCGGTCATAAAATGAAATTTATTCAAATTGGTTAAAACCGGTATATATTCAGTTGCAATACAAATGACCTTTATGAGATCCAAATTATCATACAGATGTTGGTTTATGTATGTTTATACCACCCATTAATCAGTTGTCCAAAAATAAACCCTGTGGAACAATTTTTAGTCATAGACACCATATATAAAGCTGCTTCCAGATCGTCACTTAAATCTATCAAAATACTAAATTATTTTCTCAAATATGGTCACGATCGGCCCATTTTTCGACCTAGTTTCCATATAAAAGTAGCATCCGATATGCACTTTATCATATCTGCAGGCAAATAACTTTATAAGCGCCCCGGTAGATGAGTTGGTAGCTGCTCGCCTATCATGCGGGGATCGTGGGTTCGATTTCCACCAGAGCCTTTGGTCTGTCGCTGCAAAAACTTGCCAAATCCGGCTTATCCCTGGGCCCAAAATTAGAATCTGCACACAAGACACTCGGCTTCGCAGAACTAGGCTTAAAAAAAATAATAATAATAATTTATTGAGAAGAATACGTTTTATGCTTATTTTTTCTTTATCCAAATAGTTGGACCTAAAACCTTTTCTACAAACGCATAGTATAGTCGTTCCAGATCGACTATAATTTTCTTACTCGTTTTTATACCCTATACCACTATGTGGTTTGGGTATAATGACTTTGTGCTGCTGTTTGTAACAACCAAAAATATTTGACCTAGACCCATCTTTAATTAATTATCTGAGTTGATTTAACAATGTCCGTCCGTCCGTCCGTCCGTCTGTGTGTACATGTAAACCTTGTAATCAAACTGCAGGTCGCAAATATGAATGTATTTTGATGAAATTTGGTATATAAGCTTTTATCGGCCATGGGATGAACGCTGTCGAAATTGGTGAGAATCGGTTCATGTTCAGACCTAGCCCCCATACAAATTACCCCTATGAAATCGACATAGATTGCCATAAGATCCAAATTGTCATATAGATCTTACTCAACTTGGGTTTTGTATGCGTTCATTACATCAATCCATGAGTAGTCCAAAAATGATCCCTCTGGCCCCATATAGAGCTGCTTCCCGATCTTCACTTAAATCTATTAAAAAACAAAAATATTGCACTGATTCTTCTCAGATTTTGTTTGTATATACAAAATACAAGAGACTTTAAAAAACATGATCAGGATCGGTCCATTTTTGGACCTAGTCCCCATATAGATATATCATCCGATATGAACTTTTTCATATCTGCAGCCAAAAAAATTAATAAAAATGCCAATTAAATTTGGTTTATGCTTATTTTCTATGTCCAGTTAGTTGGGCCTAAGAGATAGGATCTCTGAACGCATGGTATAGGGTATCGTATAGTCGGTCTAGACCGACTACCATTTTCTTACTTGTTTTTTTCTTGCCATTTTTTGAAGTTGTGTAAAATAATTTCCAAAGATACAGAAAATCTTCGTGCAGTTACTTTGGAGGCTAAAAATAAATATTCCTTTTAGAATGACCACTATTTTTTTAGTCACTATATTAAACTAGATATATAATATTAATGTTAAATAAAATTAGATCTTAATTTTTTTTTTTAATAAAAAACAGGTTATATTTCGTGCAATTAAGTCCTTAAAGACCTTAATTTATATTTCTAATTCCTAAAAGACTAACTTTTTTACTTAAGTCCTAAATAGATTTAATTATACACTTAAGATACTAATCGGTACAAATTTATATTGAAGAATTAAATTTCATATATTTATATGACCCTGAATTGATGGCCCTGAATTTGTTACAGAGGATACGAAGTTGTATATTCATATTTCATAGTATTTGTTTTCTCTTATTTTATTTCAATATTAAATTAGGTCATTAACAGTTGTTGTGCGATTCTTTTTGTCTTCTTCCTCTTCGTCGTAATGAGTCAATTTACAATCATTTTAAAATTCATCATAGCCAGCGACTGAGTGTGCTGAATGTGCTTATTTTTTGTTTTCATATTATTGGTTTTATTTTTCACATTCCTAAACAAATTAATCCAATAATTTTTCACAATTTAAACGCAACACAACAATAATGATTTCACTTTTCACGTGCTTACATTTTAAGGAGCTGGCGTAGTTGTAGAAGCCACAAACTGCAACAAAATAAACAAATAAATCCTTTGACGTGCTGATATGACCATAAATTAGCTTAATGCATTTTGCACATAAAGAAGATATAAAATTAACTTTTGATATGGATTGTACATTGTGTTGAGGTGGTTTTTCGTTTCTTTGGCTTCAGTGCGGTTTACTTAAACAAAAAAAAAAAACAACTGAATATTAATGTTGATCCATATAACCTTAATTAGCCAAATAACTCAAAAAGTAAATAAGAAATTATGCTTTATCATTGTTAAAGAAAACAATAAATATAATGTGAAAAAAATATATAGATTTTTGGATTAAAAATACTTTTTAATTTGGGTTACAAGGCAGTTTCTTATATTAGGGTCAAATGTGTGGAATAATGTAGGCAAGAATGTAAAGAAATCTAAAAATTAAACTCCAGCTTAAAAATAAATTCTTAAATAAATAACTGAGACTGAAGTTTTAATATATAGATAAATATGGATAAAATATGGATTAAACCATCTGAACTCAACTTAAAATATGGCTGTTTTTTACATCACTGTTTCCAAATTGGCTGAATTTTGGCAGGATTAAAGTGTATCCGAGAAATAAGAAAAATCCTAAATTTAAGTTCACTGACGCATCTGGATCCGGAAATATGAGGTCTTGAATATCGGGAAAAACTATAAAAATGTACAAAGTTGTACTTACTTAATTATCATTTTCTTGATTAATATTATAGTGACGCAACTTATCAAGGTCGCATTTGAAAGGTTAATTAATTACCTTTAATTTGATATACAACATGATTTTTTTTTGAAAGGTCAAAGGTCACATCTCTTGACCTATAATTCGGGAGGCTATAGCTGTAAAAACGACAATTTTAAAAATCTGAAAAAAATATATGTTTAAGATTGGTTCCTTCCCTAAAGTTCCAAAAAATTTCAGACTGGGGGTATGCTTGGATCCAGAAATATTTATCATAGAGTAAAGGTAGATATTTAACAAGTGAATTATTATTATTATGAATGCTGTTGTTGTTGGCATTGTTGGCGTTGTTGACATTATTATGATGAATGCTGTTGTTGTTGTTGACATTATTATGATGAATGCTGTTGTTGTTGTTGTTGTTGTTGTTGTTGTTGTTGTTGTTGTTGTTGTTGTTGTTGTTGTTGTTGACATTATTATGATGAATGCTGTTGTTGTTGTTTAGTTTTATTATAAATGTTTTCAATTACAAATTTGCTATCAGCGGAATAAATTTTAGCTTGTAATTGTGTTTTTGAAATTGGTATGAAGCTGTGCTGCTTTTGAGTTCCCGGAATTGTACGTAATCCTATAAATCTATCAGTTAGCAACTTCTCTTCTTCTTCATAATCTTTTTCCGTTAAATATGCAAAGTTGCAGTTCTGAAGAGTTTGCTGACACCAATTATACAAGTGGAGAGGAGTAGTTATCTGATCTTCGAATGGACGTTGCAAGCTGGCTCTTCGTGCTTCACGCTTTACCGTTCCCCCAAGACCATCACTAGGTCCTTTGCCGTGACTGGTAGCAAAGAAATGCCACTCAGCGGAACAATTAAAATCTTCGCTATGATGGCATAAATTGGCAAAGTTTTTTTTATTTTTAAATTGAGCGGAAGAATCGTCCGAAAAATAAAAAATTTTCTTTGGTATTTTCAAAAACTTGTTTTTTAAAAACTCATTTAGGTGGCGATGAAATAAATGAACTGCTATGGTATTATGTATTAGACAGTCTGATATTATTATAAAATTTGTAGTTTCTATGTTAGTTTTTATGTATTGCCGATCTTGTGTTGTAATAATAATTAGTTATTTATAGTTCGGTTCGAGATCATGTATACATTTTCTAATATTACAATATTACTTCAACTCATGCTTAATGAACTATTTAACTCAACATTAGAAAGAAAAGAACATGAGAAATGTTTTTTCTTTCTTTTTCATACGAGAGTTAGAACGAACAAGCAGAGTTTTTTCCAATTTATAGCTTTCTCTACATTAACATCGCTTTGATCAATTACAAATCTCGTAATGTGAAAAAAGCTCTTTTGTTTTGCCAACCGTCCCATAGATGGGAACTGTAATGGCATGTGAAATCTTAACAGATTTATTACAATTGGAAAAAACTCTGCTTGTTCGTTCTAACTCTCGTATGAAAAAGAAAGAAAAAACATTTCTCATGTTCTTTTCTTTCTAATGTTGAGTTAAATAGTTCATTAAGCATGAGTTGAAGTAATAGGCAGAAGGATGCTGAAGATGAACAAGTCTCTTTGTTCGAAAGTAGCTACTCCATCTAGCGCTGTCTTCAATTTTTTCCAAATTTCTCTTACATTGCATAAAGTATTATCTTTTCTAGTATTAGAAAATGTATACATGATCTCGAACCGAACTATAAACAACTAATTATTTGTAGTTTCTAATTTTCCATTTGATTTGTAATACATTGCTATTGGGTATAGTGTGGCCTGGCTATTATTCCATAAAAAGCCTTGCACAGAATCCTGAACCACAAAAGTTGCATTTTCGGAGAAGTCGCAAATTACTAAATACTCATTTTCTTCCAACGCAGACTTTTTGTGAGCCATAAATGCACCCTGCTCTTTAGATACGAATGAATGGGGTAGAAGAGTTTGCAGTTTTTCGCATAAAGAATCCAGAAAAGAATCAGTTTCTTTAATAATAGTTTCCAAAGAGTCTCTATCTACACTTATCCACTGTTTATATATGATTTCATCAATTTCATTTTCTAATAATAATTCACCAAGTTTCTCTTTAAAATTTTGTATATCTAGACACATGCTACATCTGCCAAGGTAGCAATTTGGTGATGGGGGATTACATATAAGTCTTTTTAAACAATCTTTATAAGTTTCCAGCACAAAATCCTGCACATTTTCTGTCAATTTTTTCAGGTTTATTGCGTGGAGCATTAATTTTGTATTTTGATGTATTTTACAAACACATACATTATGGCTTCCTGACGCATCTGCTAGAACCACATTTTTTGGCCGAAGTTCACAAAATTTAGAAATTCCAATAGTTATCCCTTCATGTTTTTCTTTAAATAAAGCATAAACTTCTCGAAGATTTCCGAGTAAAAGTCTTTTATTTTTTTTTACTTTTACACCATTTTCTGTTATTGACACGTAGTCTTTACATCCTGGTAGACATCTGCTGACATCATCAGTTTCATAAAAAATTTTCACCACATCAACAATTTCTAATGGCAATCGTTTTCCAAGTTTTGGATTCGGTGTACTCAATACGCCTTCTGTCTCAACCAAGTTTTTTACCTTTCGTGCCATGAAATTTGTTATTTGAAATTCCTCCTCCATTCTTTTCAATGTCCAGCTTTTAGGTAAAATAGTTAAAAGTTGAATTTTATCACTGTTTTTAGTTATTAATTTAAACTTTTCTTTTAGTTGTTCGATTATTTCCGATTCTGGGCATACGTGAGAGGTTGAAGGTGTTGAATTTGGGAAAATGTTGGTTTTAATTGATGTTGTTATTTTTTCTAACTTTCTAGTTGTATACCCTTTTAATGGAATTTTTCTCGAACATATTGGAGATTCTTGTAAATATGTTAAACTTTCGTTTAACTTAGAAATTCGAACATCTCCCGAAACTGATGCTTCACTTTCCGCGTCTGAAGTCTCGTTTTCTGGCTCGTTCATAGATTGAATATTATTTTTTACACTTCCTTTTAATTAATAAAGTTCTCTTCTGCATACATCACATATTTTATTTGATATTGAAATGTTATTACTAATTCCAGTCATCCATTGCTGAACTTTTCGAAGTCCTCTTGCATTCCGGACATGAGCAACTTTTTTAAATGGATTACAACAATATATTGTATTAAATGACATATTGTTTACAGAGGCAAAAAACAATCACTTTGAACACTTTTGGTTTTATTTAAAAATATTGATTTTATACCAACACATGTGGTTTTTTAAAGCAACGTGCTTAGAATGGTTTTTTTTCGTGGTGCTTCCTTTGACTTCTCGTTTTTCAATAATTTCTCTATATCCAAGTTATTTGACACTACGAACCACACCCGACAACATTTATACTGTTGTCTCGCTCTAACATAATTACCTGTCAAACCAACCCTAACACAGGTCTGTACTGAGTACAGTACAGAGCTAAAGAACCAGAAACAAATAGCGGCGTGCGTGCATAGCCCGCCGACGCTCACGAGCACAACCAACCACATTCATAAACAGTAACAGTAACAGTAACAGCACCGACTTTTTAAATATCTACCTTTACTCTATGATAAATATTTCTGGATCCAAGCATACCCCCAGTCTGAAATTTTTTGGAACTTTAGGGAAGGAACCAATCTTAAACATATATTATTTTCAGATTTTTAAAATTGTCGTTTTTACAGCTATAGCCTCCCGAATTATAGGTCAAGAGATGTGACCTTGAACCTTTCCAAAAAAAAAAATCATGTTGTATATCAAATTAAAGGTAATTAATTAACCTTTCAAATGCCACCTTGATGAGTTGCGTAACTATAATACTTTTCAAGAAAATGATAATTAAGTAAGTACAACTTTGTAAATTTTGACCTTTTTTTACGATTTTCAAGACCACATATTTCCGGATACAGAAGTGCCAGTGCCCTCAAACTTTGCACTTATTTTAGTTCTGTAATAATCTGTCTTCCTACGAAAAATCATACAATTTGGAGATGGTAGTGTACACCCATTGGTTGATTTGACATGGAATTACCCATATCGAAGATCCGTCATGGAAATTATTATAATTGCATTATAGTTCGAGCATGTTTTTTTTCAAAAATTATACAAAATTTTTTATTAAATAAATTTATTAAATATATATTAAACAAGTTGTTACAGTTACTTTTGATACATACTATAATTTTTGGCAAAGAGTCTTTTGTCCAGAACTTTTTATCACAGTGGCTATATGGAGGTTACAAATATCGGCATAAACTTACCTTAACCACTTACTGGAATGTGGTATAAAAAGTTTTTGAAGTTGTAAGTAAGTATGAATGACTGATTTCACTTCTCTTTCGAGCTGAGTCACCAAGCCTCACCAGGAACAACAAAAAGCAGTAGATAATTTAATTAGTAAAACATGTATCTCCACTACTGAGAACCATTAGAATCAAAATAAAACTTTGAGACAAATGTGTTTGTCGATAATTAATTGCATTAATTAAAATTACAATTAAAAGTCGATCACTAGAACGAAATAAAAAATTTATTATATAAGTTAATGGATCCATTTTAAGTGAAGTAGAAAAATTAAATGAAAATTTAATTTTGCGATCAAAAAAATTTTTTAATAAAATATTAACTCAATCAAATTTTTAATTGAAAAATTATTACCAATATTTTTTTATATTCTAAGCAATAAATTTTACTTGTCAGCCTTTGCTTTCAAAGGCAATTCATTAAAATCTTTTTACCCTATCCCAGGCATGGGCTAGGGCATGCGTCCCACGAACAAATTTTGTGTGGCCCCATATAAATTTAAAACAAAATAAAAAAAATTTGTTTGTTAATTAAAAAAAAAGAATTTTAAACATGGTTTAGAGACCCTATCTCTTATGTCCAACTAATTAGATATAGAAAATAAGCATAAACCAAATTTAGTTGGCATTGTTATTAATTTTTTTGGCTGCAGATATGAAAAAGTTCATATCGGGTGCTATATTTATATGGGAACTAGGTCGAAAAATGGACCGATCCTGACCATATTTGGTAAAGTCACTTATATTTTGAAAAAATATATACAAATCAAATTTGAAAAAAATTTGTGCAATATTTTTGTTTTTTGATAGATTTAAGTGAAGATCGGGAAGCAGCTCTTTATGGGGCCTATGACTAAGAATTGTCCTACAGGGATTATTTTTGGAAAGGCGGATGGACGGGCATCGCTAAATCGACTCAGAAAGTGATTCTGAGTCGATCGGTATAACAAAAGATGGGTCCAGGGAAAATATTTTTGGTAGTTACAGACAGCAGCACAAAGTAATTATACCCAAACCGCATAGTGGTATAGAGTATAAAAATTTCAAAATGTTTTTTTAAATTTTATTAAGAACTAGCTGTTTTTACCCGGTCTAGCCCGGGATAAAAAGACCTTTGACTTGAAAAATGGTTCACTATGCTTACCAAGCGCTGTGTACTTAGCCCCAATTGACAAATTCCCCAATAAAATGAACTTTCTCCCCAAAAATTTGTATGGGCAGCAAATTCATTTTTTATTTCAATTAAACATTTTTTGATTTTTTAATTTAGAAGTTTTTTATAAGATGCTGCAGCAAAAATGCTTCAAAAATAAGCTGCGAAACCGCTTTAATTTTTTGTTTTCAGTTTATTTATAAACATAAAATATAACGGAAAGGTTCCCAAATTAAAGGAATCAAAACTTTTAAAAATTGAGTTACTTCATTCAATAAGTGATCATCATTTAGCAGAGACGTCAAATTCAAGTTTCAGAAATGAAAAACTAATGCGACGTTTAATATTATATCGCAAGGTTTCCTATTTTGATCAACAGGAAATTATTTCACATACGTAGATAAAATTTATCATACGACATTTCACTAAGCTGTGTTCCGCGAGCGAGTCGCGTCCGCGCGCCTCGCGCCGCTTCCTCACAGCTACTACCCGTGCTGCCGCTTAGTTTTCGTTAACTTATTTTAATTCCTAAAACATATTTTTTAGAGCATTGCTATATTTTAGCTGAGCTTTGTTCCGAGAGTGCGTCGTGTCCGCATCCGTCGCGGCCGAGTTCGCGGTCGCGCGCCGCGGGCCGCTTCCGCGCGTTTGGCAGCCACACCTGTGCTGCCGCGCAGTTGTTGTCAACTTATTTTAATCGCCAAAATATATTTCTCAGATCATTGCGATATTTTTGCTGAGCTGTGTTCCGCGAGCACGTCGCGTCCGCGCGCCTCGCGCCGCTTCCTCGCAAATACTACCCATGCTGCCGCTTAGTTTTCGTTAACTTATTTTAATTCCTAAAACATATTTTATAGAGCATTGCGATATTTTAGCTGAGCTGTGTTCCGGGAGCGCGTCGCGTCCGCATCCGTTGCGTCCGAGTCCGCGGTCGCGCGCCGCTTCCGCGCGTTTGGCAGTCACACCCGTGCTGCCGCGCAGTTGTTGTCAACTTATTTTAATCGCCAAAATATATTTTTCAGATCATTGCGATATTTTAGCTGAGCTGTGTTCCGCGAGCGCGTCGCGTCCGCATCTGTCGCGTCCGCGTCCGCGCTCCTCCGCTTAATTCTCGTTAACTTATTTTAATTCCTAAAACATATTTTTTAGAGCATTGCGATATTTTAGC
Organism: Cordilura impudica; assembly: GCA_963682025.1. NCBI lineage: Eukaryota > Metazoa > Arthropoda > Insecta > Diptera > Scathophagidae > Cordilura > Cordilura impudica. Next base: position 323,734,398 of record OY821517.1, read on the forward strand.
TGAGCTGTGTTCCGAGAGCACGTCGCGTCCGCATCCGTCGCGTCCGAGTCCGCGGTCGCGCACCGCGCGCCGCTTCCGCGCATTTGGCAACCACACATGTGCTGCCGCGCAGCTGTTGCCAACTTATTTTAATTGTCAAAATATATTTTTCAGATCATTCCGATATTCTAGCTAAGCTGTATTCCCCGTGCGCGTGGCTTCCGCGCAACGAAATAATGCTATTGAAAAGAATACTCATTTTAAATGCATTTATTGTAGGGCATATATTGAGAGCAGTATGCATATGTTTACTAAAATAAATATTTAACAAAACTCATTAAATAAAAATATGTAAAAATTTAAGAATGAATTTGGGCAGTAAGTTAATTTTTTATTTCTATTAAAAAAAAATCGGGAATTTGTTCATTTCTTTTGGGTACCTTTTTTTAAGTTTGGGGAATTTGTTCACCGTGTAGTTATTTCCGTGTAAACCAAATTTCAGAGAAATCCGTTGAAAAGTAAAAATCATATGGCGACCTTCCCTGGAATATGTACTAAATTTCGGAGAAAGCCATTGAAAAATAAAAGTTTGTATAGCAATCAAATAAAGAAACAAATAAAAGTAAAAAAATAAGTTTTATATGCATAGAAGTTGGCGCAAAGTGGCCTGTAAGAAGCATATGGTGACCTTCCCTGTAGTATAGAGATCGTGTGGCCAAATTTTAGACATCCCTTGAAAAATAAAAATTTCTATAGTGAACAAATATACCAAAAAGCAGAAAATTAATTTTGTATAAAAAGTGGGCGTAGAAGTAGGCGTGGCCGGCAAGAATCATATGGCGACCTCTCTGGAGTACAGAGATCGTGTGTAGCAAATTTCAGTTTTGGAACAAATGTACCAAAAAACAGAATACGAATTGCACACAAAAAGTGGGCGTAACAGTAGGCGTGACCGGTACGAAGAATATGTCGACCTTCCCTGGAGCAGAGAGATCGTGTATACCAAATTTCAGAGAAATCGGTTGAAAAATAAAAATTTGTATAGCGAACAAATATACCAAAACACAAAATGAATTGTATACAAAAAGTGGGCGTTAAAGTAGGCGTGGCCGGTACGAAGCATATGGCTACCTTTCCTGGAGTACAGAGATCGTGTGTACCAAATTTCAGAGAATTCCGTTGAAAAATAAAAATTTGTATAGCAAACAAATATACCAAAAAACAGAAAACGAATTGTATACAAAAAGTGGGCGTAAAAGTAGGTGTGGCCGCAAGAATCACATGGTGACCTGGCCTGGGGTACAAAGATCGTGTGTACCAAATTTTAGAGAAATGCGTTGAAAAATAAAAATTTGTATAGCGAACAAATATACCAAAAAACAGAAAATGAATTGTATACAAAAAGTGGGCGTAAAAGTAGGTGTGGTAGATAAAAAGTATATGGTGACCTTAGCTGGAGTACAGGGATCGTGTGTACCGAATTTCAGAGAAATCTGTTAACAAATAAAAATTTGTATAGTGAACAAATATGAATAAAACAGAAAATGAATTTTACATAAAAAGTGGGCGTAAAAGTAGGCGTGGCCGGTAAAAAGTATATGGCGACCTTTCCTGGGGTATAGAGATCGTGTGTACAAAATTTCAGGAAAATCCGTTGAAAAATAAAAATTTGTATAGCGGTCAAACAAACAAACAAACAAACAAACAAACAAACAAACAGAAAATGAATTTTATATATATAGATTTAACTAAAAATCACTAATATCCTATTATTTTACCTTCTTAATAAATGCGAAATTAACCCTAAGCTCTCTTTTGATGTGTCTTATTTCTGACTTTCTGGTTGAATTTTCCGCTTTGGTGTATTCAGAGACTTATAGTTAAATTTCACGGCGAATATTTGTGCGGCATATTTTAACCGTTTAAATCTTGCTTTAATGGTGTTTTTGCTCATTTTAAAAGAGGGACAAAAATGACCCATAACTTGAGGAGTTAAAGGGTTAACATATTATACAAAAAATGCTCTCCGTAACATCGGTATTTTTTTTTGACATTTTGTTTGAAAGTGGATATTTGTACAGAAATATAATAGTGCGGCCCATCGTTAGTAGGTGAAATTGCAAATTTGGCCCAACAAGCCATTTACGTGCCCACCCCTATACCACCATGTGGTTTGGGTATAATGACTTTGTGCTGCTGTTTATAACTACCAAAAATATTTGACCTAGACCCATCTTTTATTATACCGATCGACTTAGAGTCACTTTCTGAGTCGATTTAGCGATGTCCGCCCGTCCGTCCGTCCGTCTGTGTGTCCATGCAAACCTTGTAATCAAACTACAGGTCGCAAATATGAATATATTTTGATAAAATTTGGTATATATGCTTCTATCGGCCACAGAATGAATGCTGTTGAAATAGGTGAAATTCGGTCTATGCTCAGACCTAGTCCCCATACAAATGACCCCTATGAAATCGACATAAATTGCCTTAAGATCAAAATTATCATATAGATCTCAGTCAAATTGGGTTTGCATGTGTTTATTATATCCATTAATCAGTAGTCCAAAAATAATAATAGGACAATTCTCAGTCATAGGCCCCATATAGAGCTGCTTCTTCACTTAAATCTATCAAAAAACAAAAATATTGCACAGATTTTTCTCAAATTTGGTTTGTATTTTTTTTTTTTCCAAATATAAGTGAATTTACCAAATATGTTCAGGATCGGTCCATATTTCAACCTAGTCCCCATATAAAAATAACATACGATATGAAATTTTTCATATCCGCAGCCAAAAAAATTAATAACGATGCCACTCAAATTTGGTTTATGCTTATTTTCTATATCGAATTAGTTGGATCGAAGAGATAGGGCTCTAAACCATGGTATAGGGTATCGTATAGTCGTATATATATAGTGTAATCTTATCAGATTACAATGAATATTTTGATTAAAAATATTTTCAAATATTATGCATTCTTATTTTCCCCTTCCTTTTTGATTCTGTATAGGGTTGTTAGCACCTCCAAATGCTCAAACAAAGTGGACGTATGCTTGGGGACGCCTTGGAATTGAAAGATTTGACCAATATCCATTTTTTCATGAAGACGGTGTTCTCACGCATGATGAGCACCACGTTTTTAAGAAAAGGTACCTTTTTAAAAAATCTTTTTTAAAAGTTTTTTTTAATCCGCTTTCGTGAGATAAGAAACTTCTTAAGATAAGGTGCTTTGTTAAGAAATAGCACTTTTTGAAAAAAAGGTATTATAGATTGGTTTTTTTTAAGAAAATGTACTTGTTTTAATAAACGGTAAATTTTTTGAAAATGTATCACACCTTTTAAAGAAAATGCACTTTTTTAAGAGAAGACACTTTTTAAGAAAACTTACTTGTAAAAGAGAAGGAATTTTTACAAAAAAAAATTACTTTTTCAAGAAAATGTACCTTTTATATAAAGCAATTTGCTACGAAAAGCCATTTTTTAACTAAAGTGACTTTTTTATATAAATGCACTTTTTTCACATTAAGTACTTTTTAAGGAAACCGCACTTTTTTACGTATAGTAACTTTTTTAAAAAAATTTACTTTAAGAAAGTGTAATTTATTTTTACAAAAAATAATTTTAAGAATAGTTACTTTCAAGAAAAGGTACTTTTTAAGAAAACGTCCTTTATTATGAAATACTACTTTATTTTTAGAAAAGCTACTTTTTTAAGAAAATGAAATTTTAAAGAAAATTTTCTTTTTCAAGAAAAGGAACTTTTTAAGAAAAGGTATTATTTTAAAGTACTTTTTAAAAAAATATACCTTTAAAAAGTTACTTAAAAAAGGTTTTTTTTTCTAAGAAAAGGTATATTTTAAGAAAAAGTATTCAATATAGAAGAAGAGTACCTTTTTTAATAAAGGAATTATTTTAAGAAGAGATACTTTCTTAAGAAAGAGCACTTTTTTAAGAAAATTAAATTTTTTTATGAGAATGTATTTTTTTACGTTTTATGAAAACGTATTTCTCAAGCCATTTATACAAAAGGTTTTTTATTCAATGTACTTTTAGAAGAATAACAACTTTATTAAGAAATGGTACTTTTTACAAAAAGAAAAGAAAGAAAAATTACTTTTTTAAGAAAGGGAATGTTTAAAAAAAAATTAATACTTTTTTAAGAAAAATATTCTTTAAGGATATACATATTTTTTAAGAAAAGAAACATGTTTAACAAATAATACTTTTTAAGAAAAGATACTTAAGAAAAAATATTTTTTTAAAGTAATATGCAGGAGTAGATCCTATTTTAAGACAGGAATTATTTTCAGAAAAGGTAGTTTCTTGAAAAATCCTACTTATTCAGGAAAAGATTGTTTAAAAAATATATTTTTTAGAAAAGGTACTTTTTTAAGAAAAACAACTCTTTTTTTAGAAAAGCTATGTTTTACGAATACACACCTCTTCAAGAAAAATTAGCTATTTAATAAAAGTACGCTTTAAGAAAATTCATTTTTTTAGAAAACGAACGTTCTTAAAAAATGTGTCATACTTCTTTAAGAAAATATATTTGTTAAGAAGAAGTACTAAAAAAAATAATATTTTAGAAAGGTACTCTTTTAAGAAATGGAACTCTTTTTTTAAGAAAAGCTCTTTTTTTAAGAATGGGTACAACTTAGAGAAAAATTAAATACTTAATAAAGGTACTCTTTAAGAGAATTAATTTTTTTCGGAAAAGGAACCTTTTTACTTCTTTAAGAAAATATATTTTTTAAGAAAAAGTAGTATCTGCGAATAATACCCTTTTTTATTTATTATTATTATTTATTAAGGTACAATTACAAGAATAGGTATTTTTCTAAGAAAATGAACTTTTTTAAGAAAAATTATTTTTTAAAGAAAATAGACTAACGTTAAAAAAGGAACTTCGTAAGGAAGAATTTTTTTGAAAAGACACTTTTCTTAAAAAAGTGTTTTATTTTGAAAATGTCGTATTCACAATAAGGTACATTTTTAAAAATGGTACTTATTATAAAGATGATTTTAAAAAAAATTACTTATTCAAAAAAATTCTTTTGTGAAGAAGAAATACTTTTTTTAAATCGGTACATATGAAGTAAAGTTACTTATTTTGAAAAGTTACTATTTTAGAAAGGAACTTTTTTAGAAAGGGTACTTATTTAAAACTGCACTTTTTTAAAAAATAACTACTTTAGAAATTGTGCTAATTATAAAAGGTATAAAAGAGGTATTAAGAAAAAAATGTTATTTCACTGTAAAACTAATTTTTTATAAAAGGCACTTTTTTAGAAAAGGCAATTTTTTAAAAAGGAAACTTTTTACATACTGTAGTTTTTTAGAAAAGGTATTTTTTTGAGAAAGATTTTTTTTTTTTTTTTGGAAAATAAATTTTTTTTATAAAATGTACTTTTTTATACACTATTTTTTTTAAGATATTTTATTAGTTATAAAAGAGGTATTTAACAAGAGTGTTAACTTCGGCTGGGCCGAATCTTTGATACCCTCCACCTTTTTCATTTTCAACTTCCATTTTTTTTTATCATTTTCCGTTTTCCATTTTTCAATTTTCAATTTCCTTCTTTCGTTTTTCATTTTTAGTTTTTCATTTTTAATTTCTCATTTTCCATTTTTCATTTTCCATTTTCCACATTTAATTTTTCATTTTTCATTTTCCGTTTTTCATTTTTCATTTTTAATTTTTCATTTTCCATTTTTCATTTTTCATTTTCCTTTTTCCATTTATCATTTTTCGTTTTCGATATTTCAATTTTCAATTTCATTTTTAATTTTCCATTTTTCATTTTCCATATTCCATTTTCCATTTTTCATTTTTCATTTTTGTTTTTCCATATTCCATTTTCCATTTTTCATTTTTCATTTTTCATTTTCCATTTTCCATTTTCCGTTTTTCATTTTTCATTTTTCATTTTTCATTTTTATGTTCCATTTTCCGTTTCTCATTTTCCATTTTCCATTTTTAATTTTTCATTTTCATTTTCCACTTTTCATTTTCCATTTTTCACTTTTCGTTTTTCATTTTCATTTTACATTTTTCATTTTTCATTTTTCATTTTTCATTTTTCATTTTTCATTTTAAATTTTCATTTTTCATTTTTCATTTTTCATTTTTCATTTTTCATTTTTCATTTTAAATTTTCATTTTTCATTTTTCATTTTTCATTTTTCATTTTTCGTTTTTCATTTTTCATTTTCCATATTTCATTTTCCATTTTCCATTTTTAGTTTTTCAATTTTCATTTTTCATTTTCCATTTTCAATTTTCCATTTTTCATTTTTCATTTTCCATTTTCCATTTTCCATTTTTCATTTTTTATTTTTATAAATTTTTAATTGTTAATATTTAATTTTAATGATAAAAAAATATATGGTAAAACTTGTTTAGGCTAATGTGGCACGTGCAGTATTTATATACACACAACTGTAATGACTTCAACAATACAAAGAATTACAACATATACAACATATCTTAAGAAAAACAACAAACACACTGAAAAATTTTATTTTTTCAAGAGTTTTTTCGAAGTTTCATTCATAGCTCGTGAACCCTTTCACTGATTTTGACAATTTTAAAGAGCAACTCCTTTGTGATGTTGATAAACGATTTTATGCAGAAACGAACGGTCTAGCTTAGATACTGACGGAGTGATCGTGATTTCCACAGACAGACGGACAGACGGTCATCGGTAAATCAACTCCCCTGGTTATAAGGATCAAGAAAATATATTTTTTTTGGGATCTCAGGAATTTAATTCGTTGCGTTACAAACGGAATGACAAACCTATATATACCCTCTGCCACTGAGGTGTGGAGGGTATAAAAAATAATAAAAAATTACTCTTCCAGAAACTGCATATTTTTTATAAAAGCACTATTGTAGAAGAGGTACTTTTCATGAAAGGTACTTTTATATAAAAAGTACTTGTTAGAAAGGTTGCTTGTATATAAAAGTTAATTTTAAATAAAATACTCTTTTTTACGAATGGTTCTTTTTCAGAAAATAAAAGTGCATTTTCTCAAAAAATAAAAGGTTTCTTTAAGAAAAGTTTTGTGTACATATTAAATTAACAGGATCAGTGAGTCAGTGATGAGCATAGCTTTATATTAAGATGCCGCTGATTGCGGGTAGAGTCCTATTCAATCCCAAGTCAATGCACCAAACTCAGAGCGTAATTGATCCCTCAATAACAGTTTATAAACAGGGATATCCTTGTTTTGGCATCCCGAATAGAAAATTTGCACTACCGATACCTATTCGCCGAAACAAGCCTTTTCTATGTTATTGATTTAACCTACAAGTGATTTGGCGGTCAAGCAAACTAACATTATTAAATCCCACTAATTTTTAGGACAATTTGAATATACTTATACATAGTTGACCTCCTCAAATTGAATATTTATTTGAGTTCTAATTACAAAGTTTTTACACTTAAAGGCCCTAATCTATAAATCGGGAAACTTCGATTCGATTAAAAATCGACCTTTTTATTTTTATCCATTGAGGGTTGAAGCAATTTTGTTTTCAATTATTAAAATTGTAATTAATGTTATTGCTGTTAGGCCAAAAAAGAATTTCAAAATTTTTAAGTCTGTTGTCACAAGCCATAACCGCCTAAGTCGACTTAAGAACGATTTGAGTTATGTATGCTATCATATTCTACTAAAAACGCTTTATATTTACGTGAAATCCCCATTTCTCCAACACTGTTTATTCAAAAGTTATTAATGAAAACACACCGACCTAGGTTCTAATGAAGCCCCATTACATTTATATAAAAAGTTATTTTTCTCAAAAGCATGATTTTCAACTTAGGCGGTTAATGCTTGTGACCATAAAAATAATGAAATAAGTTTTCATTATAAATGATAGTGAAAAGAAAGAGAAATTATTTTCGCTATACGTAAAAGCAACAAATTCTATTTTTCACACGTTGTTTTCGGCTTTCGTTTGTTAAGCCCACACAATATGTATGCAAAGTCCAAACAAATGAGCGAACAAAGATAAACTTTGCAACTTAAATTGCTTTTTACAACTGAAGCAATGTTGCAAATAACTTAGAAGTGATTTAAGATTAATTGAAATCTATTTGTTAAGCAATTTGAAATTTTTCGTAATTTAATTAAATTGAATAAACTCATTAGTGAAATACATTTCTTCTCTATATAATTGGCCAATTTTAAAATGGTAAAACATGCCAAAATAACCAACAACAACTTAATTTTTTAGACAAGATATCACGTGCCATATAAAACCAACAAAAACTTATTGAACATATATCCAAAAAATAAACACAAACATACTTAACATAAAAACACTATGCTCTAGTAATATTTTGAATTTGGAAAGATAACTAAAAGATTTATTTATACAGCCGAAGTTAATGCAATTGTCAAATATTTAATATTATAAATTTGAATACAAATATTGACCGCAAAAATAGTTTAAGTGCCAAAATTAAAATTCTATAACAAGAGATTTTTTCATGTTTTTAATATAGTATGTAAACACACTCACGCCAAAAATGCTGTTGTTGTAAATTCGTAACGGTAATTCGTATCGCTATGAAAATTTGATATTTTTTCACTTAAGCTATTTTCGCGATCATAACTCATTTGGAATGTTCTAGTCTTTGAAACGATTTTTATATTTCTCAAATTTTCAGGCTTTTGGCTATTATTTATAATTGTTGTACAATTCGTACACTTTTGCAACACAGTGTAGTAATATTGAAATTGAATTGGACGAATCCACATAGAAACATTTGTTGATACATGAATACACGCTGTGTTGTCATGCCTTAATTTGTATATATACGGCACCGTCTTTGGTAAACTTTATAAGGATTTCAGTTACATTTTCCATACATGATTGCCATGAACAATAAATCATCCGGTATAGTAAATATCACTCAAATAACGTTTTTCCGTATCGATTCCTTTTCTCTTGATATTAGGTTACGTTTATTTATTTTTTTTTTTTTTTTTTTTTTGTTATTGCCTGGTGTCATTTGCTAGTACATACGTTACCATTAGCTTAAATAAAAAAGGAAATGTACATAAATATAAAGTTGGATATTGTTAAATTAAATTATTTTGTCTTGTTGAAATTGTTTTTTTATACCCTATACCACTATGTGGTTTGGGTATAATGACTTTGTGCTGCTGTTTGTAACAACCAAAAATATTTGACCTAGACCCATCTTTAATTATACCGATCGAATCAGAATCACTTTCTGAGTTGATTTAACAATGTCCGTCCGTCCGTCCGTCCGTCCGTCCGTCCGTCCGTCCGTCCGTCCGTCCGTCTGTGTGTCCATGTAAAGCTTGTAATCAAACTGCAGGTCGCAAATATCAATATATTTTGATGAAATTTGGTATATAAGCTTTTATCGGCCATGGGATGAACGCTATTGAAATTGGTGAGAATCGGTCCATGTTCAGACCTAGCCCCCATACAAATTACCCATATGAAATCGACATAAATTGCCATAAGATCCAAATTGTCATATAGATCTTACTCAAATTGGGTTTGTATGCGTTCATTACATGCACTAATGAGTAGTCCAAAAATGATCCCTTTGACCCCATATAGAGCTGCTTCCCGATCTTCACTTAAATCTATTAAAAAACAAAAATATTGCACTGATTCTTCTCAAATTTTGTTTGTATATATTTTTGCAAAATACAAGAGACTTTACCAAACATGATCAGGATCGGTCCATTTTTGGACCTAGTCCCTTTATAGATATAGCATCCGATATGAACTTTTTCATATCTGCAGCCAAAAAAATTAATAAAAATCCCACTCAAATTTGGTTTATGCTTATTTTCTATATCGAAGTAGTTGGACCGAAAGGTAGGGTCTCTAAACCATGGTATAGGGTATCATATAGTCGGTCTAGACCGACTATAATTTTCTTACTTGTTTTTTTTTTGTTTTTGTCTTGTTTTTCATTTAGTTTTTGGCAAATTTGTTAGGAAATCAAAAGATAAAACCAAACGACAGTTTGAATAATTACGCCACAGGTTGCCAAAGTCATTGTTGTGTTTGGCTTTATTAATTTTAACTAATTATAATGCAGAAAAAATACCTCAAGGTATTCTGTTAGAATTTTCTATAAAAAGCTACAATTCACATCACATCAGCCTTTGGAACCATTGTTTCCAATAACTGGAAATGTTTATACCCTATACCACTATGTGGTTTGGGTATAATGACTTTGTGCTGCTGTTTGTAACAACCAAAAATATTTGACCTAGACCCATCTTTAATTATACCGATCAAATCAGAATCACTTTCTGAGTTGATTTAACAATGTCCGTCCGTCCGTCCGTCCGTCCGTCTGTCTGTGTGTCCATGTAAAGCTTGTAATCAAACTGCAGGTCGCAAATATGAATGTATTTTGGTGAAATTTGGTATATAAGCTTTTATCGGCCATGGGATGAACGCTATTGAAATTGGTGAGAATCGGTCCATGTTCAGACCTAGCCCCCATACAAATTACCCATATGAAATCGACATAAATTGCCATAAGATCCAAATTGTCATATAGATCTAACTCAAATTGGGTTTGTATGCGTTCATTACATCCATTAATGAGTAGTCCAAAAATGATGCCTTTGACCCCATATAGAGCTGCTTCCCGATTTTCACTTAAATCTATTAAAAAACAAAAATATTGCACTGATTCTTCTCAAATTTTGTTTGTATATATTTTTGCAAAATACAAGAGACTTTACCAAACATGATCAGGATCGGTCCATTTATGGACCAATTCCCTATATAGATATAGCATCCGATATGAACTTTTTCATATCTGCAGCCAAAAAAATTAATAAAAATCCCACTCAAATTTGGTTTTTGCTTTTTTTCTATGTCCAGTTAGTTGGGCCTAAGAGATAGGGTCTCTAAACGCATGGTATAGGGTATCGTATAGTCGGTCTAGACCGACTATAATTTTCTTACTTGTTTTTAGTTATAAAAAAAACCTAAAGAAAAAGTGCGAAAATAAATTTAAATAGCTTTCAAGAAACAGTGGAACATTTTCGGGCCCATTATCGGGGGGTGAGAAACTCCAAGTAAGGTGAAAGTACGAAGCCAGTATATTCAAATCCATGAAATGGTTTGGCATTCTCAGGCCAATCTTCTTTCTATGACCCTTTATAAATAATTTTTATTTATATATCCATGTAAAAAGTAAAATGAAAAATACTGAGGTGTGTTTAATTTAATAACAAAAAAAATATCAGTCATACATATACATTTTTTCTACTCTACTGATTATTCAAGTAATTGATTTTAAAAAGAGGCAACATATGAAAAATGTTTGAAGATTTCATTCGATAAAATTAGTGCAATTTGATTTTATGAAGCTATTTGCTGAAGAATCAGAAATCATAGTCAGTTATAGCTAAAAAAAAAAAACAGTCATCAATGTAAGGAAAAAATATAAAGGTCAAAAAAAGCTTGAGCTGAGAACGCCATGCCCTTTGGACGTTTTACTATACTGACCTAGTACATTTACCATTACATGGAATTTCTCACTTTTTAAAAAAATTTACTTTTTTAAGAAAATGTACAATTTTTAGAAAATTTTACGTAAATTAACTTTTTTGAAAAAAGGTGCCTTATTCAAAAACGGTATTTTTTAAGAAAATGTATTTTTTAAATGAAGGTGCATTTTAATAAAAGAAAAAATTTTTTCAAGAAAAACTACTTTTTGAGAAAAGGTATTTTTTTAAGAAAGTGTACTCCTTTAAGAAATGGAATTTTCTATAAAAATTCCAAAAACGATATGTACTTTTTGTAAGAAATTATACTTTTCTAAGAAAAGGTACTTATTTAAGAAAATGTAATTTTTAAAGAAAAGGTACTTTTTAAAGAAAAGGTTTTCAAACAAAATGTACTTTCGAAACGATACTTTTTTGAAGAAAATTTACTTTTTCAGAAAAAATACTTTATAATGAAAGTAATTTTTTCAGAACATATACCTTTTTAAGAAAAGATACTTTATTTAGAAGTGGTATTTTTTTAAGAAAATGTATATTTGTTAAGAAAATGTACTCTTTTAAAAAAAGCTACTATTTTAAGAAAATGTACTTTCTTAAGAAAATGTACTCTTTTAATAAAATGTATTTTTTAAGATAAGATAATTTTTTTAAGAAAAGGTGCTTTTTGAAGAAAGTGTACTTTTTTAAGAAAAGTTACTATTTTAAGAAAGCGTAATTTTTTAAGGAAATGTAATTTTTTGAGAAAATTTATTTTTATTTTAAGAAAAAATTTTTTTTAAAGACACTTTCAGACAAGTTTCCTTTTTCTGAAAATATACTTTTCTAATAAAATATACTTTTCTAAGAAAAGGTGATTTTATAATAAAAGATACTTTTATAGTAAAAGGTACTTTTTTTAGAAAAGGCACTATTTAAGAAAAGACACTTTTTTAAGAAAATTTTTTCAGAAAAATTTTTTTTAAATTAATTTTTCTAAGAAAAGGTAATTTTATAAAGAAAATGCACTTTTTTAAGAAAGGTGCTTTTTGAAAATTCTTTTTAAGAAAATTCACTATTTTAAAGAAAGGTATTTTGCATTCCATACACCACTATGTGCTCAGGGTATAATGAGTATGCGCTGCGACTACCGACAATATTTGACCGAGAGTCACCTTTGATTGCACCGAACGACTCAGAATCACTTTATAAATCGATTTCGCAAAGTCCGTCTGTTCATCCGTACATCCATCTCTGTGTCAATTTAAACATTTTAATCAAACTACAGGTCGCAAATATATGAATATATTTTGAGGAAATTGTCTTTTTTTAAGAATAAATGGTACTTTTTTATAAATGGTACTTTTTTAAGAATAAGTGGGCACTTTTTTAAGAAAATTTACCTTTTACGAAGCAGTATATTTTGAGGAAGAGGTATTTTTTAAGAAAATAAAATTTTTTAACAAGAGGCAAATTTTAAAGAAAATTTTGCATTTTAAGAAATGTTACCATTTTTAGTAAAGGTTATTTTTTAATAACAGGTACTTTTTTAGAAAACATACTTTTTTAAGAAAATGTACTTTTTGAAGAAAGGGTACTTTTGTAAGAAAAGATAATTTTATAAGAAAAGATACTTTTTTTAAGAAAATGTACTTTCTTAAGAAAAGATACTTTTTTAAGAAAATGTACTTTTTTAAGAAAGGGTACTTTATTAACAAAAGGTACTTTTTTAATAAAAGGTACTTTTTTAAGAATGGGTACTTTTTTAAGAAAATGTAGTTTTAAGAAAATTAAATTTTAAAGAAAATGCACGTTTTTAAATAAAGTCACATTTTAATCAAAAGTACGGTAACCTGCAGTCCAAGTTCTAGATCCAAGATATTAAAACTGAGACGAATGAGTGATCATTTTATGAAATTAAATATTAAACAATCATCGTTACAGCGTTACTCATGTTAGACAGTGAGTTAGTGATGAGCGTAACTACATGTAACTAACTTTAAAATATTGTTGGTCGAATCATTGTTACTACTGAAATTATTTGTGGTATCACTATTGGCAAAAGCCATTTGAGTTCTTTTCATGCCATATGCAGGTCATAAATTCTACAAACAAATGTATGTTAAAATGGCTTAGATTGTGTATAAATAAATAAATAAAACTCGCTATTTGGCATCTAAAGCTACATATTTATTGCTATGTAACAGCAAAAAATTAGAATTTTACAACAGAAACTTAGAACAGTTAAATTTGGTAAAAAAAATAGTAGGGACTGGTGGAAGCTGTCAAATTATCTGGAGCCAAATTATCTGGAATCCAAGGTAACCTATGTTGCGATGATTTTTAACACATTTAAAACCATGCTACAGAATAATGAAAATAAGTGTTAATGTTGCGGAAATAAATATTAAAAACCTGCTTTATGCTGACGACATCGTTATATTATCTGACGGAATTGCAAAGTATGATTGATGCATTATACAACTACTGTATTAATTGGGGTCTAACCGTCAATTTGAATAAATCAAAAGTAATGGTATTTCGGTCAGGTACAAGAATATCTAAACAAATAAAGTGGCACTTTGGAGAAGCAAACATCGAGATCGTCAATGCTTATAAATACCTTAGAGTTGATATTACATATAATTTGTCCCTTAAGAAACACCTAAATAATAAATTAGTTGCAGCAAAATTGTCGATCAACACAACATGAACGAAATATATTAATCACCCGAAAATATCAAACCAAAATAAACTAAAAATATTTGAAGCCGCCTCAAGGTCAGTCATGCTTTATGTAGCACAAGTATGGGGTTTTGAAAAATATGACGAAGTAGAGAAACTGATACGATTTTTTATCAAAACAATGCTGTATTTACCAACAACAATACCCAATTACATGATATATCTAGAAACCGGTCTCGAAACTTTACACTTTACCACACTTAAAATGAACTTTGATTACATAAACAAAATTTTAAACATTAATCACAACAGATTACCATACATTTTAGCAAATGAAATTATTTCACAAAACGGATACTGGGCAAAAGAGTGGAATTATCTATGCCCAGCTCTACAGTTTACACCTGTCAATACAAATCAACCACTTAGCGTACACTGCAAACAAGTCTTAAACTTATTGAAATTTAAAGAACGCGAAAATAATGTATTAAATGCAACGAACTCTCAGCACCCTGATATGTACCCACAACGCAATTTCAACGTGAGTCCCCTACTTGGCTGCAATTTCTCTTAGCGCATTACGAGTGTATTAATAAAAGTAAGAGATGGTTTAATGGACTTAAATGCCAAGTCGTTTAGAAACAACACAAATGTAGTATGCACAATTTGCAACAGAGATGATACTGAGAATACCTATCACTTTATTGGGTGTTTGCCCCATTTACAAGGAGCATAGAATAAAACAATTTGGAAAATCTGAACTTAGCCTGAATGAAGTACTAAATGTTCTCAATGGGTCCAATTTGTACTAACTTTATCAATACATTGCGATTTGTTCAAAATTTCGAACACTAATATTAAATGAATTTGAATAAATATACAATCAACTTTACATTTTTTTTTTAAACAAATTTATATGAATTATATAAAATCGAAAATATTAGTATAATGCGAATCGGGGTTACAACAAAAATGTTTTGCCTGATATAGATAAATTAAAATTTGTAAATATATGAATATGTACTTCCAATTTTTATATCTATTAATAAATAACTAGTATAGCCCAGGGGCCAGATTCCGCAAGCGTGAGTTTTAAAGTGTACACAAAAATTCCTGTACACTGGCAATTTGCGATTCCGCAACCGCCAGAATGAGTTTTAAATGTGAAAAAAAGTGTACAAAAATGGTTATTTTACTCACAACGTTTTAGACAGTGAATAGTGAAGTTGTTTTTAAAATGAATTCCAAAAAAGCCAGTGAAGAGCAAAAAATGTTTTTAATAAATTACATGGTAGCAAATATTGATTTTGGAAATGACAAGTAAGTATATATTTAATATTTTTATATAAATTACTATTCTTATAAAAATTTCACTAATATTTAGTTTGTTTGCAGATTTGAGTCGGTTGATGGGGCGCATACAAAAACAGAAAAATGGGATGAACTTGCGGTCAAACTAAATAGTTTACGAGGAGCAAGTAAAGATGGGCGTAAATGGAGAAAATTTTGGATGGATCAAAAGTAAGTATTGATATTGTGTGAATTTGAAATTGTTTATTAAGAATTTATGTTTTCGTAGAATTCACGTAAAGGAAAGAGCCGCACTCCACAAGGCGTCTTTTGAAAGGAGTGGCATCAATGGACCCAAAAAACTAAAGGAAATCAGCGAATACGAAAACAGGATTCTTCAATTAATGGTACCTGCAGTAGTTGCAGGTAATGATGAAGTTAATGAAATGTTTTTTAAAGCAGAAAATGTGGTACGTACATAAAAAGAAATTAACTTACGGTTTTTTTTATTATTTAGTAACAACATATATTTTTAAATAATTATAGATGGCTTACGAAATGAATGAGGAATGGCTCATTGAAACTGAAGAACCTGTTACCACTACACCTACTACTAATACTACTGCTAATACTACTACTAATAATAATAATATAATTACTATGTCTACTACTAATAAAAGTAATTATAGGAAGCGTAAATCGCACCCTTCTGGGAAAACTCCTAATGAGGACATAGAAAAGCAACTCATAGATATAGAAAAGGAAAAACTTGAATATAAGAAAAAAACTTATATGCTTGATGAAAGTAAATTTGAAGAATCTAAAAAATTTAGACTTAAGTACTTAGAAATTAGAAAAAGCGAGTTAGAAATAAGAAACAGAGAGTTAGATATAAGAAACAGAGAGTTAGATTTAAAGGAAAGAGAATTAGTTTTAAAAGAAAAAACTATAAATAATATGTAAAATATTTTTTAATAAATGTATGTATATAATTATAACGTTTTTGAAATACAATTTTTATATTTTTAATTAAAATGATTATTTACAATATTTTGACGAACATGCCTTCCTTCAGTAAGAACATCATTAATTGCGTTGGTAATTTTAGGAATATTTTCCTGAACTTCTTCTTCTTCTTCTTCTTCAATTATATCAGTTTCCTCATTAGCCTTTCTTAATACATTGTGTAAAACGATGCAAGCATTAATAATCTTTCCTGCCTTAACAGGATCATAGCACAATATTCTTTCTTTTGAAAGACATCGAAACCTACTTTTTAAAATTCCAATGCATCGCTCCACAATACAGCGCGTCTTTTTATGAGCAATGTTGAATCTTTCTTCTGCATCATTAGCTGTTGAACTAATTGGAGTTATTATCCAAGGTTGTAAAGGGAATCCACTATCTCCTAAAATCCAATAATTTCGGTCTTCTCTAGAATATCTCTCTTCTAGATTACGTTTCAATGCTGAACGACGCCAAATATAAGCGTCATGAGATGTCCCTGGAAATTTTGCATTTGCATAGCAAATAACATAGTCTGCATCGCACATAATTAACAAATTTATTGAATGACCACCTTTACGGCAATAATAAACATGTTCAATATCATTACTTGGGCTAGAAATTTTAATATGCGTGCCATCAATCAATCCAATTATTCCAGGAAAAGCCGCAGTTTGATAAAATTTTTGCTTTATATTTGTTTGTTCAGTTGTTGAAGGAAGATACACATACTCAATACACATTTCATTAATTATTTCTGTGACTTCATGTATACATCTAGATACTGACGTTTGTGACATACTATTCATGAAGTCTTGTCCAACTGATCTTTGAAAACTTCCTGAACCAAAGTATCGTAATGCACATAAAAATTTTAAATGAACTGGCAAACCCGAAACTCGCTGTGATAACATAAAAAAAGGTTTCATTTTTCCTAAAAAATCCATGCAAAGATATTTTGGAAATCGGTATAGTTCCAAGAAACGTTCTTCACTTATTGCTTCAAAAGGATTTTCAGTATCCCTTAATCTTCTCCGCAAAATAATCAAGTGTCTCCTATTATTTAATAAACAACATATAAATAATATAAACATATTATAATTGGTAACTAAATTATTACCTTTCGGTAATAATTAATAATTAAAATTAATACATTTAAATAACTGCTCATGATTTTATTTTAATATCTTTATACAATAATGAAAATTAACTCGTCAAACAAAATAAATTACAAATGTCAAAAACATTCATTTCAGTTGTCAAAATAGATTCAGCGCACAAAAATTTCTCATTCAGCACTTCAGTGTACATTTTGCTTGCGGAATCGCTATTAATGGAAAAGTGTACACTAGTGTGAGTAGTGAGTTTTTTTATTTGTGTACACTTCATATTTATTCACGCTTGCGGAATCTGGCCCCAGTACCCGAAATTCGAGTGAAAATATTATATTTTCATTCAATTTAAAATTTATGAATATTTAAATGAGCTTAAAGGTATGCTAATCAATTTAAGTAATTCACAATTCAACACAGGGCGTGTCATATACAATTTATATCATTCTCATTAACAGAGTGTAACGAGTTATTATAAATATTTTATTTTATTTAATTTGATATATTTTTAAGACAGATTAAACATAAATTTTATAATTTTCAGCTTCTCCTCCATATGAACTATAACTGTGCCAATTTTTACACACCTGCGTGCCCGCATATTGCTTAAAAAGGGAACTAAAAATTTTTCTTCGCATATTAATATAAAGATAAATAAATAATAATAATAATAATATGCAAATAGATTTATCTATTCGGCATAAGTTTCGTCTCCAGTCCTTTATTTTTCTGTATTTAAGTTTTTTATTTGGTTGCCATGATAATCTGGTTAGCTGCTTCCCAGGTAGAATAGGACCATACTCCCCTATCATACTACCCTTCAACATACTCCTTGTAATTATTCGGATATCTCATTTGTTTTCTGTTGAAATTACCTAAAACGAGTTTTGGGTTCTAATATTTCTTAGACTAGAATATCTTTTGTAATACACTTATTTTTAATAATAGCTCATGGTGTTCAGTATTGACTATACGATATTGAGTGAAACTTGTCTTAAGAGAATAGTAAAATCCTGTTAAGTGAAAGTTGGTACGTCAGCCACACATAAGTTCATAAACGAAGAACATAAAGTACAAAACTAAAGTAATATTAATATTAAACATTAAACATTTAAAAAAAATCGTTTCTATTTCAAATCAAACTCAAAAATATCTAGGCCACTCAAGGAAAAAAAAAGTGATATACAGTGACTGACAGTAGAAATGGCCAACACCTTTAAAATGTAATTCATTTCATTTTAAACCAAACAAAAAGCTAACTCATTAATTCAAGTTAAATTTTTAAGAAATACAACAAACAAAAAAGAATTAATTCTTACAAGCTCTGTAAGAACTACAAATGCAGTATGAAAAAAACTCTCTCAATTAAGAAATTAACTACATCATAATTATTCATTGCCCGCAATCAATCAGTTCGAAAATTTCCATAACTTGTTAATTAATTAATTTTCAGTTTTTCATTTTTTTTTTATTTTTCACTGAAAATGATTGATTTGATATCATAATTTTCCATAAATTATAACTCAAAAATTTATTGTCAAGTGATTTTTCTTAACACAATTTCATTGGCTGATTGATTTATTTGATAATTTATTTGATTTCTTTTCAAATTCCATTATTCTTTCTTTTTCACTCTAATGTCAAACCTTAAATAAATCCAATTCTTCAATAACTTTACAGATCGATCTACTTAGATCTGTAATAACAAGATAATATCAACACCAATAAATACCGGCACGCTTGTTTTAACCCAGTGCAAACATACTGACTCATGTTACAAACAACCATTGATTTGATTGAACTGGCCGCCTCTTGCAATTATTAAATTTCTGCACGTTTCTTATTGAATCAGAAAATTTTGTTTTGATAAGACTGTCTAATGTTAAACTTACGTTTAGAGTTGTTAATTTGAAATCTTTCCAATCAACCTTATATCACAAATCGTCGTACACAGAGCATGAATGGACAAATGTTTATAGAAACTTGTTCGCAGCTTTATAGATTTTAAAGCGATATAAATATTTAAAGTTGTACTACATATCAGACACATATACACACACACACTCGCACTCATTTGTATTAGGTGGAAATCGCATATTTTTTGGGTCTGATTATCATTCGAAGGTGTCAAATTTTCATATTTATTTAAAATAATTGGCCAATAGTTTACTAGATTTTAAAGCTTGTCAAAATTGGTTGCAAATTAAAAATTAATTGCAAATTTATTGCTTTTAATTTATTTGCTCATGATTTATGTTGCAGACAATATTAGTTTGTCTTTAATGTTATTTTTTGATTTAGCTTCGGATTTTGTAGAGCGTTTAGACTTGAAGTGGAATCTATGTCACACTTAAATTGAATGTTAATCCAGTTTAGGAGATATAATTTATGTAGGGTGTAAGGTATTATAGGGTATAAAAATAACATTTATTTACGCTTAAAAAAGTCTTTATGAAGTTTTGTTAAAATGTTATTATTGTACCCTACACCACTAAGTGCTCAGGGTATAATGGCTTCGTGCTGATGTTTGTAACTAACAAAAAAATTTTACCTAGACCCATCTTTTGTTATACCGATCGACTCAGAATCACACTCTCTGTGTGTCTATGTAAACCTTGTAATCAAACTACAGGTCGCAAATATGAATATATTTTGATGAAATTTTGTATACAAGCTTGTATCGGCCTGCATGAACGCTATTGAAATTGGTGAAAATAGGTTCATGTTCAGACTTAGTCCCCATACAAATGACCCCTATGAGATTGACTTAAATTTGGTTTGTGTATGTTTATGACATCCATTAATCAGTAGTCCAAAAATAAAACCTGTAGGAGATTTCATAGTCATAGCGCCCATATAAAGATCCTTCCCGATCTTCACTTAAATCTATCTAAAAAAATTATTTCATAAATTTTTCTCATATTTGGCTTGTATGTATATGTTTTCACAAACAATAAGTGACTTCACCAGGTTCGGTTCATTTTTATACCTAGTCCTCATAAAAATATAGCATCGCAGCATATCTGGTTTATGCTTATTTTCTATATCTAATTAGTTGGACCAAAGAAATTGAGTCTCTAAAAGCATGGTATAGGGTATCGTATAATACGTCTAGAGATATATGTATAAACCTATTTTTATACAAACGTATACAATACTATTGGCATACCCTTATTATTGTTACTTAGTGTTCATTAAGATTTTTGTTTTTTTTTTTTTTGTTTAGTTTACATATATTTTTTGAAACAATAAAAATACTACGTTGTTTCATATTGTAACTAAGCGTAAAACAATAATCAAGTTTAACCATGCACAATCATGTCTACTTTTTTACATGCACTATGTGTGTGCGTAAGAAAAGTGGAATAATTCTGCATTCCCAGTTTTGTTATATAAAAAACCTGTTTTGAAACTATTACTTAATTACTAGGTGAGAACATTAATTGTGATCAACCATGCACAATCATGTCTATGATTCTACACAATGTGTATGTAAGAGAAGTGGAGTGATTCTACATGCTCAAATTTGTTCTACAAAAACCTGTTTTGATATAAAGTTTGGTTATTGGGTAAAATCAATAATCTTTTATTTTCTACTTATTGCCAAGGGTAAATCATGATTCTGCATTCCCAGTTTTATATTGTTGTTTTCTTGTAAGAGTAAATAGAAAGGCATGCACAATCATGATCAGTAGTTTAACCTTTTTACATTACATTTTTATTATTTGACATTATTATAAGAAGACTTGTAAATAAGACGACGCCAGAGTCTGATTTCAGAAGCCAAGGCAAACGTTTTAAAAGTTTGTGACTTATCACGTATCCTTAAATCAAGTACATTATTATATAATAAAATATTAAATTTATAATATGTGTATAAAAAAATATTAAATAAATAAAATAAGTTTTAAAATAAATAATCATTAAATACAAATTGTCGTGTAATTTGTTTAAAAATAAAAACGTATGACAAAATTCTAGACCGAAGCCTCTAGAAAGAAGCCATGTGCTTAGGATAGTTGTCCTGGATGAAGATGTAGTTGTTAAGTAATCTCATTTTATGCACGCTGCTATCTAATATTCCAACAGTGATATATAAGTTTCTGATACCAAAAGTACTCATATATTACCAGAACTAATCAACCTCCATATTTAAAAGGAGAACATCGATTTTTATAGTAGAAAAGTAGAACATTTTTATGCCTCCACACCAGTGTGCAAGAAGAATATATGTTTGTCATTCCGTTTGTTACAATTAGAAAAAAAATCTCGACCCCACAAAATATATGTATACATTCCTGTTCTTATATCGTGCAGAGTTGATAGAGCAATGTCCGTCTGTCCATTTGTAGAAATCACGATCACACCCTCAATAGGTCAACCTGAAGATTAATGAAGATTATTAATTGAAATCCTGAGCAGATTGCAGTGCAAAATCATCTAAATCGGATTAATAGGTCCCGAGATTTCAATGAAAATATAAAAAACTATTTTTCTAAGTCGTTTTCTTTAACTATTGACCAATTTTAACTGTCAAGAAAGACCTGTGCGGGGAGTTTATTCCACATACGGATAATTTGACTGATAAACAAATTTTCTCGGTAAAGCATTGTGCGCTCAACTGGATAATAGACTACAAAAGGATGTGATCTACAAGAGAAGCGGGTAGAGCGAATTAAAACTCGGGCATTTGGAATAAGTAAGATAATCTCTGAAGAATATTTCCCATGGTAGTATCTATAGAACAGTGCTACACAAACCACATTTCGACGATGTGCCAATGCATCAGTAGCGTTGGATATCATACTATTATTGATGAGCACACGGTCCACTAGCTCCAAAATAGCCTTTGAAGCTCCTGCCCATATATGGGAGTTGTATTCTATATTCGTTCAGATGTAAATAGTATAGATTTTAAGGAGATTGGGAGGAGTGAAGTAATTTTTGCACTGTTTTAGAAAACGAAGACACTTGAATGCTTCTTTCGACACTTGGAAAATATGCTTCTTCCAACGAACATCACATTGAATTCCCACGCCCAGAATATCAAGAGTATCTGATTCCTCAATACCTATACCATCGGTAAAACACTCTATTTATTAAAAGACATGTGTAAAATATAATGACAATTATCTATTAACATTGAGTCTTCCGCGCATTAAAATCAAACCTATTCGCATTACCTTACTTTAAGATTGTTAACATTTCTTGATTGTCCACCATTTGTCCCAACTTCCAAAAGGATTGTTCTACAACTGAAGGAAAATGAATGACAAATATTGCTGCGAAAGAGTATATAGAAATCAAAGTTTGACCAAGAAGGTCATTCAGAAAGATAAGGAAAAGATAAGGAGAAAGAACTGAACCTTGGTGTAGCCCTGAATTAAGCTGAAACTCACTGGATGAAATCCCATCAATAACAACACGTATAGTGCGGTCTCTAAAAAAACTCGATACAAATCGAAAGAAGTCAGTACCGACCCCAAATGCAATATGCTTTGATATCACTTCGCCATGCCACACGCGATCGAATGCCTTGAAAATATCTAGAGCAATAACTTTAATTTCACCAAAATTGTAAATGCATCGACTCCAGCTCTCAGAAAGTATAGCTAACAAGTATTCCGGAGAACGAAGTCATACTGTCGATCATTAAGAAGTAAGTTGGCCTCTAGGTAGTTGACACCGCAATTACAGCTACCACACACAAAAACAAAATTTTAAATAAAAACCATTAGAACAAAAAAAAATATTTTTTCAAGAGATTTTTTACATTTATATTCATATCTCAGGACCTGTTGAACCGATTTCGACGATTTTTAACAATAACTAGCTCTAAATGTAGGTGAATCACATTCAGTAAAAATGAGCAACCCAACTGACGTATTAAGGTCATGATCATGATTTATACAGACGGACAGACAGTCATGACTATCTAATCACCGCTTGTTTTAAAAATCAAGAATATATATGTTTTATGGGGCCCAGATATTTTTTCTAATTATTACAGACAGAAAGACAAACTTATATATTCCAACTGCACTCTGATGTGGTGTGTATAAAATTTGTTGTTAAAAACCTTTATTATAAAATTATGGTCGGTCTAGACCACATAGTGGTATAGGGTATAAAAATTAATAAATAAGCACTAACTCTTGGAAAGTCATATTTTGAAGTTTTTTTGTTCTGCCTCTGTAAAAGATAATTCTACTGATATTTTATTTTCTTATTTTAAACAATGTTGATACAACGTAATTGATATTTCTTTTAATATATTTTTGTGATTAAAAGGTTTTTATAAACTAGCAGATTCCAGCACTCGAAATTCGAGTGCAAATTCTAGGAAATTTCATTTTTTCAGTTACTAAAGACCCTAACGGTATGCTACACAATTCAACTCATTTTAAATGAAGAAAACAAACTCAACACAATAACACAAGCACTTTAAAAAATTTAATAAACACACACATAGCATTGTATAATTTTATGTATGTGTTAGTAGTAACTTTAAACGATCATAAATCCAAAAAAATATTCCAGACGATGAAAATGTGTATATCTGGGTAAAATCTAAAAATAAATAACTTTCAAATGAAATCGTATGTATGTGTTAGTAGTAACTTTAAAGGATCATAAATCCAAAAAAATATTCCAGACGATGAAAATGTGTATATCTGGGTAAAATCTAAAAATAAATAACTTTCAAATGAAATCGGGGTAAAACTGTGAAACTTACATCGGTCACAAGAAATCGCCTTGCCTATTAATGTTATAGATTAGAAAACTAATGGTGAGCACTCAGTTTTTGGATCAGCTGTACATTGAACATAGCCCTTGTATAAAGTGATATTTCTTACTGTTACTGCCAAATTTGATTAAAAGCCAGCTAAATTTAATTTAAAATCAGTTTCAGTTTATATGTAACTCTAAAATTTTAAGGCAATGTAAATTAAGCATTTTGTTCTTTTAGTTTTTCTTTTTAAAATTTAGGGGTGTTATTACATATTTTTTGGAAGTGTTGTCCACCACTGTATGGTTTAGAGAATTCATTTTGTCAATTTTTGTCAACAATTTATGGGACGATAACAAATGTTTGATTTTATCCGTGGGTGTTTAAATATTAATAGGGAAATAACTAGTTCACCATTTAAATTTTAGCACTACCTCGAACATATAATATTGTAGCCAGCGCTATTTGAGTCATATACAAATATTTCATAAAAATAAAGCTTAATTTACCAAATATGAACATGTTTCTAATATTAATTTACGCTAATAACTTTTAAAGTTGTCCATAGTCTCAGATTACAGTTGACACCGTGTTAAATCTGTATAAATGAAGCAATAAATCCAGACACGATTAGTATTTTTTTCTTATTTGTTATATGAACTGTAATTTATTGTTTCTTATTTAGATTTAAAAATTCAAGATTTCAAATTAACAAACATTTGTTTGGTAATTTTTCAATTTAATCGATTATTTGAAAACATTGGCTTAGAGGAAAACATGTCAAAAATTAACTAGTTTTTGCAATTTTAATTGGATTAATTTGTATTCATCAAAGGTTTCATACTAATTATTTGGTATTGCCTTTAATTAATAGAATGGAGAAACTTAGCAATACCTCAATTTAACTGCATTAAGCAGGAGCTATGTAAATAGATGTAGATATGTATACTTATAACAGCATTTTTTTCTATTTTACGGATACATGCAGGAATTATTTTTTCGACCAACCAACCAACCTAAATTTCCACAAAAAAAAAAATCATCGGCTTGATGAAATTCAGGCAAGTTTAATAGACTTCGATCTTTTGGTAAAAAATTAACTTTTTTCTTATTAAGGAAATCCTGCGTCTTTATGGCGTAATGTCGCTCTCAGTTATTCAAAATAAACTGACATATTCTATTTATTTCTTTGTGACCTTATTTTTTACAAAAACAAGCAATACAAATTGCATTGTTAGGGCTTTTTATAGTTTTTATTTTTAAACCTAATATTGCAATAAAAATTATTGCATTGCATTAAAAACTAAATGGTAGTGGTAAACTACAAAAACAGTAGGGTGTCGGAAAGCGATAATGACGATAATTTGCTTGAATGGCAAGTGATTTCAATAAAACATAAAAAGACTAAAGATATTCCAAAAAACCAAAGAATTCTAAAAATTGCAGCCCCCAGAAACACAAACGATATTGTTGAATGTCACCGATGCCGAAAATTTGGTCATACGAAAACATATTGTAAGAAACTTTTTGTGTATGTGAAGTGTAGACTCGGTCATACTACACCAAATTGCCCATTGTTTTACTGTCGATACCCTCCTAAATGTGTACATTGTTTGAAGTAACATACTGCCAGCTATAGAGGTTGTGAAGTATACCAAAGAAAAAGCTTCCAGAAAAAAATAAACCGATTAACCTAAAAATATGTTCCCAGGAGAATATAACGCTAATGTTGCAAGCAGAGTTCAGAAAAAAAACACACACTCAGTAATATTTTAAGTTCGTGTTCTGGCTTGTGTACTGCGAAAAACCAGAACATGAACAATAAACAATAAACAGGTTCGAGCTCAGTTATATTTTAAGTTCGTGTTCTGGCTCGTATACTGCGAAAAATTAAAACATAGAAACACACATAATTGATATGAAAATAAAAATATGCAAAACATTTTGTTGAAACATATCCATGCTACAATATCTCACCCACTCTTCATAAATTTTTTACTCACGGACCTGAAATAAACTCCAATGCCCTTTAGCCGATTGGAGAGCTATCAGAGGAAGCACAAGATTTCAAAAACTATAGGTAATACTTTGCGCGAAATTGCAGGCGGGAAAACCGAATTAAGACACATTTAATAGATTTCTGTTTACTTCAGATCCATTCATTTCCAGCTTGAGTAAAACTAATTATAAAAGAATACACACCAGACAGACAGTTGGCATTAGAATTATTAATTCTAATCGAAGAAGGCGAAATGGTGATGACAGTGTTGACTACTCTAGCCAACAAGGTTTTGGACTGGAGCAACCAAAAATATTTCCTAGGGTAATTTGGTGGGCTGAATTCGAATCTGTAATTGGTTTTTCTCTATCGCATCAGGTTTTCAAGATACAAAAAAATTTTTTTTATTTATTTTTTACATAAAAAACCATTAGTTTATTTAAAAATCAATGAATTTTCAGAAGTGAATGGTATTATTTGAACGTCACTTGTATTTTGTTGGTGTGTTTTTACGTATTAGAGTCCAGCAATAGTCTCCCAGCATGCTTTTGTCGCAAAATCCTTGATAATTTATTTAAATTTTCATTAAATCTTGGTGAGCACGCTCCCCTTGTTCGTCGCTTACCGCACCTAGGTTTTGTGGAAAAAAATCTAAATGCGAATGAAGAAAATGCATTTTGAGCGACACACATGCACCTAATTCGTGATAATTTTTCAATAATTCAGTAACAATTTATCTGTAGTTTTCGATCTTATTGTTTCCAAGAAAACTGTCCGCGATGCTCTTGAAAGATTTCCAGGCTGCTTCCTTCTCCAATAAACATTGTGAAAAATTGTCATCATTCAGTAGATTCCTGATCTGAGAGCCAACAAATATGCCTTCTTTGATTTTAGCAGATGAAATTTAAGGAAAAGTCGCTAACAAATATTTTAATGCTGTACCATCTTTGTCCAGAGCCTTGACAAAGTTCTTAGAAAAGGCCCAATTTTATGTGCAGCGGCGGAAGACGAACGTCATTTGGATCAGTTAATGGTTTATTTGAAATGTTTTGTTTTCCTGGTGAATACTCAGTTCTTTTTTGCCTACTTTGTTCTGACGTAATGATGACATGTAGCGCGACAAAGGAAACAACAATATTTTGTGAAACATCCTTGCATACCAGTTAACAAATCAATGAACTAAAACAGATTAATTTACGATGGTCTATACAATATATACAAAGAAATCACACACCTTAAAGTAACCACAGATCTTCCATTTATGATCGTTTGATTTGAGTAATGCCAAAATTTCAGTCATTGATTCGTAATTTCCCTTTGTATTAATGGCATGAGTAATTGGTATGGATAGCTTTTCATTCCCATTATGGAAAAGAAGAGGCTTTAGCCAGTACTTAGAGCCATCAATAAATAATCTCCATTCAGTTTTGTCATATGGTTGGTACATTTTTTGAAATAAACCATCTACATCAGTACAGTATAGAATAGAATGTTTCTTTTCAAAACATGCAGACATTTCCAAACTTCTAACTTTATAGATTGTTACTTTTGTCACTGCTGCATGCGTGAAACCAGTAATTCTGCGTCTTGCTTCATTAAATGTAAATTCCGAATTAGATCATTCAGCTCTGCTTGAGTCACTAAATGACGTTCATCATCAGCCTCATACAAACTACCACTGCTGGTGGAAGATGTTTCGGACTCACTGCTCGTAGCACTGGGAATTACAGGTAATAGATCATTTGATGGACGTTGAACCGGTTTGGAAACCGATGGGATATTCGCGTAAGTATTATTTTTTTGATTTTTCATATTGAATCCAGCAACTTTTGTTAAACAGAAATAACAATCAGTTTGATGGTTACTTGACTCTCTCCAAAGTAGTGGAATTGAAAAATCGAAATAGATCTTCTTGCCACTTGACCCCTTGTATAAAACAGTTCTGCAACTACTGCAAAACATTGTCGGTGTCCACGATTTGTCCAAGTTTGATATTGCATATCCTTTTTTCCAATCAAATATTCACAACACACAAAGCAAAAACAGCTTAAATAAGTAACACACGATCTCCCTGACATACGTAAACGCTACTAATGTGAAGATTTAGAATGAATGTGGGCTTCTGTCAAATTAATAATTTTGAAATTGTAGTATCAGTATTGACTATTTTACAGTATTGCCAGCTTGCGATAAAAAATTAACAAGACGTGATAGACCCATTTTTATGCCAGATTCGAATTCAGCGCACCCAGATTAGTTAAAAAACATGCTTCGTTTCTGCAGTCAATTTTTTTTAAAAACTGTAGACCAATGTTATAATCATGATAACGAAGATGATGATGACGATGGTGATTATGTTGAAGATATCTAAAACTATTATCACAATAATACCTAAAATAGGCTCACTTGTATATATGTGTGTATATTGGGGCGGGTCACTTATACTATACATGAAGAAAAAAGTGATGGTTTTTTTATGGGCACAGTGCTAAACTACACTGTAGCTTAAAACTTGACAATATACATATGTATATTACCATAATGCTTAGATTTGCAGGATTCTCAACTGAAACATTTATATGAAGAATTCTGTTAGCACGTGTTAGCCATCGAACATGAGACATTTTGCCTGATGATTTTTGTGCCAAGTTTTTGTAGCTATACCCGTTGAAACTGTTTCAACTATTTCGTACAAATACTTTTGTACTTTTGTACAACACAAAGCTCTGGTAAGTTCGTGGAAATTCGTTGAAACTTCAATATAGGTCTATTTTCACAGTTTTCAAGTGCCTTGCCAATTTTCTGGAAAAATGTCTCTGGTCCTGGTGTATCACCATCAAAAAGTTGAAACAGGTGTCTGAATGGCAGTTCATTCATATGCAACGTACAAATGTTTCACTGTAAGGGTCTACTCAATCTTTTTTTTCTAATATACGTATAATACTGCCGCATTTGTGCTATCACAACCAATTACAATCAAAAAAATCATTGGTAAATTGTCATTTAAGAAAAAGTTGAAGTTCGGTCCTTTCTTCCATCGAAATATAAAGCAGGTATTTGTGAAACACATTGTTTTAAAGTTATATTTCCTCTAGTTTTTTTTCTTTCTCGGGGAAGCTTATTTTTATCTATAACTACTGAACACGTGCAGAATTTATACTCCATATCTATCGCAAGTTTTTATTAATGAGCTAAAATCATACCGCAATTGAAATTGTCCTGTATCTTCACAATCCGACTGAATACATTCCGTTACTTAATATATCTGTATGTGTTTCGGCAAATTGTTGATGTTTTGGAGTAGATTTTTCTCGTAATAACTTTATTTTCAATGTTTTTCTAATCTGTTTTGTTGTGCCAACATCTACGCTACGCTACATCTATCATTCTTTGATCTGTTATGAAACTCTGAGACTTCAAAAGATTTTTACATTTTAAATGATATGTTCTTAGCACTACCTTCATTTGTTTAACCTCTACTGTAGGTACGGACGATTACTCACATATTAGCTATTAATAGCTTCTAGTTCTTTATATGTTGACTCCTTATTAATTTCCCTCTCGTATTTTAAGCTATAATTTAATCACAACTTCATTAGTTGGTAATATATTGGCTCTCATACCAAATAAGGGACACTTCCAATTATTTGAAAAAGTTTTTTTTTGTATATTTCAATAGAAGATCCCCTAATCAATCTAAATATGAGGTACATTAAGGTAGCGATATGTAAATGCGTGTTCTGCGGAAATTTAACAGTATGAATCCACATTGTAAATTTATATTTTTATACATATATGTATAACTTGAAAAGTATTATTAATATAACTAGCAGATTGCAGCGCTCGAAATTCGAGAGCATTTTCTAGGTAACTTTATTTTTCAACTTAGCCAATTCACAAACCAACACTTTTTTTGGTTTATTATTATTGTGAATGAAGATAACAAACTCATTAACAAACACATCAACAAATTTAATAAGCACATACATAACACACGTATAATTTTATGCATTAATAGCAACTTTATATGCAATTTACTTAAAATAAAGGAATAAAAAATTTGAAAATCTGTAAATCTGATGAACAGCTTAAGAGCAATACCTTTCAAATAATATACGTTTGGTTAAAATCGGGATAAAACGGTAGAACAAAATATCGGTAACAAGAAATCGTTTAGCATAGTAATATTATAAATGTCAAAAATCTACTTTTTCTAAAAATTCACTATTCACAATTTCACTATCCGGAGCCAGTAGAACTTTAGATAATGTAGTAAAATTTTCTATATGGATTAGATATACCATTTGGCACTTATTTTCAAAAAATTAAGAAAAACAAATTTGACCCAGCCTAATGTTTATGTACATATAGTAGAAAAAATATATTCTATCAATTCAATATCAATAATTATTGGCTTCTCTGAATTAATCCCCAGTTTATCTATGTTTCAACCCACTGTTTACACCGAAAATGGCGAAACTAAAAATATTGTAGACGAAGATAGTATTTTGTGAAACAAAATAAAATCTGCAATTAAAATAGCATATTGAGCATTTCAGCATTCAGCATTCATTATTATTAAAAAAATTCATTCCACAATTGACAAACATATCAAAACTAATCTGGGGATAAAATAATTATTTTAGGCATAACAACGTTTGCTAGGTTAGCCAGTAACCTCATAAAATGAAATCCAATGCTGTTGAAACACATGATCAAGGGAGCCAATTTTGATCATTAAAATTACACTACAAGGAAATTTCTCATGCAGTCTCATGCAAGATGGTTACACCGCCCTCTTTTAACCGCACGCACGCCCTTTACATCAATATCATCCAATTGAGGCAGAATTAACTCTATTATTATGTCGCGATATCGAGAACCAGTAGCAATCACTGATTGACCAACCTCATTTGTATTTGGAAGAAGTATTGTCTAATGATACCTCCAGCTAAAAATCTGAGGACGCATATGATTTTCATCAAATATAGTTTGGTTCTCTGAACCCCAAATACTTTAATTTTACCGATTAACGAAGCCATCAAGGTGAAAATGTACTTCATCGCTCAAAATGATTTTGTTCGAAAAATCTGCACCGACCTGTCACTGTTCAATAATCAATTCCACGAACTCTCTGCGCTGTGCACGGTCATTAGGCTTCACTCCTTATGTCAATTGAACTTTATAAGCCTGGAAACTCAGATCTTCAGTGAACATACGTTGTATATTGATATATATTATTCCAGTTCACGACATCGAATTGATGGTCATGGACTTTCATCAGCACTCTTTAGTACTGGTTCGATATTGAAATTTGAATGGCTTGTTTTTGAACGACAAATGTATTTAGCATCACAATTGATCCAGTCCGCTTAAATTTTTCGATTTCTCTCGCCACAGTTGATGAAGATAAACTTTATTTTTAAAATATTGTTCAACAATGCTCTATTTTTGACTGACCCTAAACTGTTAGCTGTAAAACTGTCGTTTTTTTGGTTGTCAATACTTGACTGTGCAAATGGGGCACTCTTTAAAATATCAAATTTTGAAAATATTGCAAATTTTTTTAAGTAAATTGTACATATTTTAATTTAATTGAGAAACTATAGGTCAAATATTAAAATGAAAAAAACTCTTACACTGATCATAGTTGAGTTTACAAAATTGGAAATTTTGGAAAGAGTTTTAATTTTCTCACTAATTATTGTAACGTAATTTGAAACCTGACTTTTTACAAGTCCAAGCGTTATTGAATTTATTGAAAATCGGTACCTATTCACTAGCCTCGATACACATTTTCCTCGGTTGTTAATTCGTCAATAACAAGAGGTTGTTGCATACTAACTCAAATAAAATTAAGAAATTACGTGGAAAATAATCGAAGATACACCTAACATTGCATTAACAAGAAAATCGTACAAAGTCCTATAGAAAAAAAAATCAAAAACTAGCAACATTGCGAAATTTGAATAATTTTGTAGCATGTCTCCTAAAGGCAATTGCATAAAACTGTTGCTACTACAGCTAAGGGGAACATGTTAAATTTTCAACTATTTAAAATAATTGGAGCAAACTTTGCAGCAACAACATCAAATACAACACCATCTACAATATGAAGTATAAATTGGGAATTATTATCATCTATAACCAAAACTGGTAAATATGATAATGATGACAACAACAATAACAACAAGGGCAAAAATAATGATGAAGCATTTGTACAAAATTTTGAAATATTTGAGCCAAGAGCAAAACAACAAACAACAATTGTTTTATTGACAAATTGCCAACCATAACCACCAAACAGATTATTGCGTAAATCTTAAATATTAAGTGGCACCCGAACAGAAATGGCAACAGGGAAAGCAGTTCATACAAAAGGACTATATGCTCCAAATGAACAGTCATTTATGTGCCACCATTTGTTTGCCACCATCTTCATCATCACACCGGCGAGAGGTCATTACAAAGGTTGCACAAAAGCATTTATTACATGCTCTAAGCAAATATTTTTGGTATTTCTTATGTAATAATTGTGATTTATTTGCTGGCCTTCACGTAAGGGAAAATTACCGCAGTAATGAAAGTTTATTGTCATATGGTTTTAATATTAAATGCTAATGTTATTTCTTATGAGTTTTCTTATAAAGATTAATATGGATTGCTTTCATTATTAAAATTTACTGCCAGACATGATCGATCGTAAACGATCATTCCTAATCAATTGCGTAATATACATGCTCTTTCCAACATAATTTATGCAGATGAAATTGTATCCAAATATTTGGATTATTAGGAAAATATAACCCATTTATTATACCCTATACCACTATGTGGTTTGGGTATAATGACTTTGTGCTGCTGTTTGTAACAACCAAAAATATTTGACCTAGACCCATCTTTAATTATACCGATCGAATCAGAATCATTTTTTGAGTTGATTTAACAATGTCCGTCCGTCCGTCCGTCCGTCCGTCTGTGTGTCCATGTAAAGCTTGTAATCAAACTGCAGGTCGCAAATATGAATATATTTTGATGAAATTTGGTATGTAAGCTTTTATCGGCCATGGGATGAACGCTATTGAAATTGGTGAGAATCGGTTCATGTTCAGACCTAGCCCCCATACAAATTACCCCTATGAAATCGACATAAATTGCCATAAGATCCAAATTGTCATATAGATCTTACTCAAATTGGGTTTATATGCGTTCATTACATCCATTAATGAGTAGTCCAAAAATGATCCCTTTGGCCCCATATAGGGCTGCTTCCCGATCTTCACTTAAATCTATTAAAAAACAAAAATATTGCACTGATTCTTCTCAGATTTGGTTTGTATATATTTTTGCAAAATACAAGAGACTTTTCCAAACATGATCAGGATCGGTCCATTTTTGGACCTAGTCCCCATATAGATATAGCATCCGATATGAACTTTTTCATATCTGCAGCCAAAAAAATTAATAAAAATCCCACTCAAATTTGGTTTTTGCTTATTTTCTATGTCCAGTTAGTTGGGCCTAAGAGATAGGGTTTCTAAACGCATGGTATAGGGTATCGTATAGTCGGTCTAGACCGACTATAATTTTCTTACTTGTTTTCCTATGTAGTCGGCAATTTTTTTTTTAATTGCGAGTGGACATTTAATATTGTTTTGTAAATTAAATTAAATTAAATTAAATTAAATTAAATTAAATTATATTAGAGACTGTACTATACCGTTAATACATTTTCTTCCATACATTTTATTATGACAGCTGAATGTTTTACACTTCTTCAAAACTTTCTTCTTTGCGGACAAATTGTTCACTGAAAGCACTTAATATGCAGATGATCCAAGTAAACTCAATTGTAAAGATGGTAATTTTGAACTTGTCCTACCCGAATGTGCTGAAAATTGGCAGGATTATTTGGCATAATGAACATAATATATCTGCAACTCGTTTTTTGTCTCTGAGTTTCTTTCTTTAAGTACGAGGGCGGCTCAATAATTCCGTGACTTTTCGAATGAAACACAGTTTTTTTGCAAAAAAAAAAAAATTATTTTTCCACATAATCTCCTTTTAGCTCAATACACTTAGTCCAACGTTTCTCCAATTTTTGTAGCCCTTCCAAAAAATAGGATTTTTCGAGCTCCATAAAATAAATAGACATTTGTTTGATCAATAATTTCATCGTTGGAGCTAAATCTCTTTCCACCGACCCATTTCTTTAGGTTTGGATACAGGAAATAGTCACTGGGGGCTAAATCAGGAGAATATGGTGGATGAGGTACCAATTCGTAGCCCAATTCATAGAATTTTGAAGCTGCGACACGATTACGTGTATGGTCAATTGAGAGCAAACGCGGCACCCATCTTGCAGACAGCTATCTTAAACCCAACTAATCATTTAAAATCGAAACCACACTGCCATATTAAATGCCTATGGCATCAACAATCTCACGCACTTTTACTCTTCCATCGGCCAACACCATATCATGGATTTTTTCGACATTTTCGGGTGTATTGACTCCAATTGGCCGTCCAGAACGTCCAGCGTCATGCGACCACAACGAAAGTCAGTAAACCACTTTTTTACCATTGAAATCGATGGTGCAGAGTCCCCATAGTATTTATAAAGCTTCTCCTTGGTTTGATTGATGGTTTTTTTTTCGCAAAAAAAAATGTTGTATGAGCACTCGAAATTCACTTTTTCCATTTAAAAAAAAACACAAGGTTGTATGTTTTGAACAGCTGTTAAACGCAGAGTAAATGACGGAACTTGCTCAAAATTTTACAGTAGTCTATTAACAGGTGGTACTTGATGGGAGAAGTATTGCATTTCATATAACTACGAGGGAAGTTCGAAAAGTCACGAACTTATTGAGCCGCCCTCGTATTTAAGGTGAAAAAATCTTATGTACAAAAATGGAGATTTGCTTTTTAGCACGTTTGTTCGTTAGTTTGTGTATGAGGCTACACCACTGGACCGATCGTCTTGAAATTTTTATGGTAGGTAAGGCAGCTTGGTACCTCCCATATAAAGTGAATTTTTAACATCTAATTTTAAGATATAATATCTGGAGTGGTAGGTAAAGGTTCTGAAACTATATATATGTAAATATTAAACTAATTTGAAGAGTGACGGGCGTGATCGAACCAATGGCATCCACCATACAACGTAACTAATTAATGTCATATATCTGGAGTACTAAATTAATGAAAGCCTTGGGACTTTGCAAGAGTTCATAAGTTATCAATATTAGTACTCGGAAAACAAATGGATGGGATCAGATCAGTGGGCGGGCTCCCCCATATTTAGTAAATAATTATTGTCATATATGTGGAGTACTATAATAGTGAAAGCTTTGGGCTTTGTAGTCGGACACAAAATGGACACGATCGGACCAATGTGCGTGCACCCTCCATAAAAAGCATTGGAACTTTGCGTTGTTCATAAGATATTATTGTGAATAGTCGGACAAAAAATGGGCGGGATCGGAAAAATGGGCGTGGCACCTCCTATAAAAAATATGAAGTACATACTGTGAAAATGACAGTCTTGAAATTTTGACAAGTACATTAAATACCAATGCGAGTAGCCGTGGAAAATATGGGCGGAAACGCCAATATCAAAAATCAATAAAACTGAAAATCGCTAATAACAAAAATTGCCAAAATCAAAAAACAAAAAATCAACAAAATAAATAATCACAAAAAACAAAAATCGCCAAGGCCAAAAATCGCCAAAAACAGAAAATCGCGAATAACAAAAATCGTCAAAATCAAAAAATGCCGAAATCAAAAATCTCAAAAAGCCAAAAATCTCACAAAACCAAAAATAGTAAAAAAAAAAAACATAAATCGCTAAGTCAAAAATCGCCAAAAATTAAAAAAAAACAAAATCAAAAATGCCAAAATCAAAAATCGCAAAAAAAATAATTGCCAAATTCAAAATAAAATCGCAAAAAATCGACCAAATCAAAAATCGCAAAAAAAAATAAAATTAAAAATGAGTATACGCCGTGGAGAACTTCTTGGAATTTACAATTCTTGTTCACGACACCTAATTGATGTTCCAGGACTTTCACCAATAATCTTACGCCCTGCTTTAATATTGACATTTGAGGGCCTATTTTTTGTACGTTCCTTGTTGACGAAGTTCTATAAATACTCCGATCAATTTTCGAACTGTAGCCGCCACTTTCATTATTTTTGAAATGTTGTTAAACAATGAGAACCCATTATTCTATCGTGTAATTTCCCATCTTTGCTAACCCCAAATTGTCAGCTGTCAAACCATCTTTTTCTTTTTGGTGGCCAACAGTTTACTACACAAATGGCGACGAATTCAAAACTTGCGTGAAATAATATGAATATTATGGAAATTTAAGTCGATCTCTAAGGTGATCTTTTTATATGGACTAGGTCTTATCAGGCACCGATTTTTATCAGACGAACGGAGGTATGTTATATTGACTCAGACTCTCAGAAAATGTTTTGTACCGAATTTTTAAGGGTGACGTAACATGGATTTATTTCGCAAACCCGAAGCCGGGAAACCCTCAATATACAATACAATCGCCAACGAACGATTAATTTAAGCCACTCATTAATCGAAATACGACCGGAATGATCCAGAAGTCATGGCAAAGTTATTCTGTTGTACGCCAAACCAGTGAAACCCATCTTAAAATCGCTCGGATGGGACATCCTTTTGCACCCGCCGTACTCCCCAGACCTGGCGTCATCTGACTATCACTTCTTCGCATCAATGGGGCACGCGATTGTAGAGCCAGCCTTCAGCAATTTCTAGGAAGCAGTTTTGCTAGCATGGTTTTCATAAATTTCCTGAAAGATGAGCGAAATGTGTAAACGCCGATAACCAATATTTTGAAAAAAAAACTATTTGAGTCCTATCACAGGGGAGATGTATAAACATCTAGTAATTCAAGAATTTTTTAAGTTGGAAGTACTTATGCTTTCAGCATCTTTTTTCAATTGGGAGTTGTTATGCATTTAGCCTAAATTAGTTAGCTCTTATACTTGTATATTGTTATATTTGTGATTGTGTTATACTTTTTGGTTGTTGGATTAGATGTTATAATTTGATATTGTTATATATTTAATAGTGTTATTCTTGAGTGTTGTTGAATTAGTTGCAATAATTTTATTGGACCAATACACTCATAACTGACACCCTTTTGCCTTACTCTGTTTTTATGATTGTATTGTGAAATAGATTTTTACCCACTGGGCGTATAGACGTTTATACATCAAAAAAAATAATTATTCTTGAAATTACGTGTTTTTTACCAAACCTGTAGCACTTATCAAATAATTTCGGAACATAGTTTTCCGTTATTGTGTTTTATAAACTATAGTATTTTTGGAAATGTTTTAGTATCTTAATTCAAAATCTTAAAGAAGATCTCTTTAAGTTGATTGAAGGCTTGGAGACAAATTTCGAAAGTGATAATTTTTGTCACAAATAATTCTATATCACATTTAATTTAAAAATTTTTCTATTATTAACAAGTCACAATCGGCACAGTAAGCAATTCCAAGAAAACCTGTATAATAAAAGATGAATCTATATCAATTATTTTTGCTAGTTACAAATATCAGCACAAGCTCCTTCCACACTGTACACAGCAATGTTTTATAGGTTATAATAAAATAATCCAATCAAACATTAGAAAATCTCACTGATTTCTTATAAATTTTACTAAGACTATCAATTTAAACCATTTTCGAAATCTTACAAAGCCACCTATTCATTATGTTGCCAAACCAAATTCTAAACTATATAACATATTAGTGACAAATGACTAACATTAATTGTCAATAACCATAATAACAGCATTGATGGGTTGCTTAACCAACTAAGACGGCTTACAAATGGTGCAATTAGAAATTTAACAATTTACTGTTGTTGTGTTTTCCTATTTCTTTTTTTTATTTGCTTGCAAATCTTTACAACTGCATGGCCTCAATGCGTAGGTAAATTATGGACGTACGACATGATTGAAGGAGATGTGAACAGGCATGGAAGCAAATGAAGAAAGAAAAAAAAGCATGCATCAAATGAGTTATTAACCACGCAGCAACAACATATTTAAATCAATTTACCAATAAGCAATTTGCAACAACGAAAACGACAAAATATATAACTATGTGTTTAAATAAATTGTGGATGCCATCCAAACACTCGAACACTCGAAGAAAGAATAATAGTTTTAGTAATGTTAACATTAGGATGTGTGTAGTAACATGCAACAAGTCGAAAAAGAAGTAGAAGACGAAGATGACTGACTGGAATAATGTTAGAAAAGCACTACTAGTTGGGGTGACCAGGCAACATGTAAAATCTTTAAAAAGAGCATTTTTATACCCTATACCACTCTATGATTAATTAGGCGATGATCGTCCGTCTGTCTGACTGTGTGTCCATGAAAATTTATATTAAATCAAATCATTTATATTAAGTCAAAAATTTAAACTACAAAACTGCAGACATTTTCTTTTTTATATAGCAAAGCGAAATCACGGCAATGTTTATAAACACCTGTCGTAGCAACATGTTTTATACGTCATCGTTTAAATTCATCTATAATACCGGGTGATCCAAGTAGAGATACTTTTCTTAATAGCCTTTTTTTTGACAGATCACGTGTGAGTCATGTCATGCTGTCATGTTATTTTTGTTTAATATTGTTTGGCATTTCATCGTGGAAAGACTTACGCCTGAACAACGTTTACAAATCGTTCAACTTTATTACGAAAATTAACGTTCTGTGAAGAATGTGTTTTGTGCACATCGTTCAACTTATGGTCAACATAATCGGCCTACTGAGCATACTATTCGCAACACCATCACCCATCTTGAGACCCAGCATTCATTATTGGATAATATTCGACCGAATAGACCACGTCCAGCACGCAGTGAAGAAAATATAGCGGCCGTAGCTGAGAGTGTACACTAAAACCGTGGAGAGTCGATTCGGTGCCGTTCGCAGCAACTCGGACTGACGTATGGAACGACTTGGACCATTTTACGTCGAGATCTTAAATTCAAAGCGTACAAAATACAGCTAGTGCAAGAACTGAAGCCACCCGACCTTCCCAAGCGACTTCGCTTCGATCTATGGGCTCTTGAAAAGTTCCAAGGAGATCCGACGTTTTCGAGCCATATTTTGTTGAGCGATGGCCCATTTCTGGCTCAATGGGTATGTAAACAAGCAAAATTGCCGCATTTGGGACGAAGAGCAACCTGAAGAGATTCAAGAACTGCCACTTCATCCAGAAAAACAACGTTTTGGTGTGGTTTGTGGACCGGTGGAATCATCGGTCCATATTTCTTCAAAAATAATGCCGGTGAGAACGTAACCGTCAATGGCGACCGTTATCGTACCATGATAACCGACTATTTGATACCCGAAATTGAAGCTCGTGATCTCGGCGACATTTGGTTTCAACAAGGCGACGCCACTTCCCACACAGCGCATCAATCAATGGATTTATTGAGAGAACACTTCGGAGAGCAGATAATTTCACGTTTTGGGCCGGCGATTGGCTACCAAGATCATGTGATATCAGACCGTTAGACTTTTTCCTGTGGGGATATGTAAAGTCTAAAGTTTGTGCGGATAATACCGCTTCGATTCAGGCCTTAGAGCAAAACATCACGCGTGTCATTCGCCAGTTACCAGTCGAAATGCTGGAACGAGTCATCGAAAATTAGACTCAACGGATGGACCTCAGAGACGTAGCCGCAGCCATCATTTGATAGACATAATCTTCAAAAAATAAATGTCAAAGAATGTTCTTTCAAATGATAATAAACATTCCCCATTAAATTTGAACTTTCTGTGTTTTTTTTTTCTTTAAAAAGTAGGGAACCTCGAAATGGATCACCCTTTATTAATAGACTAGGCGATTTTTTGTTACCGATGTTTTGTTCTACCGTTTTAACCCGATTTTGACCAAACTTATATTATTTGAAAGGTATTTCTTTTTAGCTGTTCACCAGATTTTCCGATTTTTTAATTTTTGCCCTTTGTTTTGAGTAAATTGCATTTAAAATTGCTACTAATACATACATAAAATTATACATATTCTAATTAATGAGTTTGTTATCTTCATTCACAATAATAATAAACAAAAAAGTGTTGGTTTGTGAATTGGTTAAGTTGAGAAATAAAGTTGCCTAGAAATTGCACTCGAATTTCGAGTGATGGAATCTGCTAGTATACATAAATAGTTTGAATTGAATTAATTTTTCAATTAATCAAATATTTTAAGAAAAGAGCATTAAAGAATGAATTTTAATGTTTGTTGAAATTGAATGAAAAAGACTTAAAAATCGGAATATACAGTTAAAAACAACGTATCATGTAGTTTAATTTTAAATTACTAAAATAAGCAAACGACACTGAGAAAAATACGTTAAGTATTGCAAAAGTTTATATAAATATTTCTTGGGAAAACAACTGAATTTTTATTTGTATTGCAAATTATTTGCTTAAACAACAGACTATTAACGTAAAAATTGCATGAGTGTATCCAATTATGACCTCGACCTTATGTATGATGTATGATGATGGAAGTAGTGTGAAATAAAATATTTTGGTGAAAAGTGACAACCTTATGAATCATATGTTTTAAGTCTCAAAGCGCCACGTTGTTTAGTATTTTTTTGAGCCATCAAAAGTAAACGATCTCAGTGCATTTATAAACAAGAGTGGCCACGCCAGAAATGGGTAAGAAAATCCGCAAAATGGTACTGGATGATCGTCGGCGTGCCCTAGCTGAAATGATAGCATTTTAAAAAGTTATATTCATCGCATATTGACTGAAAATTTGGAGACGAGCAAACAAAAACAGCGTCGTGCAGGTGTCTCAATAGAATGTTTCACTGTAATTAAGCCAAGTATTTGCCTCGATTCGTAAGCATGAATAAGACCTGGGTCTGCCACGTTATACCAAGGATCATATATAATATTATATATATATTATATATGGTCCTTGGTTATACCTGAGACTAAGGAACAGTCAAACCAGTGAACTGAAATGGGAGAATCGTGTTCAAAGAAGGCGAAGACAGTTTTATGTGCATGCAATATTATGGCGTCTGTTTTTTGAGATTCGAGTGGGATATTATTTATTGATTATGTACAAAAAGGAAAACAATCAACGGCGAGTATTTCCCTTACTTACTGCAGCATTTGAGTGATGAAGTTATGGAAAAAATGCCGCATTTAGCGAAAAAGAAATTGTTGTGTCACCAGCTCACTCATCCAAAATCCATGAATTAAAGTTAAAATTGCTTTATCATGCACCTTATTCGCCAGATTTTGAACCCCCGAATTATATTCAATTTCCAAACTTGAAAACATGGCTCGGAGGTGAAAGATTTGCCAACAATGAAGAAGTGGATTCTGCGGTTGATGACTTTTTTATAGAGCTAAACAGTTCTATAAACAAGGTTTCGAAGGTATATCCAGCTAAAAGGAGATTATGTAGAGAAAAAAATTTTTCAAATTTGTTGTGTTCTCTTTGTCAGGTCGGGTTGGTCCGGCACCGATTGACTATTATATTTTACCTGTTTTTTATCTGTTTTTTAACATTAAAGAGCTATTTTATGCCTTAAGATAGATTTGAGCTTAATTTTCGATCCACAATAAAGTCTGCAGGGAGCTCACGCCCGAATTTTATAATAATTACTACTGTGCCCTGTCCTGCTTCGCTACAACTTAGCGAGACTTAGTGCCATATATGTTTTCACAATCAATTTTTCCTACGAAGTTTGTAGTGTACAATTAAAACATTTTATTTTATTTATTTTATATTTTTTTATTTCAATGCTTGCTGATATACAACATATTTGGTTTTTCATCCGGTGCAAAAATTTTCAAATTTTTTGGCGTTTCTTCTTGGAGCCAGCTAACATTTTTATTTTAGCGATTTTTGTTTTTGCCGATTATTGTATTTGAATATTTTATTTTGGCGATTTCTGTTTTTTGCTTTTTTCGGTTTTGGCAATTTTTTATTTTAAAGATTTTTGATTTGGCAAATCCATATTTTCCACGACATTGATAATTAATGTGCTTGTCAAGAGTGTCATGACTATCGTTTTCATAGTACTTCATACATTTCAGAAATCATATCCCAACCATTTTTTTTGACTACTCACACTAATATCTGATAGACTCGTACAAAATGTCAAGGCTCCAGTTATATGATATTATATATTTGCTTTGTATGGGCTGTGACACGCCCCCTGTTCCGATCACGCCCATTTTTGTTCCATTTATCATATGAATATTTTTTGAGCTGACGCAAAGACCCACACTATTACAAAACTCCAGATAATTAAATTAAGTAGGCAGTTCCCACGCCTACTTATCCAAACCCACCCATTTTCGGGTTGGGTACTAAAATTACTAATAGGTGGCCTTACACAAATTTGCAAAGCTCTCCCTGTCATAATACCAACACATAAGATATTAAAAATTCAATTTGTATGGGAGGTACAACGCCCACTAAAAACATAAAAAAAATGTGTTGTAAAAATTTCAAGAAGATTGGTGCAATGGTTTAGCCTCCTCTAAGCTAAAAACGAACAATCATATCGCTCATTTGCGAGAAGTCCGGCATAACTCAAAAAAGTGATACCGAGATTAATGCATTTAAGGTTTTCAATTGAGCCTAACTGCTGAGTAAAGTACAAAACACTTTTGGTCGCCACTCTATGTGAGAGAGAGATTTCAATACTATTTTTTGACATGTTTTGCATTACGGTGTGACTCATATTTCTGCATCATTACCTCAAAAATAGCGTTTTTGAGTTATGCCGGTCTTCTCGCAAATGAGCGATATATAATCTTGCTTTTATATCTATAAAGATTACACTAACAAATGAAAACTTTCAGAGCAGAGACGAGAGAAATATACTTAGAGAAATGGGGAATCGATGAATCCGTTGGCTCTGCTACATCAGAATTTTCTTTTTGATATAAAACTTTCGAACGATTATTGGAAATGATAAACTGAAATTGACAGATTTATTTAAATTTTCATAAAAATCACATTAATAAACAGTCTATAGGCAGCTTTTACAAGATATTTTGATGAAAAATCGAAGAATTATTGAATAATTCTGGAAAATTAAAAAAAATTGACAGGGTGTACCAGCTTTTTTTTATTATTATGAGAAATAAAAACAAATTAAATTCAAAAATTTAAAGACGGATCAGGTTCAAAAATATATATAAATAATCCAAATACCTCGAAATTGTATACCACAAAATTTTAAATAATAATAAATAATTCCTTAAGTAGCAGAAAAGCCAAACTGAATTCAATAAGAAAAAAATCTGATCACCCTATTCTTAGCAATTTTGTCTTTACATTCATCTATGAATTTATGCCATGTATGATGTCGCCACTATACAACTAACTGATACAAGAAAATATTAAATAGTATTATTATGTGTGTGTGTGTTTGAGTGTAAATGTATTGCTTAGTATTCAGCACGATCCGTGCAAATAATTTACGTTTATATGTAATTTTTGATTTAATAGACACCATGTGTCTATAT
This sequence comes from Cordilura impudica, assembly GCA_963682025.1. Taxonomy (NCBI): domain Eukaryota; kingdom Metazoa; phylum Arthropoda; class Insecta; order Diptera; family Scathophagidae; genus Cordilura; species Cordilura impudica. The sequence continues at coordinate 323,778,293 of OY821517.1, forward strand.
CCGTGTATGTACTCGTATGAAAACATTAAGGAAGAAAAAGAAGTTTCTCTACACGTCTATTTTACACAAATTTCAAAGTGTAAATTTAACGTTTTTCGTGGTACAAACATCACAGCAACCAAACACAACAATTTTCACAGGTAATATTTCTGCTAAAGATGATGATGATAATTATGATTATGAATATGGTACTTTGCATGGCTATGAACAATTGTATTAAAACATTCTAGTTATGAATACTAATTAAACACATAAAAAAATTATCGCCAACAGATTTTTCTTAAGCAAAACAAATTAATTTTCGATTTAATAGTTAGCAACTAATAGTTTTTCCATTACAATAAACTATTTATAGAGCAGATTAACTGTTTATAGAAACCGATGAATAACCGCATCCGTGAACAAGTGAAATTTACATATTGTATTTGATATGATAAAGTCAATCAGAATTTACTCGAGAATATTTAAAACTTTATACCAAAAAATTAAATAAAGTTTGCTAAAGGAAAATGAAGTATACTTTAGGAGCAGCAAAGAAAGCAAAGTATTTTAATAAGTTTTGAGAAAAGAAAAATATTTTAATTTAATATATATGAAATAATTATTAAAAATTCTTTTATATTAAAAATTGTTTGCGTTTCTACAATTTTGCGTTTTTGTGGCTTTAAGTATTTGCGTTATAACGATTTTTTGTTTGCGTTTATGTGATTTTACGCTTTTGCAAATTTTCATATTTGGGATTTGGGATTCGGGATCTTGCATTTTAGTGATTTTGAATTTTTTCGATTTTAAGTTCTACGTTTTAATGATCTTTTCTTTCACATTATTGCGTTTTGGATTTTTTGCGTTTATGTGATTTTAATACCGTTTTCTTTTCTGACAAAAAATGTCGCATTTTATTTGCACTTTTTTCGAAAAGTATATTTTTTTATATATTCCAATTATCTTAAACATCAATCGAAAGATCTCAAAGTGCTGTCTTCATAAAATGCAAAAAAATTTGATTATTATCCTCTTGGAAGTCATAGGGTGAAAATATTCCAAAAAGGGGTGCAATGAGGAAATATTCTCAGACTATGACCTGTAAGAAGTCAATGGCTGTAATTTTTTTTTTTGTGATTTACGAGGGCTCGACCCTGAGACCTTTCGATGGATTTATAAGAAAAGGTTGCTCTTAATTCAGAATATAGAAAAAAATACAACTAAAATGCGACATTTTTTGTCAGAAAAGATAACGGCATAAGTTTTTGCAATTTTGCGTTTTTGCGATTTTCAGTTTTCGCGTTTCTACCATATTGCGTTTCTATGTTTCAGCGATAATGCGCTTTTGCGATTTCATATAATTGTTTTATTGATTTTGCATTTTTCGATTTAACGCTTTTGCGATTTTTCATTTTAGCGATTAAGCGTTTTTGCAATTATGTTTTTATGTTTGATTGTTTTTTGTATGCTTGAATTAAAAATATACGTACAGCGTTACACAATCAGCGAGTTAGCGATGAGCGTATATATATATTGAGATCATACCGATCGACTGAGGTTGACTTTATTCCAAATTTATATCTATAATATTAATAGGCAAGGCGATTTCTTGTGACCGATCTAAGTTTCACAGTTTTACCCCGACTTTAACAAAACAATTATCATTTGAAAGGTATTTGTTTTTTGCTGCTACCCAGATTTACAGATTTTCATCGTCTGCAATATTTTTTTTTAGAGTTATGATCGTTTAAAGTTGCTACTAACACATACATAAAATAAAACAATGCTATATGTGTGTTTATTAAATTTGTTAGTGTTTTTGCGTTAATGTGTTGAGTTTGTTTTCTTGATTTAAAATGAGTTTAATTGTGAAGCATACCTTTAGAGTCTTTATTAAATGAAAAAATAAAATTTCCTAGAATTTGCACTCGAATTTCGAGTATTATATTTAAAGGCTAGGCGATTTCTTGTGACCAATATTTTGTTCTACCATTTTATCCCGATTTTGAACAAACGTATATTATTTGAAAGGTATTTCTTTTTAGCCGTTTTGCAGATTTACAGATTTTAAAATTTTTCCTTTAGTTTGAGTAAATTGCACTTAAAGTTGCTACTAACACACACGTAAAATTACACATATGCTATTGTGTAAATTTGTTAATGAGTTTCTTATCTTCATTCACAACAATAGTAAACCATAAAAGTGTTGGTTTGTGAATTGGTAAGTTGAAAAATAAAGCTGCCTAGATATTGCACTCGAATTTCGAGCGCTGGAAATATTTTTATAAAATTTGAGTGACCTTTATATATTAGGTCACAAATATTTCATAAGCTCACTCAAATTTGATTTAATTAGTTCAATATTTGACTCAGCCCTCCCCAAACTCACGGTATGGGGTATCGAATAGTCGGTCTAAATCTGCAATTACTTTCTTATTTCTTTTAAACATAGCTTTTATGTCATATACTACTCTGTGATGACGGTAAATGAGTTTGAACTGATATTTGTAACTACCAAAAAAAAACCGGTAGAATTCCGATAGATTCAGCAATGTTCGTCATTCGGCCTGTCTCCTGTGTAGACCTTGAAATCCACATGCAGGTCGTAAATGGATGGGTATATAAATAAAGCTTTGTATATAAGCTTTGATCTGCTAATGGAAAACAGTTATTTAATTTTTTGGAACTCTGGGCATGTTCAGACCGAACTCCACATATACACGAAATTCAAAACTCCATCTATATACGTATATGAAAGCGAAAGTATGTATGTTTATATGTTTGTAGCTTATAGGAGGCTAAACCATTGGATCGATGTTCCTGAAAGTCGGCAAGGAACTAAAGGGTATACATTTTTTATATTGGGCCTGATAAAAGCAGTGGGCATGTTACCGCTCATAGAAAAGTAAATGCATAATATCATATAACTGGAGTAGTATAAAAGAGAAAGCCTTGATACTTTGTACGAATCCATCACACACTTATATAAGTAGTCATATAAATAGTGGGCGGGAAAGGATTAGTAGACGTCGCACATCCTATTCAAAAAATGTAGTACTGGAAAAGCGCCAGTCTTGAAAATTTTGACAAGTACAATAATTATCAATGTGAGTAGTCGTGGAAAATATGGGCGGAATAGCCAAATTCAAAAATCTCAAAAATCGAAAATCACCAAAGCACAAATCACCAAAATCAAAAATCATGAAAAACAAGAATCGCCAAAAACAGAAATCTTCAAAGTCAAAAATCAGCAACAACAAAAATCGCCAAAGTCAAAAATCGCTATAATAAAAAATTGATATTCAAAATTTTAGGCCAATCGGTAAGTGTTGCCGGATTTAATTTGGAAAATCCATATTTTTCCCATAGGAAGCTATTTGTAGAATGATTCGAATGAAAAACAAAAAGTATTGTACATATATCAGCCAGCACTGAAATAAAAAAAAAGTAACAATAAAATATATATTTTAAATATTTTAGTTGCACAATACAAACCTTATAGAAAAAATTGATTATGAATATTGTGCAATTGAAAATCATTAACCAATTTAAACTTTGCAGGATCTTATGACATCTGTGCCAAATTTCATGGTTCAATAGTAATGCATGTTTTTACAAACAACTAAAAGTGAATTTAGAAATTTTAACAATGTCTGATATTGTTGAACAAAAATATTCCATTAATATTGTTTGCTACATATGTTATGCAAGTTGCAGCAGGAATTTGGTGATCAGTCTATTAAAAAAATGTTTACAAGAAAAACACGAAAATCAAGGGTTTGTTACTGAAACATCGACGGTTGGTCGATATTTAAAAAGGATCGGTCAACACTATTGCAAAGGACAATTTTGACTTTAAAGGCCTCAAGTTTTGACTAGATCCAGAAACATTTAATTTTTTAATAAGCAATCTCCCCGAACCAATGTTTTCTTACTACCAAATGATAATATTTGGATCTGTTCTTGCCGCACCGAAACAACCGGCCTATTAAGCGAATATCGTACAAAAAGTGAAGCAACCCGAAAAGATCACGTCAAAGTATTTCCATAATCAAGGTAATGTTAATAGTGTTCTTCGATTATCTTGGTGTGGTGCAACAGTAATCCTTTCCTCTGGGCCAAACTTTTAACAAGGAATATTATCTAAGTGTTTAGCCTTATTTTCGTAAACTTATTTGCAAACAAGGCTAGAAAACACTGCATTGATTCCGTGAGATCATTTAGCACAAACAAGTAAGACTCACATCGTTCCTCAATCTCCGTATTCGCCTGATTCTGCTCCATGTGATTTCTGGCTTTTCAATAAACTAAAAGACCACTCTGGGGACACCGTTTTGATTCGATTGAGTAGATAAAAACCGCTTTGAAGACCATTCTAGTCATCGACTTTAACAATTGTTAATTTGGAAAAAAAAAATGTTCTTTTAAGCGCACTGTATCGTAGGGGAGTTACGTTAATGGCGATTGAATTGATTTGGAGGAATAAATCTAGATTTTTTATTTTATAAAAAAAGTCACCAAAAGTTGCGATATTGAATTTGATCTATCTAAAGACATCCGACTATAATTTTATTATTTGTTTAGCGGCAAATTGTCGAATCGATTAAAAATTTAGACGTTTGTTAGCTAAAATATCAAGTGATGTACAGTCTTTTCAAACCAAACCCGGATATCATAGTAATATAATTTTGTTCCACAATAAATGTGCCATCTTTTATGACGGTATGTAAATATTGATTAACTTAAATACAACAGATTTCGATATCTGTGATATTTGTGATATTGTACCGAGTTGACGTTGCAAAAACACGTGCTCTTATCGGTTGACAAATGTCAAAGTTTTAATAAATTGCTATACCGACATCAAATATGGCATACCCTATATCTGTGGATTTCTAGAATAACCGCGTATGTCATAAAATCAAAATGTTCAGGGGAGCCAATAACGTTATATTTGAAGTTATGGGCTCGATATAAAGATTTTAGAGCTTTTTATTTAACAGTCCTGTGGATATGGGCAATAAATACTTTATATAAAATTTGGGTCAAAAATCTTCAGAGGAATAGATCCTAGAGAAGGACGAAAAAAACAATGTGTAAATTACACTTGAAGTGTGTGCAGATAAAACAACTTACGTCGACAAACGTCGTTTTCTTTGAAAAAGTAAACTACCAATGCGACCACCCATGTAGACATAAGTTGTTGTTGCTTGAAAAATGGATTTTTTTGTTCGTTAACAATAAGTTAACGGGACTTAGGATGAGAATGTAACAACGTATCAAGAATAACAGTGATAAAAAATAACAGAAATAAACACTAATCCAAAATTATTTTGCATTTTTTTTTCATTAATAACAACGTATGTCGCTATGTGTCGTTTTCTGAGAAAATAATTTGTCAGCGATCAAACGTAGGTTGACATACGTCATTAGTGCTGCAAATTAATTTAATAAACATTTAAGTTACGTCGTTATTTAAAGAAAAAACTCAGAAATTGTCAATATTTTTTTTCAAAAATTTAACACATGTAAAGAGCGTTAAAAATTAATATATTTGGCATCATTAACTCAAAACTGACAAAAATTGACATACGCGGTTATTCCAGAAAACCACAGACATATGGCACTCTTTTTTTGGAGAGGAAGAAATCAGGAATTACGTTTGAATGACCCGAAACGAACTGTAAAGTATGGAGATAGATAAACGATGGCCTGTGGCATATTTTCGGCAGCAGGATCAGGATACATACACTTTAATGATGTGATAATGGACCAAAACTTTTACTACGACAATGATCCAAAACACAAAGCCCATAAAGTGTGATCTTGGCTGTTGTGTAACGTTCCTACGTCATGGAAACACCAGAGCCCGACGTAAATCCTATTGATATTTTGTAGGATTATCTCAACGAAATGGTAGTGGAGAAAAATCTGTTGAAAATCTGGGTTTAAAAAGGTCCTCCTGCAAGAATGGAAAAAAAATACCACCTGAACATTGCCAAAAATTAGTCGAATCCATTCCCAAGAGACTTGAAATAAACTCAATTAGAATTACAAATCTTTTACACGTCCGTGGCTTGCGCACTTTTTTAATTCTTGAACTTTTTTTTTTTGGTTTACTTAAATTACGGTCAATGAATTTTAATTTTGTTTTCTTTTTTTTTTTAGCTTAACTTTCAAAGCTTGTCATTTGTTGTTGCCAATAAAATTTGTTTAAAATAGTGTCCGAGCTTGGCTTGAAGTAACTGTAACCAACATTCTTATTTTTTTTTTTGCAGACGCAAGGAATGTTCTATTGTTATTCATGCACTTCTAGTTAAGTCCTTCTGATTTTCTGTATTCAAATCATAATTATTGTGTGGTAATATCGCAATTGATGCAGTGACGAAGGGAAACACCCATATGCTTTCTTTGCTACAACTAGTATTTGAAACATTTTGTAAAACGGCGCCTATTCTTCTAAATCTCATCACAAGCTGCAAATCGTTTGTATTTTTTCTTTCAATTTTTTTTTTCTGAAATCCAATTGATGGCTAGTGTGATGTCGTGTGCATGCACTTGCATGTATAATTTCAAAAGATTTTTATAATATTTACAATTTACAGCACATTTTTTTTGTTTTGTTTTTTGGTATTTTCTTGTACTTCTTCTGCTAATTCAAATATTTAATACTTTAAAGCTTATCAGTAGAAGCAAACGTTCATACATATGTTTATATCTAAGTATTTATATGTATGTATTTATGTTTGTATGTATGCATTTAAGCTTAACCAAAGCGGCTTCTTTGTAAACGGTTACAGTTGCACATGTTGCACATTATAGCCCATGCAACAAGCAACTAACAACTGAATATCACATCACAACAAGTACATATCTCTCACTCATGTTTCGCGAAATGTTCACATAGTACAGACGGCACTAGTTTGTATTATTGTATTTAAGCCGGAAACTATTTGAGTTTCATTTGTACACTACAACCAGAGCTTAGAGAGTCATTGTTATGAGTTGTTTTGCAATATAAATATCCATAAAAAAAATCTTCTTTAAAAATGGATATGGGAATATCGCAAATTCATAATAAGGTTTAGAAAAAAAAGTTTTTATATTTCCTTACGATATACAAAGCATAATTAATCCTTAAATCTAAATCATGTATAAAATCAGGAACACAAACAATGGTAAGGGCATAATAACTGAGGTTCCAACGTGTGAGGCCATGTTTCTCTTATCTTTTTAAATTGTTATATGAAAAGAAAAATAATACAAACTTTCAATTTTTTTACCTTAGCTATTTTTTTATTTTAGTCAAGTGTTCATTGAAACATATTTCGAAAAAGGGAGACAAAATTTTCTTTTTTTTTATAATTGTTTGAATTTTGAAAACGAACGGTCGAAGGAGAAAAAGAATAATTTTTTTTTTTTTTGAAGAATAAATACAACAAATATTAGTTTTAATATTTTTTTTTTGTTATCCTTCTGGGAATTGAACAAATTATTCGGGCAATAAGTTTAAGGATTACGTGGAAAAGAAAATTGGCGAAAATCAAATTGTTCGGGAGAAATATATATTTATCCACCATATTGGAAATCTTTATGTGATTCATGGGCAAGGCAAATTAAAGTCTATGGATAGCGTACTTATAATCTTCGAAAATTTAAAAACCAGATTTGCGACAGTACATTTTTTTTTTTATAAATTTCCGTTCTGTATTGAATTGCAACTTAAAAAAAAAAAAGAACATACATCATTACTAAATCATTAAATATAGATATTACTATCGATAACTTATCTTAATAATAATTTACGATAAATTCATCTAATCTAATTTAAAATTTTTTTTTTAAATTTTAATTCTTAAAACATTCAATTTTGTTTAAATTTCTAAATCCTATTTTTAACTTAAAAATTAAATTTTTTAGTTTTCTTTAAATTAATTAATTACACTATCACATTTACAATACACAAATATCTAAATTTGAAAGTACTTAAGTTTATATATAATTTTTGACTGTAAATCTGTTTAAATTCTAAATCATCGAAATTTCCAGCAGACAACAGGCCTGAGTCAGCGTTGGAGAAATGGTGAGTTTGATTTATAATTCTTAAATTTAAACAATAATTACACTCTTTTATTTTTTTTATACAATGCATAATTAAATTTTCTTTTGCTCAAATTTTGTCAAATTTTCTGACACTTTAGTTTTGATGTAAAATTCCGATAATATAAAGATAAATTTTATTAAATAGAAGCAGAAATTTACTTCTACTCATATTTTCAAATTTTAAACTAAATGCCACGTTTACATCTACTTTTACAATTTTTCTTTATTTTTTTTTTTCTTTGAATATCTAAATTGGTATAAATTTTAATATAAAATATAGTTTTCTTTTAATATTTCTTTAAATGGTAGTAAAATGTTAAATAATAATATTTTTAAATTAAATAATTTTAGTAAATTTTTTTTTTAAATAAATGTTATCATTCATAATGGTTTATTAACTAAATTTTTTTATTTCAACGAAAAGTTTAGACAAATAATGTAGTTAGGTTCTAATATGGGCTATGGGTATGTTTTGAAAATAAGGGGTTACTCCATCTTAATACCTCTTCCTGTAAACTTCATCATTCTTTTATTACTCTTTCTTTCTATATTATTTTTATCGATAGTAGGGATATGAGCTACCTAGTTTTAAATTTTGTTTTGTAGGTGACATCATCCTATTTCGAGGAAGGCAAGATTCCACCCCATTACCCTGAGCACGGCCGGATTGATAGGTAGCGTTGTCTTCCAAAAGGTAGGGTAAAATAATGTGTCGTTACAAACGGAGGGATTTGAGTTCGAGTCTACTTTGAAGCCTAACCCATGTAACTCTTTTACTACGTTTTCCATTCACGTATACTATTTTCAGGAGGAAACGGAGGTCTCTTACCTTTCTTACATTTTTTACACCAAAAATATGAAATTTGGAAGCTGAAAAAGAACGGTCACTTATTTTTTCGTGCTTTATTACATATCCAAGTTTCATCGCAATTAGCTTCCTTGTAAGCTAAGAAGGTCACTTTAATTATCCCAGTATTAGTTCCGTAACATAGAGACTTATGGAAATTAATAGGCATATGAAATTTTTAGGACAAGAAGGTATTTTCTTTATGGTTTTAGTAAACATTTAATGTCGGATAGTACCCTAAAGTAAGAGTTATGCATCTAGCCAACCGTATAGGTCGGGAAATATCGGGAGCTTGGAGAGCTTTTAAGGAGAGTAACGATTAACTTTGGAACACTTCATTTTGAATTGTCCTAAACTTGTAAAGCTACTGTGCCGATTTCTCTGTTTTAAACGAGTATATGAGTATCGACTAGATCTGTTGAGCAGTCTCTGAATTTTCTAAATTTTCTCAAAAAATTTTGATTTGAAAAATGTCTTATATCTCAGAATTGTAAATTCATTATTGTCCAAGCAAAATCTACTTGTTTTATCTTCCTCCAATTTCATTTTGTACAGGAAATGAAAAATGTTCAATAAGTGCTCCACAGAGTTATCATTATTGAGCATTTTATTGATCCCCGTTTGTCCCAATATTCTGCTGATTGTTTTTTTTTTGTCCATTTGGTTATAATTGCATTGATATCCTCTTTGGTAAAACCACATATTGCATGTTCATCTGCTTTATCATTCCCACTAAGTCCTGTTACTTAATTCAGTTCTGCCAGCTGGTTCAGGACGTTCAAGCACGGATCTGTGATGCTAAACAGGCTTGTACAGTGCTTTCAGTATAGCTTGTTTATCTGATACTAGATGTAACCCGGTGTGCTTCGCTACACCCTCCCCCTCCCCCGCCCTTCCGAATTGTTATGAAAAGGCTCACGCAAAGTCCCAAGGCTCTCACTAACACAGTTATTCAGATATATCACATTTAATATTAAGTTTCTAAAGGGTGACATGCGTATTTGTCCAATCCCGCCCATTTTTTTGTCTGACTACTCACGTTATTATAGATAACCTGAGATAAATTTTCAAAGCTCTCTCTATCATAGTACTTAATACATATGATATTAAAAATTTACTTTGTATGGGAGGTGCCACGTCCACTAAAAATATTAAAAAAAATACAGCCTGTAGCACTTCCGATATCCGCAGTAAGAATCAGTTAAAATTTCAGGAAGATCAGATAAGTCGTTACGGAGATTACCTCCTACAAACAAACAAACACATTACCTCTTTATTATGCTAAGTATAGATCATTAATATAGATTCATTTATTTTGATACTTGCTGATATAAAATGTTTTTTGTTTTTTTAATTCGGTACAACAATTATCAGATTTTTCGGCGTTCCTGCCCTGGAGGTACATGTAGCTGCCCATGAGAAGAACATGGATTTTCCAAATTAGATCTGGCACCACTCAACTTTGAACTTAAAATATCACTTGGCAATTTTTATTTTTTTTTTAGCGATTTTTGATTTTGCCCATTTTTGATTTTGAAGATTTTTGTTTTTGGACGATTTTTATTTTTCGCGATTTTTGGGTTTGGCGATTTTTGATTTTGACGATATATTTTCCACGGCAAATCACATTGATAACTAAAGAATTTGTCAAAAGACTGTTGCTTTCGTAGTACATCATATTTTTGATATAGGAGGTGCCACGCCCACTTATCCCATCCCGCCCAATTTTTATTGGACTACTCACATTAATATCTGATGGACTCGTGCAAAATGTCGAGCCTTTCCCAATTATATGATATTAGATATCTACTTTACATGGGCGGTGCTACGCCCACTGCTTCGATCACGCCCATTTTTTTGATCGACTAATCACACAAAGAACCTATGGGCTCACGCAAAGCCACAAAGCTCTCTCTTTTACAGTACTCCAAATATATGACATTAAATAGTTACTTTGCATGGGTAGTTCCACGCCCCTTGTTGTGAACCCGCCAATTTTTTATCTGACTACTCATATTAAGATCTGATGGTGTCTTGCAAAGTGCCAAAGCTTCCCTCTTTTAGTACACCAGTTATATGATATCATACATTTACTTTGTATGGGCGGTGCCACGCCCACTGCTCCGATCACGCCCATTTGTTGTCTAACTAATCATATGAATAACTTATGGGTTTACACAAAGTCCCAAGACTCTCACTATAACAGTACTCCAGATATATGACATTATATATTTTATTTGTATGGCAGGTACCACGCCTATTGGTCCGATACTGCCCATTTTTTGTCCGACTGCTCACATTAATAATAGGTTACATCAGACAAATTTGAAAAACTCTCTCTATCATAGTAACTCGAGATATATAACATTGAATTATTACTTGTATGGGAGGTACCACGCCCATTTCTCCGATCCGGCCCATTTCCGGCGTGGCTACTAATATTAACAATAGGTGACCTCACACAAATTTGCAAAGCTCTCCCTATCATAATACTCAATATATGTATATGATATTAAAAATTTACTTTGTGTGGGAGGTGCCACGCCCACTAAAAATATTAAAAAAATTATAGCCTATAGCACTTCCCATATCCGCAGTAAGACTCTGTGAAAATTTCAGGAAGATCAGATGGCTAGTTACGGAGATTACCCCCTACAAACAAACAAACAAACACACATTACCTCTTTATTACATTAGTATAGATATAGGTTAATTTCCGTTTTTGCTATCTTTGAAATAGCTGTAATTAGTGGAAATACTTCGGCTGTGAACATTGTGGAGTCTTCACTCAAGGATCATGGAATTGGTATCTGGGTCTATAAATTTCCCATTTGAGGTTGTTGTTGGATATTTTCTTGTCGCCATATTCGGTTAGATTCTCATTCAGTCCATTTTTCTTAATTTTCATTACGGAATCTATTTGACGCTATCTCTATGTGAGTTTGTGCTGATATTTATAACTACCAAAAATATTTTAACTAGACCCATCTTTTAACGATCGACTCAGAATCCCTTTTTGAGTCAATTTAGCTATGTCCATCCGTCAGTCCGACAGTGTGTCCATGTAAACCTTGTAATCAAACTACCATTGAAATGCATGATAATGTGAGGCAGTTACTGCAGAGTTTCGTTTAGGTGACTTTGCCGCATTATTTTGGACATAAAAAGAATTTCCAGAAAAGAAAATCATGATGCATTTCTCTTAACTAATTAATTCTTAACAACACCGCATCATTACATTTTTGATATTTTACACTCGAAAAAAGTGACTTTTTGCCAGCAAAATCGCACAGTGGGTAACCTTGTTTGAGTTAAATTGTTTGAATAGGTCCATAACCCGTTTAACCACTTATCCTCCTATCATCAGATATAACAGAGATATAAGGATAATTACCATTGCTATTACTGGAGGCTCTTATTTCTCCAGTAATGTTTAAAGAGGCTAGTCTATATTGTATTTCTGAACCATATAATAAACTTGTTAGTATCATTTGTTTCAAATTCAACTGATCTGAATACCCACGATCTTCATAATAGTTGTTTTTTTGATCAAATTTATTTTATATCGGTCCATTTTTTTTTTTATTGTAGGTCCCATTAAATAATAGCACTACGACCTCAGCAAAGTTGCATCTTAGACCCTTTATTTGAAGCCATGGTATAAGTATCGTATGGTCGGTATAGACCGACTTTATGGTAGGGCATTACCAAGAGTGGTGGGATAATATTTGACATCTTCCTTCAATTCCGTATTTTTTGTTTTAATAAAAATTTCGGTTGCTAGAACAACATTTGTCTCTATGTGTTTCCAAAGGAAAGGTAATCTTTTGTTCGCTGAACAATCTGAGAATTTTCGCCATCACTATACTCATTTCCTGAAATCAAAAAAGAAGATAAAATTTAGTTTAAACATTTGAGTTTAAAATCATACAACATCATTAATTTCCTGATTGTAAATTCTTAAGATGCACCAACGGACACTTCATTGTCGTCTTCGAAACCTTTAAAAATCTAAATAGCATTGGGTCCACCTTACACATCTTGATGTGTAACAAACAATACAACAAATTTAAATATACTCTAATCCTAAGTGGAAGTGGATAAAATAAAACTTGTTCAAAATACCAGCAACCCATATATAAATTTATTTCTATGCAGTTAACGCAAATTCCCATACGTTGGTTTTGAAAAAATATTTAATTATTTCAACTGCAACAATCAATTACCCCCATAGTTGTATATTAAATTTCATAGGCTATGATTTTCATTTACAGGTCTTAGTTCCTTATGCTGTCTAAGGATAAATAAAATGTGAGTGTGTATGTGTATGTTAAATACTTATTTATTACACATGAAATAGAATGAAGTGTAAATTTTATTATAATTCTCCTTGTGTGGGCTTCATTGAAGTATTTATTCATTTTTTGTAGTTGTTAAAGTCTGTTTCCTACAATCAGGGCGTTTGTTTTATATTTTAAATTGCAGTAATAATTTCCGAAGTAGACAAACTTAAGTGATGGCTCATATATATTAATAAATTATAACTCATATAGATTGTTTGTTAGATCATAAAAGTTTAATATAATATGCAGTGTAGTATATTGGAGATTAATAACACCTTTAAATTTTACAACAAAAAAATTATGGGCGAATGAGGACAGTATTAGATTTGTGTGATTTAAGAAAAGCAGTGTTCAGCATCTACATGAAAATTTGACTCAAATTTATTTAATGCTTATTTTCAATATCTGTGTATGACCTTAAGCAGTATGGCTTGCAACTGACAATTTGTGGACATTAGACTAGTTCCAGGAAGTCATGATATACGGAATCAGACATATTCACAGTCATCAGTGATGTTAAGTTAAGTTTTACTAGTTGGTGCTTAGTTGGTTAGTGCTAGATCCATAGCGCTACCAGGTAATTACGATAACCCATTTTTCAAAAAAAAATTAGTTAAAGTAACTTTATGTACTGACGAATGCCAGGGATCTCATCATTCCAAATCTTGAGATTTTTCTAGATCTAGTAATGAATATGTTCCCAGAACTGTCGCTCTGGAGTGACCACACATAATGTAAAATTATCACCAGTCACTGTCCTGCTCGCTTGGTACAAATAGCTGTCCATTAAAATTCCGTTAAAACTCCAAAAGTACATTATAGGTTTCCATATAATTTTGCTTGTTCTGGCAGTCCGAAAATGCCGTAGGGGTTTCATGACGGGTTTTAATGCTTTCAAAATCGCTGAATTCGACTGCTTTTAATTCCTTTTCTGTCAGTTTCTCTTCAAAGGTAACATCTTTCATTACATTGCAGATATTTGTAACATTTAAAATACCGTTAAAATAATTTTTTTGAGTGAGGAACCAGAAATATAATCTATACTAATATTATAAAGAGGTAATGTGCGTTTGTTTGTTTGTTTGTTTGTGTGACGTAATCTCCGTAAATACTTCCTGAAATTTTCACAGAGTCTTACTGCGGATATGGGAAGTGCTATAGGCTATAATTTTTAAAATATTTTTAGTGGGCGTGGCACCTCCCAAACAAAGTAAATTTTTAATATCGTATGTATTGAGAGCTATGATAATAAGATCTTTGCATATTTGTGTGAGGTCACCTATTGTTAATATTAGTAGCTACGCCGGAAATGGGCGGGATCGGATAAGTAGGCGTGGTATCTCCCATACAAGTAATAATTCAATATTATATATCTCAAGTACTGTGATAGAGAGAGCTTTTCCAATTTGTCTGATGCCACCTCTTATTAATTTTAGTAGTCGGACAAAACATGGGCAGTATCGGACCAATAGGCGTGGCACATGCCATACAACTTAAATATAAAATGCCATATACCTGGAGTACTGTTACAGTGAGAGTCTTGGGACTTTGTGTGAGCCCATAAGTTATTCATGTGATTAGTGAGACAAAAAATGGGTGTGGGTGTGGCACCGCCCGTACAAAGTAAATATATGATATCATATAACTAATGTACTAAAAAAGGGAAGTTTTGACACTTTTCACGACACCATCAGATCTTAGTATGAGTAGTCAGACAAAAAATTGGCGGGTTCACACCAATGGGCGTGGCACTCCCCATGCAAAGTAACTATTTAATGTCATATATCCAGAGTACTGTAAAAGAGGGAGCTTTGTGGCTTTGCGTGAGCCCATAGGTTCTTTGTATGATTAGTCGAACAAAAAAATGGGCGTGATCGAAGCAGTGGGTGTAGCACCGACCATGCAAAGTAGATATCTAATATCATATAACTGGTGTACTATAAAAGGGAAAGGCTCGACATTTTGCACGAGTCCATCAGATATTAATGTGAGTAGTCCAATAAAAATTGGGCGCGATGGGATCAGTGGGCGCGGCACCTCCTATATAAAAAATATGAAGTACAACGAAAGCGATAGTCCTTTGACAAGTACATTAGTTATCAATGTGATTTGTCGTGGAAAATATGTCGCCAAAATCAAAAATCGCCAAACCCAAAAATTGCGAAAAATAAAAATCGACCAAAAAACAAAAATATTCAAAATCAAAAATGGACAATAACAAAAATCGCTAAAAAAAAAATAAAAATTGCCAAATGATATTTTAAGTTCAAGGCCAATAATTGCCAGATTTAATTTGGAAAATCCATGTTCTTCTCATGGGCAGCTACATGTACCTTGCTCCAGGGTGGGAACGCCGAAAAATCCAAAAAATTGTTGTACCGAATGAAAAAACAAAAAACATTGTATATCAGCAATTATCGAAATAAAAAAATCTGTACTAATAATCTATATTAGCATAATAAAGAGCTAATGTGTGTTTGTTTGCTTGTATGAGGTAATCTCCGTAACTACTCATCTGATCTTCCTGAAATTTTCACAGTCTTACTGCGGATATGGGAAGTGCTACAGGCTGAATTTTTTTAATATTTTTAGTGGGCGTGACACCTCCCATACAAAGTAAATTTTTAATATCATATATATTAAGTACTATGATAGAGAGAACTTTGCAAAATTGTCTCAGGTCATCTAATATTAACGTGAGTACTCAGACAAAAAATGGGCGGGATTGGACAAATGCGTGTGGCACCCCCATAAAAACTTAATATTAAATGTGATATATCTGAATTACTGTAATAGTGAGAGCCTTGGGACTTTGCGTGAGCCGTTTCATTACCATTCGGGGGGAGGGGGTAGCGAAGCATACCGGGTTACATCTAGTAGAATATAAAACAAGTAAGAAAATTATAGTCGGTCTAGACCGACTATACGATACCCTATACCATGCGTTTAGAAACCCTATCTCTTAGGCCCAACTAACTGGACATAGAAAATAAGCAAAAACCAAATTTGAGTGGGATTTTTATTAATTTTTTTGGCTGCAGATATAAAAAAGTTCATATCGGATGCTATATCTATAAAGGGGCTAGGTCCAAAAATGGACCGATCCTGATCATGTTTGGTAAAGTCTCTTGTATTTTGCAAAAATATGTACAAACAAAATTTGAGAAGAATCAGTGCAATATTTATACCCTATACCACTATGTGGTTTGGGTATAATGACTTTGTGCTGCTGTTTGTAACAACCAAAAATATTTGACCTAGACCCATCTTTAATTATACCGATCGAATCAGAATCACTTTCTGAGTTGATTTAACAATGTCCGTCCGTCCGTCCGTCCGTCCGTCCGTCCGTCTGTGTGTCCATGTAAAGCTTGTAATCAAACTGCAGGTCGCAAATATGAATATATTTTGATGAAATTTGGTATATAGGCTTTTATCGGCCATGGGATGAACGCTATTGAAATTGGTGAGAATCGGTCCATGTTCAGACCTAGCCCCCATACAAATTAACCATATGAAATCGACATAAATTGCCATAAGATCCAAATTGTCATATATATCTTACTCAAATTGGGTTTGTATGCGTTCATTACATCCACTAATGAGTAGTCCAAAAATGATCCCTTTGACCCCATATAGAGCTGCTTCCCGATCTTCACTTAAATCTATTAAAAAACAAAAATATTGCACTGATTCTTCTCAAATTTTGTTTGTATATATTTTTGCAAAATACAAGAGACTTTACCAAACATGATCAGGATCGGTCCATTTTTGGACCTAGTCCCTTTATAGATATAGCATCCGATATGAACTTTTTCATATCTGCAGCCAAAAAAATTAATAAAAATCCCACTCAAATTTGGTTTTTTGCTTATTTTCAATGTCCAGTTAGTTGGGCCTAATAGATAGGGTTTCTAAACGCATGGTATAGGGTATCGTATAGTCGGTCTAGACCGACTATAATTTTCTTACTTGTTTTGTTTTTTAATAGATTTAACTGAAGATCGGGAAGCAGCTCTATATGGGGTCAAAGGAATCATTTTTGGACTACTCATTAGTGGATGTAATGAACGCATACAAACCCAATTTGAGTAAGATCTATATGACAATTTGGATCTTATGGCAATTTATGTCGATTTCATATGGGTAATTTGTATGGGGGCTAGGTCTGAACATGGACCGATTCTCACCAATTTCAATAGCGTTCATCCCATGGCCGATAAAAGCTTATATACCAAATTTCATCAAAATATTTTCATATTTGCGACCTGCAGTTTGATTACAAGCTTTACATGGACACACAGACGGACGGACGGACGGACGGACGGACGGACGGACGGACGGACGGACATTGTTAAATCAACTCAGAAAGTGATTCTGATTCGATCGGTATAATTAAAGATGGGTCTAGGTCAAATATTTTTGGTTGTTACAAACAGCAGCACAAAGTCATTATACCCAAACCACATAGTGGTATAGGGTATAAAAACATGTTATATTTAACTAAACTAAAAAAATTGTCATAAATCCACCTTAGAGTGTAGTTGAGACACATCAGTAGAAGCATATGGTGAGGTTGTTGAGCGTTGAATTTGACTTCGAAGACAAAGAACATCACTTAAAGCCGAAAGTGCATAAGGACGCGGAATTGGAAGTATTATTAGATCAAGACTCGTAACACACGCAAGAAGAACTTGTACTTACATTAGGAGTGATATTAAAAATTATTGGGAATGTTACAAAAACAAGGAAATTGGGATCCATATGAATAGACGACGAGAAACTTTGAAAGCCGGCATAAATGAAAGAAATTTCTGATTGAAAATTCATATACTATGATAACTCTAAAAGGGAGCATTCGTGAGAACTACATGGTCATTATCTAACATCTGGAGTTAAGCTAAATATTCATGAAAAAAAATATCTTATTGTATGTTATGAGTTGCTCAATCAAAACGAAACAATTACAGGGAATATCAACATATTGATGAGATTAAGGACACAAAATAGTTATTCTCCGGCATGATAATCCTCATCCATATGTTGCGGCGTCGCTCAAAATCTATTTTGAAATACTCGATTTGGAAGCTCCTTTTTATCTCCACTTCATCAAAAGATAAAGAATTCTTTCGACACGGTATCTGTATGCCGCCAGAAAGGTGGGGGAAAATGTAGTGGTAAGCGTTGAACAATACTTCGTTCTCTCAGAATAAATGACCAATTTTTGATTTTTAAAAATTTTTTGTACACTTGATAAATATAACCGTTCTAACCGTTCAAAAATTCTTCGGCCATTTTATTTCCTCCGTTGCCGATGTGTCCTCGAACCCAATAGATGCGAACGATCGATATAATAAGTAGAAATAGCCTTTATTGCTGCCTGATTGTCTATTAAAAAGTTTATGTTTGACTTAGTAGTTCTGTTAGATATGCTATTTTGTCCACAAGGATCTCTGTTTGTAAGAAACAACAAGCATCTGAAAGTTTATATGATTCCTCAATGCATAGTACGCGATAGTACACTGCAACTCCAACTAATTCAAACATTTTAAAACCATCAGTTAAGAGTTGAATGAACTTTGTTCGGATCGATGTCCAAGGTAATTCGTGATTTTCTGAAAAAAAAAATCTATTTGGTATGGTGAAGTAAGTCTGGCTACTACAGTCTATATTCAATACATGAACTTTGGTGTTAGACCCCCCAAGATTTGCCTCACCTTTTCTTTGATATACTCGTACAAAACGTGTTGATTACAACATCCAGACATTGCTTTCAAACTATCGCTAATATAGAAGTCCAAAATTTTTTACAATATTTTCAAAATAAAAGAAGTAAGAGTGATAAGCGTGAATTCCTTCGGATATAGTTATTAAGTTAGAAGGATATTCTGTTCTATAATTCATTTCTTATTCCACAAAATGCAGACACTAGGTCTGCATTTCTTATAGATAAATTTATGTTGCAATGCACTGCGAATATTGGGTAACATTAAGGTTTTTATAACTATTTTTTGATGATAATAATGTTATATAATGTTAATAATGACGAAAATAGTGTTATAAAAATGCAAAACCGTAAGTTAGCATTAAGAAAACCAAAAAAAGAAATAAATAATTCCAGAATGAATTATCAAAGAAGTTGTGTGTTTAATTTAAAAAAAAATCACGCCAGTCCGATCACAGGGGCGATGTGTAAACATCTAGTAATTAAAGATTTTTTTATGTCACCTTTTTAAAATCAAACAGAAAGCGTCATCTATGGATCATTATAGCAATCAACTGCAGGGGCTCTGCTAATATAAAAATATTTATTATTTATAATTTCAACCGGTTAATTTTCAATTTTTCGTTTTGTATTTTTCATTTTTGGTTTTTCATTTTTAATTTTTTATTTTTTATTTCTTTTTCAATTTTTTTTAATTTTTCATTTTTTTTTTTTTAATTTTTATATTTTATTTTTCATTTTTTATTTTTTACTTTTAATTTTTTAATTTTCATTTTTTATTTTTTATTTTTAATTTTTTATTTTTTATTTTTCAGATTTTATTTTTCATTTTTCATTTTTCATTTTTTATTTTTCATTTTCATTTTTCTTTTTCATTTTTTTTTTTTTTTTTTTTGTTAACCAACACTCAGGGGATGCCCCCTACAAATGCAGTGTATTGTGTTGATTTCAGGAAAAAAGTTATGGAAAGGAGGAGAGAGGGAGTAGTGTTTGTGGATATTTGACTTAAATTTTATTAGATTATAACTGTCAGGAAAGACCTCTGCGGGGAGTTTATTCCACAAACGGCTAGTTCGACTGATAAACGAATTCTCTCTGTAATGCGTTGTGCGGTCAACTGGACAGTAGACTACAAACGGATGTGATCTACTAGAGAAGCGGGTAGAGCGAACCGAAACTCGGGCACTTGGAATAAGTTCGCTAATCTCAGAAGAACATTTCCCATGGTAATATCTATAGAACAGTGCTATACAAGCCACATTCCGACGGTGTTCCAATGAATCAATAGAATTGGATACCCTACTGTCATTGATGAGCGCCAACGCCCTCCTCTGCACACGGTCCAGTAGCTCCAAAATAGACTTTGACCTGCCCATATATGGGAGTTGTATTCCATTTTCGGTCGGATGTAAGTGGTATAGATTTTAAGGAGATCAGAAGGAGTGAAGTAATTTCTACACCGTTTTAGAAAACCAAGACACTTGAATGCTTCTTTCGACACTTGAAAAACATGCTCGTTCCAACGAACATCACATTGAATTCTCATGCCCAGAACATCAAGAGTATCCGATTCCTCAATACCTATACCACCCATATATACAGATGACATTGTTGATTCCATGACCCTATGGGTCAACATACAACATTGAGTCTTCAGCGCATTAAAATCAACCCTATTCGCTTTACCCCACTCGGAGATTGTTAAGAGGTCTTGATTGAGTGTGTCATTCATTGTCCGCCTTTTGCCCCCAACCTCCAAGATGCTTGACCTACAATTAAAGGAAAATGAATGACAAATGCTGCTGACATCTGCGAAAGAGTATATAGAGTTAAAAGTTTGACCAAGAAGGTCGTTCAGAAAGATAAGGAAAAGAGAAGGGGAAAGGACGGAACCTTGGGGTACTCCTGAATTAAGTTGAAACTCATTAGATGAGACCCCATCAATAACAACACGTATTGTTCGGTCTCTGAGAAAACTCGATATAAATCGAGAGAAGTCATTACCGACCCCAAATGCAATAAGCTTTGATATCAATGTACCGTACCATACACGGTCGAATGCCTTGGAAATATCCAGAGCAACCACTTTACTTTCGCCAAAATTGCGAATGGATCGACTCCAGCGCTCAGAAAGTAGAGCTAACAGGTCTCCCGTGGAACGATTTCTACGGAAGCCATACTGTCGATCATTAAGAAGTGAGTTGGCCTCTAGGTAGTTCACAAGGTGCAAATTGATCATGCTCTCCATCACCTTTGAGATCGCAGAGCACATTGCAATTGGACGGTAATTTTCAGGGTTATTAGCCGCACCCTTTTTAGGGATTGGTTGGACATTAGCAACCTTCCAACAAGAGGGAAAGTCTCCCGCACGGTACGAAGGGCTGGAAAGGTTGGCCAATGGACTGGCTAGCGTCGAAGAGCACTGTTTCAGCACCAATGCTGGTATACCATCCGGTCCCGGAGACTTATTAATGTTGAGATCCGAAAGAACCCTTTTAACTGCACGTGCTCGGAAGAATATTTTAGGCATAGTAGAAGATACTCTTTCGAGTTCGGGCAGCGGTTGATCGCTATCCGACAAAAATGAATTTTTTGCAAAAAGTTCAGCTAAAAGGTTAGCCTTATTAACCGGTTCAGTGAATATTTGGTCATTCATTATAAGAGTTTGGATAGCAGAACTAGCATTATTCTGTACTCTTTTAACAAATGACCAAAAGCTCTTGCTGCCCCGAGGAACAGAAAGAACTTTAGCACGAAGATGCTGATCGTGAAGTACTTTGGCACATTCATTTCTCGCCTGTTTGCGTAGCAGTTCAGTGACGGAATTTTTATTTTCACGCCAAAGTCTGAATGCTTCCTCTCTGGATCTGACTGCATCTCTGCAAGTCTGGTTAAACCAAGATTTTTGATTAGGTTTAGCCGAAATGCGCTTTGATGGAATGAATAATCTCATATCAAGCACTATTATTTTTTCCACCATTATCGCAGCAGCATCAACATTATTATCTAGGAAATAAAGTTTCCAGTTGAAATTCTTGAAGAAATCGTTGAGCTCGGCCCAACGAGTCTTTTCGTAAATGAAAACTGAGCATTTCATAGCTGGTGTTGAAACACTGTGAAGTACAGAGTACGCAAAAGAAGCGGAAATGGTACAGTGATCCGAATTACCAAGAGGTGCAAGTATTTTCACTTCATACTTGTCAGGATGTGAAGCTAGAAAAAGGTCGAGAGTATTCTGTCTTTGCCCTTCAATGCACGGAATGTGCGTTGGTTCATTCACTAGTTGCACTAAGTGTTTATGCGCGGCGAAAAGCTCAACGTAACGGCCTTCGGGAGTTGTTTGACTCGAATGGTGAAGCCAAGAAGAGTTGTGAATATTAAAATCGCCGGCAACTACGATTTCGCTATTCGGGCAACTCCCTAGGATTCTAGTTATGGATTCAGAAAGGGCATCGAAGCCGTTATAGGTATGCTCGCTTTCTGTGTTTGGGGTTCTGTAAAGAAACCGAAATGTAAAATGTAAAATTTTGAAGTGAGTTAAATTCTGCATCATTACAGTTATAATGTTGCTGGAACTGGTACACAACATTGTCACGAATGTACATTGCAAGGCCCCTATAGAAAGAAAAAAGGGATAGAAGGTGATGACCAGGTACATGAAAATCCTGTGGATCAGCATCCTCACCCACCTGTGTCTCACATAAGGCGAAAACATCCGGCCGATGGAAGCGAGTGTGGGCATATACAGAGAAAAATTCGTCCTCAGTCCACGTAAGTTACAGAAGTCTATTCTGAATTTACCTTACATTACAAAATTAATAAAAATCTAAGTCAATATTTATACCCTATACCACTATGTGGTTTGGGTATAATGACTTTGTGCTGCTGTTTGTAACACCCAAAAATATTTGACCTAGACCCATCTTTAATTATACCGATCGAATCAGAATCACTTTCTGAGTTGATTTAACAATGTCCGTCCGTCCGTCCGTCCGTCTGTGTGTCCATGTAAAGCTTGTAATCAAACTGCAGGTCGCAAATATGAATATATTTTGATGGAATTCGGTATATAAGCTTTAATCGGCCATGGGATGAACGCTATTGAAATTGGTGAGAATCGGTCCATGTTCAGACCTAGCCCCCATACAAATTACCCATATGAAATCGACATAAATTGCCATAAGATCCAAATTGTCATATAGGTCTTACGCAAATTGGGTTTGTATGCGTTCATTACATCCACTAATGAGTAGTCCAAAAATGATCCCTTTGACCCCATATAGAGCTGCTTCCCGATCTTCAGTTAAATCAATTAAAAAACAAAAATATTGCACTGATTCTTCTCAAATTTTGTTTGTACATATTTTTGCAAAATACAAGAGACTTTACCAAACATGATCAGGATCAGTCCATTTTTGGACCTAGCCCCTTTATAGATATAGCATCCGATATGAACTTTTTTATATCTGCAGCCAAAAAAATTAATAAAAATCCCACTCAAATTTGGTTTTTGCTTATTTTCTATGTCCAGTTAGTTGGGCCTAAGAGATAGGGTTTCTAAACGCATGGTATAGGGTATCGAATAGTCGGTCTAGACCGACTATAATTTTCTTACTTGTTTTATATTTCATTTTGCAATTTTATACCCTATACCACTATGTGGTTTGGGTATAATGACTTTGTGCTGCTGTTTGTAGCAACCAAAAATATTTGACCTACACCCATCTTTAATTATACCGATCGAATCAGAATCACTATCTGATTCGATTTAATGATGTCCGTCCGTCCGTCTGTGTGTCCATGTAAAGCTTGAAATCAAACTGCAGGTCACAAATATGAATATATTTTGACGAAATTTGGTATTTGATCTTTTATCGGTCATGGGATGAAAGCTGTTGAAATTGGTGAGAATCGGTCCATGTTCAGACCTAGTCCCCATACAAATGACCCCTATGAAATCAACATATATTGCCATAAGATCCAAATTATCAGACAAATCTTATTCAAATTGGGTTTGTATGTATATATTACATCCATTAATTAGAAGTCCAAAAATGATCCCTATTGGACAACTCTTAGTCATAGGCCCCATATAGAGCTGCTTCCCGATCTTCACTTAAATCTATCAAAAAACGAAAATATTGCACTGATTCTTCTCAAATTTTGTTTGTATATATTTTTGCAAAATACAAGAGACTTTACCAAACATGGTCAGGATCGGTCCATTTTTGGGCCTAGTCCCCATATAGATATAGCATCCGATATGAACTTTTTCATATCTGCAGCCGAAAAAATTAATAAAAATCCCACCCAAATTTGGTTTATGCTTATTTTCTATATCCAGTTAGTTGGACCAGAGAGATAGGGTCTCTAAACGCATGGTGTAGGGTATCGTATAGTCGGTCTAGACCGACTATAATTTTCTTACTTGTTATTTTTAATTTTTTATTTTTCATTTTTTGTTTTTCATTTTTCATTTTTTCTTTTTCATTTTTCATTTTCAAACAAACACCCAGCTCTCAAATTTGAAGTTTTCAATATTAACAATTTGCACGAATATAATTCACAAAATTAATGGAATAACAAACATTTTTCCCACTGCAATTTTGTAAAATTCAATAGCAAGTGCCATCTATGTATCACTTATAGCAAACAACTGCAGGGGCTGTTGAATTATATATATGTGACCTTCTCCGAGAAAAGCGACCTAGTGTGTCAAAAAACGGGTTATGTCAAAAACGGTGGATTCTGGTACCTAAAAGGGTGTAGAAACTTTAAATGCGTTTTTTTCTCAAAACTTAATTTTCACACACTAGGTCCCTTTTCTCGGAGAAGGTCACATATGTTATACGTTTATATTGTGAAATTTTTAACGTTTTACAGCAAAGGGTTGTTGAATTAGCTGAAGCAATTTTGTCATAATTTTTTCACCAATACAATCATAAGTCACACCGATTCGTCTTACGGCTCACATGTTACGCTGTTTTTGTGATTGTATTGTGAAATAGAAATTTACCCTCCTGCGCGTATAGATGTTTGCACACAAAAAAGCGTAAGTTTCTTAGTACCCAGGAGATATAAACACAAAAAGGGTACATAGTACCTGAGGAGAACTAACTTATATATGATAGGTTTTACCTCAGTATATGTTACAAGAGTCTAATTGTTACGTTACTACATACTCTCTTATGTGGTCAGGCTGTCTTTCTTCTTTTTTTCCTTTTGTCATAAAAGCTTCACCTTACTTTGCCTTTCTGGAGCATAGTCCTCCCAATGTTCAGTCTGTCCCAAAGAAGATAAACAATTTACACTTTATACTTTCTGTTAAACTTGCTTTCTCTTTAGTCGGCAGAGAAATGGATTCTTTTCGTAGTTCGCTGTTACGCACTTTAACATTTAAGAAACATTTTGTTCATTTCAATCGTATCTCAATCTTGACTCAACCAGTTGTGAAACAATTACTTCAGTACATTATTTTTTTTTTCCTTCAAATATTACTCATCATATTCATATTTTATTATTTTCATATTCATATTTTATTATGAATATGATTATGAATATGATATTTTGTTTTATAATTTACATACAGCATGCCATAGACGAAATCGTGATCCATTAGGATGCCTTTAAATATTTGTTTTTAAAATTTAATTGAACACGATTCTAACAAAGCCGAATATAAAAAACCCTACAAAAAATATTGCATCTTATGCAATGTTAAATATAGAAGACAAATAAAAGAGATGTGCATATGTACACTATGCTAACAAAGTATACAGAAATGTTTAATAAATACCAACAACGGTAATTTAAAAGTTGGAGGTAATGGACACGAATACAAACTTCAATTTTAACTCCAGATTGTTGTTGATTAAATTTGGTTTAATAACTTCAAATGTAGCGTGTCTGTCATTCAATGGCTAATGTCTAATTCTCTTGGTTTTTGGCCTCTTAATATTTTAGTATCTTCTATAATATTAATAGGCTAGGCGATTTCTTGTGACTGATGGGTAGTTCTACCGTTTTATCCCGATTTTGGCCAAATGTATATTATTTGAAAGCTATTTCTTTTCAACTGATTTGTAGATTTACAAATTTTTAAATTTTTTTCCTTTATTTTGAGTAAATTGCATTTAAAGTTGCTACTAACTCATACATAAAATTATACAATGGTGTGTGTCCGTTTATTAAATTTGTTAATGTGTTTGTAACAAAAATGAGTTTGTTTTTTTGTGTTGATTTGTGAATTGGCTATAATTGATTAGCATACTTTTAGGGTCCTTATTTAATGAAAAAATAAAATTTCCTAGAATTTGCCCTCAAATTTTGGGGGCTGGAATCTGCTAGTAAATATTAAATCTTCTAATTTTTGGAACTTAACTTTTATTGAAAAATTTAAGTGTTATCAAGAGAAAGTCGGATTCTATAATTGCAGAACATCTCAGCTAAGATTTCTTTTGAAATTTACATGTACGGTGTAAATCAAAAAATTTAAGTACAAGTAGTTTACTTTCAAAAATACAGGGTGCACCATCTTTTATGTCGGTGTGGCAACTTTTAATAACTTTGACATTTGTCAACCGATTGACATACGAACACATGTTTTTGAAACGTCAGTACATTTTTCGATAACCGGCGAGGCCCATTTCACACTCTGCGGCGGCATTAACCAAATTGCCGCATTTGAGGAAGGGAAAATTCACTACAGATCTAGGAAGTACCATTACATGATCTAAAAGTAATTGTTTGGGCCGGCGCATAGTGGTGCGATTTGACTTTTTTCGTTGCAAAAATCATTGGAATTCAAACCAATTGGGATAATCATAATAAGTAAAAAAGGCATATGATAGATAATAGTCCACCATATGAAATAAGTGTTTGAACAAGGTGCTACGACTTCCAGAAGCGTACTTATGTTGACCACATGAAAAAATTGTTTATGTTAACTAAAAAACATGATTTTTAACCATCTTATATTTTTTGTTTGTTTTTCAAAATTTTTATGTTTTAAAATTATTATCCATAAATAAATCAATCAATCTGAACAAAAATGAGACTTTGGTAGAACATATCTACAAATATTTAACGTTTCAAATACTTTTCGAGCATAGTGTATACAGATGTGAACATAACAAAATCATGTTTACATTTGCTAAGAATGTACTTAAGACACTATAGTTTGTACACACATGTATAACGATATATGTCTATGGGTTTTATTGACCAACAATAACAAAACTACATGAACTTACAGGCACAAACATGATTTCATAATCTACAAATAATAAAATGTCATAAATGTTTAGAAACCAAAGCAAAAATAAACTCTAAACGAGATGTGACATAAGTATACATTTGAATATTGTTCGCGGCATTTTGGCCACCTAATAGTCATTGGTAGTTGAATTTGATTTTTTTTAATATGTTTTTCCCTAAAGCAACACTTGTGCATTACTTTTAAAGCAAACCAAAAATATATAAAAACAAAACAATGACAGAAATAATGTTAAACTGTAAATTATCACAATGATGTTTTTTGAACATAAAAATTTGTTTTTGTTACAATTATTAAGGAACCGGTTCACACTGCCTAAACATTTTAAATTTATATATACACAAATACAGCCTACCGAGTGTTGCTTTAGCATGAACAGGAATTTTTAAGAAGAAGAACTATTTTAGGCAAGGTTTAGAACGGGACCAGCCTGCACTAAATTTTTTTTAAATAAGTTTTTAACCACTTCTTAATGTCTTTTAAATTATTTTTTTAGATATGCTAAAACGAAATATCCATCATTTAGAAGCTTAATGTATATTTTTCTTAGGTATCAGCCAAATATTTACGAATTAAATTAACATTTCATAACACAAGCTCAGCTGGCTCAGTGTGGCCAGGTTTTAGAAGAAATGTTGCAATTTTTGCTATTGTTTACTAACGTGTCTACAGCTGATGTTGCACATTGCTGCTATAGCTGCTGTTAGTTTTGCTTGACACTGTCAACCTTGCGCTAGATTTCCATATAAATGATTTCAATACAACAATAATAATGCCGTAGTAATACAGTTTTTGTAGCATCCACATACCACCAGCCAGTACAAGTTTTTCGCAACATTTTTAAGCGAAATAATGTTTACATGGCAATAAAATAATAATTGGATTTCAATGCAGAAATAAGCAAAAACGTAGTTTAAGTAGTTTTTGTAAAGTTAATGGGTTTTTTTTTGTTTCTAAACCAAAAATATTAAACCGTTAACTGGTCAAATCTTTTTTTTACTATCATTGCCTCCATTGACCTGCTTTGTAATCATCTATTGGTACAGAGATATTTTTGTTTTATTGTCGTCACTGCATTTCTATGTACATCTGCAAAGGGCTGAAATTTTCAACCGTAAGCTATAACAAATGTCTTGTTCACATTATGAATATTTCGAAGTTGGACAATTACTATAGCTGTGACTAACACACTTTATCCGAAAGCATTTATTATTTAAGGTTTTTATACCCTATACCACTATGTGGTTTGGGTATAATGACTTTGTGCTGCTGTTTGTAACAACCAAAAATATTTGACCTAGACCCATCTTTAATTATACCGATCGAATCAGAATCATTTTTTGAGTTGATTTAACAATGTCCGTCCGTCCGTCCGTCTGTGTGTCCATGTAAAGCTTGTAATCAAACTGCAGGTCGCAAATATGAATATATTTTGATGAAATTTGGTATATAAGCTTTTATCGGCCATGGGATGAACGCTATTGAAATTGGTGAGAATCGGTCCATGTTCAGACCTAGCCCCCATACAAATTACCCCTATGAAATCGACATAAATTGCCATAAGATCCAAATTGTCATATAGATCTTACTCAAATTGGGTTTATATGCGTTCATTACATCCATTAATGAGTAGTCCAAAAATGATCCCTTTGGCCCCATATAGGGCTGCTTCCCGATCTTCACTTAAATCTATTAAAAAACAAAAATATTGCACTGATTCTTCTCAGATTTGGTTTGTATATATTTTTGCAAAATACAAGAGACTTTTCCAAACATGATCAGGATCGGTCCATTTTTGGACCTAGTCCCCATATAGATATAGCATCCGATATTAACTTTTTCATATCTGCAGCCAAAAAAATTAATAAAAATCCCACTCAAATTTGGTTTTTGCTTATTTTCTATGTCCAGTTAGTTGGGCCTAAGAGATAGGGTTTCTAAACGCATGGTATAGGGTATCGTATAGTCGGTCTAGACCGACTATAATTTTCTTACTTGTTTTTTTAATATAAAAATAAATATTTTTTTATCTTTTTCATTTAAAGAATGAGTTAGACATCTGCAAAAGCTTTAGCAGATTTGCTTTAAAATGTTGATCTATAATAGGCCCCAATAAAGCTGTTTCCCGATCTTCACTTAAATTTATTAAGAAACAAAAATATTGCACAGATTTTTCTCAAATGCGGTTAAAATATGTTTTTGTCAAAAATAAGTGACTTTACCAAATATAGTCAGTATCGATCTATTTTTGGACATACTCCCCATATAAATATAACATCCGATATGAACGTTTTCATAACTGCAGGCAAAAAATTAATAACACAAGTAAGAAAATTATAATGGCTCCAGACCGAATATATAATACTTTATATGACGAGTTTATGAAGGGTCTCTAAACGCATGGTATAGGGTATCGTATAGTCGGTCTAGACCGACTATAATTTCTTACTTGTTGTATTTTGAATAAGCAAGAAAACCTTGAACCTGATTCCCAACATTTAAGAAAATTGCACTTACGTCGATATTGCACCGATATGTTCTTTAGCAACATATATACGAGCCAAACAATTTTTCTCTGATATCGATGGTTTCTTTACAAGATCAGCTTTAGTTGCTCGTCGGGAAACAAATCGAGCACATATTTTTATAACTTATACCACCATGTGGTTTGCGTATAATGACTTTGTGCTGCTATTTGTAACTACCAAAAATATTTGACCTATACCGATCGACTCAGAATCACTTTCTGAGTCGATTTAGCGATGTCCATCCGTCTGTCCGTCCGTCTGTCCGTCCGTCCGTCTGTGTGTCCATGTAAACCTTGTAATCAAACTGCAGGTTGCAAATATGAATATATTTTGATGAAATTTGGTATATAAGCTTTTATCGGCCAGATATAAGCTTTTCTTCCAAATGTACTACCCAACACTAAAAGTTAATTTTAGAATTTTTTAAAATTATTATTATTTTCTTTGCAGCCGCGTAATTCCAGATATATTAAGGGTTATTAATTAAATTTAAAAAAAAAGTAGCCGAAAATGGTAGTGGACTAGGCCCATATTAGATTTAAATCATCAAAATGCACTGAAAAAAGTACATGTCTTTATTGATCTATAGCTCATTAATTAACAGTGAAAGGTGACTGTCCATAATAGGGGACATTTATGTTGAAAAAACGAAATAATTTTTGCGTTCATAAGTCTGACCTCAGTATGACACGCAATGATATTTTTGGAAGTCAAAGAGGGTATATATAGGTATGTTATTCCGTTTATAACACATCGAAATACATTCCGGAGATCCAATAAACTAACTATTTTCTTGATTCTTATAACAAGGGAGGTACATTTAGCGATGCCCGTCTGTCCGTCTGTCTATGGAAATTATGATCATACCCTCAATAACTAAGTAAAATCTATGTTTTTGCACAAAATAGTTTATTATTAAACCGAAGGAGTTAATATTTAAAATCATCAAAATCGGTCCAAAGGGTCACGAGATATGAATGAAAATGTAAAAAAAAACTCTTGAAAAAATAAATGTTCAATGTGATTGTTTTTCTTAAGATATGTATATGTTGTAATTCTTCTTATGGTTGTAGTCATTGTAGTTGTGGCATTTGCTTCATGTGGCTGTGTGTTTTGTTATACTGCATGTGTCACATTAGCCTAAGGAAGTATTGCCATATATCTTTTCAGACTTATGCCTGGTTTTCATTATGTCATTTTCAATGGCAATTGTTGTCAATTATTGTCAGCTGTATGAAAACGGGTTTTAATGTCTTGTCATCCCCTGCAACATTTGACATCTGAAATGAAATTGCCAGCATGTTGGCAATTTGTTTGTGTTTGACAGCCGGATTTTTTGTTCGTTTATAAGATGTTATGAATACGTAATGAATAGAAAATTACGAGAGGTCAGTTGAGGCAATTGTTTGTTGTCAGCTTATATGACATACTGAAAACCAGGCATTATAACGCTATAAGAAAGAAAATCATCAATATGCAAGAAAAACAAATAAGAAAATTATAGTCGGTAAAGACCGACTAGACCCTATCTCTTAGGTCCAACTAATTAGATATAGAAAATAAGCATAAACCAAATTTGAGTGGTATTTTTATTAATTTTTTTGCCTTCGGATATGAAAAGGCATATATAGTCCGGCCCTGACCATATTTGGTAACGTCACTTATTTTTTGCATACACATATACAAACCAAATTTGAGAAAAATCTGTGCAATATTTTTGTTTATTGATAGATTTAAGTGAAGATCGGGAATCAGCTTCATATGGGGGCTATAACTAAGAATTGTCCTATAGAGTTTATGTTTGGACTACTGATAAATTGATGTAAAAAACAAACAGAAACCCGCTGTGACCGAGATCTGTATGATAATTTGGATATTATGGAAATTGAAGTCGATCTCATAGGGGCCATTTGTATGGGGACTAGATCTGAACATAAACCAATTTTCACCAATTTCAAGAGCGTTCATCGTGTTCCCGATAGAAGCTTAAATAAAAAATTTCATCAAAATATACTCCTGTAGTTTGATTGAAAGCCTTATATGAAAAAAAATTGTTGGTCGAATTTTGAGGTGTGCGGATAGGATTTTTGTGACACTCGATCTAAAACTTTTAGGCGCAAAGTTTGAGCCAAATCGGACAAAGCTCTCTGGAGTTCAAAGTTCAAATATGAATTTATATGTAAAAATTATCAAATAAATAATTTTTCACAAAAATTTTGATATTAATAATTTGCGTTTCAATTAAATTAATTCATAAACCATAAACTAGAGTAAATTATCTTTCTAATAAAATAACAAAATCCATTATCGGTTGAAAAACAGCCAAGTTAAATCAAGTTCCCCAGGCAATAAATGCGTCGCAGCCGACTTGATTAAGAAAATCGAGCTCACATTTCTAAAGACATTGAAATAATTTACAACAACGATATTTTTGCATTCTCCTGATCCAAATATGATCTTATGTAAAGTATTTTACATCTCGTCTATTGTTATGCCGTTCTAAATTAACGTCAAAACGATACATATTTTTTAGCACTATTGCAAAATCTCCAATTTTACTTTTTCAAAAATTTTATTCAAGAAATTTTCCGAAATCACCGATTGGGCCTTAAGGTCTTATTAACAAAATATGTGTGATGAGAAATGCCAAACATTGTAGGTATCCTGTTCTTAATTTGGCGAGGGCAGCGTTTTTATTTCAGCGGATTTGAAGAAAAATATTATTTTTTATACTTTTTCAACTGTTAGGCTAAATCTTTTTAGCGTTTTCATATTTCAAATATCTTTTGTAAAAATGTTATACTACTTGAAAATGAAGGTTAAATAGAAATACTATAAATTGTCCCTCTTTAAGGTCAAAAGTAAAATTTAAGGATATTTACATTTTTTTAAAACAAAATATCGAAATTATATATATTTGTAGAAGGATTTCGATAAAATTTGTTGATAATATTTTGATAATTCTATAAAATAATGTTCTGGACTTATTGAAACTGGTGAGAATCGGTCCATGTTCAGACCTAGCCCCCACACAAATGACCCCTATGAAATCGACATAAATTGCAATAAGATCCAAATTGTCATATAGATCTTACTCAAATTGGGTTTGTATGCGTTTATTACATCCATTAATGAGTAGTCTAAAAATGATCCCTATGGGACAACTCTTAATCATAGGCCCCATATAGAGCTGCTTCCCGATCTTCACTTAAATCTATCAAAAAACAAAAATATTGCACTGATTCTTCTCAAATTTTGTTTGTATATATTTTTGCAAAACAAAAGAGACTTTACCCAACATAATCAGGGTCGGTCCATTTTTGGGCCAAGTCCCCATATAGATATAGCATCTGATATGAACTTTTTCATATCTGCAGCCAAAAAAATTAATAAAAATCTCACTCAAATTTGGTTTATGCTTATTTTCTATATCCACTTAGTGGGACCGAAGAGATAGGGTCTCGAAACGCATGGTATGGGGTATCATATAGTCGGTCTCGACCGACTATAATTTTCTTACTTGTTTTGAGCTGTTGAAGGGTTTGGAGACCCTCAATTGCGTCATTCTTGCCGTATAATAATTGAGAAAAAACTGAGGAAGAAATAGGCAAAGTGTATTTATGTTATTGTCCCCCAAAGTTTTACACTAATTTACTAATCATTCGTGAAGTATCGCGTGAAAAGCTTTGTCGTTTGAGCATTTATGGCGTAAAAAAGACTAATATAACTTTGTTGCTTTGAAAAGTTTTGTCGTTACAGCTTTTGGACACTAGCAAAGATACAACTATATCGTTTTACACCATATAAAATTTGACATTTGGGAAATTATAGTGTTGTTAACTCAATTGAGGGAAAAATTGCACTTATATCGATACTGCACCAGAGGTACGATGTGAACTCTTTAAGTCGGAAACTTTTCCAAGTCTAATTTAAGAGGCCATGATGCATGACGTTTTACGACTACCAAAGGGGAAAAGACTTAACCTAAAAGTAGCAGTCCACCAGATATAGAGTTTTTAAAATTTTTAATTTTTTTTGGAGTAAAATGCATTTAAAGTTGCTACATAAAATAACACAATGCTACAAAGTGTGTTCATTAAATTTGTTAATGTGTTTGTAAAAAAAAATGAATTTGTTTTCTTCATTCACAATAATAATTGTGTTGAATTGAAAAATAATCTTGGACATAAACCAACAAATAATAACTATGAGTTGTTAATTGGCTGAAATTGACAAATAAAACTGTTAAGTTTGGCGGTAGCAATATTATAATTGGGTTTCCTTTTCAAGCCAAGTAATGGGTCCAATTTATGTAGTAAAAGATACTCTGTCTTGAATTGGATACAGGCAAATTCTAAATTAATTTATATATCTATACGAGGAGGAAAATATGTCCCTGGTCTGGAAGTTCTTACATGACAAAGATGCAAAATACGGCTCCAAAGTTGTAACCGAGTGGCCATCCCAACCACCAGATGTCAATACCATAGAAAATTTATTGGAAATTTTAGATCAAAAGATACGGACACGAAATTATACAAACACGACAGAGGCAGTTAATTCAGAATGACAAACATTTTAATGGATATCATTAGCAATTTAATTTACTCCATGCCTTGGTGTTGTGAAACGGTACTAAAAAATTGATAATCAACAAAATAATGAAACCAAAAATAAGGGAAATTTTCATTAATAGTATAGTGAAGATTTCCATTGTTCAATAAATAAGACATGCACATTTTGATATTAATGGGTTTTTAATTTTATGATCGAATTTTTTGGTGTTGGCCATTCAAGTCGTCAAAAATAATATTTTGTTAAAAGTTTCCATTGTATTGTCACTCACTATATATCCTTGAAAAGAGCTTTAAAAATGTCTTTTTAGGGTAAAAAAAACTATATTGGTTCTTGCAAAAAATAATATAGTAAAAGACTTGTACACATTGGTTATACATATACATAGTCATATATATTAAATTATTAATACCCAGGTTTGCCACCACTGAATATAAGAGGTCTCTTCGAGAAAAATCGGCTAAAACACGAACTAGCCTCTATATCAAAAAAAGCTGAAATACGTCCCCACTCAAAGATATTAATATATTAAATATATTATATATTTAATTCAGCTACAATATAGCAACATTTGAGCAAAAAATTTAAATATTTTACAAAAATAATACAGACTTTAAATATAGTTATATATATAATCATGAGAGTTCAACTAAAGCATATTTCGGCGCAAATTCTTTGGAATGAATCGAAATTGATAAAATTTGATCTGTGGGAATTCATGTTAACAGGTTCATAAGATTGAAGTTGTCTGTTAGGGACCTTTATACATATTTTTCCAAGCAGCCATTCAGAATCAAGTTTACCATGAACTAACTTGAGAAAGAATGTTATATTAAAAATGATCCTTCTACTTTTCAAAGTTGGAAGCTTTGATACGATGGGAGACTCAATTCTGTATTCCACCGAAGATATCAAAGACAAAATTGTAAGAATTGATTCAAATTTTTTGATGAAGACATTGTACTGTGTATCCCAAATTAATGATACGTATTCAAGTGACGGCCTGACCAAAGAAGTGAATAGATTTTTTTGTTACAAAAGGATCATTAAATTCCTTTGGCCAACGTTTTATATATATATATAAAAATCAAATGCTATGTGTAAGTCTCGCTAAAACTCGAGAACCACTCAATCGATTTACAAACCAATGTATGCTTTAAAAAGGTATTCTTTCACTGATGGTTTAAAAGGGAACATCGAAAATTATCAACGCATATACGTTTTACGCTCACTTTTGTGATGGTGTGTTTTTCCCATATGAAATGTGTGAAATCATAATGGAATTTATTTTTATTTCTTTTACTCGCAGGTGCGGTAATTGATAATAAGGTTAGAGGTATGAATTATGAAGCAGTATGGCGTATACTCTCTTTTGCAATACATGAAACGGTCGGGTAGAGTATTCAACATTTAGGTGTTGATTTGGTCTGCATATTTGTTTTAATGAACAAAATGCAATTTGTAACGCATTTTTTAAATTGTCCAAAGAAGATTCATTTGCGAGAACATTGCTTTATGCACAGGTTCCACCATATTATACTTAGAATGCATAAATAAAGTAATTTCAACATCAAAAGCAAGTCATACCATCATGTATAATGATGCATTGATATTGATTGAGGAAATGTGTTTAGGATTGCCAATTAAAGCTCAGTTGGGTACACCATCACCAAATCGTTTAAGAAATAATATTTTTAATCAAAATTATCTTCGAGACTAGAATTACTATCAAAATGTGTTGACAAATTTTGTTCGTGAAAATATTCCGCTCGACACAATTATCAACCCAAATGAAGCAGTCAACTATCCCCCAAAATTCTTGAATTCATTGGAATTGCCTGGATTACCACCTCACAATTTGCAACTGAAAGTCGGCTCTGTCATCATCATGTTGCGAAACATCAACCAACCTCGACTTTGCAATGTAACAATGTCATCCGACTATCAAGAGAAAGTATAAAGGAGAGGATGTTTTGATTTCGCGCATCTCCTTGATTCCAACTTACATGCCATTCGTCGTACGTCTGGCCTTTGCGGTATTAAGTTAGAGTTTCCGTGTTTCTCGCACGGACAACTATATGTTGCGTGTTCGCGTGTCGGCAACCCATTATCTTTATTTGTTTACGCGCCACAAAACAAAACAGAAAACATAGTTTACCAAAAAGCTCTGAATTAAATATTTATTTCATTTTTATCAACATATATCTACTAGATCATTTATATATATATATATATATATATAGATAAATAGATAATTTCGTATAAATAAAATACATTTAATTCAATTAAATTAGGAACGACTTTCAGTCATTTACCAAACAAAAATCCAACTGTAGGCAATATAGCCAATTTCAATGAATTGGAGTTTTAATGATGATTGGGATTCATAACAGAAGAGTTATAATAAAATCAATATTAAGTTGAACGAAGTTCACCGGGTACAGCTAGTAAAACATTAAACACCACTTGCCTTATTAACAGTCATTATGACATTAGAATTAAAACTTTGTCTTCTATCGAAGTGAACTCCCAAATCCATGAATGAGTCAACTATCTTTAGTTTTGTGTTATGGATAACATAGTCGTCCGAAGATGGTGAATATCTAGAGAAGGTCATAGAATGAAATTTTTTAAGATTTAATTCCATTTAGTTGACATTACACCTCTTGTGGAAGCTATGTAGGTTAGACTGGAGACGCATACTCTCTTCATTGTTTATGAGGGTTGTGTAGATTTTTACATCGTCGGCATACATAAAAATATTACTATATTAAATGGACTTTGGAAGATCATTAATAAACAGCAAGACTAGGAGAGGTCCAACGTGACTCCCTTGTGTGACACCGGAAGTAACATCTATATATTTCGATTTAGTGTTATTGAAGATTACATATTGCTTACGATGTTTTAAGTACAACCGAATCCATTTGAGCAATTTACCGGAGACTTCAATAATATCAAGTTTCGCTAGCAGTAGATCATGGCTAACTTTTTCAAAAGCTTTGCTAAACTCTGTGTATATGATATCAATTTGTTTATTTTTGCAGAATTCAGAGTTTGTATAGGAAGTAAATTCCATTTGATTAGTAGTCGTAGACCGTCTTTTGCAAGAGCCATGTTGAACTGGTGATAGAATTGATGACATTTCGTGTGATAATTTATTTAATTAATTATACCCTATACCACTATGTGGTTTGGGTATAATGACTTTGTGCTGCTGTTTGTAACAACCAAAAATATTTGACCTAGACCCATCTTTAATTATACCGATCGAATCAGAATCACTTTCTGAGTTGATTTAACAATGTCCGTCCGTCCGTCCGTCCGTCCGTCCGTCCGTCCGTCCGTCCGTCCGTCCGTCTGTGTGTCCATGTAAAGCTTGTAATCAAACTGCAGGTCGCAAATATGAATATATTTTAATGAAATTTGGTATATAAGCTTTTATCGGCTATGGGATGAACGCTATTGAAATTGGTCAGAATCGGTCCATGTTCAGACCTAGCCCCCATACAAATTACCCCTATGAAATCGACATAAATTGCCATAAGATCCAAATTGTCATATAGATCTTACACAAATTGGGTTTGTATGCGTTCATTACATCCATTAATGAGTAGTCCAAAAATGATCCCTTTGGCCCCATATAGAGCTGCTTCCCGATCTTCACTTAAATCTATTAAAAAACAAAAATATTGCACTGATTCTTCTCAAATTTTGTTTGTATATATTTTCGCAAAATACAAGAGACTTTACCAACCATGGTCAGGATCGGTCCATTTTTGGACCTAGTCCCCATATAGATATATCATCCGATATGAACTTTTTCATATCTGCAGCCAAAAAAATTAATAAAAATCCCACTCAAATTCGGTTTTTGCTTATTTTCTATGTCCAGTTAGTTGGGCCTAGGAGATACGGTTTCTAAACGCATGGTATAGGGTATCGTATAGTCGGTCTAGACCGACTATAATTTTCTTACTTGTTTTATGTATGTATTAGTAGCAACTTTAAATGCAATTTACTCAAAATAAAGAAAAAAAAATATACATCTGTAAATCTGGCGAACAGCCAAAAAGAAATATATTTCAAATAATATACGTTTGGTCAAAATCGGGATAAAACGGTAGAACAAAACATCGGTACCAAGAAATCGCCTAGGCTATTAATATTATAGATTATTTAATAACACGAACATGTTTATAATCTAATGGATAGGCCCTTGAAAAACCTCTCATATGATGTAAAATTTTGATATGATTTCTTTCGATCAACTGTCAAAAAAAGAAATAACGGCCGTTTTTGGTACGTCGTTTCTACCCCCTAAATAAGAGGTTGGTCAACGAAAAAAGAATACGGGTCACTTATTTGTTCGTGTTCTATAACGCGATCTGCGATGAGACCTTCCATCCAAGTCGATACTACAGTTATATTTTCAGAAAGCTTTTGTAGATTTTTGTCCATCCTACTACTTCAATTGCAAGCTTTTCAACACCAAACAACTCTAATAAACGTTATAAGGTTAATTTCTTGACTGTTCTTTATGTTTTCATCATCATTATCAAGAACTAGGGAAGTATGGCTAAAAAAAATGTATTGAATTGAATTGCAGTTGATGTTTCTATACAAGAAATAAGATGGAAAAAAATACCATATTGATGTTGATTTTGTAACAAGTACTTACATACGCATGAATATTTATATATACAAAGTCACACAGCCAGTCAACACAAATTCATTGATCTCTATACAATGATGATGATGAGATTCTTTTCATTATGCGTGCACCAACAACTAGGTACATACTACCTTATAATCATGCATACTACAGCAACAATTTTATGTTAATGTGTGACAATTAAAATTGATGGTTCTTTTATACGAGTGTACACATTTATCTAGTAATAGTTTTTTAAGTCTGTCGATAATTGAATATTGTTTATTAGCTATTTCGCCAATTTAATGTTGCTGTTTTTTTTTTCTTCATAAATTTTATTAAGCCAGTACCAACAGAATCGAATAGATATTTAAAAAATACTACTAAGTAGTTCTTAATTAATGTCATAAAAAATCATTTAAAACACATTAAAAAATGCATTATTAAACTAACGGCATTTTAGTAGAATAATAAACTTTGGTAATTTCGATGAGATTTTTTTGAAATTCGCATGCCCGTATTTAAAATATCTAGTACAGTCAGTTACTTATGCACGAGTTTCTCTGCACTACATAAGCATAGATGCAGATGTTGGCATGATGTTGGTCGTACACATTTTGTCTTTTGTGCATATTTCATCATAATTTGTTAATAAATTGGTTCGTGCTCTTATAATGGCATCATATATCACATCATATTGTATGTTTAAGTCTAATAATATTTGCAACATTGTTAACAATAATCGTTAACATGTGTTACCATTATGTTGTATTTAAGCCGTATTAAATTTAATATTTATACCCTATCCCACTATGTGGTGAGGGTATAATGAGTTTGTGGTGATGTCTGTAACTATTTAGTGATGTCCGTCTGTCCCTCCGTCTGTCAGTGTGTCCATGTAAACCTTGTTTTCAACCTACAGGTCGCAAATATGAATATATTTTGATGAAATTTAGTTTCCATTGGCCAGAGGCTGATTGCTATTGAAATTGGTGAAAAGCGTTTCATGTTCAGATGTAGTCCCCATAAAATTGACCCCTATGAGATTGATTTAAATTGCATTAATATTCAAATTATCATATATATTGGGCTTGTGTATGTTTGTTACATCTTTTTACGAGTAGTCTGAAAATAAACCCCATAGCACCATTCTTAGTCATAGCCCACATATAAAGCTGATTCCCGACCTTAATTTAAATCTATCAAAAAACAAAAATATTGCACAGATTTTTCTCAAATTTGGTTTGTATATGTTTTTGCAAAAAAATAAGTGACCTAGTCCCCATATAAATATAGCATCTGATATGAACTTTTTCATATCCGAAGGCAAAAAAAATTAATAACAATGGCACTCAAATTTGGTTTATGCCCATTTTCTATATCCAATTAGTTGGATCTAAACGCACGTTATAGGGTATCGCATAGACGGTCCACACTGACTATAATTTTCTTACTTGTTTTTTCTTGGTTTTTCCATTTTATTTTTATTGTTAAGTTATGGCACACGATGTTAAAAACTACATATGTATATGAGTACATATGTATGTCGTCAGTATGTCTGGCAGACAAAAGAATAATCCGATTGGAAATGGTTTATAAAAAAAAAATCTATATTATTTTTGAGTTTTCAATAATTATGATTTAATACAACAACTCCTTGCTATTTTGATCCGATTAAATTATACTCTAATTGAAATCCATAATTTTTATACCCTATACCTCTATGTGGTTTGTGTATAATGACTTTGTGCCGCTGTTTGTAACTGCAAATATTCATCTTTTATTGTACCGATCGACTCAGAATCCTTTTCTGAGTCGATTTAGCGATGTCCGTCCGTCCGTCTGTCCGTCCGTCTGTCCGTCTGTGTATCCATGTAAACCTTTTAATCAAACTTCAGGTCGCAAATATGAATATATTTTAATGAAATTTGGTATATAGGCTTTTATCGGCCATATGATGAAAGCTATTGTAACTGGTGAAATTCCGTCCATGTTCAGACCTAGTCCCCATACAAATGACCCTATGAAATCGACTTAAATTGCCATAAGATCCAAATTATCATATAGATCTCGGTCAAATTAGGTTGGTATATGTTTATTTCACCCATTAATCAGTAGTCCAAAAATAAACCCTATATAACAATTCTTAGTCATATGCCCCATATAGAGCTGATTCCCGATCGTCACTTAAGTCTATCAAAAAACAAAAATATTGCACAGATTTTTCTCAAATTTGGTTTGTTTATATTTTTTCAAAATATAAGTGACTTTACCAAATATGGTCAGGGTTGGTCCATTTTTCGACCTAGTCCCCATATAAATATAGCATCCGATATGAAGTTTTTCATATCTGCAGCCAAAAAAATTAATAAAAATTCCACTCAAATTTGGATTATGCTTATTTTCTATATCGAATCAGTTATACCGAAGAGATAGGGTCTCTAAACCATGGTATAGGGTATCGTATAGTCGGTCTAGAGCGACTATAATTTTCTTGTTTTAATTCATTCAGTTATTTCGACTAAAATACAGTCAAGAGACCTAAAAATATAAGGAATTTGAAAAAAAAATTGTTACGAACTGTGTTTTTGGAACTGCACCCGAACGGGTACAATGGCGTAGTGAGTATGCTATTTTGTAATGTGTGAAATTTTTGAATCATTCTTTTTAAATATAATTCGCAACATCACATTGTTCACAAAACCATCTGATTCTGTTATAAAATTCTGTTGTTCATGGAAACCACTTTCCTTTTAGGAAAGTTTTCAGCATTAGTTGCAACACCAGAAGCCAGTGACCGTTTGGAAGTGTACACTTCCTGAGTTTAGATTCGTAAGTAAAATCGAACAATATTACGTTGAAACTGTAGCAAATACATTTTGGATCTGTTTGCAGTTTAAATAACTTCCATATATTAACCATAGCAGATCTCAACATTGCAGTAAAAAGCGGTAACCATCATTTCTTTTCTCAGAATTTTAATTATTCACAGCTTGATCGTGAAGACCAACGCCACCCATTCCCGATTTATATTTTGCGATCAACCTCGGTTGGCTAACACAAATTTTAGCTTTTTCAGTTTAAGACCAACACTTAACCATATTCAATACTTTCGATATTGGTCCCTACGATTACTGCACTATTGTCATTCCATTTGACAAATATTATTGATCTTTTCGAATCTACAATCAAAATATCCTCTCTTTCCTTTTTGAATAGTTTGATTTTAGTAGACATTTCTTTGTTCTTGAATAAGACATGGTCCCAATAGCTCGAATTCCTCGTTCTTTTAGTTCAACCAGGAGACCATATCACGTAATTAAATTGTCGGAAACCCAAGGTTCAGAAAATACACACATCAAATACAACCAACACATATTTTTAATTTCATGTCAATTATGTGTGTTTCTAAATTTTGTACTTTGCCGAACACAATCATGAATGTGTTTCGTTTTAATACTTGATTGTGAACACGAACATGTTTTCAATTTTATCGTCGAACTGTTTGGTATTGGCCGTTCAAGTCGTCAAAAATATATTTTGATAAATGTTTTTATTGATTTGTCACTCACTATATAAAATTTGAAAAGAGCTTTAAAAACATCTTTAAAGGATATAAAAAAACTATATTGGTTTCTGCAACAAATAATATATTGAAAGACTTGTACAATTGGTTGTACATATACTCATGTATATAAAATTATTGATATCCAGGGCTGCCATCATCGAATATAAGAGATCTCTTCGAGAAAAACGGCTAAAACATGAACTAGCCTATATACCGAAAAATGCTGAATTACGTGCTCACTCAAATAGAAGTATTAGCAATATATGTGAGTTTTTATCTAAAATTCATATTACACAGAACCCCATAAAATTGTATAATATTATTTAACAACACGAGCATTCAAGCATGTCTTATAATCTAGTGGATAGGCCTTTGCAAAGACCTCTCATATGATGTTTAATAATACATATGATTTCTTTGGATCAACTGTCAAAAGAAAGAAATAACCGCCTTTTTTGGTACGTCGTTTCTACCCCCTAAATAAGAGATTGGCCAACGAAAAAAGAATACGGGTCACTTATTTGTCCGTGTTTTATAACGCGATCTGCGATGAGACCTTCCATCCTTGATTGTGAACACGAACATGTTTCTATCACGTATCGTTTTATTCGAACACACTTACACCAAACAGTTTCGAGTGTAGCTATATTTTAAGATCGTGTTCTGTGCGTGTTCTCAAAAAAAAACAGAACATAAACAATAGACATGGTCGAGTGTAGCTTTATTTTAAATTCGTGTTCTTGCACGTGTACTGCGGAAAAACAGAACATGAATAATAAACAGGTTAGAGTTCAGTGAATAACAACAGTTTAATTTTAACCACACGGAGAAATTTTTATATTTTGTTTATAAATTATTTTCGTTTTTTATACCCTATACCACTATGTGGTTTGGGTATAATGACTTTGTGCTGCTGTTTGTAACAACCAAAAATATTCGTCCTAGACCCACCTTTAATTATACCGATCGACTCAGAATCACTTTTTGAGTCGAAATAGCAATGTCCGTCCGTCCGTCCGTCCGTCTGTGTGTCCATGTAAAGCTTGTAATCAAACTACAGGTCGCAAATATGAATATATTTTCATGAACTTTGGCATATAAGCTTTTATCGGCCATGGGATGAAAGCTGTTGAAATTGGTGAGAATCGATCCATGTTCAGACCTAATCCCCATACAAATGACCCCTATGAAATCGACATAAATTGCCATAAGTTCAAAATTATCATATAGATCTCAGTCAAATTGGGTTTGTATGTGTTTATTACATCCATTAATCAGTAGTTCAAAAATAGTCATTATAGGAAAATTCTTAGTCGTAGGCCCCATATAGAGCTGCTTCCCGATCTTCACTTAAATCTATCAAAAAACAAAGCTATTGCACAGATTTTTCTCAAATTTGGTTTGTATATATTTTTTCACAGTATAAGTGACTTTACCAAATATGGTCAGGATCGGTCCATTTTTCGACCTAGTCCCCATATAAATATAGTATCCGATATGAACTTTTTCATATCTGCAGCGAAAAAAAATTAATAAAAACGCCCCTCAAATTTGGTTTATGCTTATTTGCTATATCCAATTAGTTGGACCGAAGAGATAGGGTCTCTAAACCATGGTATAGGGTATCGTATAGTCGGTCTATACCGACTATAATTTTCTTACTTG
The DNA here is from genome assembly GCA_963682025.1 of Cordilura impudica. Taxonomy (NCBI): domain Eukaryota; kingdom Metazoa; phylum Arthropoda; class Insecta; order Diptera; family Scathophagidae; genus Cordilura; species Cordilura impudica. Next base: position 323,822,558 of record OY821517.1, read on the forward strand.
TTTTTTATTAGTTTTTTATTTTTACTTTTATACCTGCAAATGAATTATTTTAGATTTTTTAAATAAATTTTTATCGGGGTGTTTTAATTTTTAGTTGTACGCGTTCAGAAACACGAACTGAAAATAAAGCTACACTCGAAATTGTGTATTGTTTATGTTCTGTTTTTTTTTTTTTTTTTTTTTTTTTTTTGAGAACACAAACAGAACACAAACTTAAAATATAGCTACACTCGCAACTGTTTGGTTTATGTGTGCTCGAATAAAACAATACGTGATAGAAATATGTTCGTGTTCACAATCTAGTATTAAAACGAAACACATTCATGATTGTGTTCGGCAAAGTACAAAATTTAGAAACACACATAACTGCTATGAAAAGAAATATATGTATGTGTTTGTTGGTCTGAGCTGTGTTTGTTTACATATATGTTCGAATTTTTTATTCAATGTGTGTTTTTTTCTGAACTCTGTGAAAAACGCAACATGATCTAAAGGCTTACAGACACTGTCCAAGAATTCAAACACGACTTTGGATCCAAATGGCATTTTCGATCTATCTGCGTTTACACCTTTGGCGCCGCAGTAAGTATCGAACTGGTATAAATAACCACAGTTACTCGTCATCATCCAATTTTTGAAGCCAAATCTTACTGGCTTACGTCTGGTAAATTGTTTGGAAGAGTGGCTACCGAAGTAACGTACCACTTATTTATCAACTGACAGCTTCTCATGCATGTAACCATACTGACAAACATTATTTCACAGTAGTTTTGGTAGGGGTCTCACTTATCAGCCTTGAATCTGTTCCGCGATATATTTTCGGTAACAATTGGGGTACGAGTGTCCTCACAAATCTGCCAACACATATTTTCTCTTGGCATAGAATATCCACTCTAAAGCTAAATACCCATGAAAATTTTCACATCTTCTGCGATGAAGGAGAAAGTGTGCTCGTTAGCTAGCGACGCATTAATACAAGTTTGCTCAACGATTAAATTAACTGCTTTTGCATCAAACAACTGGCGATTTCCCATCCAAGTCTGATATCGTATTGAGCTCATTTGATTTAGGCAATTGAAATCGCATGGTCTTTTTGTCCAATTATTATACCCTATACCACTATGTGGTTTGGGTATAATGACTTTGTGCTGCTGTTTGTAACAACCAAAAATATTTGACCTAGACCCATCTTTAATTATACCGATCGAATCAGAATCACTTTCTGAGTTGATTTAACAATGTCCGTCCGTCCGTCCGTCCGTCCGTCCGTCTGTGTGTCCATGTAAAGCTTGTAATCAAACTGCAGGTCGCAAATATGAATATATTTTGATCAAATTTGGTACATAAGCTTTTATCGACCAAGGGATGAACGCTATTGAAATTGGTGAGAATCGGTCCATGTTCAGACCTAGCCCCCATACAAATTACCCATATGAAATCGACATAAATTGCCATAAGATCCAAATTGTCATATAGATCTTACTCAAATTGGGTTTGTATGCGTTCATTACATCCACTAATGAGTAGTTCAAAAATGATCCCTTTGACCCCATATAGAGCTGCTTCCCGATCTTCAGTTAAATCTATTAAAAAACAAAAATATTGCACTGATTCTTCTCAAATTTTGTTTGTACATATTTTTGCAAAATACAAGAGACTTTACCAAATATGATCAGGATCGGTCCATTTTTGGACCTAGCCCCTTTATAGATATAGCATCCGATATGAACTTTTTTATATCTGCAGCCAAAAAAATTAATAAAAATCCCACTCAAATTTGGTTTTTGCTTATTTTCTATGTCCAGTTGGTTGGGCCTAAGAGATAGGGTTTCTACACGCATGGTATAGGGTATCGTATAGTCGGTCTAGACCGACTATAATTTTCTTACTTGTTAGTTTTTAAACTTGATTTTGAGGATATTATTGTCTGCCGCAACTGCTCAAGTGGAATATCATCTTCGCTATAACTGCCACAAAATACTTCTATTTCACCTGATACATCTTTTGACATGCGATCAATAACAATATCTTCAGCAGCACCTTCCTCTCCATCTGTATTACAATCGGGATCTGATAGAATAATCACTATATCAAAATTTTATTGATCATCGTTTTTCAAAAAATCAAGAACACTGTTAAAGTTTTCCATAAAAATTTGACATCTGTTGAGCCATAGTACTCAATTGGGTACACCGATTTTTCACTTAACGTTGTGCAAAATAATTTTTTTTCCTGCAAATTTTTATAAAATTTACACACACTCACTTTACTTCACAAAACTATAAAAACTGTTGCTTGCATACTACAAAATTTACTCTACGCAGCCCAGTTGTTACAGACCTAGCTAATATTCACAAAAGTTATACAGCATTATAAAAGCAGGACAAAATACAAAGTAACGGATTATAATTTTACATTTTTTATGTAAAATTGTTTAAATCTCTTGTTATAAAATTTGTGCGTTTTTAAATATTGCCTTTTTTCTGTACTCAAACAGGTACAATGGCGGGGAATGTGTTAAGCTTGCGCAACAGAAAACAAATTATTCAGTTAAATTTAGTAATCGGTTGGCGTTGGTAGTAAAATTGTGTGATAATTAAATCTAAATAACATTCTTTTTATTAGCATCTTATGCATCTTATGGATATCAGTTTTTTAAGTTAAGAACAATTAATTACCGTTATTTAAATTCTATCACATCAAAAAAACTTAAAAGGACTTTGAATAAGGAAAACAGAGCATTCAAGAAAGAATAGAAAATGCAGTATTATCTAATTTTTATAAAAGATAAAATGATTTGTTCGTTATGGAATTCTGTACATAATCAAAACAGACTCGTTATGGCAACCGAATTTGTTGTCAACCGAATTTTGGTAGTCCTGTATACTATCACATCGATGCGTTACAAACGGAATGACAATCTGATATATGCACTCTGCACAGTGGAAGGTATAAAAATATGGGTCCTTTAGTTTTGTTTCTTCTATCATATGTCCAAGTTCAAGCGCTTGTGAAAACTTTCCCTTGTAAGTGGAAATTCGCCATTTAAAAATTGTGCTGCCTTATGATAGAAAATTTGTAAGGGATTTTGACTTAGTGCAAATCTATTTCGTTTGAAATAGTGAACCATCAATGACTACGGCCGTCTTATTATCTAGTTTAATCGATTGATTTACATTTACAATGCTGTAGCCGCACTTTCACCTGATTCCATTTCTTATGGAAAAGTGGAAGCACTAGATATATAAAGAATCTTCAATAATAAATAGTTACGATGAGAAAATACATAAATGCAAACAACAATATTTTAGCAATAAATTTCTTTTAATTATATATTATTTTAGTAATAATACTAACACCAACACTATGATCATCATTTGATCGTAAATACTATTTTTATTTCAATTTTGTTCTCTTCCTCACTTAAATACAGTGTTTGACAGAAGTATGTCTACAAACTACAACATACAGAAAGAAGAAGACCAACAAAATAAACGTAAACGACATCATAATGCATCACAAAAATACTTGTGATGTGTTTTATGTGATTTTCGTGAGTTAAATGTATTTTGCATGATTTTCAACTGCAACTGACAGGTAACAATTTTTTGTTGCAAACATCGCGTATGTCGGGTTAGCCGCTATCGCAAAAAAAAAAACACAAAAAAAAGGAAAAAAAAACAAATAAACGTTGAACATTTTCCTATTTTCGTTTGTGTACAAAAGAAAATCTATGATTGTTGTTAAGTTCAGTTTTTATGTCTATTAAAGATTCGTTAACCGAAACAGACTAATGACTTTTTTGTTAGTAGAATTTTATTATTATAGTTGTTGTTTTAGTACATATTTAGATCTACAACACGGTAGACAAAATGTTCCAAATTCATTGAATAGTAAACACATACATACGAGTGCACTTGCATTTAAAGAAAAAATGTACAACTACTTAAACCGAGATTGCATTCTGTGAACAATTTTCGGCTAAAAGGACAGTGGCGGTGTAAGTTTTTTAACTTTTAAATTCATCTGGATTGATTAGGTTTTGTTAATATAAAAATTTTAAGTTTTTTCTCCAAACAAAAACAAGTAAGAAAATTATAGTCGGTCTAGACCGACTATACGATAGCCTATACCATGCGTTTAGAAACCCTATCTCTTATGCCCAACTAACTGGACATAGAAAATAAGCAAAAACCAAATTTGAGTGGGATTTTTATTAATTTTTTTGGATGCAGATATGAAAAAGTTCATATCGGATGCTATATCCATATGGGGACTAGATCCAAAAATGGACCGATCCTGATCATGTTTGGTAAAGTCTCTTGTATTTTGCAAAAATATATACAAACAAAATTTGAGAAGAATCAGTGCAATATTTTTGTTTTTTAACAGATTTAAATGAAGATCGGGAAGCAGCTCTATATGGGGCTAAAGGGATCATTTTTGGACTACTCATGGATGGATGTAATGAACGCATACAAACCCAATTTGAGTAAGATCTATATGACAATTTGGATCTTATGGCAATTTATGTCGATTTCATAGGGGTAATTTGTATGGGGGCTAGGTCTGAACATGGACCGATTCTCACCAATTTCAATAGCGTTCATTCCATGGCCGATAAAAGCTTATATACCAAATTTCATCAAAATATGTTCATATTTGCGACCTGCAGTTTGATTACAAGGTTTACATGGACACACAGACGGACGAACGGACGGACGGACGGACATTGTTAAATCAACTCAGAACGTGATTCTGATTCGATCGGTATAATTAGAGATGGGTCTAGGTCAAATATTTTTGGTTGTTACAAACAGCAGCACAAAGTCATTATACCCAAACCACATAGTGGTATAGGGTATAATGATAAAGTGGTTTTGATTAAACAAATTTGTTTGAAAACCTCTTTATTACAATTTTTCAGAGGGGTGGATCCCTCTAAAAATAGTTTCAACTCCATATCTATTGCTGAAATTTTCATAGTACGACATCAAGTCCAAAGTTAAACATATATGAATATATTTATAATGGAAATAAGTCAATATATCAGGTGTTCAAATAAGTTTCCGCCGTTTGATTATAGACTGCGCCATCAGCGGGTTATGTTAAAATTATCAGATGTAAAACTTCAGGTCGGATAAAATAAAATATTAGCAAATTTTTTATCAGAATCGCATATTTTTTCCGCACGAAAATGTAAAGTTTAGAGCCGACTAAGTGAAATTTCCGGGAACTTTATATTTATATCTTCAATTTGAAGGCTTCTGACGCTGAGGCATTTCCAAAGCTTGTTAAGGCTATTCCAAAATTCATACAATATTTTAATTAGCCGCCATTTGATCATTACACGCAAGAAAAACGCATTGTCATTATTGAAAAATATTTAAAAAATAATTAAAGTTTGACAGATGCAGTTCGAAAATTTCATACAAAATTTAATCAGAACATTGATCTAACTTCGTTAACTGCGAAGAGAGTAATTGCAAAAATTCATTAAGACTGTTGATGCTAAACATACTGGTTGTCAATGTCATTACGGAGTCGTGGATAAGAATTTCAAATTTCAGGAAGCTCTCTGCAGCGTATAGTCACTGAAGATTTGAGTCTCCCCGCTTATAAAGTTAAATTGACACAAGATCTGAAGCCCAATGATGATGCACAGTAAAGAGAATTCGTTTCGGATTATTGAACATCGACAAGCAGATGCTGATTTTTCGAACAAAAACGTTTTAAGCGACGAAACATATTTTCTCTTTGATAGCTTCAATAACCGTCAAAATTGCGTCATTTGGTGCTCAGGAAATAAACATGTGTTTATCGAAAAACAAATACATACACAACGTGTCACTGTTTGGTGCCGATTTTGGGCTGGAGGCATAAGTAGACTTCTTCGGATTCGAGGCTGGTCAAGTAGTGACTGTTACTGGTGCTCGATATCGCGAAATCCTGGTATCATGTCAGTTCTTTCTTGAGTGATATTGATGTGGACGACTTGTAGTTTCAATATCATAGAGCCTCTGAAACGATTCAGTTACTGCATGAGTCAATATCTGGTCTTATACTCTCTCAATTGGGTGCTCAGAATTATCCCCCTAGATTCTTTGATTAAACATTATTAGATTTCTGTTTATGAGGTTATTTGAAGTCGTTAGAGGAGGAAATTCAACGCTGTATCAATGAAATTCAGCCATATTTATACAAAACGATCATGTAAAATTTTGACAAAAGAGTGCGTATGTGCCAGCATAGCCGTGGAGGTCTTTTACTCGATGTATTGTTCCATACATAACCCTATCCTGTGAACTTTATGCTCAATAAAAATATATCGATGAAAAGAAAAAGAACTGTGTTTTCCGTTTAATTCAATTCTTTTTGCTAATTCTGGGACAGCCTCTAGAATCATACGGTGAGGCTGCTTTATGTGAGAAAAGATATCGTGAGGGGTTTCAAAATTTTAAAAACGGTGAATTTGACATCGAAGACAGAAACTTAGCTCATGACCGAACGTGTACGAAGACGCAGATTTGAAAGCAAGAAAGAAGCAAATTCATGCTGCTTGCCAGTCATAAACGAAGAGTTTTCTATACCATGATGAAAAATGGATCCACTATGATAACCCATACAGGAAGAAGTCATCGAAATCACATGGCCCTACTTCAAAATCTATAGCTAAGCCAAATTTTCATGGGAAAAACTCTTGTATATGTGGTGTAAGCACCTTCAAATCATTTATTGTGAGATCCTCAAACCGAACGAAACCATTACTGGGTCGGTCTACCGAACTGAATTGATGAGATTGAGTCTAACACTCGAGGAAAAGCATGCCTAATACTACTCTACACATGACAAAGTTGTTCTTGTTCACTTGTTGTGGAGCCGCGGTGAAATTAATAATGAAAAATATGCCTGGAGGATCATGTCTTCCACAGTGCACAAAATTTTGTATCATGGGGAAAATATCATTCAACACAATATACTACCGATCGGACATATATCAGAAGAGCCACAGTAGAAACGAAACAAAGACTACAATTTCTTTTGTGATCACAACACAAAAAAAATTGTCTAGATGTTTTGCTAACATTTTTTCTGTGTTCATCAGATCCATGTTTGTTCAATATTCGAGCAATGTGAAGACGCCATAAAACTTCTCGAAGAAGAACAGCATCGTAATGTTCAAGATATTTTTACTAAAATTGTTTAATTTATAAATAATATTATGTAAGTATATCAATATTTAAATTAACGAAATAAATTAACTAAAATAAATAAATAAATTTTTACTAAAAGGGTGCTTGCAGAAAAGTTGCTAATACCAACAAAAGTAGTTTACGGAACATCAATGAGCTGATTGTTAGCAATAAAATTAAGCAAATATTTTGCTAACCCTTAGTTGATTAGATATGAAAATTTATTAAGAACGGATAAGGTTTTAAAACGTTTTTTTGCACTTTTTTGCTGAATGTACAACACGTCGAAGTCCGTGAACATCATTACTCAAAATATACTTGACCGATTCTTTTGAAATTTTACACACTATATCTACACCAAAATCGCCAGGTAACCACGAAGAGTTTTTTTATGTTCCACTTTCTTCCCCATTTTTTAACAACAAATTTACCGAAATTTTATAGCAAAAATCGTGTTTTTCACTTCAAAATGCGGCCAAGAATAAAAAAACAAATTTTTTAAACTCTTCGTGATTACCTCAAGAAACATGTCACATTTTAAACGCATTTCCATTTTTATACCCTCCACACTTTAGTGGCAGAGGTTTGTCATTACGTTTGTAACGCATCGAAATATATTCTGGAAACCTCAAAACCATATATATTCTTGATCATTATAACAAGGGACGTTGATTTAGCGATGACCGTCTGTCCGTCTGTCCGTCTGTCTGTGGAAATCACGATCACGCCGTCAATATTTAAGCTAGACCGTTCGTTGCACAAAATCGTTTACTAACATCCCGAAGAAATTGCTGTTAAAAATTGTCAAAATCGGTCAAAGGGGTCACGAGTTATGAATGAAACTTTGAAAAAATAAAATTTTTCAGTGTGTTTGTTGCTTTTCGTAAGATATGTTGTATATGGTGTAATTCTTCGTATTGTCATTACAGTTGTATGTATATTAATACTGCACATTAGGGTGGAGCGAAATTTTTTTTTCTTCGAATTTTGTTTCTCCTGTACTATGAATCGATGCTCCATAGCCTTAAACATACCGGAAAAATATTTTAGCTTCCTAGGTCAAGGTCTTAAGGTGGCGCAGAGGACTTCAATTTTTGAACTAGACCGTTTATTGAAATAAAAGTAATTTGGTATAAAACAGTTTTATATGAAGTTAATTCAAGTTGTTACAGTCTTTTATTTATTCACATAAAATACAATTAATATAAATAAGTAAGTATAATAAAAAATATAATTTATTTTGCTATCCATTATCAGTCTCATTGTTGGAAGAATTGAAATTTGGTCTCAAACAATACAATATCTTGCCTAGCTTTAATTCTGGAGCGAAGGAACCCATCTCTTGCTTCTGATCCACAGACAGCAATTGAAGCTTCAGTGACGAGCTTGACACACCTTTCTACTGCTTGAGTATGGCAAGGAAATTTTTCAAATTCAAGAAAGTTATTTTACAAACAGATCAACTTTGAAATATCTGCATTAGTATATTTCATGGTTATTGGAAGTTCTGTTACATTCACATTCACCCAATCTATCAAATCATAGTAATTTGTCGCATTTACTTGAAGCTCTGGAAGACGACACTCGCGAACTTTCTCTATGCTAGTTCCTTTTCTGGCTTCTAACACTCTTCGAAGAGTCAATTCCCGTATTTGTAATACATCATCGTCGCATAGCCAACCAAATATTTTCTGGGTGTGCAAAGTACGAATTTCTTTGTATAGCTTCTAAAACAATACTTTTAAGGTCATCTGTTAAATATAAACTTAAACATGAACTGGACCGTATTTACTAGATGGCCTTGACTTTATGTCAAACTAAGTTGGTGCGTACACTTTCATAATGAAAAGCGCTAGGTGCTTTAGGTTATCTTGTGGTTTAGCCGTACCAATATACAAACGAAGAATCCTATTAGCGCAAGTTAACCATCGAGAGTGTGCTAATTTTCCTGGGTCTCTACTAGCCAAACTTTGTGAAACTAAGCCAGCCGAAATGGCGGAATATATTTCGTGTAGGTATTTTTGATCACTGCTTGACAAATTAATATTAACTTTTTGCAATTCTGTGGGAATCGCTTCAAAAGCTTCTGGTTTAAAATCAAGGCACTTGTAGAGTTTTCTTCCTATACTGCCGGAAAAGCTATTAGGACCTGTAATGGTTCTATCGAGACTTAAAAACAAATGGCGCAGTGGTAATTCATTTGCATGCAATAAACACACAAACCATTGTAAAGGTCGTTTCAGATATTTTTCTAATAAAGCAATTACTCCAGTTTTATGTGCCGTATTGACAGCCGTTCCATCACATCGAATTACCACCAAAGATGAATGAAACTCAAACTTTTGTTCTATAAAGCCAACAATATTCTTCTGAATATTAGCTGCTTTTCCTGTATCTATCGATAAATGACGTATATACTCAGAATTTGGCTTAGATATCATTGAAATATGTTCCTCAGTAATAGTCTTCGGATGTGACTTATTTTCAGCAGAAGTCAAAACTAAAGTTTTATCTTTACGACCGTCAAAATAAGTAAGAACAACAATTAGCTTTGTTTTGAATTTTTATTTAACAAGTAACACTTTAACTTTCTTATGAAGAAACACTTTTTCGTTCTTATGAAGAAATAGTTGCAAAATAGCATTAAGACAAAGGGATTCCCCTACTACGTTTTACGCACATATAAATCTAAGTGTTGCTAATACTTTCTACAGTGGCGGAAAATAACGATTTTTAAATGGTACTAAACTACAACTTAAAAAGTACATAGTAGTAATACTGTGTATGTTTTTCAAACTTCAGCCTTCGTGCGCCACCTCCAACTAAAGTCGTAAGGATTTGATATTTTGCATGAATTAAGCTTTTTTATAAGGTCATCGATTAACAATACAGGAGATTTAAAAAAACAAAAAAAAATTTTTTTGGTCATTGTCACTCCACCCTACTGCACATGTCACAATGGCCTAATCAATTAAAAATTAAGAGAAGTTAAATATAAAAATTAAATGTTAAAAATTAAAAAATGGAAAATGGAAAATGAAAAATGAAAAATGGAAAATTGAAAATTAAAAGTGGAAAATGGAAAATGGAAAATGGAAAATGAAAAACGAAAAATGAAAAATGGAAAATGAAAATTGAAATATGAAAAATGGAAAATTAAAAATTGAAAATTAAAAGTGAAACATGAAAAATTAAAAATGAAAAATGGAAAATGAAAAATGAAAAATGGAAAATGAAAAATGAAAAATGAAAAATGAAAAATGAAAAATGAAAAATGAAAAATGAAAAATGAAAAATGAAAAATGGAAATGGAAATGGAAAATGGAAAATGGAAAGTGGAAAATGAAAAATTGAAAATGAAAAATTAAAAAAATGAAAAATTAAAATAGAAGAATGAAAAATGGAAAATGAAAAATGGGAAATGGAAAATGAAAATGGAAAACGAAAAATGGAAATTGGCCAACAAGAAAACCAATTAACTTTAAATTTAATTGGTATTCGGATTTAATGTTTCAGTATCGGCAACAGTTTCAAAGTGGTAGCCATACCTAATATTGGGTGAAGGGTATCAAAAATTCGGCACAGCCGAATTTAACACTCCTACTTGTTTTTTTTCACATGATCCGGTAAGGAGTTATGATGTTCACCGCAAAACAACTTTTTGTCGAAACTCCTCAAAGATTCTTCAAATGTTGTACTATAACGTGTATATGAAATTAATAATCCAATATTATTAATATCTTTAAAAATAATTATGAAAATACGCCGTTTTTCGCTTTTAAAACCTTAACCCTCCCCCCCTTAAATGAAATCCAGCACATTTTTTGCTGTATCTTAATATAATAAAGAAAAACTAAAAAAATTATTGAAAAGTCTGATATTGTTAAAAAATAATGAAATATTTTATTATTTAAAAACGCATTTTCAGCAAAAAAAAATATGCTCCAAAAAAGATGGGGAAAAGTTATGGCAAGCGTTTTTTCACAACCAATGAGAAATTATTCATTTAAAAAAAACGGTGGACTCTTATATATACACCTGATATTTTTTGGGCTGCCATATCAAAAAACGTTAAATTATTCCCCCCATCTGTGACAGTCCATATGAATTGGCCGATAATTGATATTTAGATCGTCAGATCGAAAACAAAGCGCCATAGAGCAAAATGGATGAATTTTTGACCCTCTTTGAAATGCCCCATCCAAATTGTGGACTAACTGTTTCTCTGGTTGCCAGATCGAAAAACGTAAAATTTCGTCGGGAACATAAAATCGCATATATCCCGAAAACTAAGCGTTGTAGAGGAAAATACTATAGAAAACATATTCGAAAACAACAACTACTACAACAATAATATTTAGTATTTTCGTAGTGGGTATAAATATCCTAACTTGCCATGCGGCGCTTGGAGTAATGAGATAGGTCCTTTGCCCTTTATATGTTGCTTAGGCTGGGATAATTGATACTTTTTCCAGGAAAAATAAACAATTTTATTAAAATGCCTTCTACCCTGTTTTCCCCGATACAACTTACATTCATAATTTTCGATGCAGAAAATTCGAACGTTTTAAAAATCCAATTTTTTACAACAAAGTCACATCCATATTTCTATTCTCTCAACCAAATTTCTAATGTCAATATCGAATAATTAATATTTGGTTTTCACAGCAAAAATAATTTAAAATCGTTAACAAAAAATAGCCTTACCAAAATCTCTGGGATTTATTTGCCTGGAGGAACCAAAAATGACCCCAGCAAATGAGGTATTAAAGGTATACAGGTATTCAGGAGATTTTGAATGGCTAATTAAATATTAATTAAAATATATTTGCAACTTTGCGGTCATTATTGGGGTGTAGGGTATTAATAGGGCTAGTTCCCTGTTGAAGTCAATTATGATATTTAGCAATATTCCTATTAAGGAAATCAGAACCAATTTTATGATCTCTAAATTTTTGTCATTTAAAAAAAAACTTTTAACGCAGCATTTGTGAAGTTTCTTTAGAGAAGCAGCGAGATTTTCATCAAAGATTTCGATTTATATGACCACCCCTGCTTTAATTTTTTTTTTTTTGCACTTGCAACCAATTTTTCCCAAGATTTGTCTATTTTGCTCTTTGTGGAATGCTCACGTTTTTATTATATTTTTGCTACAATTTTAGTGTTTTGTTACAACAGACAATTTTTGAGACGATCGCTTAAATAAAAACTAAAACAACAAACAGGTGCCGTTTAATGAAACGAGAAAAGAAAAAAAACAACAAGGAATTTCTCTACAAAACTTAACAAAAGTCGTTGCCTGAATGTTCATGCAGTAATGAATCCTCTTGTGGCATCCAATTTAGATTTATGACTATGTACCATCGATATTTAATGCGTGATCATGTAGCAAGTACTTACAAGCACATTTAATTGCAACATTTACAAAAAAAAACAATTTTAGTTAAAGATTAGTTTTGTAAAGTATGTAATTTCAATTCAGAGATATCGAAATATTAAAATGTTTTCGGACTACAAATCATATCCTTGGTTTTGGGGCAAACTACATTGTTGCAATACTTTAAATGATTGGTGAATATTTATTTTACTTCAGAGATCAGCTGAAGAAATTACAAATAAAAGCACTTATTTTGTAGTGTAAAAACTATACAAATTATAGATTACATTCTTGACAAAAAATCCAATTTTATATGAAAAATTTAAAAAAATTCATATAAATTCTCTTTTTCCCAAAATAATTAAGATGCAGCAAAGAGGGCTTTAATTTGAGATCACCCATTATTTTTTACAAAAAAAAAAATTATATAAAAATTTTTAAAAAATTCCAAAAATAATAAAAATTAATTTTTCTCCAAAACTAAGGAAGATGTAGCAAAGAAGGTTTTAGTTTATCACTTATATTTTTCATAAAAAATGGAATTTTCTCGAAAACTAAGCAATATATAGCAAAAAGGGCTTTAATTTGGCATCCTATATATTTTTCATCAAAAACCAAATTTTATATGCAAAACTTAAACAAATCATAAAAATGGGTTTTTCTCGAATATTATGCACACTAGAACAAAAAGGGCCTTAATCCCTAACATATTTCACCAAAAATCCAAATTTAAGAAAATAAAATAATGAGTTTTCTCGAAAACTAAGCAAGATACAGAAAAAAGCTTTAATATGGGATCATCTATATTTTTCATCATACATCTAATTTTACATGAAAAATGACAAAACACGAACATGAATTTTTTCTCAAACACTAAGCCAGCTAGAGCAAAAAGGGCTTTAATTTGGTATCATCGATATCTTTTTTTACCAAAAATGCAACTTCATCTAGAAACTTAAAAAAGAAATCATAAAAATGCTTTTGTTTATTTACTTTTTTTAGAAAAGATAATTTTTAAGGAAAAAATAAATTTTTAAGAATAAATAAAATAATTTTTTTAAGAAAAAATACTTTTTTAACAAAAAATAATTTTTTAATAAAAGGTTATGTTTTAAGAAAAATTATATTTTCATATTAAGAAAAGCTACTTTTTAAGGAAATATACTTTTTATACCCTATACCACTATGTGGTTTGGGTATAATGACTTCGTGCTGCTGTTTGTAACAACCAAAAATATTTGAACTAGACCCATCTTTAATTATACTGATCGAATCAGAATCACTTTCTGAGTTGATTTAACAATGTCCGTCCGTCCGTCTGTGTGTCCATGTAAAGCTTGTAATCAAACTGCAGGTCGCAAATATGAATATATTTTGACGAAATTAGGAATATAAGGTTTTATCGGCCATGGGATGAACGCTATTGAAATTGGTGAGAATCGGTCCATGTTCAGACCTAGCCCCCATACAAATTACCCCTATGAAATCGACATAAATTGCCATAAGATCCAAATTGTCATATAGATCTTACTCAAATTGGGTTTTGTATGCGTTCATTACGTCCATTAATGAGTGGTCCAAAAATTGTCCCTTTGGCCCCATATAGAGCTGCTTCCCGATCTTCACTTAAATCTATTAAAAAACAAAAATATTGCATTGATTCTTCTCAGATTTTGTTTGTATATATTTTTGCAAAATACAAGAGACTTTACCAAACATGATCAGGATCGGTCCATTTTCGGACCTAGTCCCCATATAGATATAGCATCCGATATGAATTTTTTCATATCTGCAGCCAAAAAAATTAATAAAAATCAGACTCAAATTTGGTTTTTGCTTATTTTCTATGTCCAGTTAGTTGGGCCTAAGAGATAGGAATTGGTATAGGGTATCGTATAGTCGGTCTAGACCGACTATAATTTTCTTACTTGTTTAAATATACTTTTTACGAAAAGATAATTTTTTAACAAAAGATAGTTTTTTAAGATCCTTTTAGAAAAGGTACTCTTTTAGAAAAGGTACTCCTTCATAAAAGGTACTTGTTTAAGAAAATGTTCTTTCTTCAAGAAGATTTATTTTTTAATTACGAAAATTTACCTTTTTAAGAAAATATACTTTTTTAAGAAACAATAGTTTTTTAAGAAAATGTATAAGAAAAGGTACGTTTTGAAGAAGAGGTATTTTTTAAGAAATTGTACTTTTTTAGAAAAAGCATTTTTTTAAATTATAAAAATTTACTTTTTACGAAAGGAACTTTTTTAATGTGTTAAAGAAAATGTACATATTTAGAAATGGTACTTTTTTCAGAAAATTTACTTTTTAAGAAAAGATACTTTTTTAAGAACAGCTACTTGTTTATGAAAATGTAGACTTTTTAAGAAAAGAGTGCTTGTTTAAGAAAAGGTACTTGTTTAAGAAAAGGTTATGTTTTAAGATGTACTTTTTTAAGGAAATATACTTTTTTTATAAAAGGTATTTTTTTTTATAAAAATGTATTTTCTTAAGAAAATGTACTTTTTTAAAGAAAACGCTTTTAAGAAAACGCAATTTCTTAAGAAATAATAATTATATAAGGAAATAGTTTTTTAAGAAAATGTATCTAATAAATACCTTTTCAAGACAAAGTGCTTTTTTAACAAAAATGTGATTTTTTAAGACAAATACACTTGTAATAAAATACACCATGTAACAAAAAAAAAACCTTTTGTACCATTTTTTAAGAAAAAGTGCATGTAAAATTTATTCGATGCCAGTAATGTATAGCCGTATGCGTGATAATTTTATGAAAGTAACTATTAATCATACGGTGTTACCTAATAATTAAGCGGATCAGAGATGAAAAATAAATTTCGGATTGTACACATAAACCACTTCAATAAACCACGAAAAAATTTTATTCCTATATAGATGTTTTGCATTTACTTTTCTATTCAAATCAAAATAGTACAAATTATTACTAATTGACTCTGTGCTTACCATAATACACTGGATATATCTTTCAAGTCATATTTTATATTAACTTAAACACACAACTAATCACACTCTATTTTCACAAATAAATTAAGGTCATAAAATGGCCCTGTTTTTTTTGCATGTCCTTTACTTAAGCTGATATATTGATTATGCAAGCTCTTGGTTAAGTTACAAACAAATTCACATCAACTATACTCAAATTACCTTGACTTTTTCTCGAGAAGGCCCATATTTCACATTAAATTCAATATGACCAACTTCATTAATAACCATCATCTGTTTGCGCAATTACAAAAACTCCCGATGAATAGATATTTTACTAACCTAAAAACAACATAAAAAATATAAACGAAGTTGTCTTTGTCCAAAAACATGTTTGTTGCTTAAGTCTTTTGTATTTAAATTTTTTAAATAATTTCAATAAATTACTGCAAAAAAATTGGTTAAACATTTTAAATTTATATCGAAAATACATTGAATAGCTTTCGATAGCTTTTTCCTAACTCAGTTAATTATATATATATATATGTCCTTTATTTAATTAGATATAATATAAATACAAATTGTACATAAAGTACTTAAATAAAAAGTTCACGAAGAACATAGGGCGTCAACAAATTTTCTCCATCTGATTCGATCTCTGGCAAGTAGCTTAATTTCGTTCCATGTTTTTTGGACTGATTCGTGTTTATTTCGTATGCACCGGATCCATGTATGACGTGGTCGGCCTGGATGTCGTTGACCTTGGGGGGTTCCACTCAAGTGCAGCTCTCGCAATATCATTTGCTGGTCGCCTGAGAATATGGCCGATCCATGTCCATTTACGTTTCTTAATATCAAATTCGATGGGACAACAATCTGCCAGATTCCAAAGGGCTTCATTTGATACCCAATTAGGCCAGTATATACGTAAAATCTGTCTCAGACACCGATTGACGAAAGTTTGTATTTTCTTCTTGGCCAGTTTTGTAAGGCTCCATGTAGTGCAACCATACAGCAGAACAGATTTTACGCTACAGTTGAATATACGTAACTTAGTTTTCTGGGATATGTTGTTAGCGCGCCAAATTTTGTGCAGTTTTAGGAACGCAACACGGGCCTTGTTGATTCGGTCACCAATATCGGCTACAGAGCCACCGTCTTTTGCGATTTTACAACCGAGATAGTTGAAAGATTCTACATCTTCCATTACGGTACCATCAACAATAAGGGGGTGATGAAATATTGGTACCGATACGCATCAGCTTTGATTTTTTAAAGTTGATTCTCAATCCTACTTGTTTGGCGTTGTCGGAGAGTCTCTTTATCTTAGTTTCAATATCTGCAAAGCGCTGGGCCATTAGACAAATGTCGTCTGCGTAATCTATATCATTTGGGCATTCCATCATATTCCATCGAATACCGGTAGGGGCCTCACTATTTGTCTTTTCCATTACACAGTCTAAAAGAAGAATGAATAGTGTGGGAGACAGGACACAGCCTTGCCTTACGCCTGTAACGGTTGTGTATGGTTGGCTTTCCTTTCCGTTAAATCGGACCTTGCACTCTGCGTCTTTGTACAGCTCGCGTATTAGAGTGACAATTTTTTCAGGTATACCTTTACCAATTAATGCAGACCACAAAGAATTTCGGGATATTGTGTCGGAAGCACGTTCAAAATCTACGAAAAGTAGGTATAGGGGTATGTTATACTCTGCCGATTGCTCAATAATAATGCGTAGAGTATTGACGTGATCAACACAAGATCGTCCAGGCCGAAAGCCAGCTTGTTCATTACGAATAGTTTGTTCTACCACTGGTGAAATTCGCTATAGTAGTAGAGTTGCCATCACTTTCTCTATAGCGTTTAGCACGGTAATACCGCGCCAGTTTTTACACTGAGTAAGATCACCCTTTTTAGGGATTGTGACTACTACACCCTCTTTGCAATCTGCAGGAAATTGATTGTTGATCCATGCACGTCTTATCAGTGGAGTCAGAACTTCAGCTAATGTATCAGCACCATATTTTAATAGCTCGGCGGGTATGTTGTCGGGACCAGGCGATTTACAATTTTTCAGCTGTTTTAATGCCGCTGCAACTTCGGAACATGACGGGGGATCAGTAGAAATATCCCTTCTTGGGTTGCGCCATAAAGAACACGTTTCCGGATCAGCCTGGTTGTAGTTGTTATTTTCAGTTGATGCCTGTGATGAGAAGTGTTCGCGCCACCGTCCTAGTTGTTGATCTGTGGTGGTTAGCTCTGTGCCATCACTTGATTTAAGAGACATAGTGCCTCGTATATTATTGCCACTCATCTGCTTAATGGCAGAGTAAACTGCACGCAGATTACCTGTGTTGGACGCTTTTTGGGCTGTTCTGCTATACCATTAAAGTATTTTCCTCGATCAGCACGTACCATATAATTTACTTTTCGAGAAGACTGGCGGTATTCTAGTTTAGCTTGTTCTTTCGCAGCATTTGTTTTGGCTTGCAATCGTGCTTTACGAAGACGTTTTCGATTTTCAATCTCATCCCAGGATTTAGAGCTAATCCACGGTTTAATTTTGTTTAGTTTTACTCCAAGAGTTGACTTTGCCGTATCTTTGCAGGCTGTAACTACGTCTGACCACGTGTGTTGCTCGTTGTTTATAAGGCTGGATCTTAACCTTTGGTTATATACCCCTGATACGATTGAATCATGGAATCGAGCTGTGTTGTATTTATCGACCTTTTCTAACGCTCTGTTAACTGCCGCAGGTCGGAGACGAAAAACAGTTACGAGTAGGGAGTGATCGCTGGCAACGTCGGCTCCTTGTCTAGCTCTTACATCCATAAGTGAGCCCAAGAAAAGTCGACTAACAATTATATGGTCAATTTGATTGAGAGTTTGACCGTCTGGTGATTCCCAGGTATATTTATGAATATTTTTGTGTGGGAATTTCGTTCCACCAATAAAGAGACGGTTTCGGGTGCAGAAATCAACTAATCTGTCACCATTATTGTTCCGTGAGGGTTCCAGGCCATGCTTGCCCATAACCGCTTGTAGGCTCTCGTTGTCGTTTCCTACTTTGGCATTGAAGTCACCCATAAATATCTTAATAGCCCCTGCAGGCAAAGAACTAATCACGTAATCCAGTTGGCCATAAAAATCATCCTTAGCCCTATCATCGTCCGGGTCGGTTGGTGCGTAACATTGCACAATAGATATTTTGCGAAATTTGCTGTTGAATCGTGCAGTAACTATACGTTCTGAGATTGCCCGGTGTTCTAATAGTGCATTCCTGGCCTTTGGTGACAGCAACAAACCGACGCCGTTTATCCTGTAGGTGGTGTTACAGGAGTAAATAAAGTGGTAACCAGAAGGCAGCTGCCTTGTGCCGTTGTTTAGCCATCGAACTTCACTTAAACCCAGAATATCTAGTTTGTAGGACACCATTTCCTTTCGAACTTGCTCGAGTCTCGATGTTTCGGAGAGAGTTCTAACATTCCATGTACCAATCATAAACCGTTGTTTGAAGCCAATAGTCGTCATCGTGGGGGGATCATTATTTAAATTTAAATTTATTGACGTTTCTGTAATCATTTGAATTTAAGAAGATTGACTGATTAGGCCAAAGCTTCCGATCCTAGAGTTAGGGCTGCCAACGCCGCTAGGCCGGTTTAAATACAGTTGAGTTTCAGTGACTTAGTATTAACGGTTGTCACCTAGTTTCCTGAGACGCATCGGCATTAGCCTGCACTCAGGATACTCAGTCCTGCACGCCTTCTCAACTTTAGCTGCCATCAGACGGGTGCCTGAAAGACATTACCAGGGAACACTTGGTCTAAGACCGGAAGTTGTGAGATGCTTGGGACTTTCGGACAAAGGAATCGCTTCTTGCTACCCCCAAGTGGATAGCAGACAGAGAGCTTTCAACCTCTGCGAAACACCCCGTTCCTCAGTTAATTACTTTAACTTATACTTTCAACGGCTGACTAAGTAATGTGTATTTTTTTCATCAAATTTTCTTTAAGAAATTTAAATAAAATATTTTCTTCAAGATATCTTAACAAAAGCATTCCGCCGCTCAATTGCATTAACTTGAGATGATAATATTAATTATATTATTGATGATTATAATAATTATATTATTATTATCATTATAATTATATTATTATTATCATTATAAGCTTATATTATTGATGGAACATTTATGTGGTTTCATCAAAACTATAAAAGAAAACAAACATTCAAAATAATAAACGGGTTCGAAAAGGAACTGTCAATTCATCCATTATTTTCCATTTATTCGTAAATGACTTAATAAAATAGAAAATTCTATCTTATTTGCAGATGATAATGCCGACAAAATAGCAGAAAAATTAATCAAAATCTTCAAGAGAAGTACACTATCGACTGGAAAATGATAATTATCACTAGCCAACAAGGTTTTGGACTGGAGAAACTAAGTATCTTTCTTAGAGTAATTTGGTGGGCTGAATTCGAATCTGTAATTGGTTTTTCTCTATCACGTCAGGTTTTCGAAATACAAAAAAATGTTTTTATTCGTTTTTTACATAAAAAATCATTAGTTTATTTAAAAATCAATGATTTTTCAAAAGTGAAAGGCGTTATTTGAATGTCCTTTGTATTTTGTTGGTTCGGTTTCACGTATTAGAGTCCAGCAATAGTCTCCCATCATGGTTTTTTTTTTTTTTTTTTTGTAGTAAGTAGTATTTTATTAATACTTTTGAAAATTACATATCATTTAATAACTTTACAGAAATTTAGCTCTGCTATATATTAAAATTTTTAATAAAAGATGATAATTTTTTTCTAAATATATTGTTATTAGTTTCGTTTTTCACATCAATTGGTATCTTCTTGTAAATGCTTTGTCCTTTATAAAATAGCGATCTTTGCATTGCGCTGGTGTCTGCTCGTTGTATCCTGAAATCTAAAGCATTCCTCAGGTTATATGGTTGAACCTCCCCAACATATCTTATTTGCTCGATCAAATATTCAGGAGCATCTCCAATTTTTATTTTTTGAATAAAGTTTATTATATTTAGTGCTAGTCTTTTGTGTATTTTAAGCCATTTTAGATCACTCAGCATAAATGTTACTGAAGCAAATCTGTTTAGTTTTAATATTGCACTCATTGCCTTATTTTGTAAATTCTGTAGTCTGGTTATTTGTGTATCTGTACAGCATGTGTATAAAACTGTTGATCCATACTCGAAATGTGGTTTAGTAATTGTATTATATATGTTTATTGCCGTGATTTTAGATAAGCTGTTTCTTATTCGTTTAAAAAATCCGTTTTTTTTTCCATATGTATTCAATGTGTTCTTTAAATTTTAAGTCATTGTCAATAATAAAACCCAGATATTTAATAGTGTTAACTTTTTGTATTGTTATATTATTTATTTTTAATGTTATATTTGAATTCATATTTATCTCTATTAATTTGGTTTTACTTTCGTTTTATTTTAACTTGTTCATTTTTAGCCATTTATTAATATTGTTCATATCACTTGAAAGATTTTCGTAGCATATATTTTCTGATTCTCCTTCCTTAAAAATTAATGTATCATCTGCATACAAAATAATTTCACAATTCTCCAATACTTTTTCCATATCATATATGTATATAATAAATAAGAGTGCTCCTAATATTGAGCCTCGTGGTACTCCATAGTCATTATACCCTATACCACTATGTGGTTTGGGTATAATGACTTTGTGCTGCTGTTTGTAACAACCAAAAATATTTGACCTAGACCCATCTTTAATTATACCGATCGAATCAGAATCACTTTCTGAGTTGATTTAACAATGTCCGTCCGTCCGTCCGTCCGTCCGTCCGTCCGTCCGTCTGTGTGTCCATGTAAACCTTGTAATCAAACTGCAGGTCGCAAATATGAATATATTTTGATGAAATTTGGTATATAAGCTTTCATCGGCTATGGGATGAACGCTATTGAAATTGGTGAGAATCGGTCCATGTTCAGACCTAGCCCCCATACAAATTACCCATATGAAATCGACATAAATTGTCATAAGATCCAAATTGTGATATAGATCTTACTCGAATTGGGTTTGTATGCGTTCATTACATCCGCTAATGAGTAGTCCAAAAATGATCCATTTGACCCCATATAGAGCTGCTTCCCGATCTTCACTTAAATCTATTAAAAAACAAAAATATTGCACTGATTCTTCTCAAATTTTGTTTGTACATATTTTTGCAAAATACAAGAGACTTTACCAAACATGATCAGGATCGGTCCATTTTTGGACCTAGTCCCTTTATAGATATAGCATCCGATATGAACTTTTTCATATCTGCAGCCAAAAAAATTAATAAAAATCCCACTCAAATTTGGTTTTTGCTTATTTTCAATGTCCATTTAGTTGGGCCAAAGAGATAGGGTTTCTAAACGCATGGTATAGGGTATCGTATAGTCGGTCTAGACCGACTATAATTTTCTTACTTGTTTTCTATTGCACTTGATTCCACGTTATTAACTCTAGTAATTTGCATTCTATTGGTTAAATATGACTGAAACCATTTCAATTCTTTGTCCTTAATTCCATACCTGTATAATTTTTTTATTAAAATGTCTCTATTGTTTCGAAAGCCCTTTTGAAATCAAGAAAAATCGCCAGTATTTTATTGTTCCTCTTCATATATTTCCACCTGTTTATTGTGTAGTTCAATGCTGTTTCACATGAATAATTTTTTCTGAAACCAGATTGGTATTTCGGTAAAAGTTTATTCTGTTCTAGATAGTTTTCAAGTTGATTTTTTACTACTTTTTCCATAACTTTTTCAAATGTTTTTAGAATGTTTATTGGGCGATATTCTTCACAAATATTAGTATTCTTTACTTTTTCAATTGGGGTAATTAAATATTCCTTCCAATTTTCTGGGAAAACTCCTGTTTCTAGGGATTTATTTATAATGTTGAGTAAAATATTGCCAGTTATGTCCCAGTTATCTAATATTATATTGCTTGATATTTGCTTATAGTCAGGTTTTTTCTTGATATTTTTACATATAATTTCTAATTCTAATAAGGATATTGCACGAAATTCAAATTTAACATTTATCACAGGTATTTTATTTTCATATTGCACGTTTTCAATGGAGTTTCTTATATCAGCAATGCTATTTACGAAATAATTAGTAAAATTATTGGCTATATCTAAGTTGTCCTTATATTCTATTTGGTTAAATATCACAGTTTTTATCACATTTCTGGGTCTCTTTATCACTAATTCTTTTATTTGTTTCCACATTTCTTTTTGATTGCTTGTGTAATTTATTTTATTATTTATGTATTTATGTTTTTCATTTTCAATTTTAACTTTGTAAGTGTTTCTTATTGATTTATAATTATTCCATGCTGCATTAGTGTTTTCTATGGTAGCTTTTTGGTACTTGGTTATTTTTTCTTGTTTGAGAAGCCTGAGTTCGTTATTGCACCATTTATTGTTAATTTTCTCATTTGTTGTCTTTTTTATTGTAAATTTTTGTATAGTATTTAGTATTTTAGTATTATTAATTTCATTACATTGTAATACTGAATTTATTTCATTTTTAAAACTATTTTTATTGTATTTAAAAATTTCTATTTCTTTATTTTGTTTTTCAGGATAATTTCTTTCATAATCAATAAAAATGTCTATGCATTCATGGTCTGCTATTTTATTGTTTATATTATTTTTTGCCGAGATTATTTCATTGTTCGTTATTATGTAGTCTATTAATGTTTTCGAGGTTTGCGTTATTCTGGTTGATTCACTTATAATTTGTTTAAGCCCATTGTCATTTAAAACACTTTCAAATTTATCTTTATAAAAATCTTTATACCAGTCTATATTGAAATCTCCTGCTATTAAAATATCACAGCTTTTTTCACAAATTTCATCTAGGAACTCTTGAAATGTATCACAAAATTCGGATTTAGAACAGCTTGGTGATCTATAAACAATTACTATAATAAATGAGATATGTTCTCGTTTAGCCATATAGGCACTAATCCAATGCTTTGAGTCTACTATATGTTCCTTTATTTTATTTATATACCATTGCTTTTTAATATATAATATTACACCTCCAGTCTTCGAAGAATTCGAAATTGTGGGATAGCTATCATATTCTTTTATTTCATATTCTTTTTCATCAATGTTATTTGTGATATGAGCTTCAGAGAGCAATATAAACTCTGGTTTAACGGTTTCGACTATAATTTCCAACTGGGCGAAGTTATTTAAAAGTCCTTGAATGTTTCTGTATATTCCATATATTTTCTGTGGTTGTTAAACTGTCAAACCTATTCTTTTCATTTTCAATGTTAGTTTATTTTGATAAACTGGGCATTCCCTGTTGTTTGTATAATGATTTTCATCAAGTCCTAAGTTCAGCCTTTTATTTTCTTTTATGCAATTTACACATTTGTTTACCGTTTCATTTTTGCAATCTTTGCTTTTGTGGTTACCGTGACATTTGTAGCATACTTCCTCATTGCTGCACTCCGATGATTTGTGGTTGTATCCTTGGCATTTAAAACATTGTGTTACACTTGTACCGTCAAAACCTCTACATCTATCCCATCCTACATTAAGCTTTTGGCCTGATAATATTTTCGGATACGAATCGTTATCAATTTTTATTTTTGCATTAAATACTGCTTTATTATACCTTTTTGTTTCAAAAATTTTTATTATTTCAATTTCGCTATTTTTTAGTATTTCATTTTGTTTTCTTAATTTTTCTAACAAATCATTTTCTTGCAATTTAAAATTCATGTCCGTTATTAACAATCGCATTTCGTTTTGTTTCGGCACTTTGACTTCATAATTTTCACTTATTTCCTTTTGTATAGCTTCTTTTATTTTCTCTCTTTCTTCATTGTCTATGCTTTGAATAACAATAGTACCATTTCTTCTGTTTTCAACATTAGTTACCTTAAAGTTTATTGGGTCCACATTTTCGTTTAAATCAGATTTCGTTTTTTCTATACTCTGCTTTTCCTTAGGTTTTATTATTAAGGGGACATTTTTTGCTAAATCTGGCATCACCAATTTATTTGCCACTGTTTGTGCATATGTCATTTTTGGTTTGACATTCGTTTCTTTTACAATTTTCTTTATTTCATTACACATAATTATATCATTCTTTACAATTGTGCTAAACATATCTTTATTTTTGTTTTCTATTTCATTTACATTTCCATAAATTTTATTCACTTCTTGAACATTTTTTTCACATAGTTTTTGAATATTATCAATTTTTTTAAATCTCTCATCGTATCTCTTTTCTATAGCTTCAAGTAATTCTTTAATTTCTATTTCATTTTGTTTCAGTGAGCTTTCAAATTCATGTTTATATTCTTTTAATGTTATTTTGTTTTTGTCAACACCATTTTGTATTTCTTTTAAGACAAGATCAATATTATGGATATATTGCAAACAATCGTCGCATATAAAACGGACGAAATTATCTTCATCAATTATTTTTGCCGAATATTGATCAATACCGGCACATTTTTTCGTAAAATGATAAACTTTGTCACACACGCCATTGCAACGAATACCACTTTCACCTCGTATTGCTGATCTGCATTTACTGCATTCAGCCATATTTATGTTTTTTTTTAATTAATTCTTTAATATTTTTCTTTATTCAGTGGTATATATTGTTTTATGTTTTATAATAGTCACTATCTACTTTTTAAAACACTTTATTATTATTTTTTTATAATTTTTTAAGAGCTTTGATAATTTGCTTGTTTTCTCTAATAGAGTTGCCATCTCCCAAAATCCTTGATAATTCCTTTAAATTTTAATTTTTCACCGCACCTAGGTTTTGTGGAAAAACTCTAAAAGCGAATGAAGAAAATGCATTTTTAGTGACATTCGTGCACCTAATTCGTTATAATTTTTCAGTAATTCAGCAACAATTTGTCTGTAGTTTTCACTCTTATTGTTTCCAAGAAAACTGTCCACGATGCTCTTGAAAGTTTTCCAGGCTGCATATTCTTTCCCCAATAAACATTGTAAAAAATTGTCACCATTCAATAGCTTCCTGATCTGAGGGCCAACAAATATGCCTTTTTTGAATTTAGCATATGAAATTTTAGAAAAAACCACTGACAAATATTTAAATGCTGCACCATCTTTGTCCAGAGCCTGGACAAAGTTTTTAAAAAATGCCCAATTTTATATGCAGCGGCTGAAGAAGAACGTCATTTGGATCAATTAATGGTTTACTTGAAATGTTTTGTTTTCCTGGTTAATACTCAGTTCTTTTTGGCCACTCTGTTCTGACGTTATGATAACATGTAGCGCGACTACCCCATAGACAAAGGAAACAACAATATTTTGTAAAACCTCCTTGCATACCAGTCAACAAACCAATGACCTGAAACAACTTAATTTACAGTTATTTACGATGGTCTATACTTTATACAAAGAAATTTAAATCACGAACCTTAAGGTAACCACAGATCTTCCATTTATGATCGTTGTATTTCAGTAATGTCAAAATTTCAGTCATTGATTCGTAATTTTGCTTTGTATTAATGGCATGAGCAATTGGTATGGATGGTTTTTCATTCCCATTATGCAAAAGAAGAGCCTTTAAAACTATACTTAGGGCCATCAATAAATAATCTCCATTCAGTTTTGTCATATGGCTGGTTCATTTTTTTAAATAAACCATCAACATCAGTACAGTAGAGAATAAAGTATTTCTTTTCAAAATATGCAGCCAATTCCAAGCTTCTATCTCTGTAGATTGTTACTTTTATTCCAACTGCAAGATGTTTCCACTGCTGCACTTGTGAAGCTGGTAATTCTGCGACTTGCTTCGTTATATGTAAATCCGAATTAGATCATTCAGCTCAGCTTGAGTCACTAAATGGCGTTCATCTTCAGCCTCATACAAACTAACACTGCTGGTGAAAGATGTTTCGGACTCACTGCTCGTAGCACTGGGAATGACTGGTAATGGTGGACGTTGAACTGGTTTGGAAACCGATGGGACATTCGCGTAAGTAATATTTTTTCGATTTGTCATATTGAATCCAGCAACTTTTGTTAAACAGAAATAACAATCGGTTTGGAGGGTACTTGATTCTCTCCAAAATACTGGAATTGAAAAATCGAAATAGATCTTCTTGTCATTTGACCACTTGTATAGAACAGTTCTGCAACTATTGCAAAACATTGTCGGTGTTTACGGTTTGTCCAAGTTTCAGACAGCGAAACCAGAATAATGTAAATATGCATATTATAATGATTCTGATATTGCATATCCTTTTTTCCAACCAAATATTCACCACACACAAAGCAAAACAAGTAAGAAAATTATAGTCGGTCTAGACCGACTATAGGATACCCTATACCATGCGTTTAGAGACCCTATCTCTAAGGCCCAACTAACTGGATATAGAAAATAAGCATAAACCAAATTTGAGTGGTATTTTTATTAATTTTTTCGGCTGCATATATGAAAAAGTTCATATCGGATGATATATCTATATGGGGACTAGGCCCAAAAATGTACCGATCCTGACGATGTTTGGTAAAGTCTCTTGTATTTTGCAAAAATATATACAAACAAAATTTGGAAAGAATCAGCGCAATATTTTTGTTTTTTGATTGATTTAAGTGAAGATCGGGAAGCAGCTCTATATGGGGCCTATGACTAAGAGTTGTCCAATAGGAATCATTTTTGGACTACTGATTAATGGATGTAATATATACATAGAAACCCAATTTGATTAAGATTTGTATGATAATTTGGATCTTATGGCAATTTATGTTGATTTCATAGGGGTCATTTGTATGGGGGCTAGGTCTGAACATGGACCGATTCTCACCAATTTCAATAGCGTTCATCCGATGGCCGATAAAAGATCAAATACCAAATTTCGTCAAAATATATTCATATTTGCGACCTGCAGTTTGATTACAAGCTTTACATGGACACACAGACGGACGGACGGACGGACATCGTTAAATCGAATCAGAAAGTGATTCTGATTCGATCGGTATAATTAAAGATGGTGTAGGTCAAATATTTTTGGTTGTTACAAACAGCAGCACAAAGTCATTATATATATATTAGGGTATAAATAGCTTAAATCAGTAACACACGATCTCCCTGACATGCTTAACGCTACTGTTATGAAGATTTAGAATGAATGTGCTCTTCTGTCAAATTAATAATTGTTAAATTGTAGTGTCAGTATTGACTGTTTTAAAGTATTGCCAGCATGCGATAAAAAATGAACAAGACGTGATAGTCCAATTTTTATGTCAGATTCGAATTCAGCGCACCCCGATTATTAAAAAATATGCCTCGTTTCTGCAGTCAATTTTTTTTTAATTTGTAGACCAATATAATTAACATAACATGTGAAACAATTCTATTTAGACCTCCAGTTGACAAATAATAATGCAATAATAGTATAAGAAATTGGAAATTGTTGGGAATTAAATCCCATCTTCATAATACTACTGTAATAAATAAACAAGTAAGAAAATTATAGTCGGTCTAGACCTACTATACGATACCCTATACCATGCGTTTAGAAACCCTATCTCTTAGGCCCAACTAACTGGACATTGAAAATAAGCAAAAACCAAATTTGAGTGGGATTTTTATTAATTTTTTTGGCTGCAGATATGAAAAAGTTCATATCGGATGCTATATCTATAAAGGGACTAGGTCCAAAAATGGACCGATCCTGATCATGTTTTGTAAAGTCTCTTGTATTTTGCAAAAATATGTACAAACAAAATTTGAGAAGAATCAGTGCAATATTTTTGTTTTTTAATAGATTTAAGTGAAGATCGGGAAGCAGCTCTATATGGGGTCAAAGGGATCATTTTTGGACTACTCATTAGTGGATGTAATGAACGCATACAAACCCAATTTGAGTAAGATCTATATGACAATTTGGATCTTATGGCAATTTATGTCGATTTCATATGGGTAATTTGTATGGGGGCTAGGTCTGAACATGGACCGATTCTCACCAATTTCAATAGCGTTCATCCCATGGCCGATAAAAGCTTATATACCAAATTTCAAAATATATTCATAGTTGCGACCTGCAGTTTGATTACAAGCTTTACATGGACACACAGACGGACGGACGGACATTGTTAAATCAACTCAGAAAGTGATTCTGATTCCATCGGTATAATTAAAGATGGGTCTAGATCAAATATTTTTGGTTGTTACAAACAGCAGCACAAAATCATTATACCCAAACCACATAGTGGTATAGGGTATAACAACTTATCATATGTTTAGGTGTTTATTTAGATAAGTTTTTATATCTATAATATTAATAGGTAAGGCGATTTCTAGTAACCGATGATTTGTTCCACAGTTTTCTTCCGATTTTGAGCAAATGTATCTTATTTGAAAGGTATTTCTTTTTAGCTGTCCACCAGACTTACAGATTTTTAAATTTTTACATTTTTTTTGTGTTATGCTCATTTAAAGTTGCTACTAACACATACATAAAACAAGTAAGAAAATTATAGTCGGTCTAGACCGACTATACGATACCCTATACCATGCGTTTAGAAACCCTATCTCTTAGGCCCAACTAACTGGACATAGAAAATAAGCAAAAACCAAATTTGAGTGGGATTTTTATTATTATTTTCGGCTGCAGATATGCAAAAGTTCATATCGGATGCTATATCTATATGGGGACTAGGTCCAAAAATGGACCGATCCTGATCATGTTTGGTACAGTCTCTTGTATTTTGCAAAAATATATACAAACAAAATTTGAGAAGAATCAGTGCAATATTTTTGTTTTTTAATAGATTTAAGTGAAGATCGGGAAGCAGCTCTATATTGGGCCAAAGGGATCATTTTTGGAATACTCATTAATGGATGTAATGAACGCATATAAAACCAATTTGAGTAAGATTTATATGACAATTTGGATCTTATGGCAATTTATGTCGATTTCATAGGGGTAATTTGTATGGGGGCTAGGTCTGAACATGGACCGATTCCCACCAATTTCAACAGCGTTCATCCCATGGCCGATAGAAGCTTATATACCAAATTTCATCAAAATATGTTCATATTTGCGACCTGCAGTTTGATTACAAGCTTTACATGGACACACAGACGGACGGACGGACGGACATCGCTAAATCGAATCAGACAGTGATTCTGATTCGATCGGTATAATTAAAGATGGGTGTAGGTCAAATATTTTTGGTTGTTACAAACAGCAGCACAAAGTCATTATACCCAAACCACATAGTGGTATAGGGTATAATTATTCAAAGCTATGTGTATGTTTATTAAATATGATAATGTGTTTGCAAAAGAAAATGAGTTCGGTTTCTCCATTCACAATAATAATAGTGTTGAATTGAAAAATTATTTTCAACATAAACCAAAAAAGGAATTGGCTAAAATTGATAAGCATACCTTTAGGGTATGAAAAATTAAAATTTTCTAAAATTAGCACTCGAATTTCGAGTGCTGGAATCTGCTATTTTTAACAATCATGTTAATGGAATTTTAATAAAAGCAAGGAACGCATTTTTCAAGTACAAATTATTATTTTACTCAAAGTTTTTAAAACCTAGAGTCAAAATTGTGATATACCAGTAATTAATCAGACCATGTATTCGAAAGAAAGTGTCTAAGAGCTTGTACATCAATGTTTAGATCGACGTAAAGGAACTATACATAGTATATATCCAATAAAAAATTTTATAATTCCGCCACTATTACTATCCAAATGAAAAATATATCTCCGATGCCCTGGAAAATGAAATTGTTCCACCAGATAAAGTTAAAGTCGATAAAGTTAAAGTTAAAAATATCGAAATTAAAATGGCACAATAATAAATAATGATTTAAGATATGATGTTGTTCTCTGCTAACATTGCAAAACTCAAAAACCCAAAAATTTTCACGGCTATATTTTTTAATATATGAACCTCTTGTTTTTATCCCTTAGACCTAATTTTTAAGTTTACAAATTATGAAATTAGTGCTTTTGAAAATAATTTTTCACAAAAAATCTATAGTTTGTTCTTCATTTGAAACCAGTAATTTATTATACCCTCCACACCACTGTGCAGAGGGTATATATCAGTTTGTCAATTCATTTGTAACTCATCGAAATAAACTTTATATTCTTGATCTTTATAAAAGCAGAAGTCGATCTGGAATTGTCAGTCTGTCTGTCTGTCTGTTTGTCTATTGAAATCATTGTCCTGTCATAATCTGCAGTAGTTTGGAATTGAATTTGAATCCTCTAGACCGAATAGGTGAGGAATGACGTACGCAAATGTAAAGATACTCCGATAGAATTTCATAGAAAAAACTAAAAATAGTGTAACGTAACAGAAAAACGTTACAGAACGTGTTTATATCAATATGCATAAGCGAAGCATACTTTTTAAAAAAAGGGTACTCAAAAAAATTTTTTTTTATATAAGGGTACTTTTAAAAAATGGTACTTTTTTAAAACAGGGTACTTTTACAAAAAAGATGATTTTCAAAAAAAACGCTAGCAATTTTAAATAAAGGGTAGTTTTTTAAAAACATTTACTTTTAAAAAAATTGGGTACTTTAATAAAAACAGGTACTTTTTTTTTAAAAAAGTGTAGTTTCCTGAAAAAAGTGTACTTAAAAAAATGATTCTTAAATAAACTTGCTTGTTTTAAAAAGGTACTTTTTTTAAGAAGGTTTTTTTTTAAAAAATTACTTTTTTTAAGAAAAGGTACTTTTTTAAGAAAAGGTCGTTTTTAAGAAATATGTATACTTCTTTAAAAAATTTACTTTTTAAAGAAGAGTACTTTTTTAAAAATATATGTTTTTACGGATTATATTTTTTCTTTCATATTAGCGATTTTCTTTATTATATCGCGAAAGATAGAAATATAACCATACACACTACCTCATAAAGCAAATGCTACAACTACATTGAGTAGAACAAATAGAAGAATTACACCATAAGTATATTATCTTAAGAAAAACAACAAACTGAACATTTTTATTTTTTTAAGAGTTTTTTCACATTTTTGTTTATACCTCGAGACCCATAGGACCGATTTTGATGATTTAAAATAATAACTCAGTCAGGATGTTAGTAATCGATATTATGCAAAAACGAAAAGTCCAGCTAAGATATTGCGAGTGTGATGGTAATATCAACAAACAGACGGACAGACGGACAGACGGACAGACGAACAGACGGTCATCGATAAATCAACTTCGCTTGTTGTAAGTATCAAGAAAATATACGGTATTGAGGTCTATGGAATTTATTTCGATGCGTTAAAAATGGAATGATAAACTATATATACCCTCTGCAGTGGTATGGAGGGTATAAAAAGTAAATCAACTTGAGATGTTAAGTTGTTCTAAGCAAGATACTGCAAAACGGACTTTAATTTGGCTTTCAAATGGCATTATATTTTTCACCAGAAATCCGATTTTATATGAAAATTTTCAAAAATTATAAAAATGAGTTTTTCTCAAAATCTAAGCAAGCTAAAGGGCTTTAATTTGGGATCACCTATATTTTCCGCCAAAACTCCAATTTTATATAAAATGTTTAAAAAAATATAAAAATTCAGAAAAATGCAATGTTCTCAAAAACTGAGCATGATTCAGGAAAAAGTGCTTTAATTTAGGGTCAGCTATATTTTCCACCAGAAATCCGATTTTATATGAAAATTTAAAAAAAAATATAAAAATGCATTCTTCTCAAATACTAAGCAAGCTGGAACATAAAGGTCTTTAATTTGAGATCACCTATATTTTTCGCCAGAAAACCAAAAGACATAATATAAATGCATGTTTATTGAATATTAAGCAAGTTAAAGCAAAAACGGCCAAAATCCAATTTAATATGAAAAATAAAAAATTTTTATAAAAATACAATCATCGTATGATTCACACTATTGTTGAATATAAATGTTCTTCATTGATTAAACTCCTTTCTTTACAAACTTTGAAAAACTCCATATGACCCCGTTCCGGTCTCAAATATTCATTAGCAAAAATTAAAAAAGCCTTGTAGAAAGAGATGTCAAAGATTAAAAAAATAACCTTTTTATTTTTGAAAATAATCCTTTCTGCTCAGGCGACAATATTGTCCACTAAAGTAACACAATAACAACAAAAGTAACCTAAGATGACATCCAAATCAAGTATTGTATCGTAATTGTAAGTTAACAAGAAAATAACTTACGAATGGTGCCAGTTGTACGAAACTAAGTTCGTTTGTCATGTTTTATGTAGATGATGATAATCAGCGAATGTTTAACAAGTTTCTTAATAAAAGGGATTTAGTGGTGGCAAAATGAAATAATATTTTATACGTATGTATATAAAATTGCTGTTAAAATTCGATTGTATAAAAATCATGAATAAATTTTTTACACAGCTATATGGAATGGAACCCTCATTTAACGGCCTAACTGTTGTTGGTTATAAGATCTTTTAAATAATCTATCTTGTTATTGCAGAAAATAAGAGAAAACAGTTCTTTAAAATATTCTACACATTTTAAAAAATTAAATATGAAATATACATACATAATGTAATATGTTAATTTAAAGATACAAAGATAGATTGAACAAAAAAATACAATTAAAACAAGTGAGAAAATTATAGTCCATCTAGACCGACTATATGATACCCTGTACCATGGTTTAGAGAACCTATCTATTCAGTCCAACTAATTGGATATAGAAAATAAGCATAAACCAATTTTGAGTGGCATTGTTATTAATTTTTTGGGCTTCAGATATGAAAAAGTTCATATCGGTTGCTATATTTATATGGGGACTAGGTCGAAAAATGGACCGATCCTGGCCATATTTGGTAAAGTCACTTATATTTTGAAAAAATATATACAAACCAAATTTGAGAAAAAGTTATGAAATATTTTTGTTTTTTGATAGATTTAAGTGAAAATCGGGAGGCAGCTTTATACGGGGGCTATGACGAAGAATTGCCATATGGAGTTTTTTGTTGAACAAATGATAAATAGATGTAACAAACACACACAAACCCAATTTGACCGAGATCTATATGATTTCATAGGGGTCATTTGTATGGGGACTAGGTCTGAACATGGACCGAATTTCATCAATTTCAATAGCGTTCATCATATGGCTGATGGAAGCTCGTATACTCAATTTTTTCAAAATATTTTCATATTTGCGACTTGTAGTTTGATTACAAGGTTTACATGCACACACAGACGGACGGACGGACGGACATCGCTAATCGACTCAGAAAGTGATTCAGAGTCGATCGGAAGAATTAAAGATGGGTCTAGGTCAAATATTTTTGGTAGTTACAAACAGCAGCACAAAATCATTATACCCAAACCACATATTGGTATAGGATATAACAAGTAAGAAGTTATATACCCTATATATACTAATAGTTTTGGAAAAGTAAAAATGTTTTTAAAAAATTAACAAAAAAAAATTAATTATTTGCGGACACCTAAGTAATTTTAAGCACTTAAATTAATAATTTATAAAATTGTTCTATTATATTGTTTTTTTAAATTCTAGCAGAAATATATATCAAAACAATTAATGGAAAATAGTGATGTACAATACATTGAAATAAAGCGAATGTTCGATTACACTGGTCTACAAATTAAAAAAAATTACTGCAGAAACGTAGCATGTTTTTTAACTAATCTGGGTGCTCTGAATTCGAATCAGGCATAAAAATTGGGCTATCATGTCTTGTTGCATGATCATTGAATTTAAATAATTTGTTAAATGTAATGCCTAGATATTTAATTTTATCTTTAAACTGGATATAAACACCATTGAAAAACAAAACTAAGTTTTTACTTTGAGGTACAACATAAAATGGACATTTGCCTGAAGCATTTCTAAAACATATTGTTTCTGATTTCAGAGGTTTAATTTTAATTCCCCAACTTTTGTAATAGTCATCAATTATAGAAAGATGTTTTTTAACTAATTCCAAAGCAATAAATGGTGATTTGTGACCAGTGGTGGATTTACGCCTAGGCCCATGAGGCCCAGGCCTAGGGCGGCATAATTTAAAGGGCGCCAAAATTTAAAGGTAAAATAATATAAGGGCTATTTAAATTCGAAAATTGATTTGGCCCAGTTTTGCTTTAAACGAGTACGAAATTTCTATTTAATTATATTAAATAATTCAATTATTGAATTTACTTTCTTATTAGTAATTCGACTTAGAGGGTTATCGATTCTGACCACAGATTTAATAAAAAAAATAAAATAATATTCTTAAAAAATCTGTGTACCTTAACTTTATTTTAAAATCGATAGATTTGACGGGAAAATAGCTAAATTCCCATCACTGCTCAGAAGGTTTTAAAGAATAATTTGGTGATTTCCCTTTTCAATAATTATCTATGAAAAATAAAAATGTGGGTGTTATTTATTTTGAATGTGTGTGGCTCATTCTAATTGATAGTGTTCACATACCTATACAAGTATCAACATCTTTTTGTGTTTTTGCAATTCTAATCTATTGTTTTTTTTTTAATATGAGTGCCTATCGGAAAAAACTCAGCGGTGCTGAATATCGTAAAAAAAGACTGAACAAAATACAAAGGTAGATAATTTACTAAAAAAAACACCAAAAATATCTACTTTTATGACAAACTGTTTGACAAAATCCTTTGATAATGAACAACAACCATCATGTTCATCTAAAGTAAGTATTTCGTACTAATTATCGTGCTTTTTTTCAATTGAATAAAAAGTTTTAATATAACTAAAAAAATTGTGGTTGTTGAAAAGTAATATTTTATTTAGCAGGACTTAGAACGGACTTTAGCACAAGATATCGAAGAAATACATTCAAACTCTTCTTCAACAACCTTATTAAGCGACAATTTAATTCGAACTGATGTTATAAAGATTGATAGTGATCCCTTTTTGTGGAATTTAAATGAAGAAACACGGGAATACATAAGTACAAACGGTACGCCACCAAATAACATCACAAATTTCAAAAATTCCAAAAACGTTTACAATGATAAAACTAGGTATTGTTCCAAAAACCTATTTCAACCTACTTTAAAAAACGGAGAAATTCAACGCGCGCCGTGAGTGGTTGATTTATTCAGAAACTAAAGGGTCTGTATTTTGTGTTCCTTGTTTGTTATTTGGTAGTAGTGGTGAAATTAATGCTTTTACCGGCGAAGGGTTTAGTGACTGGAAAAACTCAAATGCACGCGTTGAAGCTCACGAAAATTCAGATTTTCATAAAACTAATGTTTATCATATAAAAGCTCGAGCAGTAGTTCAAGGCCGTGTTGATCAAAGTCTAATTAAACAGCTAGATGAAGAAATTTCGTATTGGAGAAAAATTTTATACAGAATAATTGCAATTGTTAAATCACTACCAATGAGAGGACTGCCATTTCGAGGACATTCAGAACAAATTGGAGATCTACGAAATGGAAATTTCTTAGGAACAGTAGAGCTTCTTGCCGAGTTTGATCCATTTTTATCTGAGCATTTAAAATGTTGTGCGCACCCTGGGAGTGGAAAAACGTCGTACTTATCTAAAACAATCTACGAAGAAATTATAACCTTGATTCGAGATAAAGTATTACAACACATTTCTACTGAAGTGCAAATGGCTAAGTATTTTGGTATCATTGTAGATTCTACGCCTGACATTGCACATGTCGATCAGCTTGCTATAATTATTAGATATGTACGTGAAAATGGTGAAACCGTTGAAAGATTTTTAGAATTTTTACCAAATACTGGTCACAAAGCCAAAGATATTGAAAATGCCGTGTTAAACTCTCTAGAAAAAAATGGTTTGGACATAATGAACTGCCGTGGTCAATCTTATGATAATGCAAGTAATATGTCAGGTATATATTCAGGACTCCAGGCTAGAATTAAAACAATAAATCCTTTAGCAGATTACGTGCCTTGCGCTGCCCATTCTTTGAATTTAGTAGGTACTTGTGCAGCTGAATCTGTACCCGAAGCAGTAGAATTTTTTTTCACTTTGCAAGAACTTTATAATTTTTTTACAATATCTACACATCGTTGGGAGATCTTGGTGCAGCGGACAAATTTAAGACTCAAAAGTCTATCTCAAACTCGCTGGTCTGCTCGACATGATGCATGTTATGCTTTAGAAAAAGAGTGGTCTGCAATAATTGATGCATTAAACTTTATTGCAGAAAACAAAGACGAGAAACCGACTACACGATCTGAAGCTATTGGATTGCAAAGAAAATTACAGCATCTAGAAACAGCTATTCTAGTCATTGTTTGGAATGTAATTTTAGATCGTTTTAATGCTGCTAGTAAGAAACTTCAGGGATCTCACGCTGATTTGTCATCTGTTATCCAAATTTATGGTTCCCTAGCATCATTTCTTCAGGATATGAGAAATAAACAATTTTCTGAATTCGAAGAAAAAGCCAAAAAGTTATCTGGAGTTCAAGATTATTATCATTATGACACTCGTCGCAGAAAAACAAGAAAACTTCAGTCAGATGAATCACGGGTAAATGAAAGGGCACCATTTTGTGGAAAAGAAAATTTTCGTACAAATATTTACTATCCCATTTTGGACACTCTGAGTGTACAGTTATCCGAACGTAAAAACGCATACGAAAAACTTTTTGTAAACTTCCATTTTTTTGATAATATGTCTAAAATAGATACAAATGAGTTAAAAAGTCACGCAAATAAACTCGTCAAAAAGTATCCTGATGATTTAGAAGAGACATTAGCAAATGAATGCATTCATTTACATTATCAACTCAAAGATTTATTGGCAAATACTGAAGATGTGCGCTCTGCAAAAAATATATCCGACATATTACATTCACGTAATCTTCAAGATGTTTACCCCAATGTATACATAGCTTTACGAATTTTTTTGAGTATCCCTGCTACAAACTGTTCAGCAGAAAGGTCATTTTCCACCCTTAAAAGAGTAAAAAACTATCTACGGGCAAGTATGGGCCAAGATAGACTTAATGCCCTTGCACTATTGTCTATTGAAACCCAATTAGTGCAAGAAACAAACTTTGAAGAATTAGTTGACGTTTTTGCCCGATCAAAATCCCGAAAAACTAAATTAACAAAATAAGCGCTGAATGAAAAAACTCAAAAAATAGTATTCTTATTAAAAAGTTACTTATATTTTTCATAAAAACTTTTGCTTTTCTTTTTGTCTGGATATAAATATATGAATTTTATTTTAATTTATTTTATTTAAACCTCAAATTTTGAAAGAAAATTATAAAATTTGGAGTTAATTTTTTTTAAAAACACACACTTCATGTGTAAAATTTTATCAATTTTTTGTTCGGAAAATATAAGCAAATATGTATGAAAATAAGACAAATGTATAAAAAATAAGACTTATATGACACTGCTTTGAATTGGCCAAAATATAAGATTAATTATATGTGAATTAAAAAAAACGTATATATAGTATGTATGTATCTAAATTAATAAAAATTAATACACAATAATTTAATTATTAAAAAATTGTATGTTTTTTTTTTTTTTTTTTTTTGATAATCACTCCTATTTTATCAAAAAGGGCGGCATATTAAAGAGTGCCTAGGAAAGGAGCAGGCCTAAATCCGCCTCTGTTTGTGACTAGCATAACTAAGTGAATCATCAGCATACAAAACACCATTTGAACCATTATATATGTGTGGAAAATCATAAATTAACCCTCTCACGACCAAACCTAAACTGCTGGAAATTTTTTTTTTTTTTTTTTTTGTGGATTCGTACTTAACGACCCAACACTTCTAAACAAAAGTGTCGTCAAAAATATTTTTTTTAATTCCTCCAAGGAGAAAATCCATGGGCCATATATATCCCATTGGTCGCCAACGCACAGTGGCGCCATTTGAGTTTTTTCGTTGCAAAAATCATATCCTTTGAACCGAATAACATAATTGAACAGTTTAAACAGCATATGATAGATAACTGTTCAGCCTATGAAACGAGCGTTTGGAAAGTGTGCTACGCTTTGTAGGGGCCTACTTATGGGTTATCAAAGTTAAAATTTGTAGAAAAATCAATTTTATGGTAACTAAAAAAAATTGTTTTTACATTTTTAGATTGTTTTTATTTTTTTTCTTTAGGGTTTTATGTTTTAAATTATTACCCAACAAATTAAAAAAAAATCACTTCTTTTTTAAATTTATTTTTAAAATTTTCTGTAAAATATTCATCACAATTCGTGAGAGAAGGTATATCTAAAAGACTAATCATTTCTAAACTATAATTATTTTCTAACTCTATTCGTGTAGGGAAACATCAGATTTTAGCCGCAAAGGAACAACAGATGCCATAAACATATTTCCGTCCGATATTGTAGCGTCATCGGAAGATATCCTTTGCTTATAAACGCTTTGTCCGGATGATCCATCGCAGCCCCATTTGCTGATCAATGTCAGTTTCTCAGGAAGAATTTTCACCTCATTTTCAGGAAGACTCTCCAACAACCGTTTTGCTGTATGGCCCATGAGATCCTGCAGATTGGCTTTCACAGAGACTTCCGTAAACTCCGTATGCAGTGGTCGTGAATTTATTTTTGCTTGCATAATATGCTTGTATCCTGGTAAAACGTCAGCCCCGTGTCGCATCAAGGATGCCCGTAGTATCTCATATTTATACCCTATACCACTATGCGGTTTGGGTATAATGACTTTGTGCTGCTGTTTGTAACAACCAAAAATATTTGACCTAGACCCATCTTTAATTATACCGATCGAATCAGAATCACTTTCTGAGTTGATTTAACAATGTCCGTCCGTCCGTCCGTCCGTCCGTCTGTGTGTCCATGTAAACCTTATAATCAAACTGCAGGTCGCAAATATGAATATATTTTGATGAAATTTGGTATATAAGCTTTTATCGGCCATGGGATGAACGCTATTGAAATTGGTGAGAATCGGTCCATGTTCAGACCTAGCCCCCTTACAAATTACCCATATGAAATCGACATAAATTGTCATAACATCCAAATTGTCATATAGATCTTACTCAAATTGGGTTTGTATGCGTTCATTACATCCATTAATGAGTAGTCCAAAAATGATCCCTTTGACCCCATATAGAGCTGCTTCCCGATCTTCACTTAAATCTATTAAAAAACAAAAATATTGCACTGATTCTTCTCAAATTTTGTTTGTATATATCTTTGCAAAATTCAAGAGAATTTACCAAACATGATCAGGATCGGTCCATTTTTGGACCTAGTCCCTATATAGATACAGCATCCGGTATGAACTTTTTCATATCTGCAGCCAAAAAAATTAATAAAAATCCCACTCAAATTTGGTTTTTGCTTATTTTCTATATCCAGTTAGTTGGGCCTAAGAGATAGGGTTTCTAAACGCATGGTATAGGGTATCGTATAGTCGGTCTAGACCGACTATAATTTTCTTACTTGTTTTCTTTGGAAAGTTGTAAGTCCATAAACAAGTCCAAGGCTTCTTCGGAACCATACTTTTTAATGTGTGCGTTTGTGGGCGTGGGAATGCTTTCCTTAATCCTTTTTAGTCGCAGTGGGCTTGCATCAGCAACAGATTTTGTAATCTGCGACCTAACTCTTTCACTATCCTTTGTATATTTAATAGACAGCGCGTCCGATAAATGCTTCGAGGTCAAGTCATTGGTGGCATCGGCAAGTTTCCAATACTTTTTTTGGCCTTCCTTTTGCTTCTCTGGTTGATGTGGTGGGTTTATCTACTGCCAATATATCCAGGATGGTATCTTCATTAAGCCAGTCCTCGTATTTGGAGTTGAAGTTCTGAATGGTTCGATTAAATTTCACCCATTTTGCCTTAATATTTGCATATATCAGATAAAAATTATTTTTTATAATTTCGCTTCTCTCAATATTTCCGTATAAGCTATCAAGTTCTTCTAAAGCAGCTTCCGTGAAAAACTTTGGTGTGGTTGACCTTCTACTTGTTGCGCCAACTTTCAGTCGTAGACTAATCCAGGCATTATGCTTATTTTGCAATATATAGGCTTATGCTACCATGCCTAAAAATTTAGCTGTTCCCTTCATACATATGGATTTAGGCTGAATTATGCAATTTTGATATTATGCTCGTGTCTAAATAAGATTTGCGCCTACCTGGAGGGACCATAAGTCAATATTGTTCTTGACCATTTGTACTCCAAAGTAATTTTTAAGTGAGGTGCGTACCTGCGAATTTCAATGAGTTGTTTTTTGTGCATCCTGTGTCTGTAACAGAATATTGGGAGTAGACTTTGGCAGAGGCTCACAGGTAGACAACCGACTTAAAATGCAATTTTCAAACTATTTGATCAAACTACTGTCAGTCAAAACATGTAAGGGATGCACGCCATACAATTTCTGCAACCATGTCTTTTTAACCTTTTTTACCTCTATGTAAAGAAATAATCAAAGAACATGTTTTGCAAATATGGCAAATATAGAAAAATATGGATTTTTTTTATTTTCCGTCAAAGTTGAAAAATAGTGAAAAAACGGATAGTTTTTAAATAGTGATTTACCAGGAGAAACACAAAGCAAACAGTTAATTTTTTTTAATCATTATACATTTAATAAATACATCAATCAATACAAACAAAAAATAAGGCGATTCGTTACCTATTTTTCGTGATATTACACCTGAAATCGCAACAAATTGACTAAAAATTGTGTTTTTTTGAAAACCGAAAGTCGGTCAACTTTGAACGGTTATATCTTCTAAACTAAAAATATGATATTATTAAGAGTAGCATATTTGAAATCGTTGAAAAGTTTCCTATAACATGGGTTTATTCAAAACTTCGTCGGCGCACAAGAAAATTTTGATTTTTGCAACCTCGTTTGCTCTACGGGCGCCACTGTGCAACGGTCAAAATTAGCAACTAATTTACTCCACTCAAAGCAAGTCAGTGATGTGTTTTTATTTTTTCATAAATAACTGTTGCTTTGGGTTTGTATTTGTTGTAAATTTTTAAATATAGATCACAGAGAATCGATTACTACTTGCTTAGTTTGTACTAAAAATGGAAAGGAAAATCTTTCTTTTTGTAAAAAACCATTTTGTTTCGCAAAAAACTGTAATATCCTTCGAAGATTACCATAATTGATTTTATATTTTTGAGATATTTAGAAATAATCTTTTTCTAAGCCTTTTTATTTATAGTTTAACTAGCTGTTTTTACCCGGTCTTGCCCGGGATCCAAAGACCATTGACTTGAAAATTGGTTCACTATGCTTACCAGGCGCTTCGTACTTAGTACTTAGTGCCCAATGAACGATTTTTGGGGGGAGTAAATTCATTTTTTTCAATTTGGGGAATTTTTTAAATTTGGGGAATTTGCTCATCGTGAAGTTATTCCCCAATTTTTTTGGGGAATAAGTTAATTTTTTGGGAATTTATTCATTGGGGACTAAGTACTCGGCGCCTGCTTACCATTACAACTAACTATGTTTATGCATGGAGTATTTTGAGTGTATGATGTCTAAAAGTTATGAATTTTAGATATTCTAGAGCTTTGTGGTAACAACATTTCTGGTTTTTCCTTCTGGTGCATATACGAAAATATTATACTTTGGAGCAGGCGACATAAAATTGATTATGAGAAAAACAGTCGTTTAAGGAGTTTCAGATTCCCCGAATTCAGCTTGTCTTAGCCGCTGGACTTCTAGACGCACTTGAGTAGATTCAGGCATTTCCGGTTCTCTTTACAAAGCTAGCTGAGCTTGAAAAGGATACAGATTTTAAATGCGTATATTGCAGGATAGATATTGAGATCAGTATGCAAATTTTCACTTAAATAAATATTTAACAAAATTCATTAAATAAAAATATGTAAAAATTTGAGAATGAATTTGGGGAGTAAGTTCATTTTTTTATTTCGTTAAAAAAAAATTGGGGAATTTGCTCAAATCTTCTGGGGACCTTTTTTTAAATTTGGGAAATTTGTTAATCGTGAAGTTATTCCCGTGTATACCAAATTTCAGAGAAATCCGTTGAAAAATACAAATTTGTATAGCGAACAAATGTACCAAAAACAGAAAATAAGGTTTATAAAAAAGTGGGCGTAAAGGTAGACGTGGCCAGAAAGATATATAATCAGACCTTCGCTGAAGTACAGAGATCACGGTACCAAATTTCAGAGAAAGCCGTT
Source organism: Cordilura impudica (assembly GCA_963682025.1). Lineage (NCBI taxonomy): Eukaryota > Metazoa > Arthropoda > Insecta > Diptera > Scathophagidae > Cordilura > Cordilura impudica. The sequence continues at coordinate 323,865,288 of OY821517.1, forward strand.
GAAAAATAAAAGTTTGTATAGCAGTCAAACGAACAAATAAAAGTAAAATAATAAGTTTTATAAACATAGAAGTGGGCGCAAAATTAGGCGTGGCCGGTAAGAAGCATTTGGTGAACTTGCCTGGAGTACAGAGATTGTGCGTACCAAATTTCAGAGAAATCCGTTGAAAAATAAAAATTTGTATAGCGAACAAATATACCAAAAAACAGAAAATGAACTGTATACAAAAAATGTGCGTAAAAGTAGGAGTAAAAAAGAATTTACTCCCCATAAAACGTAAACATTGGGGAATTTTTTTCATCATGAACAAATTCCCCAATCCCGTACAAATTTTTGGGGAGAAAGTTCAGTTTTTTGAGGAATTTGTTCATTGGGCACTAAGTACTAAGTACTAAGTACTAAGAGCCTGGTAAGCATAGTGAACCATTTTCAAGTCAAAGGCCTTTAGATCCCGGGCAAGACCGAGTAAAAAAAGCTAGTAAAAATATAAAACTATAAATCATCTTTTTTACCCGTACTGAATTTTGCTGAATAATAAACCGATTCCAAATACTTTGGTGTTTCTGAAATCCATAAATACTGGTCCATTTTATATCAAAATTTTAATGTTTTCGGTTCAATAACGTCCGAATTAATGACATCCAAATATCATTAAAAAAAAACACAATTTTCAGAATTTGGGGTCACCGTCTTAGGTCCTGAGAACACATGTGCCATTTTTTTTTTTTTTGTATGGTCTGAAAGCTAAAATTTTCCTCTGTCGACTCAAGTCAACTTTTAAAAAATCGGTTGGAAAATGTGGAAAATAAAAGAAAAAATAAAATGGGACATATATGTCCCGTTGGTCGTGTAAGGGTTAAAATAGTATATAGAAGTGAAGCTAATATTGCTCCTTTTTCAAATCTTTTTTCTCCAATAATATAAATGTTTTTATATGCATTAGGTGCAGGTTTTATATGACAAAGGCGATTACTTAATTAATTTCCTTGAAAAAGTTCAACCTGTTCTTTTATTATTATTTTTAAAAATTGTATTTGCTTAGATAATAGTTGATATTCGGGAGATACTCTGTTGTAATTCTTGTGGTAATGTTCTTTAATACCTTTTGCCATGAGTATTTTATCTTATAAAGGTGTTTAATGTTACTACCAGACTCCAGCACTCGAAACTCGAAACCAACACTTTTATGGTTTATTATTATTGTGAATGAAAATAACAAACTCATTAACAAACACATTAACAAATTTAATAAAACACTCATAGCATAGGTATAATTTTATGTATGTGTTAGTAGCAACTTTAAATGCAATTTACTCAAAATAAAGGAAAAAATTTCGAAATTTATAAATCTATAAAACGGCGAAAAAGAAATACCTTTAAAATAATATACGTTTGATCAAAATCGGGATAAAAGGGTAGAACAAAACATCGGTGACAAGAAATCGCCTAGCCTATTAATATTATAGATCAGAAATTTTAAACTTTTTATTCTTTAAATTAATTTTCTCACAATGTGGATTAGTAACATTGTTTGAAATACAATTGATTATTTCTGAAAATCAGTTGATATTTTCTATAATACAATTGAAAATGGTGTAAATTGTTATTGTCATGTATTGTTGATATGTATTGGAATAATTAGTTATTTATTGTTCGGTTTGAGATCATGTATACATTTTCTAATGAAAGAAAAGATAATAATTTTTGTAATGTAAGAGAAAGATTGGAAAAAATTGAAGACAGAGCTAGATGGAGTAGCTACTTTCGAACAAAGCAACATCCTTCTGCCTATTACTTCAACTCATGCTTAATCAACTATTTAACTCAACATTTGAGTTCAGTTCACATTACAAGACTTGTAATTGATCTGGCTATGTTAAAGTAGAGAAAGCTAAAAATTGGCTTGTTCGTGCAAACTCTCGTATATAAAAAGAAAACCATTTCTCATGTTCTTTTCTTTCAAATGTTCTGAATAGAAACGAATTTTGTTCTCATACTATAAGAATAAATTTATAGTCATGTGCCTGAATGTATGCTTAGAAAAAAGCTTATAGACAAACAAAAAACAAATGTTTCAACCGACAGCCCGTTTGAAAATGAAGTCTTTAAATATGTCGCGAAGCTTCAAAAATTATATTAAAAAATACACAAATTTTAACTGAATATAATTTTAAAATTTATAAGAAAAAAAATTTAATGTACACAACTAAATATTAATACATAAATTGTTTTGAACTATTGAATATTTATAATTTTTTTCATATGACTGATTTATTTATTGTCTATTGCTTGTTTTGGCATAGGAATGTTTTTTTTTTATTTTTTATGATAACCATATTGTATATAAAAATTTGAAATTTTTAAATAAAAGTAGATAAAAGTATATTTAGTAAAGTCAATTATTTTTCTCAAAAACAGAAATAAACCATATTTGAGAAAAATCTATGCAATTTTTTTGTTTTAAGATAGAGTCAAGTGAAGATCGGGAAGCAGCTTTACATATATATATTTTATTAGTTTCATACATATTACAAAAATTTATTACAATAAATAACAAGATTATATATTTTAAAAATTCTGAAAACTTCATAAAAAAATATGGGAGTCTGCTAAAAAATCATATTTATTGGCAATACAAAATTGTTTAAATATCCCGAAATGGCAATTCTTCTATAACTTGTAAGGAAACAAAAAAAAAAAGCATTTAAACACTTTTATACGCTTTCAGGATAACCACAAGGGATTAAGATCGAACAATGTAAAAAATGTATTGTCATCCAGTTGAGGTAAATACGGTAAGATTCATAGTTCAAGCCCGTGGGGAAGTTAGTGAAAATTAAGTTACAAAAATATATGCCCCAACAAAGTTAACAAAATCATGTAAAAGTATCAGAAAAATTAAAATATTCATAATCTAAAAATTGGAAATTGACTTGGTCATTATCTAATTAACATGTTAATATCTTAACCCCAGAGACCGTTAAGCATTTTAAAATTACATGTGAAAACTGTTACACATGCAACCGGTATGTATATATAGCTAGGCCAATGTTACGGGCTTACTTTGTACATCGATCCGAAAAGAAAAAACTTGCAAATGTTCATTACCAAAAATATTTAAACATATTGTTTTCTTAAATGTCATGATTCGACAAAATTTGTTTAATGATAAAAAAAAATACCAATTTTTAAAATACGAGGATAAATTTCTATCAAATTCAATTATATTAGAATTCAGTTACGGAGTAAAATCCTCAAATAATCTAAATTTTCTGTTCGAAGGAAACTGTCCGAAATTACTACATAAACATTTACTCAAAAAAATTTAGTATTTCATGTTTTTAAAATAAAATTATATTTATATTTTGAAATTACAAACAAAACTGCTCTTGTGTTACAAACATGACATGACCCTCACACACAATACGCTTCTGTGATTCTTATAAAGAATTGTAATTAATTAAAAATTAAAAAACACCAAAGTCTTAGTTAAGATCTGGAACTTCATCAACAGCAGCCACACGTGCGGGCATCTTATATTCTGTTTCGGGTGTTTCATAGATTTTCTCTTCTTTGGGTTCAACGACTGAAACATTGTCGGGCAACGGCTTCTTGGGACCAATCTTGTTCTTGGGATCGTAAGGCAACATAATCTTGACCTTAATACCCAAGACACCTTGACGCAACAAAACGTGACGAGTGGCAGTTTCAACGTAATCGTTGACGGGGTCACCAGAGTGGATCATAAGACCGTCTACAAACTTCATGGATTTAGCACGTTGACCACGCAATTTGCCTGAAACAACGACTTCGCAACCCTTGGCACCAGATTCCATGATGAAACGCAAGACACCGTAACAGGCACGACGGACAGCCAAACCTCCAGTCAACTTGTAACGGAGGGATTCGGCTTGAGCGATGGCGCACAAACCACGAGTAGCAACCTTTTCAGCGTACAATTCGATACGTCCAGTTTCGAAGTTGAAACGCTTTTGGACCATAGCGGTCAATTCGCGAATACGGCGACCTTTTTCACCCAAAACCTGTTGGGTTTTGGTGGCCATAATGATGATTTCAGTACGGGCGGGTGTTACACGTACTTCGACACCGGAGTAACCATCCTCGGCGAGTTCACGAGTCAAAAACTCGTTCAGTTCAGCCTTGAACATGCCATCGGCAACAAACTAAAATAATACAAAAAAAAAACAACACATTATTAACATTTGTAGCACTGTTAACGAAAGAAGCATAAATAACGTTGTATACATTTCTGTTTAATCTAAAGCTAGCAACCTTTTACAGGCGATATATTTTTGACACTTGCACATTTTGAGGTTAGTTTGTGATTTTTAAGTTTTCACCGCAATTTCTCACTTTTCACATCCATTTTTGACACACATTTGTAGACCATTGTGTAAACCTCTATTTATAGTTTAATTTAAAGGTATTAAAGTAAAATTACCTTGCGTTTTTTGGAAATTGTGAGGCTCATGTTTATTTCAAACGACTCGCTAGAACGTGGTCAGAAAAAGAAAGAAAGAGCAATATGGCCGCCCAACGTTATCGTTAAAAGTGCCGCCAAGTTCCTGGCAACGTTATCGATTACACATACTTGCGAGGTGAATTTCATTATGGCAGTGTGTAGTTTTGTTTATATGACCAGTACTGCCAAGTTGTTATTATATATTCTGAAATTTTCGTGAATAGATTTAGAGAATATATACTGATAAAAGTTATTCCACGTGTTTTATATAGACGTATAAATAAATAAATTTTACGCTGTTCGGAGAGTAATTTTTTATTACAAAAGAGAGAATAAAATCGAAATTAAATCGAATTTCAGTAAAAGTAAATAACATACAAAATATACAAAAAATGATTTCAAATAAGCCGATAGCCTAGGTAGCTAGTGCTTCAGAATGAAGTTTATTGTAATTTTAAATTATAATAAATACCCAAATAATAATAATAATGATTTAAAAGTTTCAAAAACTAATGGTATCTAACTGGACTGCCAAAGACATCAATTTGAACTCTTATGCTGCTTGTATACTTGGTTTAATTTTTTCAAACCAAATGTAAACTCGAGTTTGGTTTCTAATATATTTTGCAATTACCAAAATTTTGTTTCACAACATATAAAGAACTGAACTATGTAAATGTAACATACAAATTTTAAAAGATTTGTAAAAATGTGGAGGAATAAGCGCCAGTTTTGGTTTAAACTTAAATTAAATTGTATTAAGAAATAAAAAAACCTAAAAAAAGATAACGAAATATTTACAGAAAACTGCATGTTCTTTAATACATTAGCTTCATAATTTTAACTCTACTGCTTTAAAATCATTTATATTTATTATCAATGTGAATTAAAAATGTCAAATTTTGTCTAAAAAATGTCACAAAGGCAATGTTGTTCAGAGAGATGTTGGCTAGAATTTGTTTAAGTCTTGTCACTTCTATAAATTTAAATTTTTAGAGGAAATTTCGAGATTTTTATTGAAATCTCATTTTGCGATACTGCCAGTGATGCCAATTTTTCACAGATTTTAATACACTCTGAAACACCCTTATAAAAGCTTACAGCTTTCACTAACAGGTCACAGGTTTCACGCTTTGGCTTCGTGGTGTATGTAGTAGTGAGATTGTGTATCAAACTCACCACTTTTTATCATTGACGCCATTTTCATTCTTGAAGAACAAATTTTCCAGAGCGTTGCAGACGCATTGTACTAAATATTTTAAAAGTAATAAAAATTATAAATTATTACAAAACTTTTGGAAAATTGTATTAATCAACTTGACGAATCATCGAATTTTTTTAAAGAACTGAGATATTCCGATTTCAATATGTCTGAATCGGGCAAAAGATTACATGAGTTACGTGTGTGTGACCTTAAGGATGAATTAGAAAAACGTAGATTGGATACAATCGGACCAAAGTCTATGTTAATAGAAAGATTAGAAAAGGTGAGCGAAAAAAAATTTCTGAACGAGTATGTTTCACATATTGCAATCCCATTTGTTTTCCAGGCAATAAGAGGAAAGGGGTTGGATCCTGCCAAATATCTTTTTAAACTAGGCAAGGGCACACCAGTTAAAAAACAACCGGTAGGAAAGCAAAATGAGAAAACCCATACCAATGAGAAAAGTAACGCCAATGAGAAAAGCAACGCCAACGAGAAACATAATACCAATGAAAAAAAAGTTAAAGCCGAACCTGTGAAAATTGCAATCGAAGAAGTTGAAATAAAACAAGAACCCCTAGATGAGGAAGAGGAACAACAAAATGAGGTTGAGGAATTTGAAGATGAAGTGGACCAAGTAGGTGATGTTGATGATGAATGTATGATTGTTGCGAATGATGAAGAACATGATAATGAAAATGGCGAAGATGTTGAAGAGGACGCTGGAGAAGAAGAACAAGAACAAGACGCTGAAGAAGAACCCGTTGAAGAAGAACCCGCTGAAGAAGAAGAAGAAGAAGAGGTAGAAGCAGAAGCTGAAGCTGAACCAGAAGACACTGATGATATTTTAAATAATGAGGATGAAACCAATGGCGACGCTGGTAATAATGATAACGAGGAAGGTATCAATTTAACTATTGGCGAAGATGAACAACAATTGTTACATGATGAGGCTCCTGATGATAAAGAGAAGTCAGGTGAGTTTCAAACAGTTTACAAATATACAAATACCGCAATATTCCTTAAAAAACAATTCAAGGTTCGATGATTATAGAACATTTTATTGATAAAATGAATAGTTTTTTTTGGGAAAATCCTGACTAAAAATTCAATTTTCCAATGAATATGTACATTTTGCGTATTAGTTGAACTCATAACTGTCAGTATTTAAAATAAAAATACTGTTAAAATAATACTATCAAAAAAATTAGTATCTAAATTTCAGTTCATCATTTAAAACGCCGAAATAACATTCTTCTTCTTCTTCTGACACATGCGATGATGTGTCAATTCCACAATGTGGAATGTTTAAAAAACGACTTGAGACACTAGGTCTATGTTGTCATTTTGTGGGGATATAATTTTTTTTGTGGTTGATACAGCTCCCTTATACAAGGGAGGTTAGGGTGAGCTATTTTATATGTAAACTAAAAAAAAAAACACGTGCAAAAGGTACATTTAACCTAATTGCACGTGGAATAGCAACGCCAGGACCACAAAGTAAAAAACTGAAACGCGTTTTCTCTTATGCGATATAATAGAAGCCGCGAGGCAACCTTTGCTCGATGGATGGCAAATTGAAACTCCTAAAATAACATTGTTATTTTTCGAAACATTATAGCAAAAAAGGTTAAAAACTAGTATTGAGTATTTATAGTATATTGCTTAAACACTAGTTAAATTAAAAAATTCCTACATTATATATTTCATGATTTAATTTATTTGTAGCTTCTCATTCGACTGACAAGGGATCATCTAAAGTTGGCAAATCTGATAAATCAACCAAGGACGATAAGAGATCTAGCCATAAAGATAAGAAGAAAGATGACAAAAAAGATGGGTAAGTAATTTCTAGTCTCGTTTTTTTTTTTTCATAGTCCCAATTTACAAGATTACACTTCACCCTGGATTGAAACCCATGCGTTTCACAGGGTAGAGAAAAAAGTCTTTCCGATGTTGAGTATTTTTTTTCACTTATATTTACACTCATTCGTATTAGTGTTAGGTTATTTTCGTATTTTAGAATGAGAGATGAATTTTTTTTTTTTTAGTTCAAATGATATAAAAAAAAAAAATTACTATATCTACATATAAAATGTAGGGAAAATAGTTATAACTAAATTTAAAAAAAAAATATCTATTGTCTTTGAAATTGTTTCCGACGGAGAAATTTTTATATTTAGCAGTTACGTAAATAGTATTTGCGCTTATTTAAAAAAAATCATGTGAGTCCGATCACAAGGGAGATGTGTAAACATCTAATAATTAAAGAAAACATCAACATCATATTTTCCAGCGCATAAAAAATAAGTCGATTATGCTGTTTTTTGAAATTCAATTGATGTTTTCTGAAATGCAATTGATGTTTTCTGAAATTCTATTGATGTTTTCTGAAATTCAATTGATGTTTTCTGAAATTATATTGATGTTTTCTGAAATTCAATTGATGTTTTCTGAAATTTTATTGATGTTTTCTGAAATACAGTTTATGCTTTCTGAAATTCTATTTATATTTTCTGAAATTCAAATGATGTTTTCTGAAATTCTATTGATGCTTTCTGAAATTCAATTGATGTTTTCTGAAATTCTCTTGATGCTTTCTGAAATACAATTGATGCTTTCTGAAATACAATTGATGTTTTTTGAAAGACAATTGGAAAATGTTTAGAAAAGAACATATCATAATTTTTTCACCAATACAATCATAAGTCACACAGCGTTATCTGCTTCAGCTCACACCGATATGAGTTACGCTGTTTTTGTGATTGTATTGTGAAATATAAATTTACCCCCCTGCGCGTATAGATGTTTACACATCAAAAACAATATTTTCGCAATTCATAATATTTGGACTACACAACACATATGCAGATGATATATTAATTAGGACACAATGATAATATGAAAGCTTCGAGCAAATGAAACAAAATTTACTGTGATTTTTTTTACAATTTGTCCTAGTATAGTTAATTTAACTCATTGTGGGAAATAAATCTAAATTTTATCAAATGAAATAATATTGAGAAAGGTGCGACCTATCTATAATATTAATATGCTAGACGATTTCTTGTGAATGATTTGTTCTACCGTTTTAACCCGATTTTGATCAAACGTATATTATTTGAAAGGTATTTCTTTTTAGCCGTTTTGCAGATTTACATATTTTCAAACTTTTTCCTTTATTTTGAGTAAATTGCATTTAAAGTTGCTACTAACACATACATTATATTATACAATGTTATGTGTGTGTTTATTAAATTGGTGAACGTGTTTGTAATAAAAATGAGTTTGTTTTTTGTGTTGATTTGTGAATTGGCCATACCTTTAGGGTCTTTATTTAATGAAAAAAAAAATAAAATTTCCTAGAATTTGGACTCGAATTTCGAGGGCTGGAATCTGCTAGTGTTTTTAAATATGATTAATATCAGTCATGCACATAATTGAGAACACATACATTTTATAAAAAACAAACCTTTACTAAAAAAAATGTTTTTGTTGCGAAACCTTTATTATCGATAAGCGCTTTATATCTGCGAAGCATAGAGGCTACTAAATTTTGACATATCTTGTTTGTAATGGGTTTCCAAGCCTTATTGTTTCGGTGTAGAGTTTTATCTTTAGCTAACTTTTGTTTTTACAATTTGCATTAATTCTCAATGGGGTTTAGATAAGGTCTACGAGCAGTAACCGAATTGTTTATAAACCATTGCTTGACGTGTAGACTAGTGCGCTTTCCGATATTTTTTTTTTTTTTTTTTTTTTTTGCTGAAATATCCATATTACACGTATATTTTTGTCAGCATTAGGCATTGTATCGTTTAGGATTCTTGCACATTGGTGCTTGTCCATAATACCTTAAATTTTGTGCAGCGGTTCAATTCCCCAAAGCATGAAAGAACATCTTCAATGTGACCCGGGTATATGTTGCATCACATTTCGACTTTAGACGGCAAACATATTTCTCCCCATCCCTATTAAATTTTGTTTCGTCGTAAAATAAATTTGTTCCATTCCACAACGGTCCAAAGACTTTACTTTCTTGCAAACTAGTCTCTTTCGGTTACCCTCAGACAACAGACGTTTTATTGTAACTACAGAGAGTTTTGATTCACTTTCATCACATACTGCAACCCGAATCTCATTTGTGGACTTAACCAGAATTTTTTTCGACACGTGGACATTTTATGCATCTTTTCGAGCTGTAATTCGTGGCCCTTCTTTGTAGTCAAATGCTTCTTGATATCCCGGTAAGTGCTTTCTTTCAATCTGATGCATTTGTACAATAATCTTCAGAATACTGACTACTAAATTTGTTTTCACCCAAACTCTGAAAATACACTCGATGTAATCACAATTAATTAAATATAACTAAAAATTTTAACTGAAGTTGCAAATATATAAAAAAAAATTAATTACAAATTTTGAATAACACCACTAATAGCATGTTCAGACGGCAAAATGGACCACTTGGTTCGCTCTCTGAATCACGATTGCGAACCTTGGTGTTCAGACGATTGTTCTTGTTTCATTTTGACGTTTGTATTATTTATGCAAATATTTGAAGACATCCTTGTAAACTTTACGTTTCACTATTTAATTTTTTTAATTTTTATTTAAATATATACTAGCAGATTCCAGCCCTCGAAATTCGAGCGCAAATTCTAGGAAATTTTATTTTTTCATAAAATAAAGGCCCTAAAAGTATGATAATCAATTATAGCAAATTCACAAATCAACACAAAAAACAAACTCATTTTATTACAAACACATTAACAATTTTACTAAACACACACATAGGATTGTATAATTTTATGTATGTGTTAGTAACAACTTTAAATGCAATTTACTCAACATAAAGGAAAAAAAATTTAAAAATCTGTACATCTGCAAAACGCCTAAAAAGAAATACCTTTCAAATAATATACATTTGATCAAAATTGGGATAAAACGGTAGAACAAAACATCAGTCACAAGAAATCATCTAGCCTATTAATATTATAGATAAGATGTGAAAATATTTACTTTTTATTTGTTAAATGTTGCTATTTATTTTATTGCATACATTGATTTTTTATTGTTTTATATTTTAACAGCTAGTTCAGATAAACTAGCGATAATTTTTTAAAAATTGGAGATGACAGTAAATTTTTCATGGTTCGCAGAAAGGTTCAAAATGAACCAAGACGGTTCGCTCTCAAAATATGGGGGCGCGAACCGTGAATGAGAGAGCGAACCTCGAATTTTGCTGTCCGTCTGAACATAGTATAAGAAACAAAAAAGGTAGTAGTTGAACAGAGTTGTATTATCTATATGTCAAGTTTTATCGTTTTTCATGGATATTACCTTTAATACGATTTAATTATTTGATTTGACTCGCACAAGTTTCATAGCACTCTATATTACTACAGTTACAACTACTGGCACTGTCCCGTGCATTTTTGCTTCGACTACTTAGGTTATCCATGAACTTATGAAGACTCCGGCACGGTAAGAAAGGCTGAAAGGGTTGTCCAATGGACTGGCTAGCGTCGAAGAGCACTGTTTCAGCAGTAGTGCTGGTATACCATCCGGTCCCGGAGACTTATTAATGTTGATATCCGAAAGAACCTTTTTAACTGCACGTGCTCGGAAGAATAATTTATGCATAGTACAAGATACTCTTTCGAGTTCGGGCAGTGGTTGATCGCAATCCGGCAAAAAAGAATTTTTTGCAAAAAGTTCAGCTAAAAGGTTAATCTTATAAACCGGGTCAGTGAATATTTGGTCATTCATTATAAGAGTTGTCATGCCAAATGTTGCTTTATTTAAAGTAAAAACATTGCTCTTGAGCCTGAATAATTTCAAACTCAATCATTAAAATGATAAAGATCGAAAACAAGATTTTTTTATTTTTATAGAAAATAATGAAATTAAAAAAAAAATTTTTACTTTATCTCTATCGGCCATGCCCACTAATCACAGTTTCAATTTTCTTGCCTTCATAGTACTCCAGATATTTGACTATGCTCATTTCGTCCAATCCCGACCATTTTTATCTTGACTACGGTCCCCCTAAGGTACCGGAGATCATTCGTTATAAATAAATTGGCTATTATAAAGAATAAACTACAGAAAAGTCAACATTAGTTACAACATAAAAAATACACGCGACTTCATCTAGCATCTTCAAAAAGAATTTAAAAGAAGTAAATTATAATCAGTCTAAACGGACTATACTAGACACTAAGCAACGAGTTTCGACAAAGGGTCTAATAACCAACTTTTGCGAATATAGAAAATAATCATAAACTAAATTTGTTGTTGACATTGTAATAAATATTAATTTGAGAAAAATTTCAATATTTTTGTATTAGGATAGATTTAAGTTAATATCCGGAAGCAGCTTTATATAGAGGCTATGACTAAAAATTGTCCCACTCCAAATTTCACCGGGATGTACAGCTGTAGTCAAAAAAATAGCACCAGGATAAAAAAAAAAAACTTCGTTAGATATTTGTAAATAGGTCAAACTGATTTCATTGAATACTTGTCATAATAAGTATCTTATGACTTATGACAAGACTGTGAAATAATATTAAATAACAAACTGTTGATTTGGTTTTTTTATATTATTACAAATTTTCAATTTTTTTTTAAACAATTGGAAAAGCACTCAGTCGAAAAAATAGCACTACAGTTCTTATTGTATTAAAAAAAAATACTTAAACTAATGATAAATAAAATTAATCAACGATTTTGAATTCAGTATTTTTATGATATCTTCTCATATTGAAAAACACTCAGTCAAAAAAACTACAGTTCTTATTATATTAAAAATAAATACTTAAACTAATGATAAATAAAAATTAATCAACGATTTTGAATTCAGTATTCAGTCGAAAAAACTACTACTAAATAAAAATTAATCAATGATTTTGAATTCAGTATTTTTATATCATCCCATATGTTGCGTGCCCATTATTGGCAATAACCTCATCACAACGTTTTTGCATCGATTTCACCAGATTTAGGCACCTCTCCTTCGAAATTGAGTTCCGAATTTGCTGAACAGCCATCCAAAGGGCTTCATTTCTGGTTGGCTGTATTTGGTATACTCCCTTCTTTATATCTATCCATAAATTTATTGTCCTGAAACCACTTTTTTGCAAGTATGTTGGTATACTTCGGGTCATTGTCTTACTGCAAGATCCAAACCAGCGGAATTTCCTCAGAAACATATGGTAGCATTACTTTCTGGAGGATATTAACGTAAACTGTCTTATCCACGATTTGCAACATGCTTACGTTAGAGCAGGGATACTTTTCGGGAATTACAGGCGTTCAAGTTGTTGCTTCGCAATCTCCGACGAATAGTTTCAACACTTGCGGACACAGTTAGCACCTCTTTTTAGCTCGCTGGCATAAATAGGGTTTTCTTGCATTGTCTGACCAAACGTTTAACCATTAATGGTGACATAACTTGCTGCGACCACGTGTTTCATATTTTTGAGTATTTTTTTTTACATTTACATTTTATTATAGCACCCAACCAATTTTCTTATTTCAGAATATGATTTATGCTCAGAAACCATTTTTTTATAATAGCACGTTTTTCAGGTGTTCAATGCTTTCAACGTCCAATTTCTATGAAAATATATAATAAAATATGTGATGAATTATTTTATTTTTAATAAAAAACATCGTACCTTCATTTTTTGGTCCTTTTATTTCAACGATGTATTAAAACACTATTTTTTTTAAAATAATTTTTGTCATTCTCTATCGAAAGATAACAAATTTGTTACAAAAGATACAATTAAAAAAAAAATAGATAACGAAAGAAATCATTTTTTTAGTGATGACAAAACAATGGAAACTTTTAAACGTCTGTACTCTAAAAGCAATAAAATCAGAAGAAAGAAAATGTAAAAAATATCATCCTTTATTTAAATATTTATAGTTTCCAAGGTTTTCTTTCAACATACAATTGTATTTTTCAATGTTTTAATCTTATAAATAATTATTATAAAATAATGGCAAAAATAAAGTTTTGTGAACCGTTAAAAACCAGAATAATAGATGATTTTCTGCTGCTCTTCAGCAAAAGAAAATTTTGTGAGAAATGTGAAATCCATAATTTAAAAAATTATCAAGAAATATTATGAAAGAGGCGACTCAAAATTTAGGCGGCTGGCCCCGTAAAACGAATCAAAGACAGGACATTTTAATAGCAAGAGAGTTTAAAAAATATTCAATTGTATTGACACCCACGGTATACATACATATATATATAATACTAGCTGAGTCCGGTCCGCGTTGCTGGCCCGAAGAAAACATCTGGATTTTATATTGCATCTAAATTTTAATACCGAGTGTCGGGCAAAAGTAAAGCACGATTTAATAATATGAATATGACTGAAAAAAAATATACGTTTTCTTGAATATTTTAACACCAGCGCCACCTACAGGTGAAAAACTTTGTCAGCAACTTTAGTTTTATGTACATAATATATGTTGCGAATTTGAGCTAAATTGGACCGTAAATAAAATTTTTGGGAAAATCTCGACCCCAGCGCCACCTATCAGGTACAAAAAAAAGTTATGCAAATCGGAGAACCAAAGGAACATATGGTATGAATACGAAGTCGCTAGCATTAGTGGTTCAACAGTTATTAGAGTACCAACATACGCACCAACGTTTTTATATATTAAGATTAATAGGCTAGGCGATTTCTTGTGACCGATTTTTTGTTCTACCGTTTTATCCCGATTTTGACCAAACGTATATTATTTGAAAGGTATTTCTTTTTAGCTGTTTTCTAGATTTTTAAATTTTGTCCTTTGTTTTGAGTAAATTGCATTTAAAGGTGCTACTAACACACACATATGTATATAAAATTAAACATATGCTATGTGTGTGTGTTTATTAAATTTGTTAATGTGTTTGTTAATGGGTTTGTTATCTTCATTCACAATAATAATAAACCAAAAAGTATTCGTTTGTTGAAAAATAAAGTTGTCTAGAAATTGCACTCGAATTACGAGCGCTGGAATCTGCTAGTATATATTAATTATATACGAAATTTCAACAATATATATTTATATTTGCCACATGTGTTTTTATTACTAGGTTTACTTGGACACACATACAGAAAGACGGACGGATGAACAAACATCACTTGGATCCTTTTCTGATTCAAACGGTATAATAAAAGGGGAGTGTATTAGCCAGATCATATGCTCGTAGTAGTATAGGATATAAAAACAAAGGCTAAATAAAAAGTTAACGTGTAATTTGGGACTTTACTACAACACATATTGCTGCTGTTTCATAAAATAATTTACATTTTTTTTATTTTATTTTTAGTGATAAATCTAAATCTGGTCAAAAGGATGATAAAGGTAACTTTTTTATTATAAACTCACTATTCAAATGACTCAAAAATGAGAAATTATATAGACGTTTAATAGTTTTTGTTTGGTGTTATTAGTTTATGCATAAACTTAAACTGTGACAAAAAATAATCAGGTTTACAATATAATTGCAAGAAAGTGTGAATTTATTTGATTTAACATAAAAGGATTCTATGGATTCTAGAACAGATAAAGCTCTCAAAAGTTTAAAAAATTGGTAATTAATACGAGATACATACATATTAATATCATTATAGCAGTCAGTTTTTGAAAATAGAAAATATTACTGGAAATTTAATATTAACACTAAAGATGTATTGAATTTCAGTATTGGGTATTATTTGCTGTAATTGCGAAAAGTTTGTTTAATTTCTTTTACGGAAAAGGAGACATCTTTAAATATAAGCCGACATCTTTACACAGCAGACATCTATAAAAACAGTTGCTTTAAATGACAAAAATCAAGATACAAACAACGAGACAACTTTAAATAACCAGTATTTGAACTATATTTATACAACAAATAAGGCAGACTTTAAAATTGGAAATTTTGAAATTCTGTTCATGGAATAATGTATTTTCGAATCGCCAGAATAATAAATGAAATAGTGATTGGTTTTATTACGTTGGATAGAACGATTTGCGTTTATCTGTTTAAAACAATTTGGAGTTTTGCTAAAATTTAAAAAGAAATGAAAAGATCTAAATAGCGAGTGGAAGCAATTAATTTTTTTTGAAAATTTTTCGAGTTTGAGTCCATACCAATAACCCAACTACTTCTACAGCACTAGAATCACTAACTCGCCCATCGGAAAAACTCACTTTTTATAAATACAACATAAAATGTATATGAACTTCCAGCATGAGTAATATGTTTAAAACTATATTATATATATGGATAATGGGACTTTTAAAATATTTGGAAAGCTAGTGAAATAAAATGCACTTTTATCAAAGATGCACCCAATAATCCTAAATTGGTAATATATTAAAATACTAAGAGGTATTTTTTTTAAACTACTTCGTTTTGTGTTTTCTTTCTATATATATAAATTGGGTGGATGAAATGAATGATATGCAGAAAGCAATTTAATCACAATGTCTGTATCGCACCAACTAAAACCATTTATAAATTCTTCTCATTGATCATTTTGAGGTATGCTGTCATATACATCAATGGAGATATAATCAGAATACAATAATGGAATGTAAGTAGATTATATTGAGCCTTTGCTTTGCTGTAATTTAGACGCAAAATGGTCATTAGACGTTAATTATAAGCCACAATTGTTGAAAGACAATGCCACACGCATCTGGTAAATTCAAATTTATTGTTCTGTTAAACGATGTTATGATCCTAAGTTGTGCGGCAATTTTCTGAAGGAATTTCTTAATTTTTTTAAACATGCTTTGATTGATCTAGGACTGATCTTTATACAAATTGGCGTTGGTGGATATATATTTTGGATCTGTTTTTTAAGTCGTGATTATCAGGAATGGAAACTGTTTTTGCTGTTCTCAATTTCACATCTAATATTCATCTAAAAAAAACACTCATACATTTAAAATACATCACATACATCTGTCGCAAGGAGCAGGTTTATCAACAACTTTCCCACAACTATATACTGTTTGTTCCGAAGCAGCTCTTATTAATGTTGCCAGCTGTTGTTCCTGTGTTCAAATGGCGTCCAGGGGTTTTCTAAGGCTAATGTTGCTGCTCAGCGCATTGTTAAATTCACACTTTCTTGCATATAGACTTTTTTGATTAAATTTTAACGAAAATTGTGTTTAGATTATTTCAAAGCAAAAGCAGTTGTACACACAAAAGAAAAGTGTTCAGAAAAGTGCCTGTTACAAGTGACATATATAAGTTAATTTATTGAAAGAAAAAAAAAATAGAAAAAACAATCTGTTACAACACATAATATATATAACTCAACCTTCTCTCTCTACTCTGTTATTATTTATATGGAATTTCCAGAAAAATCATCAACAAACAACTCTTCATCGGCTGCCACCAATTTAAAGTCAACCAAATCATCCTCATCTTCATCGTCATCGAATGCATCCCGTAATTTATGGGTATCTGGTTTGTCGTCACTAACACGAGCCAGTGATTTGAAAACGATATTCTCCAAATTTGGTAAAGTTATTGGAGCCAAGGTAGTGACTAACACTCGTACACCCGGTACCCGCTGTTACGGCTATGTAACAATGTCATCATCTAGTGATGCAAGCCGTTGTATTGATCATTTACATCGCACCGAATTGCATGGACGTATTATCTCGGTGGAACGTACTAAAAATGAAATTGGTGGTAGTTCAACAAATTCTTCTAAGGAAGTGGGTGGTAAAACTTCTGGTTCATCGCGTTCTGAATCCAAAAAGAATGAAGATGAAAAAAAATCCTCGAGCAAGGATGTTGGTGGTGGTGGTGATGATGGTGGTAAAACATCCCAAGACGACAAACGCAAAAGTGATGGTGGTAAGAAAGATTCAGATATGGCAAATAAAAATAACGATAGCGATAATAAAACTTCACGATCCAAAGATGACAGAGATAAGAAAGATGATACCAAAGATGGAAACCGTGCTGAGAAAGCTCGCTCCGAAACATCATCAATTAAACACCGTTCACTGTACAATAGCAGCAGTCGTTTTCATGATCGTCAGCGAGAGCAGCGTCAACGTGAACGTGAACGTCAACGTGAAATTCTTTCCTATAACAAAATAAGAGAAGAACGAGAACGTCAACGAATGCGTGACCATGAGCGTGAAATGCGTGAGGAAGATAGACGCCGTAGAGAAATAAGAGATCGTCAACGACAGGAAGAAGCCCGTTTAGCCGAAGAACGAAGAAAATTGGCACTAGAGCGTGAACGTTTAGAACGTGAAAAGGCTGAACTTTTGCGTTTGGAACGCGAACGCCAGAAGTTGGAGCGTGAAAAACTAGAATTGGAACGTCTAGAAATAAAACGTCAACAAATGAAGTATGCTATGTTTAATAAAAAAAAAACTTACACGCGCGTAAAGTGCACACTACATTTTTTGAAAATAGTAGTGAATCCTAGATTTAAGATATCACATATTTTTTTTTTTTTTTTTTTTGCTGAAAGCAATCATTCTAAAAACAATTTCCGATAACTATGAGAGAGTTATTCATCAACTCTCCACAGCTGCTGTACCTTTATAAAATTTTGTTGTTGTTTCAACATCCAAAATAGAGTTCTCCAGTTCTCCTTTAAATTCCCTTCAAATTCTTCATAACCAATTTCCAAAATGCTCGTTTCTAGCTTAAGAAAAGTAACAAAACGAGTTGTATATAATTGCTTGAAATGCGAGTGTTTTGTTTGACCCCACCCCTGTTAAAATAAAAACAACGGATTTCAAATAGTTATTTGGGGTTTTTGTCTAATATTTAGGTTTTAATTAAAACCTAAACTAATATTTCTTTACATTTTTCTCTTATTCCCTGTACCATTGTGTCTTTGGTGTTGCTGTCTCTTGTTCTGCACTTTCTAAAGGATTATGGAAACTCGTGATGATCCTATCAAGCGCATAAACAAACGTACTGATGATCGTTATGCAGATGATCGTAAACGAACAACGGGACCAGATCGTTATGATGCTCCTCCACCACCAAGATTTGATGCTACTTTAGCTTCTTCTAGAAGGTATTTATTAGAAATTTGTAAAAATAAATGAAATTAAATCGACTTCCTACGATTTAGCACTCATAAACGTGATGATTATGCTGGTACAACATCCAGCAAACGTATTGATGACTATCCCTCATCATCATCATCGAAGAGAATGGATTATACCAGCAGTAGTGCCGGTACTAAACGCTCAGCTGTTGATGATTATGCTGCCGCTGTACCCACCAAGCGCAGTACAGATGATTATTCTAAACGGAATACTGAGTACATGTCTTCATCGACCTCTAAAAGAGGCATAGATGATTATGCTGCCGGAAGCAAATCATCTCGCGTCGACTATAAACGTGAAGTGGAAATACGTCATTTGCCATCTGCTGCCAGTGCCGTGGGGGGTAGTAGCTCCTACCATTCCAGTTCATCATTGCATAAGAGTAGTGGCCGTTATGATGAACGCCCCTCATCCCACAGCTATAGGCGTATGGATGATTTGAGGTAGAGTGTGTTAAAGATTTCTGTAAATTTTATTTGAAATTAAATAATGTTACCATTCCAGTGGCAATAAACGTTACGATAGTTCTTCTGGTTACGGTGGTAGTTCAAGTGGCAATGCCAACGTATGGACCCCATCTTCGTCTATGAAGTACTCCAGTAACGGTATGTCTTCTAGTTTACAGAGCTCAGGGTCTGGTTGGCCAAAATCCAACCCAGCAGATGAAAATAATTGGCGGCCCATACCTTCATCCCAAGATCGTTATGATCGTACATACAATGAGCGTTCCAGTGGTTTCGCTAGTGCTGGAGGCATGTATGGTAGTCGTGCCGCTCAAGATCGTTATGGCGGACAAGTTTCGTCACGCTATTAATCGTTACGTTAAAAACGTTCAAAGTTTAAAAATAAGCGTAATTGGAAATTTTAATAGTATTGTTTTTCCATAATTACTCTTTTTTGTTTTTTTTTGTTTTAAAAGGGATAGTTTATTTTTTAAATTAAATTTTTTTTTTAATGTTTTCTCTTTCATCTATTCAATTTCTTAACTGAATTCCTTGGCGATTAAACAAACGGAAACAAACAATATTAAATTGTTTATTAATTTTTTTATTGCAATTTTTAGTTGTTTTTTTTTTAAATATTAAAACTCCTTAATTATTTTAACAGTACATTCTCTATACATTTGCTAATGTATTTTCGCTTAAGCCTAGATCGTAGATGTTCATAAAAATTATAACATTGAACGCATTATTCATTTAATAAATACAACATTTTAGAATATTATATACATTGGTTTCAATTTGTTAAGTTACTGTTACAAGCGAATACTAATTTGAACTGACAGTATAACAAATATCCTGAGCCGTTATAGAGTATATTTAATTTAGGTATTTCTAGAATCGATTGTCTGGTAAAACTGGCAATAATCACAATATAATCCACAAAGTAAGCTTATTATTTTCAGATTAGAAGCAATGTTCGTGCCAAGAACATTCTGATTTTCAGAAATGGTCAATTGATTTTCAGAAATGATCAGAAATTATAAAATTGGTTTTCAGAAATTATCAAATGTTTTTCAGAAACCATTTATTGTTTTTCAGAAATTATAAAATATATTTCAGAAATTATCAAACATATTTCAGAACTCTACAAAAAACATACTTTTTAATTAATAATTGATCATTTCTGAAAATCAAGGTTATTATATAAGGTACGTCGCATATATATATAGCACAAGGCCATGCTTTCAAACGATTGTTCTACAATTTCATTTGTGCTCACTGTAGGTTACTCTTTAAATGCTATAATTGTTATTAGTCAATGCTCTTTTAAGAACAACAAAAAAATGCACTTTTATCATTTTTATTTACCGTTATGAAATTCGCCTGTACTCATAAAAGTCACATGTTTTAGCGTTTCATAACTATAGCACCACAACTAAAAATCTTTTTTTATTTCATTTTGTTTGAATAGTCCATCCTTATTTTGAACATTTAATCCATAGATGAAATTATGAAGAATTGAAGGCTGTAATGCATCCCATTCAAATAAAATCGCACTTTTAAGTTCCTGAACGTCGTTGTAGCGCTTACTGTTGGCGTAAACACGTCTCGCCAACATTCTCCAAATTTTTGCAATTGGGTTCAGATGTGGCGAGCATTCTGGCCACTGCATGACCTTGACATTTGTCGATTACAGCCACTCTACTGTTATCTTACTATCATGTTAGAAAATAAATGATTTGTGGCTGTTTTGTTCCAAAAATGCTCAAAGGCTCTTTGTTTAGATCCTTGCAATAATCATTAAATCCATCATGGCCATCCAAGTTCCATTGTTTCTTGTCCGAAAAAATTACCTAAACGAAAAATAAATATTTATTGCCTGATTACACGATCTACACGATCAATGCAATTAAAATTAGTTGTTTCCAGTTTGTTCCAAAATTTTGCTTGCAAAATTTTTACCGTGTCTATCGTTTGAACAAACGTCGTGTTTTTTTTTTATCATTTTGATTCGAACAATATTCAGGGCGTTCCTTAAAACTCTCTAAATAGTAGATTTGGATACAGTACTGCCAATCATTTCCACCTATTGATTGCAACTTAAGATAGCTAGCCTTATAGATTTCTTTTTCTGGCATGTATTTAATTTTGTTTTCGGACCTCCAGTTCTGTTTTTCACGGTTTCCAAGAAAATTCTATACAACTTTCCGGATTCTACCAATTTTGGCTGCTATATCCCCTTTCGAGAAACCCTCCGATTCAATATTTTGTATGATCAATTGATATAAATGAACGATCGTGCTATAGTTATTATACGCAAATACTTTGAATTTTATGATTGCGAGTGAATTTGATAACAGTAAATAAAATAGAGATATGATTAACGTGCAATTGTTTTTGTTCTTAAAGGAGCAATATCTAATAACAATTATTGCATTTAAGTAGTAACCTTTTAGTGAGCACAAAGGAAATTTATAAATTTTTTTTTATCATTTTTATTTATGAGCTACTCAAGACTACCTAAAAATCTTTATCATCTTGGGCCACTTTCGTTGCTACCTTGATTTCAGCTTTGATTAAAGTCCATTATTTCTTCATTGCCCTTAGTTCTGGATAGTTTGGAGGATTTGCTTCTCGAAGCACCAAAAGCACATTACATTTTGAGCATCACTTCCAAGGCCACTTTGCTGCAATAGCATGAAGCTAGGTCGGGCAAAAAAAATGGAAACTTCATGCTATCTTTCCAAGCAATCTTTAATATAAATTTCACAGTTTATTGTTGGAGTAATATAAACGACTTGCTCCTTTCGCCACAGTTGCAGATAGCTTGGAATGAGTTCGCTAATCTTTAAAGAACTTTTCCCATGTTAGTATCTATGGAACAGAGAACAGTGTTACATAACACACATTTCGACGATGTTGCAATGAGTCAATAGAGTTGGATACCATAAAGTCATTAATGAGCATCAACGCCCTCCTTCGTACATAGTCCAGTAGATTTAAAATATACTTTGAAGCTCCTGTCCATATATTATTATTTTTTAAGCATAGTTCCGCGAAGCCGATTGGCTTGTCTGCAGATTTGGCTAGTTTTACAACGACAGACCAAAGCCTCTGTTGGGAATCGAACCCACGACCCCCGCATTGTAGGCGAGCACGCTACCTACTCACCTACCGGGGCGGATCTGTATTTCATTTTCGGTCGGATGTAAGTGTTATAGATTTTACGGAGATCAGGAGCGAAGTAATTTTTGCACTGTTTTAGAAAACACTTCAATGATTCTATCGACACTTGTAATGCAAGTTCGTTCTAACAAACGTCACATAAAATTAAGATTTTGCTTCGACATGGTGACGATTTTGCTTGATTTTCTGGTCACAGATGCCCTTTTTCCTTCCAGAACCCGCTTTTTGAGTGATGACCAAGTCTTAAAACTTCTATAAAACTCTTGACACAGTTTTCGTGCCAATTTGTACTTCGCGACCAATTTTTTAAGTGTCCACTGGGGGTCGTCCTTCCAATTCGCTTGTCATTTTGAAATTAATAAAAGCAACTAGCGAATAAATTTAAAAAGCATTCTGACATTCATTCCAAAGCCTACCACTAGTAAAGTTTTTTGGTCAATTTGAGTGATTTGCTACATATTTTTTGGAAAACATTTAGTGGACAATTATCTCAAACGCAAGCCTTAGGATATCGATTATGCTGGTGTTTTACCAGAAAACCAATAAATTTTAACCAGGAAATAAATTTTGCCTATTACCAAATCAAATTACTCCAGCTATTACAAAATATTTTTCTTTTTCTTTAATTCGACTTTTTCATCCCTCAGAACCAGCTGTTGGATAAAACTGAATTGTTTTATAACAAATCGTCAATCGATGCAATCAATGGTGTTGTTGTATCTGCTAATACCAATACACTATGGGGTAATGGAAAAATATCATTTACCACTACATAATATCCTTTTTCCATTTGTTCGGGCGATGAATAGAGTCTGAAATTGAAAAATAATCGATCAATAAGTAGCAGACGTATCAACGTACTGTATATTGAAAGAAACCACACAACTCACCCCAATATATCCTGTGGTTCCAATATTAATTCCGATTTATAAACTGAAGCTAAGAAATTTGTAAATGCTGCTGTATTATTGCCCAACTCTATATCCATTTGTTGAGGTTCAACCTGAAATAAATTGTAATTAAAGATTTTCATTATTTTGCAAAATATACTCGTACTATAAACATACTTGGTCATCCTGTATATCTGTAGAACTGCCTTCAGCCATATCGGGTATACCATTACGAGTGCCCCAGAAAGTTATAACATTGTTATCGGAGCTAACTATCGAACATTGATCGTTACATTTGCATTTCTATAAAATTTAGCATAAGAAACAGAAGCTTGTCACCGATATTACAAATATATGTACCTACCACAATATATCTATCTTTCATAGAGTCAACGAGTGTAATTGTTTCCATAACACTGTTGGAATGGCCAATACCTCGCTGACCAGCCGCATTGGAACCCATTGTAAATACATAACCTCCTTCTACCAAAAATATTGAATGTGTGGAAGAGAAACTGGCTTCCAATACAGCATACGGTAATTGTATCTTTTTCTGTAATATAGATACGATTATAATCTTTATTGGACCCAATACCCTCTACTAGAACAGATTTATAAGTCTGTTAAATCATTATCGACTAATACCCAAAAATAAAGCAAACTTAGAAAAAAACCATTAAGAAAATTATAGTCGGTCTAGGCCATGAGTTTGGAGAAAATGTTTTAAGTGGTGTTATTTTTGTGTGCTTCGCTACCCCCCTCCCCCCATAATTATGAAAGGGCTCACGCAAAGTCTCAAGGCCCACTATTATAGTACTCCAGATATATGACGTTTATTATTTACTTTTTTGGGGAGGCCACGCCTCTTTGTTCAATCCCGCCCATTTTTTGTCTAACTACTTACGTTAATAATAGAAGACCTTAGACAAATTTGCAAAGATGTCTCTGTCATAGTACTCGAAATATATGATATTGAGTAATTACTTTGTATGGGAGGTACTACGCCCATTTATCCGATCCCACCCATATGCGGCATAGCTACTAAAGCTCTCCATATCATAGAACTCAAAATATATGATATTAAAAATTTACTTTATATGGGAGCTTCCACGGCCACTAAAAATATTTAAAAAATTCTAGCCTATAGCACTTCCCATATCCGCAGTAAGACTGTGAAAATTTCATGAAGATAAGATGAGTAGTTACGGAGATTACCTCCTACAAACAAACAAACACAATTACCTCTTTATTATATTGGTAGGTAAAGATAAAGTAAACTTAATTATGAAAATAAAAATAATGGGGGCTCTGACTAAGAGTAGTCCCACAGGGTTTATTTTTGGGCTACTGATTAATAGGCGCAATAAACATATATAATTTAAATTTGATCGATATATTTGTGATAATCTGGGGTAGCATCGTCACATTCGTTATCGAAATTTTTCGATCGAAATTATTTTTTTATTTTCCAAAATAAAACACTTTAAGAGTAATTTTACTCTCTCACAGCTAACGAGTTATGGTCCATAGTTAATAGTAAAAGTTAAACGAGGTCTGATGATTGTCCGTCTTTAAAGAATAAACCAAAATATGGAATTTCGATTGAATTTTCGCAATATCGAATGCGACGTTTTGCCCCCTGAATCTTATGGCAATTTGAGTCGATCTCATAGGGGGTCAATTGTATGGGGGCTAGATCTCAACATTCATCGATATTGACCAATTTCAAAAGTGATGGCCGGCAAAGGCTTCATGTGTGTATATAAATATCATTAAAATATATTAGTATATGTGACTGAGTCGATCGGTATAATAAAAGAGGGTCTAGGGAAGATATTTTTGTTAATAACAATAATCAGCACAAACTCATTACACCCTGACCACAGAGTGGTATAGAGTACAAAAATACTTAAATAACATTATATTTAGCTCGTTTACTTTGGATTTTTCACATTTGAATCCAAGCATGCCTTAGTGTCAGGAAAGATGTATTGCACAAAAATGGTTCTGGAAAATTGGAATATGAATGTTCGGAAAAACTTATTCGGAAAACTTTTGGACTATCTTCCAAAATATTATTCACCTAGTTGGGATCACTCACCTGTGGATTTTATGTAGGAAAACATAAAAAATTTTATTCGAAAACAAATAAAACCAAGTAGGAAAATTATAGTCGGTCTAGACCGACTATACGATACCCTATACCATGCATTTAGAGAGACGGTCTTGGATGTAACTTTGCTCAGGTAATAACCGGATATAGAAAATAAGAAAAAGTCAAATTTTAATGGTATTGTTCGTAATTTGTGGCGTGCAGGTATCAAAAAGTTCATATCTAATTAATTTTTAAATGAGGACTAGGTCAAAAAATAGATCGATCATGACCAGATTTAGTAACGTGACTTAATTTTATCAAAAACATATATAAACCATATTAAAAGAAATATATGCACTAGTTTTTTATTTTACTAGATTTAAGTGAAGATCGGGAATCAGCTTTATATGGGGACTATGGGGACTAAAAATGGTCGTACAGAGTACTGATTAGTGCGTATATCGCACACACACACGCCAAATTTTATCGATATATGCATATATGATAATCTGGAGCTGGTCGGTTTGATAGGGGTTATTTTGTATAGGGGCTAGGTCTGAACATTCACCGATTTTCACCAATTTTAATAGCGTCCTATGGCCGATAAGGGCTTATATACCAAATTTCATCAAAATATTGTCATATTTGCGACCTGTAGTTTGATAAGAAGGTTTACATAGGTGCCTATTATGAGCAACTTTCGATTTTCGACTGTGGTCGAATTAACTGATCGAACGAACTTTCATTTGGTATTATGGCGCACATTCGATAAAATAGCGCTATTGTGAATTTCACTCAATTGGATTATTCACAATAGTACATATTTACCAGCTGGTTCTATAAATAAACATTGTTTGTTTACACATTTATTAAAGAAAAAAATAATTATTTATTAACGTGGAATTATGGTTCTATGATCGTCTGATGAAGATGAATGCTTCGTCATGAGAGATGCTTCCATCATTTTGGAAATGGATTTCACTTCGTAAGTATGCGAGGTTTTAATAAGGGTACCATTTGTTTACAGATTTATAGAAAATTTTCGACTACATGGACACGTTTATGGAATTGCTGTCTACTATAGATGAACTGCTGCGGCAATGCACACAAGGCAGATCAATCTCATGAAATTAAAATAATTTACAACTTATATTTTCAATAAGTTTTACAAACTGATATCCAGCATCGAAAGCAAAATTGTGTTCGATTGAAAATTCGTTGTACAACGAAATTTTCGACCGTGCTGCTAGCTCATAATACGAATTTGACATTCGATAGTCGATGTTCGATAGCCAGCGAAGATCGAAGATCGAATGCAACTCATAATAAGGGTCATAGACACAATGACGGACAGGAAGGCAGACAGCCAGACGGACGGACGGACATCGCTAAACCGACTCAGATAGTGATTCTAAGTCGATCGGTATAACATAAGGTGTATCTAGGTATATTTGGTAGCTACAAACATCAGCATAAAAAATAATTGATCTACTCTACACCCTAAGATTTCTAAATGTTACAAAATAAATTGAAACAAAAAATTAATTTATGCGATTTAATAAATTTAGAAAATTTACACGGTGCAAGCAACACTAACTGGAATTTTGAGTATGACAGGTAATCATATTACTTTCTCTAAGTTATTTTTAGTTTACGGGACATCGCTGATAGAAAATATAAAAATTGTCATATAGGCTCCTTTTTAGAATTTACAATGAGCACCATTTATCACTGTTTATATTTTCTTACTCGTTATGGAAGCAAAACTCAATTTTTGATAAAATCCTGTTTAATTCAAAAATATAATATATTATGCTCTCAGAAGAAATCTAATAGTGAGCTGCATTTTAATCTCTCTATAAAACAGCCATCAAATATGAATCATATAGCAAAAATCTTACTTTTATCGGACTGTGCTATTTGCTAACTATTTATTAAAAAAAAAAAGTTGAATTAGGGAAATGATCCTTTAAATTTCTTAAAACATAAAAAACTTCGATTTAATGTTTGAGACAAAAAAAAATTCGGCCTAGTCGATTATAACACTCTTACTGATATTAAAATAACTTGGATGACAACAAGAAGTTTACATACCAATGCCATTATTTTAGATGATTTTTCAAAACCCAATTTATTATAATCATTACTGCCGCATACATGCATGTCACCGCTTTCGAATAGTACAGCCGAAGTGTCAGGTCCACAGAAAATTTTTTTCACCTTGGATTTAACATGAGACAGCAAGACTTTCTGAGGGGTTTTTCTTAAATTAAAATAAAAAAATAAAATTTAATTGTTAAGTAATTATTTTTTAATTTATTAGCTAACTCACTGCTGCGTATGTAGACTTCCCAAACCCAAGGCACCATGTACACTTGTACCCCAGGTATAAACTGAACCATCCACACTGAAGGCTACCACATGTGTTGTGCCTGATTTAATCTCTTTGATGTGTATATTTTCTAATTTTTCAATAACCTTGGGACTATGAAAGGTTTTAATATCATCATGACCCAAAGAATATTTACTGTTATCACCACAACTGAGTAGGGAACCACTTTGTGTTAGTAATATGGTAAAGCCGTCACCAGCGCAAGCACTAAGGGAAGAGGGGCATAAAGATATAGAAAATGTGTATTATGTATTTTTAAATTATTCAAATCAAATAGCATTACCTTATTATATGATAATTACGTATACTCTCCATTCGACTGGGATAGTGTTTCCAAGCTTCTAATGAGCTTAAGCCCAGCTGACCATGTGTACCCTCCCCCCAAGTGTAAACGGAGCCATCTATTTAAAAAAAATACATTAATGTGAATTAACCTGGGATACTGTGAAAGGATTTTAAACATTAAATATCTTATACCCTGTTTCCGTAACACAATTCGTCACAGACGAACGAAAATTTGTGTGTATTTTGTTTGTTCTTCATACAAATTTTCGTTCATCTGTGACGAATTGTGTTATAGAAACAGGGTATTAATCTTTTTAAAATTAGATACGTTTTTTAATTTTTTCCTTATCGCCCATGTTCTGTAATTCACATCATCATGAAAGTGATGATGTGAATGTAAGTTTCACTTTCATGAGAATGTGTATAACTGAATATAGGCTTATTATTTATGTATTAATTTTTAATGTTTCTAGAAACAGAAAAAGTTTTACTAAGCTAATTTATAAAATATCGTTGAAAACGGAAATTTTGAATTTCAAATTGTAATTTCAACATTCTAAATTAGTAGTCTTAATTTTTCACGAATATTTTGAATTACAAATGCAATATTAATTGAAAAATATCGAAATGAAATTAAGGAATGTTTCGTTTCAAAATCGTAAATTTTAGAGTAACCTATGACCCAAATATGAAATTTAAATATTTGTATACCCTCCACACAACTGAGCAGAGGGTATATATAGGTTTGTCATTCCGTTTGTGCTCATCGAAATCTATGGAAATCACGATCACGCCCTCAATAACTAAGATAGACCATTATGTTTGAATAAAATCGTTCATTAACATACCAAAGGAGTTGCTATTTAAAATCATCAACATCGGACAAAAGGGTCACGAGATATGAAGGAAACTTAAAAAAACTTTTCAAAAATAAATATTTTCAGTATGTTTGTTGTTTTTATATATTTCTACTGTTGTATATTTATGATTCACTTGTCACATTATCCTAAGCAAGTAATGAAGAAAATCACCAATATGAAAGAACAAATATAATCCCCAAAAAAATAATACAAAAAGTAAAATTTTTCACAAATGTTACCCTCTTTTGAAAAAAACCTTTTTTTAAAAATGACATTAAAAAAAAATACCATTTAAAAATAAAAAAATAAATTTTAAATTCAAAAATTTAAAATTAAAAATAAAAATTTAAATAAAAAAATTAAAAATAATAAATAATAAATTATAAATTATAAATTATAAATTATAAATTATAAATTATAAATTATAAATTATAAATTATAAATTATAAATTATAAATTATAAATTATAAATTATAAATTATAAATTATAAATTATAAATTATAAATTATAAATTATAAATTATAAATTATAAATTATAAATTATAAATTATAAATTATAAATTATAAATTATAAATTATAAATTATAAATTATAAATTATAAATTATAAATTATAAATTATAAATTATAAATTATAAATTATAAATTATAAATTATAAATTATAAATTATAAATTATAAATTATAAATTATAAATTATAAATTATAAATTATAAATTATAAATTATAAATTATAAATTATAAATTATAAATTATAAATTATAAATTATAAATTATAAATTATAAATTATAAATTATAAATTATAAATTATAAATTATAAATTATAAATTATAAATTATAAATTATAAATTATAAATTATAAATTATAAATTATAAATTATAAATTATAAATTATAAATTATAAATTATAAATTATAAATTATAAATTATAAATTATAAATTATAAATTATAAATTATAAATTATAAATTATAAATTATAAATTATAAATTATAAATTATAAATTATAAATTATAAATTATAAATTATAAATTATAAATTATAAATTATAAATTATAAATTATAAATTATAAATTATAAATTATAAATTATAAATTATAAATTATAAATTATAAATTATAAATTATAAATTATAAATTATAAATTATAAATTATAAATTATAAATTATAAATTATAAATTATAAATTATAAATTATAAATTATAAATTATAAATTATAAATTATAAATTATAAATTATAAATTATAAATTATAAATTATAAATTATAAATTATAAATTATAAATTATAAATTATAAATTATAAATTATAAATTATAAATTATAAATTATAAATTATAAATTATAAATTATAAATTATAAATTATAAATTATAAATTATAAGTTATAAATTATAAATTATAAATTATAAATTATAAATTATAAATTATAAATTATAAATTATAAATTAATTATAATTATTATTATTATAATTATTATAATTTATAATTATATTTATATATTTATATTTTATAAATTATAAATTATAAATTATAAATTATAAATTATAAATTATAAATTATAAATTATAAATTATAAATTATAAATTATAAATTATAAATTATAAATTATAAATTATAAATTATAAATTATAAATTATAAATTATAAATTATAAATTATAAATTATAAATTATAAATTATAAATTATAAATTATAAATTATAAATTATAAATTATAAATTATAAATTATAAATTATAAATTATAAATTATAAATTATAAATTATAAATTATAAATTATAAATTATAAATTATAAATTATAAATTATAAATTATAAATTATAAATTATAAATTATAAATTATAAATTATAAATTATAAATTATAAATTATAAATTATAAATTATAAATTATAAATTATAAATTATAAATTATAAATTATAAATTATAAATTATAAATTATAAATTATAAATTATAAATTATAAATTATAAATTATAAATTATAAATTATAAATTATAAATTATAAATTATAAATTATAAATTATAAATTATAAATTATAAATTATAAATTATAAATTATAAATTATAAATTATAAATTATAAATTATAAATTATAAATTATAAATTATAAATTATAAATTATAAATTATAAATTATAAATTATAAATTATAAGTTATAAATTATAAATTATAAATTATAAATTATAAATTATAAAAATTATAAATTATAAATTATGAATTATAAATTATAAATTATAAATTATAAAAATTATAAATTATAAATTAAAAACTAAAAATTTAAAATTTAAAATTAAAAATTTTAAATTTAAAATTAAAAATAACAGGTTTAAAATTAAAAATTAAAAATAAAAATTTAAAACTAAAAATTAAAAATAAAAAATTCAAATTAAAAATTAATTTTATAATATTTATGAAACAAAAATAATATCAATTATATATTATTGCCCACACCGTGCTCGATATAGATAAAGTTACAAAATAGCGTTTCAGTCTACGGTACTCTTGCCATTTGCAAGTCTTTTGTGCTAAAAATACAATGGTCGGTTTGGATTCGTCTTTGTCAACAACTGATTTTCTTCCTTCTAATGCATTCATCTTTGCTTAAAAACAATCACTCAGAACACTTAAAATGTAAACTAAACATAACTTTCAGTTCTATGAGTTTGATCCATGGCCTAATTTGAATTTAAAAAATTTGAAACGAAACACTTCTTAAAAAAGAAACGTAATACTTTTAAATAAATTCGGTAACACTAAATCAACTATTATTGGAGACTTTACCATTATTTACTACCACAAAGTGAGTATCACTTGTAGCCACCGAAAGAATGCATGCTTTTGCTGGTAATTGTATTGGATTCATACTAAAGCTGCTGCCAAACGATTTCAGTTGATATAAGACGGATCTTTTTAACACAGTTTCATCTGGTTGGGCAGTTTCGGCTTTCATTACTTCTTTAGTTTCAGTTTGAGCCGTAGCCAAATCTACTACCGTAGATCTATGTGAACTATTTTTGGGTATATGGTCTTCTTGTAATGATAATAATTTCGAACTGCAGGTGGAATTGCTGGTAGAACTCATATCATCTTCATATGAATATCTGAAATTCAAAATATATGATTATTTAAAATATGTTTTGCAGTTAATAGCAATATTTTTACCCTTTATGTTTACCCAAGTTACGGAATATCAATGGTATCCAATACTTCAATATTTCTGAAGCTTTAGGTCGACGTGTTGGTTCAACCTATAGATAGACAGATAGACAAATTCCTTGGAATTAAATTGCATTGTAATTTTAATGGAATACTTTTATTATATTTACACATACATAAAATTAAAATTAAGATTTAATAACTCCGATAATTATGTTGTTC
The DNA here is from genome assembly GCA_963682025.1 of Cordilura impudica. Classification (NCBI taxonomy): domain Eukaryota; kingdom Metazoa; phylum Arthropoda; class Insecta; order Diptera; family Scathophagidae; genus Cordilura; species Cordilura impudica. The sequence goes on from OY821517.1 coordinate 323,897,605, forward strand.
TAATTTTTTTCTAAAATTAAGATATTTGTCCATGTTCTGTAATTCACATACCCATAAAAGTGAATTAAAGAACATGGGTGATTGTAAATTATAATTTCATCGTAAATTCTTTCATATTGCAAATTTATTTATGTATAACATACCTGCAACAAATTACTAAGTAAACTTTTCAATCCTGAAGAATATCCCTTAGGTAAAGGACTATAGGCACCCTTTAATTAGTTTTAAAAATAAGATTTTTTTATAATTTTTCTTTTTTAAGTTTAGCAGTCACTTACGCTCATAATTTTACCAACAAGTTCAGAGAGATTTGTTGCCGCAAAAGTTTTACGTAAACAACACATTTCACCCAGTATACAACCCAAAGCCCAAATATCGCTTTTATGATCATATTCCTTGCCTTCACACTTCGGTAACAAATAAATAAATATGTATCAAAGCAAACGATTTAAACAATATATTAGAAATATAAAACAACATGTCTTTAAATATTCTGGAATACATTTATTTACATCAAGTATAATTATTTAATATATATTTAATATATATTAATAATATATATAATTATTTAATATATATATATATATATTATATATATATTAAATAATTATATATATGGTCCTTCCTACTATGTACTCTCAATTAACAAAAAATATAATGAGGAAATATCTCTGAAACTAAAAATGTTTTTTTGTGTAGTTAACTTACCATTTCTGGACTAAAATAATACGGTGTTCCCAAAACAGTCTGAGCATGTATTTTGGTGTTCATTATTTTAGATATACCAAAATCTCCGATTTTCACAATACCTCTTTTATTTAGAAAAACATTTGCAGTTTTTAAATCCCTTAAAATATAAAAAATAGAGCTTTAATAGTAATAATGCCAGGACATAAGAGTATATATATTCGCAATTTATTTCTTTTTAATTTTTGCATCACTGTCCAAGTCGATTTTAAGATTTCCTTCAGTCTGTCTATGTGTAGATTTAAACGTTATTTAAAACTTCAGGTTTTCAAATAGATCAAATCAAATATCGGGAAGCTGCCTAATATTCTCGCTATATAGGTAAAACTCATAAGAAAGTGTTAAAAACCCCATAAAAATTAAAATGTTGAATATCTATAATATTAATAGGCAAGGCGATTTCTTTTGGCCGATTTTACGCTTTTAGTAATCAACCGATTTTGCAAAAAATATACTATTTGAAATGTAGTTATTTAAAGCTGTCCACCATATTTATAGATTTGCACCATCTGGGACATTTTTTTAGTACAAATCATTTAAAGTTGCTACTAACATATACATAAAACACATATTTAAGCTTCAAATAAAAAATTATACAATGCTGTGTGTGTGTTGAATTGTGAATTGGCTAAAATTGATTAGCATACCTTTAGGTTCTTATGAATTTTATTTAAAAATTCAGAATTTAATGAATTTTATTTAAATATTCATAATTTTAATATATATATATATGTATATATATAGATTAAACAAATTGAATGAAAAAATAAAATTTCTTAGTAATTGCTCTAGAATTTCGAGGGCTGGGCTCTGCTAAGATTTTTCGGCTGATGTAATTAAAACTGACGGAGTTATATGTGATTATCTGGCTCTTAGATTAGTTGAACATGCACCGATTTTTATCAATTTCAACTGCGATAGTCACTGAGTCAATCAAAGCTAAAATAATAATATACTCCCCTTGGACAGCCACATAAACTACGTAGTACCTTCTTTATCAAAACGTCTTGAGATTATAAAATGTCTTTCTAATCCTAAATTGAATTGCAATAGGCACACTATTATTTGTGAAGTTACGCATTGTCGATCTATGGTCACTCCCCGAACTCCGTATTGCGTAAAATTAAAATAGCAGTTAACTCTGCTATAAGATTCTGCCTCGGAGCTTTTCGTTCAACCCCAATTAAAAATATGATTTTTTAAACTAATATCTTGTCATTAGAAACACAAACAAAATTACTAACTTCAAAACTTTTAAAAACTATAAATTTTAGTTCAAACACACCCGTCTTGCAATTAGTTAATAAATGGAAAGTTACCAAAAAAAAAAAAAAAAAAAAAAAACCTAAAATACCATCAACTATAAACCGTTCAATACAAAACTGTAAAAGTTTAGATATGCCACTTATTATAGTGAAGACACATTCCAAGTAACATCTACCATGGCTTCTCCAAAAGGAGTTATTAATATGTCCCTACAAAAATATACCAAATCTATTTGTAGTCCAGTACAATACGAAACATTATTTAATGAGCTGAAGAAAACGCTCCATGACCATACATTTATTTTTACTAACGGATCAAAATGCAATACTTCATCATCCTTTAGTATAACTACAGAATATACGATAATAAAATCCGCTATTCTTCCCGAATTTAGCACAATTTATTCTGCAGAAATGATAGGCTTATACGAAGCAATAAAATACGTAGGGCAGAAAAGAGGTAAATTTGCCATATGTTCCGATTCTCTCTCTTCATAGCAATCTATAAGTAATATAAATAACACAAACCACTATATCTCTGAAATAAGAAACCTATTAATGAATAAGCAAAATAAAATGAAATTAATTTGGGTACCTGGCCATTCTGGTATAAAGGGCAACGAGTTTGCTGATCAAACTGCAAGAAAAGCAAACAATTCTTCACTAATCACAACAGCTAATCACAATCCTAAAGATTGGGATAACTATATCGTACAAAAACTCATTAAACACTATAAAGAAAACCTAATACACTCCATCTCAATTTGGTAAAAGAATCTGAATCATGAAATGACTGACATAAGAACTATTACGGATTGCCACATAATTGACATAATTAAATTTGAACAATTAAGACTCGGACATTTCAAATTAACTCACGGACACTTGATGAACATTGATATTCCCCAAATTTGTAATTGTACACCTCTAACTCCAAATCCTTCACACATCCTTCTTGTACATTGCCCTAAATTTACTAATGATAGACAAAATATTTTGAATGGAACCGACCCAGTTTGAGTTTTATCTAACCCAATCCTTGAAAACTTGAAGAAAATAACAAATGTCCTAGAACAAACATATACCTACAAGTTTATATAAGATCTAAATCGTTATTATTATATCTATTAAGTATATGAAATTAACTATATTATAAATATTGAATTAAAATATTGAGCTGATGGCCAAAATAGCTATTGCTCGAACCCCTATATTACTTGTAATTTATAATTATAAGTTAAAAGAATAAATAAATAAATACTCCCCTTGACATTTACTCTACAGTAATCCAGTTTATTATGCCTAAATTTCAGTTCGAATCTAACTCTCTTTACGAACGGTCGTGTAAATAATTAAAGCGCTTAGAGTACAAGTATTTAAAATTAAAAACAAGTGTATATTTTTGTTTTTGCAATTGCCTATTCTTGATCTCATTTGAACTCACGTGGTAGACAATTCAGCTTAAAACAGGAATAAAAATTTAGCGATGGCCCGAGGGGCCAAATCTTCATCAAAAAGAAAGCTTGTGAACAAGAAGATTTCCTCCGGGTTTTGTTAACCCGAACATTGCGTCAACTTCAAGCAACAGATTTAGCCTGCTTGCTGGCCTCAATGTTATGGACGTAACTCCTGCATCAAATATTAACGATATTAAACAACACAAACCTCCACCTATAGTTGTAGAAGCCAACGCCTCAGTTGCAGAAATACGAAAACTACTTGGTAAAGATTGTATTTTCAAACGTACTTCAATTGGTACCAAAATTTTTGCTCCAACTAAAGAATTTTACGAATGCTACAAGCAAATTCTTAAAGAGAGTAAAATGGAGTTTCATTCATATGGCTCCAAAGATAATAGGTTATACACAACCTTTCTACACGGTTTACCCGCATAAACTCTGAGGACATCACCGAAGAGTTAAAAAACTACAACCTATCCCCTTCTTCCGTGGCTGAAATAGTCACCAAATTCAGTTCGAACAACAATGCTGTTTACAAAGTTCAATTTGTTCGTAAAAATTTTAACCCAACTGCCTTAAAAAATGTAAGGACAATTTCCAATATCATAATTTCCTGGAAAAAACACAAATCTAGATCCAGAAATAAACCAACTCAATGCTGGAACTGCTTAATGTATGGCCATGGCGGTGAACATTGCCATCGAAGTGCTGCGTATATGATATGTGCAGAACAACATCATACAAGTGTGTGTCCGTTTAACACAAATGAAAAAAGACCAGCTGTTTTTACATGCTTTAATTGCAAAAAACATGGAAAAGAGAGAACTGATCACTCTGCAAACGACATCAACTGTCCGTTCTCGTTCTCTCTATTTGGAAACTAGAACAAGAATAACTTCCAAAAGTCATAACAACAGCAGGCAACAACAAAATATTTCATTTCAATCAAAGGTTGATTTCCCAAATTTAAGTAACAACAACACAAATTGTAACAATAACATCAATAATAACAGCAAAGCTACATATGCTAACCAGCTGAAAACAAACAACGATTTATTTAGCATTGATGAGCTTTTTGATATTTTCACTACAGCTATGGATGATTTGCATAGGTGCACTTCAAAAGTACAACAAATCAAAGTTGTAATGTCAATGGTAAAATACGCCCATGGATTATACTAATAATTTAAACGAATTCAAAATGCTTCACTTGAATGCTAACGGCATTTCAAACTTTTCTAAATTAAAACAATTTGAGATACTAATTGAACGAGAAAATATTAGAATAGCGTCTTTGAATGAAACATTTTTTTCAGAAAATCATAGACCCTATTTTAAAAATTATTATTTATATAGAAGCGACAGAACAGATGCAAGAGGAGGAGGAGTAGCTCTGTTAATTCATAAATCTGTCGCTCATAAAAACCTCTTTATATCAAACACTTCATCAATCGAAAACATCTCAATTGAAGTTATTATAAATAATAGACCTATTGTTGTATCTTCGTTATATTCACCAAGATATACCCAAAGCTTTTGTGCAGATATCTTGAACCTAACACCTTCCACCAAAGAATATATAGTTTTTGGTGACCTAAATGCCAAACATCGTTCTTGGAATTGCCGTTCAAATAATACTGCAGCAATCGCACTCAACAATCTACAGCAATCGAGCAATTTTTTCATACACTATCCTAATAGTCCAACCCTATTCCCCCATCAACACAATCGCGAATCATCCACAGTCGTTATTATTTTAAGCAATACCGCTTTAAATATAGACGTAAAAACAATGGATTACGAAATATCATCAGACCATCGCCCCATTATATGTACACTTAAAAGATCAGTGGCCTCGCAGGTTGACCTCAATTGTTATGATTATAGTGCAACCAACTGGAACATTTATCTGAATTTTTTAGACAATAAAATCACGTTAAATTCGGATATATACAATACCAAGGTAGTAATTGATCAGGAAATACAAAAATTTATAAATGTAGCTTTCGAAGCAAGGGATGCGTCTACACCTAAAATAACCCAACAAAATAATTACACATTACCAGAAAGTACTGTGAAATATATTAAACTAAGAAGAAGCTTTAAAAGAAAAAGACAACGACCTTCAAATATAGCCGAGCATACTTTTTATAATCAATGTACTAAGTTTCTAAGTAACATGATTGATAAAAGTATTAATTCGGAACGCAATAAGAAATGGTGTCAATTATTATCCAACTTAAAACCAGGTGATAAATCATTTTGGAGAATAAGCAGGAACTTGCGAGGAAAAGGAAAAAATCAAATCTCTCACCTTGAGGTTGGAAATACAAGGATAACGTCTGATAAGGACAGGGCTGAAGTTGGCAAATACATTTGTCAAAGCAAATAACCTCACTTCGAATTACAACCACTCAGCGGATATAGTAATAAATACAACAGTAAATAATTTTAAGAAGGAAAATCCCAGTTCTGAGTCAGCAATTTATACATCTCTAGAAGAAGTAATGAATATTGTCTCATCAATAAAATCCTCAAAATCTCCTGGACAATGTTCCCAACCTGCTCTTAAAGAAACTATCACTCAAAACTCTAAAATTACTGGTTATAATATTTAACAGCTGCATCAAACTCAACTATTTCCCAAACCATTTCAAAAACGCTAAGGTTATAGCTGTCAACAAATCTAGTAAGCCAAAAAATAACACAAATAGCTATAGACCTATTAGTTTATTAAGTAACTTAGGTAAAATATTTGAAAAAATACTACATTCTCGTCTTAGTGAATTTGTAACGACCAATTCTATTGTTGCTAAAGAACAATTTGGATTTAAAAAAGGGCATAGCACTACTCACCAAATAAACAGAATTAAAAATCAAATAATCAGCAATAAAAACAATAAACGTTCAACGGGTCTAATATTGTTAGATATCGAAAAAGCGTTTGACACAAATATACCAAAATATTTATGCAAACTTACTTTAAAGTTGCGATTAATAATGAAACATCATCTCCAAAAACCATTACCACAGGGTTACCTCAAGGATCAGTCTTGTCGCCATTGCTTTACTCGATATATATGTACATCCGATTTCAAAGTCCCGAAATATATGAAAATTGCTTACTACGCAGATGATACTGCGTTAATTTCTTCAAACAAACTTACAAGTGCACTCCTGAAGAAAATGGAAAAGGGACTTACAAATTGCAGTAAATATTTTCACAAATGAAAAATCGAAATTAATCCAAACAAGACCCAAGCAATTATTTTTCCGTTCAACAAATCTCCCAAAAGATTGCCAAGACGTCATCTTCATATTGGAAATAATACCATAAATGTACTAATCATGTCAAATATCTCGGAGTTGTCTTGGACAAAAAGCTTACTTTTAAACAACATATTATGGCTACGTGCCAAAAAGCTATAAAATCATTTAAAGCATTATGGCCACTACTAAATATAAGGTCATTTCTAAATCACAAAAACAAAAATCTCTTATTCAAAAGTGTTATAAGGCCAATATCAACATACGCGTGTCCTATTTGGAGTGACGCTGCCAACTGCCACCTAAAACGCTTACAAATTATACAAAACAAATGTCTTAAAATGATAAATAAAATGCCCTGGAGGTATCCTACAAATCTTCTTCATAAAGAAACAGGTTACGAAAAAATTATCGATTTCATAACAGGGATTAACAACAATTATTTTGCCAAAATTGAAAATTCCTCTTACCCACTGATAAGAGAATGTAAATAAAGGAAGAATATATAATTGAAAATAATTATGCCTAAATTTTATTCGTTTACTAATATGGCGTGCCAATAACATTGATATTTTAGTCATTTTAGATCGAGCTTTATTTTCCTGTTCTTATAAGCCCTTCAAAAACTCGATTTGGACTTACTCAAGTTTTGGCTCGCATAACCCTTATTGGGCGTCAGTCGTAAAATATGGGTTTATCGCGATGGGATAATAGTTTTTTAAATTTCATACATTTAGTACGGTCGTAGATATCAGTTATTGAAATTTCCCGGAAACCAACATTTTTGGAAAAATACCTTTTTATATCGTACCGATTTCACAAAAGTTCTATCATTAATTGAAACTTTTTATACCCTATACCACTGTGTGGTTTGGGTATAATGACTTTGTGCTGCTGTTTGCAACTACCAAAAATATTTGACCTAGACCCATCTTTTATTATACCGATCGAATCAGAATCACTATCTGATTCGATTTAACGATGTCCGTCCGTCCGTCTGTGTGTCCATGTAAACCTTGTAATCAAACTGCAGGTCGCAAATATGAATATATTTTGATGAAATTTGGTATATAAGCTTTTATCGGCCATACGATGAATGCTATTGAAACTGGTGAGAATCGGTCCATGTTCAGACCTAGCCCCCAAACAAATGACCCATATGAAATCGACATAAATTGCCATAAGATCCAAATTGTCATATAGATCTTACTCAAATTGGGTTTTTATGCGTTTATTACATCCATTAATGAGTAGTCCAAAAATGATCCCTATGGGACAACTCTTAGTCATAGGCCACATATAGAGCTGCTTCCCGATCTTCACTTAAATCTATCAAAAAACAAAAATATTGCACTGATTCTTCTCAAATTTTGTTTGTATATATTTTTGCAAAATACAAGAGACTTTACCAAACATGGTCGGGATCGGTCCATTTTTGGGCCTAGTCCCCATATAGATATAGCATCCGATATGAACTTTTTCATATCTGCAGCCAAAAAATTAATAAAAATCCCACTCAAATTTTGTTCATGCTTATTTTCTATGTGTAGTTGGTTGGGCCTAAGAGATAGGGTCTCTTAACTTATGGTATAGGGTATCGTACAGTCGGTCTAGACCGACTATAATTTTCTTACTTGTTTTTACCTATTTTTGGCAGAGTGACGTTATAGTTATGAAACACTACCAAACGGAATATTTAAAAATTAACTATTACAACAACGACAAAAAAATTATAATTATTACCATTGGAACAATATTGATAGAGATACATTAAAAATCTATAAAAATCTATTTGGTATCGTTATTAATTACACGAAAGTTCTAAATTTTTGTATGATGGGACTCGTCAATACATGATATTTTTTTTAAAGCATACTAAACTTTTGTAATAAAAATAATCTTTTTATAAAGTTTTTATTAACACTCTTTCTTTCGTTATGCATATGAGTTTTGAATCTCTCCGTGACTGTGAGTGACTTTGCGTGACTATTTTAAAATAATTCTTTGGTCACAAGTCTATGGACAGAGTTTCAGATCGATCGGATGAGGGGAAGTGAGGTTTTAATCTCTCTGTGACTATGCGTGTCTATGCGTGACTAGGTCAAAGTTAATCTTTTCTCACAGCAAGTCTAAGCGTGACTGTTCGTGACTACCCCAAAATTAATCTTTAGTCACAACAAGACTATTGCCAAGTTTCAGATCAATTGGATAAGGGGGAATGGGGTTGACCCACGACAGACAGAGAGTATGACTTAAAAGAAAGACTTTAATTATATCCTTCAAGACAAAATTCGAATGCTTTCGATTAAATTTCAATAAACTAACCTATCGAATACAAAATTATAATTTTCGTCTGTCCATTACATACAGATGGGCAGACATTGCAATCGAATCATTGAAGTGATTCTGAGTAGATCTGAAAGTTTCACCTTCTCGTGGATAAGAAGATTATTCATCAATATACCACTATGCGGTAAGGGTATAATGAATTTGTGCTGATGTTTGTAACTACTAAAAATATTTGACCTTTTATTATACTCAGACACTTTCTGAGTAGATTTAGCGTTGTCTGTTCGTCCGTCCGTCTGTGTGTCCACGTAAACCTTGTAATCAAACTGCAGGTCGCAAATATGAATATATTTTAATGAAATTTAGTATAAGGGCTTTTATCGACCGTAGGACGAACGCTATAGCAATTGGCTAAAATCGTTGCATGTTCAGACCTAGCCCCCATACAAATAATACCTATCAGACCGACTAAAAATATTGCATAGAATTTTTTCAAAATTGGTTTTTAGATGTTTTTGAGAAAATTAAGTCAGTTTACTAAATATGGCCATGATCGGTCCATTTTTTGACCTATCTCATATGAAAATAACATCAATTATACTTATATCCAGTTATTGCTTCAGAAAAGTTGGATGCATGATCCCAGCCCTCGAACTTCGAGTGCAAATTCTAGCAAATTTTATTTATTTCTTTCAATGTGTTTTTTAATCTGATTCATTAAATTTATTTCATTAAAAATATTTGTTGAACACACAGAAATAAGAGCTTAAAGGTATTTGAAACACCCACCTAAAAGTATAATAATTTTAGGCAATTCACAATTCAACATAGGGCGTGGGATATTATTATAATGGAATTCGAATGCGATATTGTCGTTATTGGTTTATATTCAAAATCAATTTTCAATTCAAAACAGGCTTTTTGATATACAATTTTTGCAAACACATTAACAAATTTAATAATCACACACACAGTATTATATAATTTATTGTATTGGTTAGTAGCAACTTTAAATGCATTTTACTAAAAAAAAAAATTCCAGACGGTAAATCTGTAAATCTGGTGGACACCTAAAGAAAATACATTTCAAATGAGGTATGTTTGGTCAAAATTGGTTCAAAACTGACAAAGTTAATTTTAATTTTTTCATTCATTGTTAAATGTTTTTGTAAATAGTCCGTAGGGATTTATTCCATAGGTTAATAAATAAATAAAAATCGGTCCAAAACTGGCAAACTTACATCGGTCACAAGAAATCGCCTTACCTATTAATATTATAATCAATTTTAGCAAATTCACAATTCATCGCCTGTGCATTTATTACACAAGGGAACAAAACTGAACTTTTTTGGTGTTGACTTGAACTTTATTGCAATTTTTACTAATTTGAGGTCGCTGATATCAAAACAAATCTCCATTTTTCTCCATCAGCTCGCATTTTTAAGTTACAGGTACTAATCGTATTTTTGACTTTCATTTTTTTCAAAACTTCAACGATATCTCTGAAACCACTGTAACCACGGCTTAAAGATAATATTGTTGACGAGTTTTGGATTTATTTTATTACTGAATATGGTGAACCGTTTCAAGTTATTCCAATATATATAATGAAGTGGCTTAATTTTGGACATAACAGTATATTGCGAAAAGTCGAGGCTATAGATTTGCAGATTTGGATTCGGCGCCCCAAATAACCAGAAAAACAACATTCAGTTCTTAATCAACAAAAAGCTTGTTCCCTTGTGTAATTTAAGAAAATCTTATAAAAGAAAATTTTTCAATGAGTACTAATTACATTATAATATTTGTTTATTAAAAATTTTTATTTTTCTTTAAAATCCTCTTTTAGTGATAGAAAAAATCTGACTTAATATCTGAAATCAGTGGCCTAAAAACAATTACTATACATAATTATTACATAAATAGAACATCAGCAAACACACACATATAAAAAAATTTATTTTTGTATGGAAATCGCGATTTTTATCAATTTCGTTTTCTCAGTATATTGTGAACAAAATCAAAAGTTGTGCACCGATTACAATGAAATAAATCTAATTCATTCGAAATATTAACTAAATATTTTTAGACCGAAAGAACAAAAAAATTTTTTTTAATTGTTCTTTTTTTACAACTTCAAGATATCTCTGAAACTACTGGGCTAATTTAAAGTCAATGTAAGCACGGCGTAAAGATAATATTGTTGACGAGTTTTAGATTTTTTTTAACTGAATATGTGACCTTTTCCGAGAAAAGGGACCTAGTGTGTCAAAAACGGTGGATTCTGGTACCTAAAAGGGTGTAGAAACTTTAAATGCGTTTTTTTCTAAAACATTAATTTTCACACACTAGGTCCCTTTTCTCGGAGAAAGTAACATATGGTGAACCGTTTTCAAGATATTCCGATATATGTATGTAGTGGAAGTGCCTCAATTTTGGACATAACGGTATATTTATATAAATTATATATAGATTAAAAAACATTGAAAGAAAAAAATTGAATGAAAAAATAATATTTCCTGGGCTCTGCTAGTATTCATAGAATTTACATAAAAAATACATGTGTGAAAAATTATTCGGAAATTACAAACAGCTTGCGTGTAATGAAGAGATTTTTAAGAGGAATTTTCATTCACTTTATCAGATATAAAAGCAACAAATTCCGCGCATTTATTTCACGTACCACGTGTTTGGTCGAAAATTGCTCTTTGAGTAGTTTCGACTCACTTGAGGAAATATTTAGACAGTATTAACCTCAAATAAATTTCAATCCATGTTACATTTGTTAAACTTCAGATATACATATACTTAATAGTAATTGAAAATTTTACAGATAATATGTCAAATTATTGTCTTAATCTCACCTATGTAAAATATTTTCCGAATGCATATAGTTTATAGCACTAGATATCTGTTCAAATACAGCAATAACATAGCGTTCAGGAAAGAAATCTCTGCCTTTACGATCGGATATAATTTGAGCCAAGGTACCGCCATCGGCATATTCCATTTCAATCAATAATGTATTGTCTTTGATGAAACTTCCCAAATAGCTAAACGAAATTATTTGATTATGTCGGAATTAATGAAATGAATATTTTTTGATTTATAGTTATAAATGTACCTGATTATATTGGGATGGTGTAATTTTGAAAATACCTCTACCTCATTCATAGCCAAATCTCTTTCCGAGGGTGTCAAATCACTTAAATTAATTTGTTTGAAAACAATCTGATTATTATCAGTTTTACGACGATATAATACCGCGATACCAAAAGAACCCTGACCGACCACTTTAATTTTCTCATAATTGCTTAGCTCAGTACCAGCTACACTAATTGATTTCTGTGTATTTTGGGTAGATACGTCTGAACTGGGAACTTTCATAACAACTACATCTGCGGAGTCTAAAGTTTCTGCATGGCTCAATGTTAAGTTACTGGTCGAATTGGATATTGAAAAAACTGTAGGCTTTAGGAAACCATTAAAAGTAGAGCGTGGATTTTTTGTTTTTGTAGCTATTATTATCGAAGAAGAAGTACTAGACGTTGAAGAATCCGACACACGACCATTAAATATGGGTAATGATGAAGCTTTAGCTTTGATTTTTTTCATTTTACGTTCAGAATTTAATTTTTGCTTATACTTTACTAGAAAATTCCTGACATTCCTTTGAAAAGGAACAATTAACTAAGAAAAAAAAAATGTCAACCATAAAGTTGTGGTCATTCTTACTTCATTTTTGGTTGCCTAGCAATAACGCAACTAGTGCTATAAAGCAGTGTATTTTTATCTTGTTTTTTAATGGTTGGACGTTTATATAAATATTGTAACAAGTTCGTTAACCTACTTATACACGCAAAGAAACATGTACAAATATGTTAAAGAATTCAATCAAATTCTTAGATGGGTATGATTTATAAAATGTGACGACTTCCAAACTGGTATAAAATACTATGTCAAATCCTTTTTTCTAAATTGTAATAATTTTAGACTTTGTTAACATTTAAATTTCAATCAGGTTTTCGCAAAAAATTATTTTATTTTATTATTGTATTTAGTTTTAATAGATTTGTAATCCGAATATCCAATAATCTGAAAACTGCAAACAATTAACGAATTACGAATATTTTATTATAAGAAAAGAACAAGTTCAGATTAAAAAAAAAATACATGGAAACCAAATAAGAAAGTTTAATTTGAAACTACTGAGAAATGGATGTAATAAGCATATACAAACCCAATTTGACCGAGATCTATATGATAATTTGGATATTATGGCAATTTAAGTCGTTCTCATGGGTGTAATTTGTATGGAGACTAGGTCTAAACATGCACCGATTTTCACCAATTTCAATAGCGTTCATCCTATGACCGACAGAAGTTTATATACTAAATTTCATCAAAATATATTCACATTTGCGACCTGTAGTTTGATTACAAGGTTTACATGGACACACAGACGGACGGACGGACGAACATCGCTAAATCGACTCAGAAAGTGATTCTGAGTCGATCGGTATAATAAAAGATGGGTCTAGGTCAAATATTTTTGGTAGTTACAAACAGCAGCACAAAGTCATTATACCCAAACCACATAGTGGTATAGGTTATAACAAGGTTCAGAAAATACACACATGAAACACACAATGTTCCGTTCAAAAGCAGCCAACACATATCTTTATTTTCATATCAATTATGTTTGTTTTTAAATTTTCTTCGGTGCCCAACACAACCATGACTGTGCTCGTTTTAATATTTCGTTATTTACACGAATATTTTTGTATCACGTACTTTTTGTTTCAATCACGCATAAAGCACACATTTTTGAGTGTTGCTTTATTTGAAGTTCATGTTCTGGTACGTGTACTGAAAAAAAAAACAGAACATGTACAATAAACATGTTCGAGTTCAGTTATATTTTAATTCGTGTTGTGGCTCGTGTAGTAAGAAAAAACAGAACATGTACAATAAACAGGTTCGAGTTCAATTATATTTTAAACACGACTTAAAATAAAATATAACTGAACTCGAACCTGTTTATTGTACATGTTCTGTTTTTTCTTACTACACGAGCCACAACACGACTTAAAATATAACTGAACTCGAACCTGTTTATTGTACATTTCTGTTTTTTTTTCAGTACACGTACCAGAACATGAACTTCAAATAAAGCAACACTCAAAAATGTGTGCTTTATGTGTGATTGAAATAAAAAGTACGTGATACAAAAATGTTCGTGTAAATAACGAAGAAAATTTAAAAACAAACATAATTGATATGAAAATAAAAATATGTGTGTGTTGGTCTAAGTTATGTTTGTTTACATATATGTACGAGTTTTTTATTCAGTGTGTGTTTTTTTTTCTGAACTCTGGGTTATAATAAAAAATATCATAAGTAAACATCTACTACTAATAAATAATAAACATACGCCCTGAATATGTTACGTTATTAAAGATATTAAAGTGGAAAAATTAAAATTTTTCAAGATTAACTTCGATAAAATTAATCCAACTTAATTCGCTGAAGCTATTTGCTGAAGAATGAAATGAGAAATCATCAATGGTTCTTTAGCTATAGCTAAAAAACTAAGCAAATTAACATCCAGATGAGGAAACAATATAAAAGGTCATGACTTGGAATTTCTCACCCCCCACCAAAATGTCTGTTGTACAGTGTAATAGCACTAACATTTGGTTTATGCTTATTTTCTATACCCAGTTATTGCCTCAGCAAAGGTGGATGCTCGACCCTTTGTCGAAACGCATGCCAAAGGGTAATACATAGTCGGTCTAGACGGACTATAATTTTCTTGTTATTATTAATTTTGTCGAAATGGAAGGTTCCATTGAAAATATGTTTAAGACTTTCTGAGTTGCCTTAAGGTCTCTTTGGCCATACTCACCATCAATTCAGAATTTTCTTTCAACAGTAAAACGTTCATTTAACTTTTTGATCACTGTTGACCACGCAAATTTTGACTTTTATCCATCACATTCATTGCAATCGAGCAAAATAATTTTTCTTCGTTCCTATTCAGAAGCCATTATTTGCAAAACTAATTAAAACAAGTAGGAAAATTATAGTCGGCCAAGACCGACGATGCGATACCCTATACCATGCGTTGCGAGAATTGGTCTTGGATCCAATTAATTGGTTATAAAAAATAAGCAAACCAAATCTGAGTGAAATTTTTATTAAATTTTTTGCATGCAGATTTGAAAAGGTTCATATCGCATGCTATATTTATATGGGAACTACCAAAAATATTTGACATAGATATCCGTCCGTCCGTCTGTGAGTCCCTAAACCTTGTAATCAAACTACAGGTCGCAAATGTGAATATATTTTGATGATAATTCGGTGCATGTTCAGACCTAGTCCTCATGCAAATGATCCCTATAAGATCGACTTAAATTGCCACAAGATCCAAATTATTGTATAGATCTCGTTCAAATTAGGCTTGTGTGTGCTTCTTGTACCCATTAATTAGTAGTGCAAAAATAAAACCGATTCTTAGTCCTGAACTTCACTTAAATCTACCAAAAAAACAAAAATATTGCATAGATTTTCTCAAATTTGGTTTGTATAAAACATGGTCATATGAACTTTTTCATATCCGAAGGCAAAAAAGATAATAAAAATATGAAGCTGATTCCTGAACTTCACTTAAATCTACCAAAAAACAAAAATATTGCATAGATTTTTTCAAATTTGGTTTGTATAAAACATGGTCAGGATCGGTCCATTTTTCGACCTAGTCCCCATTTAAATATAGTATCCGATATGAACTTTTTCATATCCGAAGGCAAAAAAAGATAATAAAAATGCCACTCAAATTTTGTTTATGCTTATTTTCTATATCTAGTTTGTTAGACCTAAGAGATAGGATATCTAAACGCATGGTATAGGGTATCGTATAGTCGGTGTAGGCCGACTATAATATTCTTATTTGTTTTTTTTTTTTTTTTTGTTTAATTGGTCAATTATTTTAGAAATTAATTGAGATGAAACTGTCTACATGCTGATTATTTCAACCTTTAACTATGAAACGCATTTTTAGTTTCCTATGAATAATGAAAACTGTATAAACTTTTTTTGTTGTACATATTTTATTGAAATCTTTTACATTAATATAATTAGTATTTTTTTTTAGAAAATTATCTATGGTTAGTGACTCACTTGCCATAGGGTTAATAAAAATCGTACTTATCTTATATATTTAAGATTAAATAGATTTCATTATGTTTATATAATTATTTAATATTTTAATACTTTTTCTTTTGTATAATATTAAACTTATAAAATTTTTAATTGACAATAACATAAAATGTCAAGAAAATTTATGATAAGTATTTATTTACATACATAGATAGTTTTCAGAGATTATATTATAAGTTTGGCAAAACAATATTAAATGCATAAGCTGACTTAAAACAAACAAAATAATGAAATTGTAGAAAACAGACTTCGAGAAATAATATTGAAATCTACGGTTCGTTGGGTTTTATATTGTTATGATTTTTAGCTTTAATTTTACAAAAAGCAGTTTAACCAAAAAATATTAAGTAGTCATTAGCAAATAAATTATGGAATATTTTTAATACGGAATTTGTATTTATATTAATTTATCTTAGTACATGGTTTCAAGCTCTGTTTTAATTTTTGTTGCTAATGGAAATATTCTTAAACAAATTGCGTTTTTTTTTTAATAATTTAACTATATATCTACAAAAAATTTTGTTGCTGTGCCGTGCAATTTTCTGAGCGATTTTTTTTAATATTTGCTTTTTAATGGCCTCTAATACTACAATTTTATTATTATTATAAAACTTAAAATTTACATACGGTTAAAAATATGGCTATCTTTTTCGACAGATCACAAAAGTTCACTTCGTATTTTTTACAATTGGTTTTTGTCCGTAAAAATCCATTCGAAAAATAATAAATTTTATAAGATCAGTTACAAGTTAATTAAAAATTTAAATAAATTAATTGAAATGAAGACAAAAAAATAACCTTTCATTTATGCAAATGTGTAAAATTAAATGTTTCTTTTCTCGAATAAACGAGCACAGCATTGAATTCTTCTGAGCGAATTTATTGCCAAAATGTGGAAAAATTTTGTGGGTCTTCCATGTAGAAACTCAAACTATAGGAAACGTATAAAATAAATTTTAAATATGTGAACTTTCGTATAGTTATAAAATGTTAAGCATTTAAAAACAAAACCTTCATAAGTAAGTCTCAAGCGAGTCATAAACTAATTTTATCCACGTGTCAGAAAATACTAAATATTGGATTTTCGGTGAACTATATGAAATAATGAAATATTTAAAATCTTAACTATTTACTTAATTAAAAAAAAAAAAACAAAAAGTGTGTTTAATACTAATTCGATAAAAATGCATTATCTGTACTATATATCTAAGATTAAAACTTTGCTTTTGCTAATGGTTTGTTTGAAATTTTTTTTATACAATACATATAACATGCTAAAATTTGCTAACATATTTTTGTTTTTGGACAAATTTTTTCTTCTATTTTTGTTGTTGTTGTGGTTGCAGATGTTATAATTAATGTTTAAAATATTTTTTTTGAGGTTATTCAATTAGCAGGAACAACGATTGGCTTCCGATAAACTGGCAAGACTGAAAGTACCTAAGCCATTGGAGCCAGGCGATTTTTTCTCTGGAGGTTTATCATCGTTATCAAAATTTTCACCCTAAATGTAATAAAATTAATTTTTATTAATAAAATTAATTAATTTTTATAATTTAAAAAAAAAGTCTTATCACATACCCTCCTTTCTCGTTGTTCTCTTATTTTTCGAGCTAACGACAGAAATGCATCCTCTATATTGATATTATTTTTACAAGACACCTCGAAAAAGGGCATATCAAAATTTTCTGCAATCTGAAATAAAAAATTTCAATTAAATTCAAAAGCAATTTTAACAATTAGTTAAGGCAGCGTTTTTTTTGGAATGTTCCTTAAACTTTGGTTAGTTACACATTTTTTAATGCTAATTACTTTCAATGTTAATTGACATCCCAAAAATTCAGTCTAACAGTGTTGAATTCGTTGTGAAAAATCTTTAAAGCTTGCATCCTCCTAATAGGTTTTTTTTTTTTTTTTTTTTGATAAAGAAAAATGTTCGTGGTAAATAATTTTTGAACGGAAAAATCTTGGAAATGTAATATTTTTTGTATGGTGGATCTTAGACTAAGTATTTTCCGGATAATAGCTTTGGAGCTGTAGCTTCAATGTTAGCTAAGGTTAGAATGTGCTAAAACCATGTATCCTGAATGGTCAAAAGGGGTCTCAAAAAAAAATAAGGCGAGTAACGTTAAAGCACGATAGCAACGTGGGATTGGACACGCACATAACAGTCCTACATATCACGAATGTAGCGGACGAGAGCTAGCAATCCACATCGTTGAAATCTAAGCTGCTAATGAATCGTTAACTTTTGACGCCCTCAAATGGTAGTTGAGGAACACATTTGATTCACTGACTCACTGACCGATTCTGTACTGTTCTTATTAATTGTTGATATTCGTTGGCGGATATCGGCGGAAAATACTTTCATATACTATCGGACGCCTTACAATTTCTATACTATTTCCAATTGCATTTCAGGAAATATCAATTTATTTTAAGAAATTATCAATTGATTTTTAGAAATTATCGGTCGCATTTCAGAAAGTATCAAATTTATTTCAGATATTTTTAAATATTTTTCAGAAATTTTCAAATGTATTTCAGAATTCATCAATTGATTTCAGAAATTGTAAAATGTATTTCTCGAAATTTTCAATAGATTTTAGAAAGAAAATATGAAATGTATTTCAGAATACATCATTAAATTTAAAAAATTACCAAATGTATTTCAGAAACTATCAATTGTATTTCAGAAAACATCAACTAATTTTCAGAAATTGTTTAATGTATTTCAGAAATTATAAAAGAATATTTCTGAAATTATCAAACGTGTTTCAGAATACACAATTGACTTACAAAAATTATAAAATGTGTTTCAGCACTTACCAAATATATTTCAGAAAAAATAAATTGATTTTCAGAAATTATAAAATGTATTTGAGAAAGTTTCAAAAGTATTTCTGAAATTATCAATTGTATATCAGAAATTATCAATTGCATTTTAGAAAGTATCAAATGTGTTTCAGAAATTATGTAGTTCAGAAATTTTCAAATGTATTTCAGCTTTTCAGAAATTGTAAAATGTATATCAGTAATTATCAATGGTTTTTATTAAGTAACAAATGTAATTCAGGATACATCAATTAATTTTCAGAAGTTTTCAAATGTATTTCAGAAATTATCAATTGTGTTTCATAAAACATCAACTGATTTTCAGAAATTTTATAATGTATTTCAGAAATTATGAAAAAACATTTCAGAAATTATGAAATGCATTTCAGAATACATCAATCTATTTACAAAAATTATGAAATGTACTTCAGTAATTATTATATGTACATATCAGAAATTATCATTGTCTTTTAGTAACAAATGTATTTCAGAAAGTATGAAATGTATTTCAGAATACATCAGTAATTATCAAATTTATTTAAGAAATTATCAATGTATTTCAGAAAGTATTAAATGTATTTCAAATATTATCAATTTCAAAAAGAATGAAATGTATTTCAGAAATTATCAATTGAATTTCAAAAAGTATCACATGTATGCATTTCGGAAATTTTAAAATGTATTTCAGAATACGTCAATGGATTTTCAGAAATTAAAAAATGTATTATCAAGTGTATTTGTGCTTGGCAGCTATTCAAAGCAAACAAGCTAGAGAATGTTTGCAAAGAAGGAAAAAGTTAATTTCGACTGCTAATAACAAAATTCAACACTCAAGCCAAGGAAAAGCTTTATAAATACTATGGGAACTCTAAAAAAACTGTTTACTGAGTATCGTGGTGGTCCCACAACCACTAGTGTACCGAGCGTTCTGGACGGCCAATTCAAGTCATTAACCCGACAATGTTCACAAAATTCACCGTATAATGTTGGCCGGTCGGGGTTTTGGTGCCATAGACATATCATATGTCTCTGTGATATCGATTTTAAATGCGTTTGCTCACAATTAACCATAAACACGTGTGTAGTCGCCAAGGCATGTGTGTAGTGGGCTACAAATTGCTACCTCTTCCACTAAATTATCCGGATTTAGCCCCCATGCCTTTTTTGAAAACCTTGAGTTGATGAAGACTAAGTGTCAATGCGATTAAGAATATTCACAGAGTGGTAATGATTTTTAGAAAAATATGTACATATCGCACCTGTACCTCTAAAGTGAGTCAACTCAAAATTTTTCAATTTTCACATTTTGCAAGAAAATGATAAACAGTGGGTATATCTATCCACTGTAAAAATCTTACATCGATTTTTCTAGTCTTTCGCAAAAAAAATACAGTTGTAACCCTCTTTGTGTTATAAGAGTAGCTTCTTTAGCATCCACTAAAATGACATATTTTGAGTTCCACCAAAAAGAATTGTTATTTTTGCTGATCACTGAAAAAATCGCAAAAACTACTACTGTTGTATACTTATTATTCGCAATTCTTTACAATGAAACAACTGTTTTTAAATTTTATAGTAAATATTAAAAATAAACCCCCCGTTTTTTGCCTCTTCTAAAAATTTGTAAATTTTGAGTTAACTCACTTTAGAGGTACAGGTGCGATATATGCACTCTTCTTCTCCACCATACAATATTGATTAACAAAATATTCACCTCTATGGCTTCAGGTGATAACATAATTATAGACATAGTTTTCACCACACGCTACAACACATAAAATTATACCAAAATATACCATTTTTTTAAAAAATCTTACAAATTTTGTTAATTTTCTATACAAATCTACTACAGTTATGAGCAAACAATTTTATTGTATATTGAATTTTAACTTTATGGGGTCAATGAAACACATTTTTATGAGTTACAAACGGTATTAATATTGAAACTCGTTTAAAGGTACTTATCTTTTTGATTTTTTCGAACTTACTTTTTCTCCTCTCTCCTTATCAACCATTCTTTGTGTAGCTGAGCATTCACATTTATTGCCAGCCAAAACTTTAACCACATCCGGGGAAGCATTCTGAAATTAAATTAAAGTATTTCAAAAAACATTTTTAAATCACTTTAGTTTGTTGTTTATTAAAAAATAAATTATTACTTCTTGTATATTTCTTAGCCAATATGATAGATTATTATAACTTTCTAAATTGGTAACATCATACATTAGTAGAATACCCATGGCTCCTCTATAATAAGCAGTGGTTAACGTACGAAAGCGTTCTTGACCGGCAGTATCCCAAATTTGTAGTTTTATCGGTACTCCATCTAAATTGATGAGTTTTTGTTTAAAATCGATACCTGTTGATGAAAATTTACATTATTAATAATTTATAATATTGAACAGATAGATTTTTCACTTGTTTAACTCAAAAATTCAGATAACTATTAGTTCACATTATCTTCTTTATTTATTTTTATAAATGAAAAAATTGTTAACTCCAAAATTATTTTCTTTTTGGGAGAATCTGAATTCCATAATCAAAAGAGTCAAGAAATTCGAGATTATATAGAGTGAGGATCGAAGAAATTAAAGTAAAACGATTTCAGCATATTTAAGATCAAGATAGTGAAACTTTTGCAATCTGTGTGATCCGACCGAGAAAGAATAATTAAAATAGGCTAATATTCATTATATTAAACATTGATTTCATTTTTCTCCTAATCGTGCAATATTTTTCATCTACACACAGAAGAAAAATCACCAACCGAATTGTTTTAAAGTTTAACAACTGTACAGTAGGGTGACAGCCATTATTTTTTTTTTTTTTTTGGATTATTGTAACACTGGATCTAAAACTTTAGTGCGCAAAATTTGAGCCAAATCGGACAATGCTTTCTGGACGCGCATTGAGTTCAAAGCTCATCAAGAGTACCCCACGGGTTAATTTCAGAGAATAAGTTCAGAATATTATTTTTTGGAATTATTAAAATATTATCAACAAGTTTTATCGAAATCCTTCCACAAATATATATTATTTCGATATTTTGTTAAAAAAAAATGTAAATATCCTTAAATTTGACCTTTGACGTTAAAGGGGAACAATTTATAGTGTTTCAATTTAACCTTAATTTCCAGAATTGAGAACTTATATCAAGTGGTATAATATTTTGACAAAAGATATTTGAAATATGAAAACACGAAAAAGATGTAGCCATCGCCAAATTAAGAACAGGATACCTACAATATTGGGCATTTTTAATCAGATATATTTTGTTAATAAGACCTTAAAGTCAAATCGTTGATTTCGGAAAATTTCTTGAACAAAATTTTCGAAAAAGAAAATTTGGAGATTTTATTAATTTAGAACGGCATAACAATAGACGATATGCAAAATACTTTACATAAGGTCATTTTGTAATCAGGAGAATGCAAAAATGTTGTTGGTGTAAATTATTTCAATGTCTTTAAAAATGTGATCTCGATTTTTTTAATCAAGTGGTCTGCGGCTCATTTATTGCCTGGGGAACTTGATATAACTTGGCTGTTTTTCAACCGATAATATATTTTTTCTTTTATTAGAAAGATAATTAGTAATTAATTTAATTGAAACGCAATTATTGATATCAAAATTTTTGTGAAATATGATTTTTTGGATAATTTTTACTTATAAATTCATATTTGAACTTTGAACTCAATGCGCGTCCAGAAAGCATTGTCCAAATTTTTTTTCATACAAACCGCTGTCACCTTACTGTACCGTGGTTAAAAGCTAAACTTGATTATTTGTTTAATGTTAAATAACCGCGTATTTATAAATAACAGAAAAAGAGTTCGTACGGAAGATATCTAGGGAATATTGTCCTTTATAAATTGTAAATTAAAAAGAAGTAAAAGTGTTATTCGGCTGTGCCGAACCTTTGATACCCTCCACATGGGTTTACGTTTACATTAATATCTTGACTTACAATATTTATATTATACGTAAACAAAATATTTTAAAA
The DNA here is from genome assembly GCA_963682025.1 of Cordilura impudica. Taxonomy (NCBI): domain Eukaryota; kingdom Metazoa; phylum Arthropoda; class Insecta; order Diptera; family Scathophagidae; genus Cordilura; species Cordilura impudica. The sequence goes on from OY821517.1 coordinate 323,920,695, forward strand.
AGTAAACAATTTGATACACTATGTTGTAATATTAAATTATTACAACATACATAATATTAAATTATTACAACATACACACTGAATTTTTAAAATTTTTTAGGGGTGTCTCATATTTTTGGACATATATTGGCCAATGATGCTCAATTTACCCCATTTTCAAAAGCAACCTACTCGAAATAAGGACAAACATGATTTAACCTAGGTAAATCGTTAATTTTGTGAATAAGCGTGATTTCAACAGAAAGATGGACAGATGGACGGACGGGTAGGCGGTCATCATAGCGATGGACTCGAATTGTTATAAGGATCAAGAATATATATACTTTATGCATTTTTCGGTACATTACAAACGGAATGACAAACTGATACATACCCTCTGCACAATCGTGTGAAGGGTATAAAAAATAATTATATTATTATATGGTTTTTGACAAAACATACATACAAATATATAAAAGCCAAACTCGTACACTTCCGTTTTCCAAGAAAAAAGCATTCAGAGGAGGGAAAATCTATTCGCGAAATTTAAAAAAAAAATTAGGTAGAAGCCCTTTCACATTTCAAACTGCAATGCTATACGATTTCAAAGCAAATTAAAAAAACTAAATAACTAAATAACAAAATATTTACTGCAGCTGAAGAAAAATTGTCAGAGCATGTAACGAGATGTGCCTATGTATGTCCATGAAATCTAACGTCAAAGAAAAACAAGTAAGAAAATTATAGTCGGTCTAGACCGGCTATACGATACCCTATACCATGCGTTTAGAAACCCTATCTCTTAGGCCCAACTAACTGGACATAGAAAATAAGCAAAAACCAAATTTGAGTGGGATTTTTATTAATTTTTTTTGGCTGCAGATATAAAAAAGTTCATATCGGATGCTATATCTATAAAGGGGCTAGGTCCAAAAATGGACCGATCCTGATCATGTTTGGTAAAGTCTCTTGTATTTTGGAAAAATATGTACAAACAAAATTTGAGAAGAATCAGTGCAATATTTTTGTTTTTTAATAGATTTAACTGAAGATCGGGAAGCAGCTCTATATGGGGTCAAAGGAATCATTTTTGGACTACTCATTAGTGGATGTAATGAACGCATACAAACCCAATTTGAGTAAGATCTATATGACAATTTGGATCTTATGGCAATTTATGTCGATTTCATATGGGTAATTTGTATGGGGGCTAGGTCTGAACATGGACCGATTCCCACCAATTTCAATAGCGTTCATCCCATGGCCGGTAAAAGCTTATATACGAAATTTCATCAAAATATATTCATATTTGCGACCTGCAGTTTGATTACAAGCTTTACATGGACACACAGACGGACGGACGGACGGACGGACGGACGGACATTGTTAAATCAACTCAGAAAGTGATTCTGATTCGATCGGTATAATTAAAGATGGGTCTAGGTCAAATATTTTTGGTTGTTACAAACAGCAGCACAAAGTCATTATACCCAAACCACATAGTGGTATAGGGTATAATTAAAAAGTACGCCAAATCACATAAAGCAAGAATAAACAATGTCCGTCCGTCCGTCCGTCCGTCCGTCCGTCCGTCTGTGTGTCCATGTAAAGCTTGTAATCAAACTGCAGGTCGCAAATATGAATATATTTTGATGAAATTTGGTATATAAGCTTTTATCGGCCATGGGATGAACGCTATTGAAATTGGTGGGAATCGGTCCATGTTCAGACCTAGCCCCCATACAAATTACCCATATGAAATCGACATAAATTGCCATAAGATCCAAATTGTCATATAGATCTTACTCAAATTGGGTTTGTATGCGTTCATTACATCCACTAATGAGTAGTCCAAAAATGATCCCTTTGACCCCATATAGAGCTGCTTCCCGATCTTCACTTAAATCTATTAAAAAACAAAAATATTGCACTGATTCTTCTCAAATTTTGTTTGTACATATTTTTGCAAAATACAAGAGACTTTACCAAACATGATCAGGATCGGTCCATTTTTGGACCTAGTCCCTTTATAGATATAGCATCCGATATGAACTTTTTCATATCTGCAGCCAAAAAAATTAATAAAAATCCCACTCAAATTTGGTTTTTGCTTATTTTCAATGTCCAGTTAGTTGGGCCTAAGAGATAGGGTTTCTAAACGCATGGTATAGGGTATCGTATAGTCGGTCTAGACCGACTATAATTTTCTTACTTGTTATTTTTGGAATGATGGTGTTTTCTCTATCGAAAGATAGAGATAAACGAAAAAAAAGTAATTTTTAAAGTGATGACAAAACAATGGAAACATAAACTTCTGTACCAGAGTTGATTAAAACAATAAAAATAGAAGATGGTATGAAAGAATATGTATAAAAGTTTTCATTCAAGTATTTTTTAAACACAATTGCATTTTCCAATGTTTTATTAATATTATTATAAAATAACTAGTTGACCCGGTGCGCTTCGCTACCCCAGAATTGTAGTTGTAGTGAGACAGAATTTTTTTTTTCATTTTATTCAAGTGCTGTAATATATACAATAGCTGACCCGGCAAGTTTCGTCCTGTCTTCAAAGGTGGTAAACTAAAAATTTATGATTTTCAGGATAGATGGTTCTGTATTTAAATATTTAAATTGAGAAAATAATTGTGTTACAAAAGTATGTTTATTTTAAAGAATGCTTTAAATATTATTTTTGTTAAGTTTTTAATGATTATTTTAATAAAGTCAATTTAATTGAGATTTTAAATTACTGGAACGCTTTCAGATGTACAACGTTCTTTGTTTGTTTGTCGGGAGCGTAAACAAATAACGCCGATGGTTTGTCTACTCGAGAACATGCCACATAGAGCTGGCCATGAGAAAAGCGTGGATACTCCAAATTGATGCCACAAATTTCTAAAGACTGTCCCTGCGCCTTATTAATGGTCATTGCAAATGCAAGTCTAACTGGAAATTGAAGGCGTTTGAAATCGAATGACAAATCATTCGGAATTACTGGTATTCGTGGGATCAGTACGTCTTCCCCCTTGTACTTTCCCTTCAGAATTGTTCCTGCAATGACGTTTGTCATAAGTTTTTTGACAATAAGTCTTGTGCCATTGCAAAGTCGAGGCTGATTGATATTACGCATCATTATAACTGCGGATCCAACCTTCAACTGTAGATCATGTAGCGGCAAATCTGACAACTCGTTTGAATTTAAAAATTCTGTTGGATAATTCACAACATCCTCCTGATTCATGATAGTGTCAATTGATTTGTAAGACACGATTAGTCCTTCAATGGCCATTTGAATCGTTGCATTTATCTCATCGACGTCTTTGTTTTTAGCGGCTAATATTGCTCGTTCTCCTAGCCAATCGTGATTCCTGTAATGCTGCGAAATGTTGGGGAACACACAATGAATTAGCTCTTCTTTTGATTCAGTGAAATGGCAGAAGTCATTAGGTAACTTTATTAAAGCAGTCGTAACGTTGATGGGAATTTTTCCATTTCCAATATCCATTAATTGCACCGAAAAAACATCTGCTGAGGGATATTTTTGCAGTTGGATTAGCATATTTGTTGTGAGTTTCAGCGTTGTAACATGTCTCCACAAATTGGAAGATTTTAGACATACATTACTTTGATCAGCTGCAGTTGACCGTGGAATTACCGGTAATGTTTGGCGAAAACCGTCTGCCAACAGTATCAGGGCACCACCACAAAGATTTCGATTATCTCGCAGATCTTGTAGTGTTATTTGCAAAGCTTGCAATGATTTTTTGTGTGCCATTGTACACTCGTCCCACACAATCAGTTTGCATTGTTGCAAGACTTTTGCCATTCCGGATGTCTTCGATATGTTGCATGTTGGTTGGTCGTTAATCTGCATGTTCAATGGCAGTTTAAGTGCCGAATGCGCAGTTCGACCGCCATCCAATAAAGTTGCAGCAATACCTGAGGATGCGAGGGCAAGTGCAATGTGATTTTGCGATCTTATAGTTGCTAATAACAAAGAAATCAAAAATGATTTCCCTGTACCTCCAGGAGCATCAAAAAAAATATTCCACCAGTTCCATCGTTCACGGCTTTCATTATTGTATCGTAGGTATATTTCTGTTGGGGATTAAGTTTCTCGATGTCCGATTGAACATTATCTGCCAATTCCTCGCAATTATATTGATTCTCTCTATGTAAATCTTGATTTAACACAGCGTGCATCGGACGATTTGGTGAAATCATACCTAATTGTATCAGAACTTTGTTAACAATCATCAAACACTGGTCTTCAATCATTATTAATGCTTCATTATGCATTTCGTGTGATATCGACAAATCAGGATTTTGTGTAATGGTACGCATTCGATGAAGAATATCTTGCGTCATTTCATCCTTGTATTTTACCCATAAGTCGATGGGATTTGATGGAAAACATGTCGATATGATAATAGAAAATAAAGTTCGTATTTGATGTGGATGCGATGAAAGTACTGCATCAGCCAGTGTATTCAGATAAGAGTTGATGTTAAAAAAAATTTTTTTAAACATGAGAATTTTAAAAATTCTTAGCAAAATATGATTTTTTTCACAAAACGTATCATAACCTCGTGTAGTATGAGCAGGCAATCAATATTGCGATTTTGTTTGCAAAGATATATGTAAAATTATGGAAATTTTTTTGTCTACAAACCATTCGGGGTCAACAGGTAGTATGAGCAGGCAATCAATGTTGCGATTTTGTTTGCAAAAATCTATGTAAAAAATATATGTAAAATTATGGAAATTTTTTTGTCTACAAACCATTCGGGGACAACAATGAACAAAATTAAAAACGAATCAGCCAAATCCGTCACTCCGTTTTTTAGTTATGCTTCACAAACACACGCCAACTCAGTTTTATATATATTAGATATTATTATAAAATATTTATTATAAAATAATGGCAAGAATAAAATTTTGTGAAGATATAAAATAAAATAATAAAAATATTTTTCCTCTGTCACAGTTAACGAATTATGGCCCCTAAATAAGAATTAAAGGGAAAAAAGATCTGCGACGATCAGCCCGCTGAATAAAAGATGATTTTACTGCTGGTCTTAAGCAAAAGAAAATTCGTGAAAAATATGTTATGAATAAATCCAATATTTCAAAAGTTATTAAGAAATATCGTGAAAGAGGAACGGTGACGACTCAACACTTAGGCGGCATGCCCCGTAATAGCAAGTGAGTTCAAAAAATGTTACCTGACCTCTTTAACAATCTGAAACTAAAACAAGTAAAAAAAATTATAGTCGGTCTAGACCGACTATACGATACCCTATACCATACCTTTAGAGACCATATCTCTTAGGCCCAACTAATTGGATATAGAAAATAAGCATAAACCAAATTTGAGTGGCATTTTTATTAATTTTTTTGGCTGCAGATATGAAAAAGTTCATATCGGATACTATATTTATATGGGGACTAGGTCGAAAAATGGACCGATCCTGGCAATGGTTGGTAAAGTCTCTTGTATTTTGCAAAAATATATACAAACAAAATTTTAGATGAATCAGTGCAATATTTTTGTTTTTTTTTTTTATAGATTTAAGTGAAGATCGGGAAGCAGCTCTATATGGGGCCTATGACTAAGAGTTGCCCGATAGGGACCGTTTTTGGACTACTCATTAATGGATGTAATAAACACATGCAAACCCAATTTGACTAAGATCTATACGACAATTTGGATCTTATGGCAATTTATGTCGATTTCATAAGGGTCATTTGTATGGGGGCTAGGTCTGAACATGGACCGATTCTCACCAATTTCAATAGCGTTCATCCCATGGCCGATAAAAGATCAAATACCAAATTTCATCAAAATATATTCATATTTGCGACCTGCAGTTTGATTACAAGCTTTACATGGACACACAGACGGACGGACGGACGGACATCGTTTAATCGAATCAGATAGTGATTCTGATTCGATCGGTATAATTAAAGATGGGTGTAGGTCAAATATTATTGGTTGTTACAAACAGCAGCACAAAGTCATTATACCCAAACCACATAGTGGTATAGGGTATAAATATGTGCTCGAACTGTTTCCCGATGAGCAATTGGGGCTGATATTGGTTGCTATTGTCCTGTGAAGAAACACCTGATATCAGAGGAAAAATCGTCTGGCTGGCATAAATGTTGCTGAAGAGCACATGAACTGGTCAAGATGGAATTTGAATACTGTTCAGTGATGGAAGAACATTTGTACGGCGACCAAAGGGAAAAAGACTGGACCCAAAATATAAAAATAAAACGGTCAAGTTTCGCGGTGGCCATATTATGATATAGGGTTGCTTTTCGGGCCAATAAATGGGTTCAATTCATGTAGTAAAAGATACTCTAACTGGAATTGGATACAGGCAAAATCTAAATGACGTAATGTATTCATACGCGGAGGAAAATACGCCCCTGGTCTGGAAGTTCCAACATGACAATGACCCAAAGCTGTAACCGATTGGCTATAGTTAGTGTTTTGTAATGACCTGCGGAATCACCAGATCTCCATCCCGTAGGAAAATCTAAGGGAAATTGTAGATCGAAAAATACGGACACAAAATTACACAAACAAGGCAGATCTCATAGAGGCAGTTAATTCGGAGTGGCAGAAAATATCAATGGATATCATCAACTTAATTGAGTCCATGCCTCGGTGTTGTGAAGCAATACTTAAAATAATAATGGAGACCCAACAAGATAACGAAACCAAAACAAGTAAGAAAATTATAGTCGGTCTAGACCGACTATACGATACCTTATACCATGCGTTTAGAGACCCTATGTCTTACGTCCAATCAATTACATATATAAAATAAGCTTACCCCCAAAATTTTTATTATTTTTTTAAACTCTTTCTTTTAACTCATACTCTCTGTCTGTCGTCTGTCTGTCTGTCGTGGGGTAACCCCATTCCCCCTTATCCAATGGATCTGAAACTTGGCCCATAGTCTTGTTGTGACTACAGATTAATTTTGGGGTAGTCACGCATGGTAGTCATCCGATCAATCTGAAACTTGGTCCATACACTTGCTGAGAAAAAAAGGTTAACTTTGACTTAGTCACGCACAGTCACGGAGAGATTTAAAACGAATTTCCCCTTATCCAATCAATCTGAAACTTGGTCGATATACTTCTGCAAAGAAAGATTAACTTCGACATAGTCACGCAAAGTCACGCACAGTCACAGAGTGATTTAAACCCCATTTCCCCTCATCCAATCGATCTGAAACTTGGTCGATAGAGTTGCTGTGAAAACAGATTAACTTTGACATAATCACGCACAGTCACGCACAGTCACGGAGAGATTCAAAACTCACATGCATAAGGATTTTAGATTATTTTTGCCTTCGGATATGAAGAAGTTCATAGCGGATATCATACTTATATGGGGACTAGGTCGAAAAATGGACCAATCCTGGCTATATTTGATAAGGTCACTTATTTGTGCAAAAACATATACAAACCAAATTTGAGAAAAATCTGTGTGATATTTTTGTTTTTTGATAGACTTAAGGGAAGATCGGGAATCAGCTTCATATGGGGGCTATGACTAAGAATTTTCATATAGGGTTTATTTTTGGACTATTGATTAATGGGTGTAATAAACACACACAAACACAATTTGAAGGAGATCTATATGATAATTTGATAATGGTTATTTGTATATGGACGTGGTTTGAACATGCACCGATTTTCACCAATTTCAATAGCGTTCATGGTATGGCCGATAGAAGCTAATATGGCAAATTTCATAGAAATATATTCATATTTGCGACCTGTAGTTTGATTACAAGGTTTACATGGACACACAGACGGACGGACGGACGGACATCGCTAAATGGAATCAGAAAGTCGATCGGTATAATAAAAAATGGGTCTAGGTCAAATATTTTTGGTATTTACAAACATCAGCACATTCTACCCTGACCACGTAGTGGTATAGGGTATAATTACAGGGAAAATTTTCAATTATTGTATAATAAATGTTTCCAATGTATTGTTAACAGCATAAAAATTAAGTTAAGCTAAATTATGTTCATATTTTTTCTTTCTTAAAAAATAAAACATACAAATTTTAAAATTATGTATTGTCACTCACTGTATTTGCATCTGATGGGAAGCCATACTTATGGCGAAAAGCTAATGAAGAGCTTCTTTCAAATTATGCGAAACCAATAATGGCGGATTGGTGATGGTCCTTCTCGGCAGCTGGTCCTGGATATCTGCATTTCAGTGAAGGAATAATGGATCAGAGAGTATATTTGGAAATTTTAAAAACCAATTTGCCCCATATCCAAGGAAATGCTGGCTCTAAGTAACAACTACCACTTATACCAGGACAATGATCCCTAGCATAAGGCACATAATGTGAAGTCATGCCTATTGTATAACTATCCCCATGTTATGGATACACCTGCCCAGAGTCCCGACATTAACCCTCACTATAATCCCTGGACCTATTTTAACAAACTACATACTGAGAAAACACCACATTTCCTTAAAACCAGAGTTGAAGCGAATTTTTACAATGGAATGAGAAAATATTTCCTTTTAATCCAATTTTTTAAAGACCGCTCACTATAGAACTCAAAAACGGTCTAAGACAGCGCTGTCCAACTGGCGGCCCAGCTCATCATATTCTGTGGCCCATTAACAAAATAAAAATAATCATATTCTGTGGCCTATTAACAAAATAAAAATATCTGTATAATGGTTTTTTTTTTTTTAAATTTTGTCAATTTTAAAAATGACCAGCAATTTATCAATAATATTTATTTGTCTTATTTTTCTTTCTAACCTAGTTTTTGTCAACTATAGGACACACGCAAAGCCAATACTATTTTGTACTATTTTGTATTACTTTTTTCCAGTCTAATATGCCATGAAATTATACCCACAAGTGCTATAGTTTATTTAAAATTGTAAACGTTGCCAGTATGCTAGTATGCCATGAAACTATACCCACAAGTACTATAGTTTATTATACCCTATACCACTATGTGGTTTGGGTATAATGACTTTGTGCTGCTGTTTGTAACAACCAAAAATATTTGACCTAGACCCATCTTTAATTATACCGATCGAATCAGAATCACTTTCTGAGTTGATTTAACAATGTCCGTCCGTCCGTCCGTCCGCGCGTCTGTGTGTCCATGTAAAGCTTGTAATCAAACTGCAGGTCGCAAATATGAATATATTTTGATGAAATTTGGTATATAAGCTTTTATCGGCCATGGGATGAACGCTATTGAAATTGGTGAGAATCGGTCCATGTTCAGACCTAGCCCCCATCTTCACTTCACTTAAATCTGTTAAAAAACAAAAATATTGCACTGATTCTTCTCAAATTTTGTTTGTCCATATTTTTGCAAAATACAAGAGACTTTACCAAACATGATCAGGATCGGTCCATTTTTGGACCTAGTCCCTTTATAGATATAGCATCCGATATGAACTTTTTCATATCTGCAGCCAAAAAAAATTAATAAAAATCCCACTCAAATTTTGTTTTTGCTTATTTTCAATGTCCAGTCAGTTGGGCCTAAGTGATAGGGTTTCTAAACGCATGGTATAGGGTATCGTATAGTCGGTCTAGACCGACTATAATTTTCTTACTTGTTTAAAATTGTAAACGTTGCCAGTATGCTAGTATGCCATGAAACTATACCCACAAGTGCTATAGTTTATTTAAAATTGTAAACGTTGTTTAATTTTTTGTTGTTGTTTAATTTTATTCTTGTGAAATTATTTATGCTTAACGTACACGCGTGTTTGATTGTTTTTATTGTGAAATTATTTTTGCTTAACATACACATAAAACAAGTAAGAAAATTATAGTCGGTCTAGACCGACTATACGATACCCTATACCATGCGTTTAGAAACCCTATCTCTTAGGCTCAACTAACTGGACATAGAAAATAAGCAAAAACCAAATTTGAGTTGGATTTTTATTAATTTTTTTAGCTGCAGATATGAAAAAGTTTATATCGGATGCTATATCTATATGGGGATATGGTAAAGTCTCTTGTATTTTGCAAAAATATATACAAACAAAATTTGAGAAGAATTAGTGCAATATTTTTGTTTTTTAATAGATTTAAGTGAAGATCGGGAAGCAGCTCTTTATGGGGCCAAAGGGATCATTTTTGGACTACTCATTAATGGATGTAATGAACGCATACAAACCCGATTTGAGTAAGATCTATATGACAATTTGGATCTTATGACAATTTATGTCGATTTCATAGGGGTAATTTGTATGGGGGCTAGCTCTGAACATGGACCGATTCTCACCAATTTCAATAGCGTTCATCCCATGGCCGATAAAAGCTTACTTACCAAATTTCATCAAAATATATTCTTATTTGCGACCTGCAGTTTGATTACAAGGTTTACATGGACACACAGACGGACGGACGGGCATGTATGGTGGTTTTGAAAAATGCACTGCCATTGTAACTGATGGAGCAAAATCAATGGTGGGGAAAAATATAGGACTCGCTGGACTGCTAAAACAAAATGGTATTAATTGCATTGCATTATTCACCAGCAAGCTTTATGTGGAAACATTATGGGATTAAGTTGCACGGTGAGTACAGTTATTAAAATAACAAATGCCATAAGAGGCGGAAACCGTGCACTCACCCATCGTAAATTTAAACAATTTCTTGAAGAACTTGATGCCGGATATGGTGATCTACTTTTGCATAGCCAAGTTCGCTGGTTAAGTGCAGGGAAATGCCTTAAAAGATTTTTTCAACTTCGTAAAGAAATTAAACTTTTTCTTATGGAAACAGAATTGGATTCGTCATTTATAGCCAGTTTTAATTAAAAAACATTTTTAATTTCACTAGCATTTTTAGCAGATATTACCGAATATTTGAATGTTTTGAACAAAAACTTGCAAGGCAAAGACCAAAACATAAGTCATCTGGTAAGCCATATCATCGGATTCCGCAATCAGTTACGTTTGCTTCGGTCGCATTTGATCAACAACAATTTGGTGCACTTCGAGTGTTGTAATGAACTTGCTATCGAAATACAAGAAATCGGTCAACAATTAAACTTGAAAGATCATGTCCTCATGTTGGACAAATTGGTTGAAGATTTTGATGCCAGATTTTCTGATTTTGATGCAATTAAACCAGAACTAAAATTATTTAATAATCCGACTACCATCGACGTTGAAGAAACCGATATTAAATATCAAATGGAATTATGTGAATTGCAAGCTGACGAATTTTTTAAATCAAGGCTGGAGACTGGGGTAAATTTATTCAAAATGTTTCCAAACGACAAATTGCGCGATTTGGGCTTAAAATTAATTTCTATGTTTGGTAGTACCTACATATATTTGTGAACGAGCATTTTCTGACATGAAATATATCAAATCTAAATATAGAAATTCAATGGCCGACAAAACACTAGAAGAAATTTTAAGAATTTCTACAACTAAAATTTATATAAATATCGAAGTTCTTGTAGCTGCCCATATAAATAAGCAGTTTTCACATTAATAATAATTATGTTAATATTTTTTTTCTTTATTTTCTTGAACTATGAACTAATAAAATACTAAAAAAATTATAAATGACTTTTAATTACAATTTAAAGTATACTGGCCCGCCAAACCTACAAAAAGATAAAATTGGCACACATGTGCCGAAAAGTTGGACAGCGCTGGTCTAAGATAGGTTTTTCTTATAGGTAAGGTGAAATTATGATACATATATATAAAAAAAGAAGTGTGCACGAGTTTGGCTTTTAACCACTGTATGTATCACCACCGATTGTATCAACAGAATTTTAAAACAAGTAAGAAAATTATAGTCGGTCAGGAATGACTACACCATTTCTTTATAGAACTAATTGGATATCAAAAATATGCATGAACGAAATTTAAGTGGCATTGTTATATTTTCTTTACCTGTAGATATGAAAAAGTTCATATCGGTTGCTATATTTAAACAATAAACATATACACACCAAATTTGGTAAAAATATGTACAATATTTTTGTTTTTTGATAAATTTAATCGAAGATCGGAAAGCAGCTTGATATGGAGGCTATAACTAAGAATTGTCCTACAGAGTTTATTTTTGGACTACTAATTAATGGATGTAATATACACACACAAACCAAATTTGACGGGATTTGGTATGATAAATTGGATCTTATGACAATTTAAGTCGATCTCAAAGGGACATTTGTATGTGGACTGGTCTGAATATGCACCGATTTTCACGTACGTCCTATGGCCAAATTTTATCAAAATATATTCATATTTACAACCTGAACTTTGATTACAATGATTACACAAACTCGGAAATGTCTAAAAAAAATGTTTTCTAATAAATGATCAAAGCATATAATCGTTAGATTAATACATAGGATTAAGAATAAATTTTAACGATAAACAAGTAAGAGTGTTAAATGCGGCTATGCCGAATCTTTGATACCCTCCACCTGTGTTTTACGTTTATGTTAATATATGGACGTATTGCAATATTTATAACAAATGTAAACAAAATATTTGAAAAAGTAAACAATTTGATAAACTTAATACTAATGCCGTTTTCTTTTCTGACAAAAAATGTCGCCCTTTTTTGGAAAAGTGTATTTTTTTAAATATTCTGAATTAAGAGCAACCTTATATTATATATCAATCGAAAGGTCTCAAAGTGCTGTTTTCATAAATGCAAAGAAATTTTGATTATTATCCTCTTGGAAGTCATAGGGTGAAAATATTCAAAAAAGGGGAACAATGGGGAAATATTCTCACACTATGACCTGAAAGAAATCAATGGCTGGAATTTTTTGTGATTTACGAGGGCTCGACTTTGAGACCTTTCGATTGATGTATAAGATAAGGTTACTCTTAATTCAGAATATATAAAAAAATACACTTTTCGAAAAAAGGGCAAAAAGAGGGCGACATTTTTTTGTCAGAAAAGAAAACGGCATAAATTACTACAAATAACACTCTGAATTTACCCCATATTAAATACCAACCTGCTAAAAATAATGACAAACAATATTATCCTAACTTTACGAAGGTAAATGATTTATTTTGTGAAGGAGCGTAATTTCAACACACATATAGACACTGCAATCGACTCGACTTGTTATAAGGAACAAGTATATGTAAACTTTATGGAGTCACAAATTCATTTTCGATGCGTTACAAACGGAATGACAAACTGATATAGACACTCTGCACAGTGGAGTGGAGGGTATAAAAACTAATGTGTATACAAAACAAGAATCAAGTGTCACAACCATCCCCAAAACAACAGTGTTTTCTTCGATTTTTTTTGTTCTGTATTGTAGTATGAGTATAATCAATTAGTATACAACTAATTTGTCATTTACCAATCACTAATAAAATGTAATCAGATCTTATTAAATTTCATCTCAATGGCAACGCAAATAATATGAAAATTACAGGAAGATTAAATGGCGCCTGTTATAACGAAATTACTTAAAAAAAATTATCATTACAATATGTAATTTATTAACTTAATTTTTGTTATATGAAAGCATAAAGTTAAAAAAAATACTTACCAATGGTAGAGATGTATGTGTCATAATATTTTTCATCACAATATCTGTGAACGATGCAAGTTTTTCCAACATTAGAATCACCCAGAACTAAAACTTTGTATGTGGCTACAAAATCTAAAGCCATTGTATTTTTGTTGCTTTTAAAACTTGTAACAAATTATTGAAGAAAAACAAGATATTCTTAGTTTAACAATTAAATTATTATTTATGGATGGATTAAATTATTGTATTTTTTCTCAAAACTTAAAATTAAGATTAAGTATCAGTAGACTTTTAAGATTTTTTAATTTATATTTTGCTTAATATTTTATTTATTTATTTTTTTGTTATTATTTTAATGATTTATGTTTTTGTTAATTTTCTTCATTTAATTTGTAAACAATTCTCTTTAATTTATCCTTATTTAAAATTTTTATTTATTTTTCACCTTTTCAGCACCGCTTTTGCAAAAGTATGATTCAACTTTGATTTTATTTTCGTTCGTCTATTGTCGTTTTTTGTGAAAAATCAATACCCTTTTTTAATGTTGATAATATTTTTTAATATATTCTAGCTGTTGTAGAAGGGAGGATTTAAACATATGTTGTTATGTGGTGTTGACTTTTATAACAATTTCCTTTTCGTCCTTTTTTCTATATTTTTAAATTTAGGGGTTTGTTTATGTTCGTTTTGTTATTGTTAACATTTTACCACTTGTAGAGAAATCATAACGGTAAACAAATGAAAATTGGGTAGTTTTTGAACTCAAGCCAGAATAAATATGGTTTTCACATTTTAATATTTATTTTTTTTTTTACAGTAACGAAATTAAATGTTTAGATTTTTCAATTTTAAATAATTATTTGTTTCCCCAGTATTACATTATAACTACGAGCCGAATTACAGAGAAAAAATATTTTGTTTTAACCAAATATTTATAATTTCAATTTCCTTTAATAAATACGACGAAAATCTAAAAAATGGTTTCACTCGAAATTTGTTTTTTTTTTTTTTTTGTTTTAAAAACTTTGTAATGGATAATGAGGAAATGATATTAAGGAATTTGTCGATTCACAGAACAACAATTTTCAATTGGATATACTAAGGGCCAACCGATTTGTAAAGAAAAGGCTTTCGAACAAAATATTCAATTTTTCAAACAAATTTAAATTTACAAAGATTATTAAAATAATCGAATCGAGTAATGAACTCGTTATTTTTAGTTTCATTATTTTCAAACATCCAAATAATGAACTTCAAACAAAATGAAATATGGCAGCACTCAATTACGATATTTATTTGACAGCTGTGTTAGTACTAACTTCAACAACTCTGTGTTTATTAGCCGTGTTAACATTCGCTTGTGTTTTTTTTGTTATTTACCAAAGTTACAAACGTTTTAATAAAGATTGGTAAATAAGTCACCAAAAATAATGTCGGTGGTTATAGAAACCACTATCGGCGATCTTACAATAGATCTTTTTACCGAAGAAAGACCAGTAGCATGTTTAAACTTTGTGAAACTTTGCAAAACAAAGTACTACAATTACAACCTCTTTCATACCATCGAACAGGGCTTTATAGCTCAGACCGGTGATCCATCTGGAGCTGGTGATGGTGGTAGCTCAATATGGGGAGTTGTCGAAGGGAACCATAAACGATTCTTTGAGGGTGAGAGTTTACCCAAAATACATCATACTAGTGCAGGTCTTATATCATTGGTAGGAGCTGGAAAACATTTAGTGGGTAGTCAATTTTTCTTTACTCTTGGAGAAAATCTGACTTCTTTAGATGGCCAACATTGTGTTATAGGAGAAGTGGTAGAGGGCCATGAAGTGTTGAGAAAATTAAATGAATCGATAGTAGATGAAAATTTTCGACCCTATCAGGACATAAGAATAACACATACTGTCATTTTGGAAGATCCCTTCCCAGATCCCAGAGGTTTTCGAGAACCCAGTCGTTCACCGTCTCCTACAGTAGATAGATTGCAAAATGGGCGCATAGCTGCTGACGAAGACATAGATGATACGGAGGGAAAGAGTATCGAGGAGATACAAGAAATGTTGGCTGAGCGAGAAGCCAAAGCCAGGGCTACTATCTTAGAGATAGTTGGCGATTTACCCGATGCTGAAATGGCTCCTCCCGAAAATGTTCTCTTTGTCTGCAAATTGAATCCTGTAACTACAGATGATGATTTGGAAATAATTTTTAGTCGTTTTGGCAAAATCAAAGGATGTGAAGTTATACGTGATCGTAAAACTGGAGATTCTCTACAATATGCTTTTGTAGAATTTGAAGACCAAAAGTCTTGTGAAGCTGCATACTTTAAAATGGACAATGTTCTGATAGATGATCGTCGTATACATGTAGATTTCTCACAATCAGTATCAAAATTAAAGTGGCGTGGTAAAGGACGAGGTATTGAAGGTGATACTAATGATTTAGATTTTAACAACTTAAGAGCTGGATATAAAAAAGAAGGACGTCACGACTATAGAAAAGATAGAAACTTATCGCCAACTAGAGATAACAGAAAGCATGAAGATCGCAGCAGGAGGAGGCGATCTCGTTCACCAATAGCGGAAAAAGAAAGAATGACCTCAACTGAAAGACGTAGAGCACGAGATGAACGTCACCGGCAACAAGAAAAGCACGACAGAAACTCTAGATCAAGATCTCCAAAAAGAAGAGATAAAGGAAGAGATCGTACTGATAAGAGTTATCAAAAGACCTATATGTCGACAAATAAAAGATATTCAGCAGAGAGGCAACGTAATGATGGACACTCTAATAATAGAAACGATGCAAGATTATCGCCTGCAAGACAATATAATGAAGGATATTCCAATAAAAAACCCAATGAAAGAAAATCACCTGAAAGGCAAAAAAGTGATCGATATTCCGAAAAAAGAAATTCACCTGAAAGACCACGTAAAGATCGACATACTGAAAAGGGGTACAGTGAAAGATACGATTCGGAAAGAAGTCATGAAAAAAGATATTCTCCTGATAGAAGACGTAACGAAAGAGAAAGAACACCAGATAAAACGAAATATACTTCAAGAGAACAAAATGCAAATAGAGCGAAGACTTCTACAGAATATAATAAAGAAAATGCAGCAAAGACTTTGAAAAAACGTAAAAAAGATTCTCGAAAAAAATCCAAAAAAGGTAAACGTGAATCCAGCAGTAGTGATGAAACGTCTTCGGATGATTCATCATCGTCAGATAGCGAATCATCATCATCCGAAAGTTCGTCGGAAGAAGATAGAAAGAAAAAGAAGAAATCTAAGAAAACTAAACAGAAAAAATCAAAGAAAAGTAAGTCTAAAAAACATAAGAAATAAAGAGAAAATAAAACACAAACTTAACTTGTTCACGAAAATTTATTGATAGTAAAATATTTAAAATATAATTTTAAGGAAATTTATTTTTCTGTTGTAATCGCACTACCTGCACATCCCCCTATCTCATTAGCTGTACTAGATTTACCTTTACGCCGGGGAGGTGGTATCACAGCATTTGGATCAAACATAAAATTATCCAAGCGTGTAGTGTCAGCGGTAATACGTAATTCTGGCAAGAACTGTATTAATAAAATTGTTTGATTCATTTTTTTCAATAACTTACCATACAGACCCTCTTCCTTCAGCTTGGCTTGTATTACATTTGTACGTAACTCTTTCTCTACGTCCAAAGCTAATTGTAACATCTGAAAGATATGCATTTAATTTGTTTTTAAACAACTTTCTCTAAGTATTCATACCTTTTTCACATTATCAACATTAGCTTCAGGCATATTTTTTTTGAAGCGCTCATTGATTTCTTTGCGTACTATTTCTAAAGCATTATCATCGCCGGCAAAAATAAGTCGACGTGTTCGATGTAGCTTTTTGAAAGCATTTAAAACCTTATTTCATGGAAAGATTTTAATTTATAAATAATAAATTTATTTTAAAAAAGTTACCTCACTTCGAATTTTTGACATAATTCCCAGAATATTTAGTGTTTTTTTATGAACAGATGTTTTCTGTTGTTTATCCAGTTTAAGAGCCACTGTGAATATTTGTCAATCCACTTTATTTTTAAAACTTTAACAGTAGTGTCAAAACGTTTTGGCCTATATCATGCTTGATTGTAATTGCAAGATCTTGAGTGCTCCTCTATTTAGATCGTAATAAAATATAAATTTTTGTATGTTTTTAATAAAAGTTAAGTTGTACAACCAACAAATGAATCAACATTTTAAATGGAAAATTGTTAAGATATTTTGAGCGCCTCGTTTGATTTGCCTTAAGTAAAAGCTCTCCAAAATATTACATTAAAAAAATGATTTGCCTGTTTTCAACGTTATGATTTATTAAATATTAAATTAATGAATTGTTATACTTAATACAACTGAAATTCACGCTTTAGTTATAAACTAGCAGATTCCAGCGCTCGAAATTCGAGTGCAAATTCTAGGAAATTTTATTATACCCTATACCACTATGTGGTTTGGGTATAATGACTTTGTGCTGCTGTTTGTAACAACCAAAAATATTTGACCCAGACCCACCTTTAATTATACTGATCGAATCAGAATCACTTTTTAAGTTGATTTAAGAATGTCCGTCCGTCCGTCCGTCTGTGTGTCCATGTAAACCTTGTAATCAAACTGCAGGTCGCAAATATGAATATATTTTGATGAAATTTGGTATATAAGCTTTTATCGGCCATGGGATGAACGCTATTGAAATTGGTGAGAATCGGTCCATGTTCAGACCTAGCCCCCATACAAATTACCCCTATGAAATCGACATAAATTGTCATAAGATCCAAATTGTCATATAGATCTTACTCAAATTGGGTTTGTATGCGTTCATTACATCAATTAATGAGTAGTCCAAAAATGATCCCTTTGGCCCCATAAAGAGCTGCTTCCCGATCTTCACTTAAATCTATTAAAAAACAAAAATATTGCACTAATTCTTCTCAAATTTTGTTTGTATATATTTTTGCAAAATACAAGAGACTTTACCAAACATGATCAGGATCGGTCAATTTTTGGACCTAGTCCCCATATAGATATAGCATCCGATATAAACTTTTTCATATCTGCAGCCAAAAAAATTAATAAAAATCCAACTCAAATTTGGTTTTTGCTTATTTTCTATGTCCAGTTAGTTGGGCCTAAGAGATAGGGTTTCTAAACGCATGGTATAGGGTATCGTATAGTCGGTCTAGACCGACTATAATTTTCTTGTTTTTTTATGTAATAAAGACCCTAAAGTTATGCTTCACAATTCAACTCATTTTTTTAAATTAAGAAAAACTCAACAAATTAACACAAACACATTAACAAATTTAATAAGCACACACATAGCATTTATAATTTTTTAGTAGCAACTTTAAACGATCATAACTCCAAAAAAATATTCCATACGACGAAAATCTGTAAATCTGGGTAACAGCTAAAAAGAAATACCTTTCAAATGATAAATTTTTTGTCAAAATCGGGGTAAATCTGTGAAACTTACATCGGTCACAAGAAATCGCCTTGCCTATTAATATTATAGATAATATATCTGTATTGCTACATATATACTTACAAAACATTTTGTAAGCTTTTCTTTGGATTTACTATATAAGAAAAAGGTTGCCAACTACCCTACATGCAGAGCTTGGACGGCGTTTAACTACACCAAATTCAATTGTATTCATTGCTATTTTTGTTTTTCTTATGTAGCTTAAGTTTTTTCTAATGTTCGAGTATAATGTATTTTTATAATAAACAATATTAACTTGTTATTTATTTTTCTTTGTTGTAAATATATTGTCTAAATGAATTTAATAATATTGTAGGTATATTAGAAAATAATATTTAAAACATAACTTTAAACAAAGTTTGACAATCTGTATATCTGAAAATTAAAAAAAAAAATTATTGGACAATAGATATAAAAATAGACAATTTTGGCGATATATTTTTACAACTTTGTTTTACAATTCTGAAAAAACAATTAGATATATGGTGTAATCTTAACGTCATTTGAATGAAATTCAAGCCATTTTTAGTTTGATTTATAATACTTCAGAATTGCTAAGCCTTAAATCCCATCAAAACATTTTTTATATTTTAATTATTTAAATTCAAAATACATAATTTTAATTACTAATCCTATGCTACTAATATAAAATTGTAATAACTACCCAGTGAACATATGTGCTTCGAAGGATTCATTTGTGAGGCTTCAAACATGCTAAAATAATAACGATAACAGGGATTTTTACTTTGAATAACCTTTATATTTGAGCATTTTTATAACTGATAAAATATTTAAAAATGTATATTTTCTAAATCTTTTACTTATCTTTATTGACTCAAAGAACGTTCATAAAAAAGAATAATTTATGAATAATTATTTGAATTAAGTATAATACTTATAATACTTATGACGAATTGGAAATTATAAAATTTAAGTTTTATTTTTTCTAAAAGATTAGAAATTTGTTGGATAGGAAAAAATACAGTTTGTCAAGAAACTGTTTTTGACAATGAAAGAAAATTTTTTTTGAACTTCATTTACACAAATCATTTCTTTTCTCTTTGCTCTGAACATGTTTTTTTAATTTATATTAGTAAATAAATTTATTGACTAACGGACAACAATGACAAAAATAAAATATTAAAAGTAAAAACATAAAAACAAGAACAAAAACAAGAAACACTCAAAGTTGTGAATATCAAGAAAGTATTTTGGCAATTGGTTTTGTTGTTACTTTTTGAAACAATTCTGGAATTTTCCAATGCATTTACCGTTATTAATGATATGGTATGATGTTTATGAACATCAGATCAAACGTGTTTGCCTTTCTCAATAAACAAGTCATTTGTGTATTGTAATTAATGAAAATTTAATATGCCTGGTAAAAGAAACACATTTGATGTGACTCAGTTGGTTTATTATAACCACAACATCGAGAAAAGTGTCCAAGAGATGTCCGAATTATTTTCCCTGTCAAGGCAAACTATTTATAATATATTAAATCGTGCCAAAAATGAGCTAAGACTGGAGGCAAATCTTGCGAGCGGCCGTCCACGTAAAATATCGGATAGAGCAGAGCGTGCATTGTTGCGGAAAGTGGATAAAAAAACCACAAATTTCAACTAGGTCTCTTGCGAGGGAACTGAAAGAAGAGTATGGCGTTGTCGTTTCTCACGAAACAATAAGGCAGACCATGATAAAGAACAAGTACTTATCAAGAGTTGCTCGAAAGAAACCACTGCTGCCAGCGCAAAATAATGAAAAGCGGTTATCTTTTGCTACGATGCACATTGAACAGCCTATTGATTACTGAGACGATGTCATATTCTGCGATGAAACCAAAATGATGCTTTATTATAATGATGGGCCCAGTAGATGCTTTATTATAATGATGGGCCCAATAGAGTGTGGCGGAAGCCGTTGAAAGCGTTGGAAAATTCTAACATTATTCCTACTGTTAAATTCGGAAACTTTCAGTAATGGTCTGGGGATGTATTTCAAGCAAGTGGGTTTAGAGATTTGGTTTTTATAGAGAACACCATGGATGTGCAACAATATTTGAATATTTTGCAGAGTCACTTGATAAACAGTGCAAATAAATTTGGGTTTACGAGAGACAACAAGCCAACATTTAAATTTTATCAAGATAACGACCCAAAGTATAAGGAGCACACGGTGAGAATGTGGCTTCTGTTTAATGGCAGCAATGTTTTGGATACTCCAGCTCAGTGCCCGGACTTAAACCCCATAGAAAATGTATGAGCCTATTTAAAGAAAAAAGTGGCAAAAAGGCGTCCAAAAAATCGCAATGAGCTGAAAAATGCAATATAGGAATGTATAAAATACCAAATGAATATGACTTCCAAAAATTAATAAGTTCAATGAAAAAAGGCTGCAAGCCATTATAGATGGTAAAGGTGGCCATACTAAGTATTAATTTATATAATACTTAAATTTTGTTATACTTGTGTGTAATTTTTTCTTTGTCAAAACACTTTCTTGACACTTTAATATTGGAGAATATTTTGTTTTTGTTTTTATGTTTTTACTTTTAATATTTTCTTTTTTTTTCCTTGTATATGAAGTTCGAATAGCATATTTTTTTTTCATTGTCAAAACACTCTTGACAAACTGTATACAAATTATTTATGCTTCACAAGAGCAAATTGTGTTTATTATTATTTTTTTTTTAATCAGAATAACAATTTTCACAACAAATAGCACTAACTCTATAAATATGAAATGGTTATCAGGACTGTTATAGTTTTAAAAATCTAGCTTAAAATAAAATTGATAAAAAAACTACTTTATTTGAGATTAACTAATACTAAAAAGACTTGTTAAAAAGAAATGTGCAGAGAGCAAAATAATAAATAAATTCATATCTTATATAAAACAATTATTTAATTAGGCATTTAAATTCTATATGTATATTTATAAATAACTTCAACTAGAATTCAGAAAATATCTTATAAATTATTAAAATATAATATTTTTTAAATAATTGTTTAAGTAGAAATCATTTGTTTCAACAATCAACAAACACATTTTTTTATAATTTGAGAGTATAGTTAATTTTTAACGCCCTTTATTTTTTTTTAAATAACGACGTAACTTAAATATTTATTAAATAAATTTGAGTATTCTCTCGACCTTTTTGTTGTAATTTTTAGATAAAAATTATTAAGTTTGATGCCACTGGTTGTTGTTCCATTATTTATTTAGTCAATATTTCGCTATCAATTAGATAGCATCCTCAGGCATGAGTAACAAATAATCAAAAGAATACACGTCACAACGTTTATACATTTAATATTACACATTTATTAAAATAATTTTCAGCATTAACGACGTACGTCAACCTGAAAAAAATGCAGAATAATTTTGGATTATTTTTCAGTTTATAACCACTTATAATATCGTGTCTTTATTTCTGTCCACATGTGTGGTTGCATTCTGAAAGAAAACAACGTATGTCGACATAAGTTGATTTTCGTCCATCTCTAGGATCTTAAGATTTTTGACTCAAAACTTTATATAAAGTATTTACTACTCATATCTACAGTAATGTTAATTTAAAAGTTCTATATCGAGCCCGTAAATTGAAATATAACGTTTTTGGCTCTCCTGAAAATTTTGATTTTATGACATAAGCGAATATTCTAGAAACCAAAGAATTCCTTTGATGAGCTTCTAACCAGTTCTAATCTAATTCTCTTTACGAACGGTAGTGTAAATAATTAAAGCGGTTAGAGTACAACTATTTAAAATTAAAAAAACAAGTGAAAATTTTGGTTTTTGCAATTGCCTATTCTTGATCTCATTTGAACTCAGTGGTAGACAATTCAGCTTAAATGAGGAATAAAAATTTAGCGATGGCCCGAGGAGCCAAATCTTCATCAAGAAGAAAGCTTCTGAACAAGATGACAAAACTTCCTCCGGGTTTTGTTAACCCGAACATTGCGTCAACTTCAATCAACAGATTTAGCCTGCTTGCTGGCCTCAATGATATGGACGTAACTCCCGTATCAAATATTAACGATGTTAAGCAACACAAAACTCCACCTATTGTTGTAGAAGCTAACGCCTCATTTACACAAATACAAAAACTACTTGGTATGGATTGTACTTTCAAACGTACTTCAATTGGTACCAAAATTTTTGCTCCAGGTAATAAAATGTACGAATGCTACAAACAAATACTTAAAGAGAATAAGATGGAGTTTCATTCTTATGAGTCCAAAGAAAATAGGTTATACACCACCTTTTTACACGGTTTACCCCGCATAAGCTCTGAGGAAATCTCCAAGGAGTTAAAAAACTACAAACTATCCCCTTCTTCCGTAACTGAAATAGTCACCAAATTCAGTTCGAACAATAATGCAGTTTACAAAGTTCGTAAAAATTTTAATCCAATTGCCTTAAAAAATGTACGAACAATTTGCAATATTATAATTTCTTGGAAAAAATACAAATCGAAATCCAGGAACAAACCAACTCAATGCTGGAACTGCTTAATGATTTTTCTTTAAATAAATTAATTTTTGTTTACAAATTCAACCTTTTTCCATATAAAAACATACAAGAAGTAGAAAACTATACAAAGGTAGGATTATAAAGTTTTTTTTTTCAAGGTAGGAGTACGGCTAAAAAGGAGAATAAAAATAACAAAGAAATTCTTCTTCTTCGATTTTTAAAAGACTCTTGCAAAATTTCATGAAACCCGGACCCCCCATAACACCGTGACTCTTAGAATATCTCGGTGAACATTGTCATCGAAGTGCTGCATGTATGATATGTGCAGAACATCATCATACAAGTGTGTGTCCAAATGAAAAAAGACTACATGCTTCAATTGCAAAAAACATGGAAAAGAGAGAACTGATCACTCTGCAAACGACATCAACTGTCCATTACGTTCTCTCTATTTGGAAACTAGAACAAGAGTAACTTCTAAAAGTCAGAATAACAGCAGACAACAACAAAATAACTCATTTCAATTAAAGGTAGGAAATTTCTCTGAACGCAAATTGTAACAATAACATCAATAATAACAGCAAAGCTACATACGCTAACCAGCTGAAAACAAACAACGATTTATTTAGCATCAATGAGCTTTTTGATATTTTCACTACAGCTATGGATGATTTGCAAAGGTGCACTTCAAAAGTACAACAAATCAAAGTTGTAATGTCAATGGTGAAATACGCCCATGGATTATACTAATTTAAACGAATTCAAAATGCTTCACTTGAATGCTAATGGCATTTCAAACTTTTTTAAATTGAAACAATTTGAGATACTAATTGAACGAGAAAATATTAAAATAGCGTCTTTGAATGAAACATTTTTTTCAGAAAATCATAGACCCTATTTTAAAAATTATTATTTATATAGAAGTGACAGAACAGATGCAAGAGGAGGAGGAGTAGCTCTGTTAATTCATAAATCTGTCGCACAGAAAAACCTCTTTATATCAAACACCTCATCAATCGAAAACATCTCAATTGAAGTTATTATAAATAATAGACTTATTGTTGTATCTTCGTTATATTCACCAAGATATACTCATAACTTCTGTGCTGATATCTTGAACCTAACACCTTCCACCAAAGAATATATAGTTTTCGGTGACCTAAATGCCAAACATTGTTCTTGGAATTGCCGTTCAAATAATACGGCAGGAATCGCACTGAACAATCTACAGCAATCAAGCAATTTTTTCATACACTATCCTAATAGTCCAACCCTATTCCCCCATCAACAAAATCACGAAGCATCCACAGTCGATATTATTTTAAGCAACTCCACTTTAAATATAGACGTAAAAACAATGAATTACGAAATACCATCAGACCATCGCCCCATTATATGTACACTTAAAAGATCAATGGCCTAGCAGGTTGACCTCAATTATTATGAACCAACTGGAACATTTATATGAATTTTTTAGACAATAAAATCACGTTATATTCCGATATATACAATACCAAAGCAGTAACTGATCAGGAAATCCAAAAATTTATAAATGTAGTTTTCGAAGCATGGGATGTGTCTACACCTAAAATAACTCAACAAAATAATTACACATTACCAGAAAGTACTGTGAAATATATAAAACTAAGAAGAAGCTTTAAAAGAAAAAGTCAACGATTTTCAAATATAGCCGAGCAAACTTTTTATAATCAATGTACTAAGTTTCTAAGTAACATGATAGATAAAAGTATTAATTCGGAGCGCAATAAGAAATGGTGTGAATTATTATCCAATTTAAAACCAGGTGATAAAACATTTTCGAATATAAGCAGGAACTAGCGAGGAAAAGGAAAAATCAAATCTCCCACTTTAAAATTGGAAATACAATAATAACATCTAATAAGGACAAGTCTGAAATCCTGGCAAATACATTGGTCCAAGCCAATAACCTCACTTCGAACTACAACCACTCAGCGGATACATTAATCAATACAACAGTAAATAATTTTAAGAAAGAAAATCCTAGTTCTGAATCAGCAATTTATACATCTCTTGAAGAAGTAACGAATATTGATTGTATCATCAATAAAACCCTCAAAATCCCCTGGTTTTGACAATGTTCCCAACCTCCTTTTAAAGAAACTACCAATCAAAGCTCTAAAATTACTGGTTAAAATATTTAACATCTGCATCAAACTCAACTATTTCCCAAACCATTTCAAAAATGCTAAGGTTATGGCCATAAACAAACCTAGTAAGCCAAAATATAAAGCAAAAAGCTATAGACCTATTAAGTAACTTAGGCAAAATATTTGAAAAAATACTACATTCTCGTCTTAGTGAATTTGTAGTGACGAATTCTATTGTTGCTAAAGAACAATTTGGATTTAAAAAAAGAGCATACCACTACTCGCCAAAAAGATAGAATTGGAGTGACTGCCACCTAAATCGCTTACAAATTTTACAAAACAAATATATTTAAATGATAAATCAAAAGCCCTGGAGGTATCCTACAAATCTTCTTCATGAGGAAACAGGTTATGAAAAAATTATCGATTTCATAACAAGGATTTACATATACTTTGCCAAAATTGAAAATTCCTCTTACCCACTGATAGGAGAATGTAGAGAAATAACGTAAAATTAAAAAGAAATCACCAAATTGAAAATTATATGCTTATAGAGGTCTATTATTTCTAATAAACATCCTATAAGCATATAAAGGTTATTTCCTCCCATTTTCCTTTAAAACTCGTTAAAAAATAAAATAAAAACTATTTAATATCTCTAGATCCTATATATTATTTGTTGCAATATCTACATATATGTAAAGATAAGATCTCATATGTAAATATCAAATTTGTTAAAATATGTAAATAAAGGAAGAATATATAATTGAAAAAAAAAAAAAATAAAAAATAATTGAATTGAATTTTTTCACAGCAACAATTTTAACTTTTTTATATACGATACAAAAAGTTTTCTGAATTCAAATTGATATTTTCTGAATTTTAATTGACATTTTTTACATCTTATCATAAATTTCAATAAATACATATATTAAGGGTATTTAAACTTGGAGAATTATTTTTTTTTATGGATCAATTATAGTCCTTTTTTCTTCTTCTTCATAATATGATTACTACAATAAATTTTTGACAAAAACTTTAAGTACTTAACTTTTTATAAATCTTCGTAAATGGTTGAGACATATCGCCGAATATAAAATACACGGGATCTCTTGAACATTTAAACAATTGCAAGAGTAAGGAAATTAATTGATAAGCCACCATGATGAGAGCATACAGGGAGAGCACATACGATAATCCAATTGTGTATTCATCAAATACTTCACTACAATCGTCGGGAAAAGTAATGGGTATATTAAAAATGCGCCCTATAAGCAGAGGATGACATATGGCTGTGAGAGTCAAGTATACACCAAAGACTAAAGTTAATATTCCCATTGTAATGCCGGCTGTGTAGTATTTTATGTTGTATTGCCCAATACAACAATCTAACCAATAGCTATGATGACTACGTAACATAATACAGGCATTACAAACATGACAGTGAATTGTACGAGCTGAGACATATTTTCGACAATTCTGACACATGTTGGTTTGATGCTGGTGAGTGCCACCACCTCGATTGTGAGTTGATTTTCGTGGTGAATCATTATCTATTAATAGAGCTGTATGAGCAGCAGCTTCTTCTTCCTCTTCGGCTGCTGTAGCTTCCGAAATATCCGCCAAATCATCTTCAGTAGATCTTGAGGGTAAATCATGACAGGCCAAAGCATGTTTCCTTGTCAACAATATAAGATAACCAGATACACAAGCCATTATAACTAATAATAAGTTTTCTTCTGGCAGCAGTTCCAACAGTGGCACTGCGAATTGTAATCCCGCAATCATATAGACCACAGACCATATCATCCACATAAAAAAGAATTTAGTTTTGACCTGATTGCGTTTGACAAAATGATGAGCGTAGGCCAAAAATATTATACAGGCTCCCAACATAATGTATGAAGTAATTTCATTCAATGCTGCCAAACCAATTACTAAAGGATATATCACTCCAGGAATAACAGCTTCAATTGATATACGTTTTGCACCACCCCTCCAGGGTATGCGTAATCTATCCTGAAATGTTAATAGCATATTTCGTCGATTTTGTAAATCCACACGTTGGCAGGTTATAAAACGAGTAAAGGCTAAATCAAAATCCAGACAATTGCAGCAACAGCCCAATATATGAAATCTTTGCTGATCCTTATCGAAATACTCACAACAACAGAGATGTGTGGTAGAAGCTATATCCTTTTCTTCTTCAGCTTTTTGGGCTATGGCTATATAATCGTAATTACCCATTTTTTGTTAGAATATTTTTTACCACCCCCCAATAAAATTTCAAAATAAATTTATATCCAAGCAGCATGAAAAAGTTAAAGAAATTTTTACTGTAATTTAAAGAAATATTTCCGTAGTACAAATCAATTATAAAAAAATTAAAATTGTTTTATTAATTTACAAATTTAAACTTGCTCTTACATTTTATTTCTTGAAAATCACTCGAGAACAACGAAAATGTTTTTTTTTTTTTCTTGCAAAACAATTTTAAATATACACCACATATATTATCATTACTCTAAACATATGTTTAGTACAATAATTCTCAAACTGTAGTAAAAAGCGATGCTTTCCTAGCTAATCTCTGCAACGCGAGGTTTTCGAGCGTTGAGATAAGAAATTTGTAGAACTATATAAAATTGCGCCAAATTGTACTACATTTTTTTTGTAATATGTAGTATTGTTAGTGTTATAGTAATACATATTCGATATTCATTCTGGATAAATATTTTATTTCAATTGATCTCGAAATTATAGTATGGCATCACATGGAATATCTTTTAGTACAAACGGTACCATTTTTTTCAACCATGCGCGCAGCTGAGACAGCGAAATTTCTAAAATAGCTGACGTTGAGTTGGATTACAGTGTTTAACCAGTGAAGGCAGTCAGCCAAATACAACTATCAAATCAGGGTTATATTTGGTAAAGAAATCGGATGCAACAGCTATATTATAAAATATATGCTATCACCTTTATACACGTTGTTAACATTGTTTTTATTTATTGGTGGTTATTGCTGTCAAAAATTCCTTTAAGACCCATTTACACGATACCACTCAGTCGTATATTTCGAAATAAAAATCCGATGAAATTCATCAGACTGTCATAAAGTCGTACCGATATTATTTCTGCATATTTAGGCCATTTGCAAGATCACACTCAAGTCTTATTAAAACAACTGTTTAGAATAACAAGCAAATTTATTGTGAAATATATATTTTATTACCAAAAAAACAACTCTGGTCCGATGAAAATGGCAAGCTTGCCATTAACTTAAGTTTTTAGAAATGTTTCTAACACCCTCGGACTCCGAAAATAAAATCCTACAGTGTGTCAATTTCATAACATAAGCCTTTTACATGATACGACTTCTTCACTGACTTTTTGACAGTCGTATTGTAAACTGGCCTTTAATTTGTGAAGAAATTTTTTTAAACTGAAATTCCACAGCACAGATTATCACCAATACGATGGCATTAAAGTAACATAATATACATTATAGTTTCAAAAAGAAATGTGTAAATACCAGTGTACATAAAAAAAGCTAAGCAACTGGTACACCAATGGTTGTGTCCCCAACAAATCTTGGTATGACTAATGTCCTAAATGAAAACTCAAGAGTTACAGGAACCTGTTTATTTTACCAATTATATTGTAAGTATAATAAACTTTTTAATTATATTACATATTTATAATAAATAAAATACATCTTTTATAAAAGTCAATAGTGTTTTTTATTAAAATTCAATGGTTAATTTTACAAAGTTGCACAACAAATTTACCTTTTAATATATCCTAACAAACTTTGCGTATCAAATGCTTCAGGCTGTAAACTATATCCATCAAAACGGAGTGATACATTCAGATTTAAGGCCAGATAATTTTCTTATGATTAATGGCCAGCGTCGATACTACTGCTGGAACTGCTACTCTGAGTGCCATTGGAATTGATGTGTGTGTTGTGGGTGGGAAGGGCTTTGTGCGCTGTTAGATTGTGCAGATTTGTGACTTACTAATTTGCTCTTTTGCTTAATGTGGGTTGTTAAGACCTGTTCCACCCACTGATTCAAAGATACTGATAGAGCTGTGTCAGCACAAACTTTTAATGCCTCTGGACACAAACCCTCAAGCACTTCCCGCAAGTCTTTTTGATCTTTTCCTTTATCCGAAAAACTACTACCAACAGCAGCTTTATATTTATTTATGTTTGGATGTCACATCCTTTTTAAGGGTTTCAACTAGCCTTTTTAAAACGCTTCTCTTAATTGTAGATAACTGTTGTTAAATTCGAGATTTTGCTTCTTCAGTTGCGGCTAATTTTGGTTCCTTTTCAGTTAGGTGTCATGTAAGTCCATCTACTTATATGAGTAAATATGTGCCAAATTAATGTTTTATTTATAAAGCCAATGATATAGTGCCCAAAGCGATGGGAACATTACCGGACAAATTACGATTTATGACCATTAACACGCAAGTCATAATCCAAAGCAATAATAACACAATTGAACTGGCGAAAAGTTTCGTGACTCGCCATGATCTACTGCACCAATAGTCTGTTTTAGGTTTTAATATGCACCTTTTATAATTTTTATTTCTGAAAAGAAAATACGATTTTTTTAATTTTTAATGTTTATCACTGTACTCACTTTTTCCATTATTATTTTTTCTGTCAGTAGCTGAAAACATGGTATATAGCTGTTCGCTTGCACATATTATATTTTGTATATTTCATTTTTTAATCTCTTTCGCACTTCTTTAGCAAACCAAATGGAGGAAAATGTAAACAAAGCCATACGGTTTGAAATTGCGGTTTTGACAACTGTTAAGCTGTCACAACTAGTATGTAAATTGTGTTCAGTTGGATTCTTTACGCGTCGCTGTGAAAATTCGGAACTTTTTATGTAGTTAATTTGGCAAACGCATTTAAGAAATCTAGTTTTTATTGAATTTCAATAAAAAAAAAAAACAAATTGAAATTCATTAAATTGAAATTATAAAAAGCGCAAATTTGTGAAAGAGAAAATTCAAGTGAAAACATAAATTGAATTTAATTTCTTATCAATTGAAAAAGAAGAAAAAAAATAGAAATTCCAAAAGCGCCGTTAACAACAAAAAAAAAATATTCATACAAAGAGCGAGATAAGCTAATATAAGAAAGGTGAAGGAGCAAAAATGACAATTTAATAAATAATAAAAAGAAATGTCCTCAAATAATACTTTACCAAGTCAGTGTATATAAATTGCAAATATCAAATACAAAAACAACAAGTTGTTTATGCGTTAAGTCGGCAAAAAATGAGTCGCAAATATATTTTTTTTAAATCTATATAATTTCTTGTGTGTTAAAAACAATTGACCACTGCAGCGTTGGATTTTCTTTTATTATTATTTTTTTAAATATATAAAATTTATCCTTAAACTGGCTACTATAAGCGATAAATATAAAAAATTCTTTAACAAGATGGAGGAGGATGCAGATGAAGAAATAACCGACATCAAGTTACAAATATTTCATAATACTGTACGAGAACACATTGTAAGTGGATATAAATGTTAAACAAATTATAACGATGCAATATTTATATTATTTGACTACCCAATATTATTAAAGAAGTGTTCGAATACTCTTTCGCTTATGTTTATTCCTTTATGCAATGTCACTTTAAAAAAATGACCACCACCATCCACATGATTTGTAGCTACAACAGCATTAACTTGTGGTGGTGGTTTTTCAACAGTTTATTTTGTGTACTAGTCTTTTTGACGCCAACCATCGTTTAAGCATTCAATTTGTTTTCTTTTCATAACGTTTTTCGTAAACATTTAACTGGTGACACGAAATTTTAATTTTTTAGATATGAAAGTCCTTGAAAAACGATTTTATAGGGTGGCTTTTCTTCAAGTATTTGGTATCGTTGTTTAAAAAACTGTACTGCGATTTTAATTTACAAAATTTTCAAATATTTGCTGTATTTAAGAATTTAAATTCAGATAAACATGTCTAAGGCTGGTTAGGGGCAAATAAAATCGCGTAATTAAAAACTATTATCCCATATCCCATATCCCATTAAAAAAGTAGCATAGTAACCAGAAATAACAAGTAAGACTATATGATATCCCATTCCACGAGTTTAGAGAAGGGATTCCAATTAATTGGATGTAAAAAATAAGTCACAACTAATTCGGAGTGTCATTGTTATGAATTTGCTGTGCGCAGAATGAAAAAGTTCACATCAGATGCTTT
The DNA here is from genome assembly GCA_963682025.1 of Cordilura impudica. Taxonomy (NCBI): domain Eukaryota; kingdom Metazoa; phylum Arthropoda; class Insecta; order Diptera; family Scathophagidae; genus Cordilura; species Cordilura impudica. Next base: position 323,952,633 of record OY821517.1, read on the forward strand.
TTTGTTATATGGGGACTAGGTCGAAAAATGTACCTAACATACGTATAAACCAAAATTTGATAAAAATCTCTGTAAGTGTTTTGTTTTTTTGTATATTTAAGTGTAGTTTGGAAATCAGCTTTATATGGGGACTATGACTAAGAATGGTCCTACAGCCTTTTTGGATAACTAATTAACGGACGAAATAAATACGATTAAACTAAATTTGACCACAATCTATATGTTAAGGCAATTTAAGTCGATCTCAGAGCACATTTGTATGGGGACTAGGTCTGAACATGCAACGATTTACAACACTTTTCTTAGCTATCGGCCGGCAAACTCTTATATGCTAAATTTTATGATTATATACCTACTCATATATGATAGCAAAGTTTGCATGACAACACCCAGACCGATGGACGGAAGTAAATGCTTCAGAGTCGATCGCTATAATTAAAGGTGGGTCTAGGTAAAATAACAACAAACTAATACCCTAATCACAGAGTCGCATACGGTATAAAAAATTAAAGATTTTTTATTCTGAACTATTTTTGTCTGTTACATTTTAAAATAGAACGCATAGCCTTATTTTGAAGTTTTTGCAATCTTTCCAATTGTGTTGTTGTGCAGTAGGTATACAGAATTGTGGAGCCGAATTTAAAATGAGGTTTTATCATCGTGTTATTTATTGCCGTTGTTATCGATATTTTATTTCGCACCCGTTTAAAAAAGCCTATTTTTTTTTCCAATTTTCTTACATATGTAATCGACGTGATGTTTAAATTTTAAGTCTTTATCGATTATGAAACCCAGATATTTTATTTGATTAACTTTTTCAATTGTTTCATTATTAATTTTAAAAACTGTGTTACTATTCATGTTTATTTCCATTATTTTAGTTTTTTTTTTCATTTAGTTTTAATTTGTTCATTTTCAGCCAATTGTTTATTTTGTTGATATCATGCATTATATTATCTTTACATTGTTCCTCTGTATTTCCTTGAGCATAGATCAGTGCGTCATCAGCATATAAAATTATTTCGCATTTATTTAAAATATTGGGCATATCATTTATATATATTATAAATAATAGTGCTCCTAATATAGAACCTTGTGGCACTCCAATTTTATTATCAATTTTATCCATTAACTACCGTAATTTGTTTTCGATTTGTCAGATATGATTTAAACCATTGCAGTTCATTTTCTCTGATACCATACATATACAGTTTTTTAATCAATAGCTCTCTATCGATAGTCTCGAACGCTCTTTTGAGGTGCAAGAAAATTGCCATTATCTTATTATTTTTATTACAATATTTCCATTTATTTATCACATAGTTTACCGTTGTTTCGCATGAGTATTTTTTTCTGAAACCAGATTGATATTTTGAAAACATATAGTTTTCTTCCATATAGCTTTCCAACTGTTCTTTAGCAATTTTTTTTATAATTTTTTCAAGTGTTTAAGGTGTTTATTGGTCGGAATTCTTCACATTTGTTTGTTTTGGCTATTTTTTCTACAGGTGTTACCATAGAATACTTCCAATTTTCAGGGAATATACCAGTCTTGAAAGATTTATTTTTAATGTAAAGCATATTTTTACCAATAATGTTCCAATTATCTAAAACTATCTTAATTGGGACTTTGTTAAAATCTTGTTTGTTCTTTAGGCATTTGCATATGTTTTTAAGTTCTATTAAAGATATTGCACGAAATTTAAATCTAGAAAATATCACAGGTATGTTGTTTGTATATTGCACTTTTTCTATTGCATCCGTTATTGATTAAATTGGGTAGCGATTTGATAGTCATCCTTATACTCTATATTGTTAAACATCACATTTTTTTATCACATTGGCATTTTTCTTAAGTACTTAGTTTTTTATTGCATTCCACATTTGTTTCTGGTCTTTGGAATTATTTATTTTGTTGTTAACATATGTTTTTATCATTTTCAATTTTACTTTTATACATATTTCTTATTAATTTATATTCATTCCATGCAGATTCTGTATTTTCCGTTTTAGCGATTTGGTATTTAATAATTTTTTCTCTTTTGAGTATTTTTAAGTCTTCGTTGAACCATTTGTTAACATCGTTCTTTATATTCACTATTTTTTGTTTGTAAATTTTTTAATCGTATTTTCGATACATGTGTCAATTATATCTACGCTCTTATTAACACTATAATTTTCATTATATTCTAATATTGCACTGAGTTCTCTATTGAATAGCTCCTGATTATAATTAAATATTTCAATTTCTTTTCTATTTCTTTGGCTTTGATTTTCATTCTTATATTCAATTTTTATATCTATTGCTTCATGGTCTGATATTTAATTGGCGCTATTGATTTTCGTTGTTATATGATCATTATTTGTTATAACGTAGTCTATTATTGTTCTCGAATTTTTTGTGATTCTTGTATATTCGTTTACTATCTGCTTTAGTCCATTATCATGCAAAACATTTTCCAATCTGCTTTTATATGTTTCTTCTTTATTCCAATCGATGTTGAAATCACCTGCTACTATTATATCATAAGTTGTTTCAGAATTAATTGCTCAAAAACTGTACAAAATTCTGTTGCACTGCTACTTGGTTATCTATAAACCGCCACACTAAGCACTAATCCAATAATTTGAGTCGGAAGTTTTTTCAAAAATTTGTGTAATGTTCCATAGTTTTTTAAAATATATAGTAAGTCCCCCCGTCCTTTTTGAGTTTGACCGTGTACTATATTGATTATATTCATGTAGTAGTATTTCTCGTTCATCTATATCTTTTGTTAAATGGGTCTCTGTTAGTATAATGAAGTCTGGGTTTCTTTTATCAGCAATTATTTCCAATTGAATATAGTTATTAACTAATCCGCATATAGCATCATAGAAAACTTTTGACAAAATCCGAAATGTGATCCCTTCGATGGATGCCGAATACAAATCGAACAATAGTATTAACAATACGCTAGCAAAGATCATCCCAGCAGTACCATATATATAACACATGCGATATCAGAAGCGCATGTACTAATTTTTGTCTTATAAAGAACGGCTGGAAATATTTGAACAATAAATTCTACGCAAAGTACTGTAAATTTTACAACATAGTGCATCAATATGTTTTTCAAAAGAAAGTTTGGTGTCAACCAAGCATTTTTGATGATTTACAATAACAATTTCATCACCAAAAATATTAAACCCAAGGAAATAACTATCCGCAGGCCCAAACATAATAGCTTAGATTTTGAGGAATAATTAAAAAATCGCGAAAGAGAAGTTATATTACTTTCAAACACATCATAAAAGTCACGACTTTCACTAAAAAGCAGAAAGACATTATCGGAAAATAAAAAAGAAAAGAAATCCAAAGTCAGGTTGTAAGTACTAGGTCAGGGTTGACGTTCTCAGGCCAAACTTATTTTTTTTTATGTATATTTTCCATATTTTGATGTTTATTAGCTTAGCTACATATAATTCAAGAACCATTGATGATTTCTGATTTCATTCTTAACCAAAATTGAAGCTAAGGCTGAAATAAATAATTTTTGTTAATATATCCATATCAAAATAGATTACTAATAAACGATTCTCATACGACCTGAATATGTTATTCAATATTAATTTTCGAAATTTCATTCACATGTTTTATGTTTTGATGTACTAATCGTTGATGCCATAACTCAATCGACTGACTCACCATTGGAATTTGTAATAAAATTAGTATCACGTTTCTATTTCAAACAAATTACCTTTACGGCAACCTACAGCCATAATCTTACCATTACGAACAAACTGATCTCTATCTGATTGCATTTGATAAACTTTGTCCATTGCTGTTGTTGTCTAAAACAAATTTACTTTAATGTTAGGAACAAATAAAACATTTTGTAAACATATCTATTTCCATCCTTCGACAGTTTTCATTAATACATCTATATTTCCCTCACCTAATGCATTCATTCTACATCCCATCGTTTACAACTTTTTTAAAAGTTTTAAACCATTTCCGATGTGAACTCATGTGCTCAGATGCACCAAAATCAACCAGCCATTTTTCATCTGAATTAATAACATAATGACTATGATTTAAATATCGTTGGTTTTTTATTAAAATTTTTCTTACATAGTGGGCAATTCTTTTTCCAGTGACCCTCTTGATTATATTTAAAACATTTAGCAGGTTTCTTGCTTTCTTTAGAATAATTTTGTTTTTTAGTTTTAAAATCCATTTAATATGCAATCGGGGTTGTTCCAATATTAATCGGTTTATTAAATTATTTAAATTTATTTTATTTTCGTCAACGAACTTCCAAGCAGTAAAAAATGATTTTACGTTGATGGTAACTTCAGAAGAATCTTTGTGATAAGCTTTTTTTCGGATAAAGGGTTTCTAATTTTTTCAGCAAGTTCTTCAATCTTTGCAATATGCATTTTAATAGAATCTTCAAAGTTCTTCTGAATTCCATAAAACTGTTGTAATAAATGAACGCTTACTTCAGACTGCATTTCATGAATTCTGATTAATTTATTCCACATTTCGAAAGCTTCTTTGCAACACATTAAATGTTTTATAATTGTATTATCCACAGATGAAATTGAAGTTGGGCCTCTATATATGTATGTATGTGATTTCTCCCAGGCTTGAAAGTTTTGGATAAAACGAGAATTATTAGCATCTCCTCCCTCATTTCGGTTTCTTATATGTGGCATCAATTATATTAGAAATATCCATTGACTTTAAAATTAATTCACAGTTCCGTGCAGTTTTTCTATCTTGAATTCTTTTAAGTATTCTTATTTGGCGCCTTGAAATAAATATTTCTTTTGCAACTTGAAAATTTTCTTTCAAAATTTGAATCTTCTTAGCTTTTTTAAAAGAAATGCATCATTGGCGTCTTGAAATAATTTTTTCTTTTGCAACTTGAAAATTTTCTTCTTAGTTTTTTGAAATGAAATGCTTCATTGGCGACTTGAAATAAATCAAATAAAATTCTTCCTAGGCGACTTGAAATAAAAACTTCCTTGGCGACTTGAAATAAATACTTCCATTTTATTTGATATAAATTATTCCTTAACAAATCCTTAATATTAGTTTTCTGGGCCCATTGCCAGTTGAATTGGATATTGATAGTTTAAAATTATTTTCAAAAGAAAATTATAGTAAGAAACCCAAAGTTCATGTTTTGCTATTCGTTATAACCGTATTAAATTTGATATATTTGTAATGAACGGACTTAAAATTTTTTTTCGTTATAAGGAAAAGTTCGCTATATTCATAGTATTTTTCATTAAATAATAAAGCAAATTTGTGAGCGGATAAATCGTTCGTTATAACCGGTGTTTGCTGTAAACGAATTCAACTGTACATTGTATGTATGCATATAAATTTAATGTTGCGTTAATACAGGTTTATGAATAAAAATGGTCCTACGTTGTTTATTTTTAGACTGATTTTTTACAGTGAATCTTTCCAATGCAATAGTGTTACTATTAATACAGCTACAACAAAATTTCCAGTAACATCAAGATTTATGGCACAGCCATAACTGAATGCGATATGGTAAAATATTTAGTTTTGTTTAATAACAATTTGCTCTGTGATGAACACATAAATACTTCAAAGACAAAGATTTATGACCGCATTCTATTGAGATTTATGTTAAAATTTTAAAAATATTTCAGTTTTTAAATTTTCGTACAATTTTTTTTATCGTTTTGTTATGTTTCGTTTTAAAGAATAAGCCCCTTAATTTGGTATTGGAATATTTTTTAGCCAAAAGCAAGCCATTGTTTTCACTTCCAATAAATTTAAGAAAAGAGAATACCAAGACCCCCAAATAGTCTTTGGATATTAAAGATAATGTAAAACATCTAGGTGTTATTTACGATAAAAAGTTACTCTTTAAAAATTACATTGCTAAAACGTGTCAATAAGCCTTAAAATCATTGAAAGCTTTATGGTAGTTTTTTACTTTAAAAACAAAAATCTTTATAAAAGTTTTATTTGCTCAGATATAACATATGTGTGTCCTATCTAGGGCCTAGTCGCCGCATTCGTTATTGAGTGAGCTTTCGTATCGAATACAATTTCGTAATGTATCGAATAGCCTAATCACGTCATACGATTAGAATCGAAAAGAAATCAAACAAAAATTGTTTAATAATTATTTCTAATGAAAAAGAAGAAAAACATATGTTTAATGAAAATTAAATATTTATAAAAACAAGAATAAAACAAAAAAATATAAGTATAAAAACAGTAAATAAAATTATTTGTGTTTTTATGTTCTTGTTTTTTTTACACTAGTGTCGAGCCAGTAAGGCCATGGCTCGGGGCGATTGCCAAATTAGGGCGCCATATAAAAACATATTTAAATCAATTCTTCACGTGGTACGTAATAAGAAAATAATAAAAAAATTAATATGAAAGTAAAAATATTTTTTTTAAATAGTGATAAAATATAAAAAAAAAAATTATTTTCTTTTTTGTTCGTTATTTAAAAGAAATTCATATTTCTGTGGTTTTCTGGAATAACCGCGTATGTCCATTTTGGTCAGTTTTGAGTTCGTTAACTCAAATATATTAATTTTTAACGCTCTTTACATGTGATAAATAAAAAAAAAAAAAATAGTGACCATTTCTGAGTTTTTTCTTTAAATAACGACGTAACTTAAATGTTTATTAAATTAATTTGCAGCACTATCGACGTACCTTCGTTTGATCGCTGACAAATTATTATTTTTTTTTATTTCAAAATAATTTTGGATTATTTTTCAGTTTATAACCACTTATAAAAACTTGTGTGTTTATTTCCGTTATTTGTTATCCCTATTATTCTTGATACGTTGTTATATTCTCACCCTAAGTCCCGTTAACTTTTTGTTGACGAACAAATAAATCAATTTTCCAAGCAACAACTTATGTCTAAATGGGTAGTTGCACTGGTAGTTTTCTTTTTCAAAGAAAACGACATTTGTCGACATAAGTTGTTTTATCTGCACTCACTTTAAGAGTAATTTACATATTGTTTTTTCGTCCTTCTCTAGAATCTATTCCTCTTAAGATTTTTGACTTATATAAAGTATTTATTGCCCATATCTACAGTACTGTTAAATAAAAAGTTCTAAAAACTTTATATCGAGCCCATAAATTCAAACATAACGTTTTTTGGCTCTCCTGAACATTTTGATTTTATGACATACACGCGGTTATTCTAGAAAACCACAGATTTATCACATAGTAGGCTTTACATTTTACAATATTTGAAAGTCAAAGAATGATAACTTAACAAACAACGACTGTGACGTATGGGAGCTAGTTTTCCCAAACAACGAAATTCATATGGTACTGTATGATCTTCTCAACATTTTTACAGCCATGAAAAAAATTATAACATAACAATTATCACAATGTTCAATTAAATCACTGATGAAGGCTGAAATGCCAGAAACTAGTCTGATTAAAAATATAGTGTTGTTATGAATTTTAGAAATATATTCTTTCTTCTTCTCTACCACGCACCATTGACAGAGAAAATAATTTGTATATTGCCAAAATTTAAAAATTTCTTCCGTTGGAAGTGCTGTGTAAGAAATGTAAGTTGCTGATGCGCTTGAAATTGGAACACGCTTGCGATGTAATAAACTTTGCAACAAAGAACAAAGTCTTTTTGAAGGAACAGTTTTTTTTCGATAAGAAATTAAGGATAAACGAAGTGATTTATGCATCATATTTGTTTCTGAGTGGAGCACCTAATGCGTGTATCACTGCGCATTTCGCATTTAGTTCGGAGACAGTTAATCGAATTTTAACCCTTAAAAGGAATTTTTTTTGGAGGTCGCTAGGAGGGACACTAAAACTTTACACGAAATAATAATGAGACGTGTTTCGCCCGGCTTCATCATTGTAAATGATGGATGAAGGACATATCGAGGCATCAATAACGTCAACTTATATAATCATGAAATGGTAAATCACTCTGTCGTATTTGTCAGCGGCCATGGCGAAAACACAAACACAGTTGAGGGTAGTCGGTCAGGAATTAAAGGAAAAATTCCCATCAGGTGTAGAACCCTGAAAATATATCACAAGTTCTTTTTGTGTTTGTTTGGCGTCGAATCAATAGTGCTTACTTTTGCTGATTTTTTGGAAACTTTTTTTAAAATTATTTTATTTGTGTGTTGGCTCATTTATAATTTTTAAAGATCTTGTAATTTTTTTATCATTGATTTCAGTATCATGAAATTCCATTAAAGTTGTATATATGAAAATAAAAATAATATTGGGAGTTTCATATAAGAATACAAATATTTTTTAATAATTCATAATATAGGTTGAACACAATAAAGTTTTTAGTTATTCTCTTTTTTCTGGTTTAAAAATATGTATAAATGAATCTTATGTTGCTGTGCTTATCTTCGTATTCGGATTCTGAAGAAAAATACACTCAAAATACAACCCCAAGATAAAACCGTTTTACTGTTCCTGTCATAGGAAATGAAACAAATTTTTAGATCAAATAAAATTATCGTTGGCCAATTCATAAAAAGTCTATTAACAAATTAACATGTACATAAAATAGAATAATAAACAATAGGAACACGAAGATACACTTCGTTGCAAAATATAAGTTCAGTTAATTTTTTCCCGAATTTTAAGAAATTATAGCGAATTTTTCTTTTTTTTTCTTTTTAGTTAAATCAATAATCTATTATTATTATACCTAAATTCTTTTTTAAGATATTGTGCTGTAAGGAAAAAATTACATATTTAAAAAAAGAGTGTTGCAAAATATAAGTTCATTTCCATTAAGCTTGTTATTATAATAAAAATACACTAAACTAATTGTTTAGTAATGAGTCGATCCTCCTTTATTTTGTATAACCTCAAAAATGCTTTTTGGCATACTTTTAACAAGTTTTGTATATATTCTATAGGGATATTTCTCCACTCTTTCAAAATTGTGTTTTTCAGCTCTTCGGCAGTTTCTAATTGACGAGCTTGGTGAAAGACTTTTCTAGACAGATAGCTCCAAAAATTTTCTATCAAATTTAGGTCGGGCGACTTTGCAGGCCATTCAAAAAAATTCATATTGTGATCCGAAAACCATTTTTTACGATGTATGCAGTATGAATCGAGTCATTGTCCTGTTGAAAAATGAAATTTTGTCCTTCAAATCGCTCCACCATGAAAAATTTTTTGCCTTTGCAGCAGCTCTGTATATTTCTGGGCATTTTGACGGCCACTTATGAACTCCAAACCAACACACACCTGAAATTATTTAATTACAAAAAATTTGTATTTAAATAAAAAAACTTATCTTTGGAATACACCGCTCCCCAGACCATTATGGAGCCACCACCCATCTGTAGGCGTTTCGAAAAAATCTGTTCCTTTCTTAGATCATGCAAATAGAATTTGTACCCATCAGGGCCATCGAGGTTGAATTTTTTTCATCACTGAATACTACAATCTCCTATTCATCTTTACATGCCATATGACTTTGAGCATAATTCATCCGATCGTCTCGATTTTTTTGTATCAGTGTTTTTTTTTTGTTTTTGGAATGCAATAGTGCTATCTTTTGCCAAAAATCTATAAATCGTTGATTTATGCACGTCTGTGTTAGAATACGCCTTAATTTGGTTTAAGGACATTAGGCTATTTGATGCTGCTTTAATAATTATGCGTTTATCGCGCGGTAATAACAATTCTCAACAAAGTTACTGTCTTATATGTGCAAAAGGACCGAAAACCCGGTTTTTACCCGTAACTCAAGAATTTGGAGGTGTTTCGGTAATTTCAAGGACAGGGTCTTGTTGTACTCGACAAGACCTATCAGAAAAAAGTATGGCATCCCAGGTATTTCTGTTTCATTCTTTTTTGTATCACTGTGTAATCGGTCAAGTTTACAGTTTATGCTTTGTTGGGAGTCTACATACTTTTCATTGTGACAGCTTAGAAGTTATAATTCAGATTCACATTCAGTAACGTTTTTTATTATACCCTATGGCTCCATGTGGCCAGGGTATAATGACTTTGTGCTGATGTTTTTAACTACCAAAAATATTGACCTAGACCCATCTTTTATTATACCAATCGACAAGCTTCTATCGGCTGAAGGATGAAAATCGGTTCATGTTCAGACCTAGTCCTCATACAAATGACCCCTATGAGGTCGCCTTAAATGTCCATAACATCCAAATTATGAAACAGATCTCGGTCAAATTGGGTTTGTGTATGTACAAGAATCCATTTATAAGTAGTCTAAAAATAAACCCTACAGGACAATTCATAGTCATAGCCCCCATATAAAGCTGATTCTCGATCTTCACTTAAATTTATCGAAAAAACAAAAATATTGCACAGATTTTTCTCAAATTTGGTGACCTTACCAAATATGGTCAGGATCGGGCCATTTTTCGACGTAGACCCCATATAAATATAGCATCCGATATGAACTGCTTCATATCCGAAGGCTTTTTGCCTAACGAATGATATAGGGTATCGTATAGTCGATCTAGACCGACTATAATTTTGTTACTTGTTTCCGCGGTTTTCTAAGAACCAAAAGTTTTTATCGATGAAAGACCTTCAGCAGCAACTTCCATACCGGCGGCCTGAAGAATTTTGTTCTTCGGCACATGTTGATAGTTCTTTTTCGTATAAACCTATAAAAATGTTTCTACGTATGATTTGAGCACTTAAAAAACCCTACAATAATTGTACCTTTCTCCGAATATTTTCATCTTTAAGTGCAAGTTGATCCCATAATCTCTGCAAAAAGCTTTTCCCTGGCCACGATTGGGTAAAATATATTTTGCTAAACTGAGCTATTTGTTTTAGAGACATTTTGTCTTGAAAAGTTTCAATTAGTTTTTTGCAGTTCAAATCAAGTGTTTAATATTACATTTACTTACATTTTTAGATTTTTTAGTTATTATTTTATATTTTCCACTTTAATTTCTATCGCTTGTCTGTCTCAAAAGAAGTTTAACACATTTGTTTTGACGTATCGAATTCCATTTCGAAAGAAGAAATTCGATCGATCGCTCATCTCAAATTTCGATATTACTTACATTCGCTATCATGAATGTGATATCAAAATGAAAATTTTCGATCCAGTTCACTTGATCAAGAAAGCGACAATTACATCCCTGATCTGCTACTGCAAATTGTAATTTAAAAGGATTGTCAATTATTCAAAATAAGTAAGATGCCGTCTTGGTTCTACACTGTCAGTCATATAGAAGATAAACAAATTCAATATTTACGATCGCATTAATAGCTATTTCCTACAAAATATAGAAACACTTCTTATAACTATTAATAATAAAATTTATTTACTTTTAGTGTCATATAATATTAGCCTCTACAAACAATTGGTTAATAGTATCATATATCATTTGAAAGCTTGTTTAAAACAGCGCATCATGTTTGTTTTTTTTTTTTATTAAAGTTTTGTAGGAAAAACAGTTTTTTGCATTTTTGTATGGAGATGTTGATGGTGATGTTATTGGTGATGTTACTTACATACGCAAAGCTGTCACCATAATGTAACGTGGTGCTTTAGAAAAGCTAAAAGCTAAACTTGAGCTAGGAATATAATCAAGTAACCCCCCAATCTCACATCACACTGAAATTGTAAAATCGTTGTGTACGTATTATCAACGAAAAATTGTTCGAATTAGTCGAATCCATCGCCATTAAATTTTATGCTCACACATCTGACTGCAATCTCATTTTTAAAATGTTGTCGAAGCGTAAACTTGAAAAAATTTGTATACTTCTCTCTCTTATTTTATTTTAAGTAGAGTTACCGAGTTTATTATACAGGCACATGTTTGAGGGAAAATGTTTACATTTATTATTATTAGTATTATTTTAATAATAGTTAATAATATTTATGCTCTATAATTAACAAACTTGCGTTTTTGTATGCGCATTTCAAAAAATAAATCATTATAATAGATTTAACAAGTTAAAACTTTAATTACAATTTTACAGAATCCAGTAAATTTGCATTAAATTTATAACAGGGTAACATTAATCATCGTTAGTGTCTACCACTACTCGCACAAAAAATTTGGTGCCATTAGTGTGCCCACTGCGGAAAATGTGTGTGTATTAGTAAAAAAATGTGAGTGTATTGAGTTTTTCGAACTTGCAGTGTGATGTGAGATTGGTGGGTAAGAGTGTTAAATTCGACTGTGCCGAATCTTTGTTCCGTGTTCTAAACACAATATTATAACCAAGGTTGTTAACACAAAGAGACAAAAAGGGTAGATTTCACATTATAATGGCTAAACTTTTTACAATGATGTTTAAAAATAATAAGATAATTAACGAAAATATTAGTTTTTTCGTTTATTTTTAATTGAAAGCAATTATTAAATGCAATGAGCATAAATGTAAACACATACAATTACAATTTTGTTTGTTTTTTATTAGCAACGCATATACATTTTTTTGGAAACAAAAATTTGTGTGTCCATCGCTAATACATATCTATGTTTTGTCGCGTATACAAATTTTTCACTATTTTTAGTGTTTTATATGAAATTTTATCGGAGTATCTTTACAGCTTCGCACGTCATTCTTATTGGTCTACAAGCTTAAAATTCAGATTATGACGAACATTTTAAGACTAAGTAGAGCGACCCACTCGACCTATTGCGGACAGGAGAATGTTTTCAAAAGAAGGACAAACAGACAGACGAATTTACGCATAAAATTAGTTATGTTGGGCTTCGTATGGTGATTTGGAAATATTTTTCAGTAATCACAACATAATTATGTGTTAGTACATAGGACTACCAAAATTCAGTTGGCAACATATTCAGTCGCTACATCGAATCCGTTCTCTGTGTGTGACATTATATGTGACAAATACATGTCGTCCGATACCACCAGCTTAGGTTGGTAGTTACAAATGTTAGCAGAAATTCATTATAACCTTACGACAAAGTAGTGTAGGGTATATATTTTGTTTATTTAATGTTGCATTCACTTGAAAGCTTTCACTTTAAAGTAAAAAAAAAACATTTTTTTCTAAATTAAAAAATACACTTAGACATACATTAATAATGATAATGTATGAAAGTTCAATTGCACAATTACTGGATATGGGAGATTAATTGCTTAATGAAATGGGTGCTGAGTGAAACATCGTGTATATATTTTGTTATTGTAAATGGTATTAATTAATGCCCTATTTCATAACCATTTATTTCGATATTGAAAACATAATATGGATTAACTGAGGTGGTTTTTGAACTGATGTTCAATCATAGACACAATTCAACATATTATAAATAGTTAAATGTTAGTAAGCACTCTCGCTATTTAGCCACTTCTCATTACTTTTTGTAACGCGTGCTTGAAATTTCATTCAATTTTGGTAGGTGAACTTGGTAAACATACAATTGGATGCCTGTATGTCCGGGTATTACTAATCAGCCCAACTAAATATATTAAATTTGTCTGGTACGAGCTTATTTAAGACTAACTATAAGTATTAAATTTTTTTCTATTTTTTCTATTGTATTCTATTCTGCACAGAGGTGTAGAGGGTATATATAAGTTTGTCATTCTGTTTGTAACGCATCGTAAAGGTTGTTTGCGACCCCAGAAAGTATATATATTCGTGATGCTTATAACAACTCAAGCCGATACAGCGTTGTCCGTCTGTCCGTCCGTCTGTCTGTTGAAATCACCCTCATCCACAAAATGCACCATATATCTGGGTAAAATTAGGATAATATTCTTTGTCACGTTGGTATTAAATTTGGAGCTTCTAAAGATACTTCGTTAAAATTTCATATGAAAAATTAAAAATAGTGAAAAATGTTTATACGTAAAAGAACATGCGCATTTAGACATGTATCAGTGATGCATACACATTATTGTTTGCTTGTTTTTTTTTTGTACATATGATCGAATGATTATCGATGGTAGTAAGAGAATAACAAAGACGGTTATAATCTTACTCTCTTTAAACAAATAAAAGTGTAATGGTATGTATTTAAAAAAAATGAACACACTACTCCCTCTTTCCTCCTTCCTATAACCTATTTTCCTGAGATCAACACAATGCACTGCATCTGTAGAGGGCATCCCCTGAGTGTTGATTAATAATAATAAAAAAAAGATGTTCATTGCATTTAATAATTGCTTTCAAATAACACAAAAATAACTGAAATTTTTTTCAATTAATTAACTTATTAATTTTAAACATCATTGCCATTGTAATATGTTGAAAACCTTGGTTATATTGTGTTTAGAGCACGGGTGAAGGGTGTAAAATATTCCGCACAGCCGAATTTAACACTGTTACTTGTTTGTTTATTATTCTTTATCTGTTGTCCAAACTGACGTAATGTGTTCGTAAACACCAATCATTAATCAACATATTTAAACATTTGCTGTGATGCTTGAAATGCTTTTTATAAATAGAGATACCTATTTTAAGATTTTGTAAACATTTTTTAAAATGTTTTGTTATTTAATTATAAAAAAAAATTTTAAATAATAATTTTGTATGAACATTAGAGAGACGCGACTTTCATAAACATCAATACTTAAAGATTTGACAAATTGAAAGAGTCTATGTGTATGGAAAAAACAAAATTGTACTGTGTGAGTTCCTGATGAAAGTCTGAACACGCGGAAGACGGACCAGTGGTCAGTTACCTCTAAGAGGGATGCACCTTAGAGATTAATAAAAAATTGAAAATTAATTAAACTCAAGTAGATAAAATTCTACATAATTATTTTTTAATTTTTTGTGTTTTTTTGAATCGAATATTACATTTTTTTCACTTATAATTTTTGTATGTATTCTAATTCTTCAAGCAACTTTTTTTTAAATGTCCTACTGTTTTTTTTGTGTAGATAAATTTTGTAAAAAATTTTTTTAAAAGTGCCCTTCAAAATCAGATATATTCGATATATGTATGTATGTAAAAATGGTTACATAATATGATAATATGGAATATAAGACTATGAATTCCAAAGATATATTTTTGCGTTTTCTTGCGATAAGCAACAAAAGAATGTTTTGTGATAAAACTGCAGAGAAAAAATCTTTTGCTTGGAATTTTGTTGTCTTTATTTTTGATATTCTAGTTATGCATTCTTGTTATGTTTAGTTTTTTTTTTATTAGGAGTGAACGCTTGAGTAAATTTTGACTCACGCCCATATAACTTTGATATAAGAATTGTTTGAGTGATTCGAAATTTAATTGATTCAACGCGTGAGCATTATTTGTTAAAAAATTTTAAAAATTTTTTCATATGTAATTTATTCGTGAAACACGCTAGAAAATAAATTAACTACTAACCTGAGACGTGAGTAAGCGTGATAAAAGAAGTTCGCTCATGCCATTGAAATCTTATTATACCCCCCACACCACTGTTTAGAGGGCATATATTAGTTTCTGTTTCCGTTTGTAATGCACCGAAAAATGAATTTGCGACCCCATAAAATATATACATTCTTGATTCTTATAACACCTGGAGTCTATATAGCGATGTCCGTCCGTTAAAATTATTCACAAAATAAACAATTTACCTGGGTAAAATTAGGATAACATTGTCAATGTTTGTCATTATTTCGAGTACATTGGTATTTAAAATGGACTAAATCGGGCATCATAGTGCCAAGATATGGTTTAAAATGTGGAGACACCTCAAAAAATACTAAAAATTCAATGTGTTTGCTGTTAGTGGATAAATATTTCCTCCAACATAATTGTTGTTGTATAACATATACAGCCATAAAAATAAAACCAATATAATGCAAATATGTTAACCTCATCAACAAATGCAACTTACCATCATCAGTTATGCTATGAGAAACGGTGGGTCATACCCAATAAACATTTTTGTTTGCTATCAACTTGAGGTGCATTTGAGATCAAATAAATTTCCTAAAACTCTAACGTTAATTCTCAAAATGCACCTCAATAGTCCGATTATATATAGTCTTTTCAATTTAGAAGGCACATTTTTTATATGGTGATTTTCTTAATTATCAAATTGTGAAAATTGTGATTCTTAACTTGATAGCAAAGAAATTTAACCAAAAATATTATTTCTCAACTTGATATCAAGTTGAAAGCAAACAAGGGGAACAATTGTTCAACTCAAGTTGAGAATTACATTGGACATCAATTTAAGAACTTAACTTTTCTCCAACATTGGATAAATAATTTTTCAATGCATACTGGGATAGGTTCGTCGTCCGCGTGGTCTTATGCCCGTTTTCTCAATAGGCGATTATCTTTTATCCCAACGAGAAACTGCCGATTAAAGAAATTTGGTTTTCTCAATGTCTGGTTTGCTTCTATTTTGTCGCAAAGCTAACCGTCGGCACTCATCTGCCAGTTATTTATTTATCGTACATAAAAATTATTCTTCCAACTTTCATATCAATTTTGAGAGGCATTGCCAACTGAAAATAATTCTCCCAACTTTCATACGTATTTTGAGAGGCATTGCCAACTGAAAATAATGTTAATGTCGGTACATTGAGAAAACCAAAATTGTTAACCGGCAGTGTATCGGTCCAATAAATTTATGTCCTGGATAAGTAACAGGCAGTTTGACGATACATTGAGAAAACCAGCATTACTATGCAATTTTTTTGTTTATTTCATTGTTCGATTAAATTATTTAACTAAAACATTAGAAAGAAAAGAACATGGGAATTTTTCTTATACGGGAGTTAGTAAGATTTAGCTGTTTTTTTTTTTTTTGTTTTTGCAATTTTAGCTTTCAATTAAAAGTCCTATAGTATGAAAGAGCATTTTATGGTTGCCAAATAATTATTCTAATTTCTCAGCTTGTTCTTACTAATTCTCATAATAGAAAAATTCTCATGTTCTTTTGTTCCTAATTTTTGAGTGAAACAGTCGATGAAGCATGATTTGTATAAATAGGCGGAAGGATACAGACGATGAATAATTCACGTTGTTCTAAAGTAGGTACTCCATCTAGCGCTGCCTTCAATTTTTTTTCCATATTTCCCTTACATTACAAAAATGTATCTTTTCTATTATTTAGAAATATATACATATGTATATAAGTATGTATATGGTGCGTTTCATGTCAATTGAACCAACTTTTGAAACCGATGTCTTCCGATCGGGATTAGTCCTATTGGATAGTAGCTTAGACACAATTTTTAAACAAGATCGGTCCAGAACTCTCTGAGTTAGAGGGGGCAAAATTTTACATTTCGTCCAAACAGGTGTTTTTTCTCATACATGCAACTTTTTACCTATTGTTCTTAGCAAAATTTTTCAAATAGTTTAGATAGCTATTTCTTCAATCTTTCGGAAAAAAAATTTAAAAAAATAAAAAAATTGTGTTGAATTTTTTTTACAAAATCACAATTTTTTTGACTTTTTTTTTTTAAAAGGCCCTGTTTTGCTCAAAAGAAAGCTTAGGTTTTTCCTTTAAGAGCTTTACGATGGCTTAGTGGGATGCGAGTGGATATCTATAAAAAAAAATGTTTTGTAACTCAAGACAATGGTTTTTCAATTTTTAGCATATGCAATAATTTGAATATTTTCCTATTAGTGTGTAAATGTTTCTAAAACCTGAAAAATAAAGCATATACTGCGAAACTAGACAAATTAACATTTCCGACGGTATGTAACATACCTAACTAAAATATACCTTCGATATTGTAATACCCACAATATGTTAACCTCAGGAAAAAACTAATTTTTTTCTATAGAAATGTTGAAAAATTATTATTTTTTATTTATTTGTAATAATAATTAAATTAATATATAATAATAATAATAACAATAAATAATTTAATATAATGTAATCTTAATCACATTAGATCCATTTATAACATAACTATTTTTTAATTAATTTATTGTAGATGATGAAGTATTTAAGTTTCATCCAGCTTATTAAATCTTTTCTTGGCGTTACTAGGCTCAGCTGTTGATTTCACTGCTGGTTTCTTTTTGGCTTTGGCAAGAAATCGCATTGATTTCGCTGCATTTCTTTTCAGGTTTGCTCCAATATCATCACGCTCTTTTACCATGAGCAGTAGGATGAAAATGCAAATGAAATGGCATTCCAAAATGTTTTTTATGAGCTATAAGATTTGCGAAGCTACTTTTGTTTTTAAAATGTTGAGGAGCTACGTCCGAAACGTAGTATACCTTCTCTACTGTAAATTTAGATTTAAGATATTTTAGTATTATCTTCTGGTACTCATAAACTGCAACGGTATCATGTTTTAAATCGTGCAATATGATTGCCACACTTGATCTTTTTATTTACACCAAATTTGACCATCATTAGCACGTAAGGAAACTCCTTTTTACAACAATAATTCTACATTTAATGGTCACAAAAGAAAAATTTCATAAAATTATTTTTCAACTTTCCTATAGAAAAAAGTGATTTTTTTCCTGAGCTTAACATATTGCGGGTATTACAGTATCGAAGGTAGTTAGGTATGTTACATACCGCGGAAAGGTTAATTTGTCTAGTTTCGCAGTATATGCTTTATTTTTAAGGTTTTAGAAACACTTATCGAAGGTATGTAATTTTAGGTAGGTATGTTACATACCGTCGGAAAGGTTAATTTGTCTAATTTTTAGAAACACACACACTAATGGAAAAAAAGTCAAATTAGTGCATATGCTACAAATTGAAAAACCGTTGTCTTGAGTTAGAAAACATTTTTTTGATAGATATCCCACTCTCATCCCAGAACAATAGGTAAAAAGTTACATGGATGAGAAAAAACACCTGTTTGACCGAAATGTCAAATTTTGACCCCCTCTAACTCAGAGAGTTCTGGACCAATCTTGTTGAAAAATTGTGTCTAAACTGCTATCCAGGACTAACCTTGGTGCAAATTTCATCACGATCGGATCAACATCGGTTTCAAAAGTTGGTTCACTTGACATGAAACGCCCCATGTCAAATACTGAAATAAGACCAGTGCTATAATTTTCGCAGTCGTGATCGAAATAATTCCGTATCGAAATTTATTTCGAAAGTGTAAATATTTTTAATTTCCTTACGAAACGAAACGATTTATTGTTTTAGTATTGTAAAAGACGGAAATAAATATGTTTTACAACACTGCATAAATAAAGAGAAAATGTAAACAAAAAACATATGTTTATTCTAAAATTAAAACAAATACGAAATAAAATAAAAAATGGATTCAACTTTGTTTTTCGTCATCTTCTTAGGTTTTTAACATTCAATATAAATTTCTCAGAATATATTTAAAAAAAAGTTTAAAGTACAAAGTAATTATAAACTTAATAAAATAATTAAATATTCAGCATATGTATATGTATGTATGATATGTATTAAAAACAATTAAATTCAATGTTTTACATGAAGAATGTTAATATGAGATCAAAGTAAAGTGCTAGAAAATGTGGAGTTATTTTGGAATTATTTTATATGTAAGGATAGAAACTTCGCCTTAAAACTTCGCTCTTCCGTGGTCGGGATTATACCCGGAGATGTAGTTGTAAATTTATCATCTGTTTGTTGCGATTTGGCATCAAGTATATCATTTTTGTGATATACTTGAATCATTATGTTAACCTGTTCGTCCTTATAAAGTATGTAGCAAGACGAATATATTCAACATGAACGTTAAGATGAATAGAATTGTACAAAAGTTTTTACCAGCTTTCTAGAATGTACTGAAACGTTGGAGTAATTTCAATATTCATGAAAATCACGTAAAAACCTCTGAATGATTACTTGAGAAACGTATGACCTGAAGAAGAATATTCAAGTTGAGATTTTCCCCAAAATTAACTGGTAATTTTAAGTATCACTTATCCCAAAATCGGGTATTTTATATCGGTTAACTGTGTTTTTTTAATGTAGGACAACAACCCCTAGAATGAATATTTTAATGTCTAATAAATATGATTCTAATAAGACCATTTTTGAACTTGGTCTCCATACATAGTATAGTCGGCTTAGTAAGAGCGCAACTTTTCTACTTGTTTTTTTATTTGTAAATGCTAAAGGCATATGGAAGATTTCACTCTTCTCATGAATTCCTACTTGTAAAAAGTATTATTTGCGTAATAAATGCATGCATACATAAATTATACTATGTCAATAGTATATAATACATTGTATAGTTTGTTTTATGCCAATTTCTAGCCCACTTCAGAAATTGTCTCTCAATGAACAATAATACCAAAGTACCTACTCAAAAATGCAATAAAAATTTATGGAGTTGTAACGGCGTCATAATTCGTACGTACACACGCACAATTTTTTAAACGACAAAAAATAAATGAAAATTTAACAAATGTTATTTTTAAATACGTGTTTTATGATTTGTTTTCTTTATTTTGTAAGCATATTTACTCAGTATTAACCCCTAAATGCTTCTTATGCTTCAAATCCAATTTAAATATTTTGAACATTAAAATTTCTTCGATTGTAAAACTAAATATTGTATGAATTTGTAGTCACAAAATAAGCGATTATTATGTGTTTGAAAAGATCTAAAAAAGTATACAATTCTGAGTTTTTCTAACTTTAAATCCTTATAGATTTTGCTTTAAGATTACTAATTTCTATATTAAAATTATGTTTTTTTAGTTCAAGAAAAGGTATGTATAAAAAAAATAACTTTTAGAGAAAGAGTGATATTTTAAGAATATGTACTTTTTTTCTTAATTTAATTTTTGTATAAAAGGTGTTATTTTAAGAAGAGATACTTTATTAGAAATTGTACTTTTTAACAAATGATACTTTTTTAAAAAAGGGTATTTAAAAAAAAAGAAATGTATTTAAATAAATGAATTTAAAAAAGTACGTTTTTTAAAAACTTTTTGTATATAATGTAGTTTTTTTTTAAAGTATTTTTTTTAAGAAATGTTAGTTTTTAAGAAAATGTTTTTCTTATAGAAAATGTATTTTTTTTAGAAAAGATACTTTTTATGGCGAAGGGCTTTTTCTATTCGAGGTACTTTATTAAGAAAAGATTCTTTTTGAGGAAAATTCACTTTTTAAAAGAAGTCCGTGTTAAGAAAAATGTTTTTTTTTTCAAAAAAGTACTTTTTAAAGATAAGGTACTTTTTTAAGAATAGATATTTTTTTTAATAAAAATGTAATTTTTTAAGAAAAGGTACTTTTAAAGAAGAGGTACTTTTTTAAGAAAATGTACTTTTGTGAGGAAAAGTTAGTTTTTTTTTTTTTTTTTACAGAAAACTACTTTTTTTTTTAAAGAAAATGTAGTTTGTTTAAGAAATGATACCTTTTTAAGAAAACAGAACAGAAATAATTTTTTTTAATTTAAAGAAAATTAGTTAAAAAGTGTTTATGTGTTATAATAACAATAATTTTTTATATAATTTTTTTTTTTTGGCTTTCTACCAAATTGAGGGTTAAACAAAAAGTTCATGTAATGTCAATGACTTAAAAATATTTAATACGTTGGATGTCTTAAGTTTTTCTATATACATAATTGTTTATACAACTTTTGATGTTTGTAACCAAAAAACTATACAAAAATGTATACAAAAATGACATATGAAATGTTTATACAATTGTTTTTTTTTTTTTTTTTTAATAAAATTTTCTAAATATAATTATTTTTGTATGAAAACATTTGAAACCTTGAAACTTATACATCTTATTCATTATCAAATTGTAAACTATTGTTTTTAAAAAATTATATGAAAGTGCCGTTTGCTTACATGTCTATTATAAAATTAAATAAATTGTTAGCAATGTTACCCAAAAGTACTACCGATTAGATAGTGTTAACCAAAACATATACAGTTTTTATACTCTACAACACTCTATGGTCAGGATGTTATGAGTTCGTTTCTTAATTTTTGTAACTACGAAAAATTCTTGATCTATACCCATATTTTCTAATAACAAGTGTCTCAGAATTATTTATTCATTTTAGAAGAAAATATTGACTTCATATTGATCGGTGGTCTACTCTTGTACCTGAGACCAAAAATAAAGAAAAAGGGACCATTTTAAGTCATAGTAACCATATCAAGCAGGATCCCGATGCATTTTAATCTATCTTAAGACTTACTAATATACTTTATATTTTTCAACTTTGTTTTGTGTATGAGCTTGGTGCAAATTATTGACCTCACTAAATATGGCCATGAACGGACCATTTTTTGACCAAGTTCCCATATAATAACCTCATCCGATATGAACTTTAACATTTTTGAGGCAACCTCAAGTAGCATGCTTGGACCGAAGACTATTTCCCGCAACTATTGGTATAGGGAATTGAATTGTTGACTCTTACCCGACTATAATTTACTTGCTTATTTGAATGTTGCTACTAATAATAAATACACGCTTAATTATTTGTTAAAAAATCATTTTTTTTATTGTTGGTGAAAGTTTTTTTATCTTTAATTTAAAACATTTTTGTGTGGCAAATAATAATTCGTATTGGCCATTGTTTAATTAATACTATTCGTTTTTATTTTGGACTTTAGATTCTTGATTGTTAACAAAATAATGTGAACATGAACAATAATATACATTTTTTTTCGCTGAAATCATTTGCGGTGGAAAAAATATCATCTGCAAACAAATTTCATGTCTAAAAGAGTGAATTTGAGTCCGAAATGACTCTAAAACTAATCATGTATGATCTTAACAGAATCTCTTTCTCACATTATTGTTTACAGATAAAGAAAGTCTCAATTCACTCTAGCTATGATAAAGCATCTGTAGTGTACAAAAAGACATGTTTCCTACATACAGGGTTGACCAAATAAGTTTTGATTTTGCTATAAATAAAAAAACTCACTAATTTTTGTTCAATCAGAGGTTTTTTTTATTCGATTGTACAATCCTTTGATCCAACCCATATTATCAATCCAATTTTTCAGTAAATTTTTGATATTATAGAGCTGTATTTTACTGATGACTCTACTAATTTTTTTTTTCAGTCGACGTTAACAGCTCCCCAAAAATAAGAATCTACGGGGTCAAATCGTGGCCGCGCTGTTGCCAATGCTCATCGCTAAAACGACGAAAAATATGAGAAAGAGATTCTGTTAAGATCAGATGTAATCTTGCCACACAGAAGATCGATTGTTTCACGACTTGTGTGGCACGGCGCGCCAACCTATTGAAACCAAATGTTGTCCAGATTTATATTTTCGAAAATGTGTCACAAATAATTAGTTATTGCACGGTAGCGCTCACCGTTCACTGTACCACAATTGCCTTCCGCATCATTAAAGAAAAATGTCCCAATTATATCGCCGGCCCATAAACCACACAAAACAGTGCATCGTTTCGGCTCTTCAGCAGTCATGTGTGGATTTTCTGTGCCTCATATGCGACGATTTTGCTTGTTGACGGAAATGAGCTTCGCCAGAAAAGATGATTTTTGGGTCGAAAATGGTCATTTATTTCCAAGCGTTCCGTAGGAATAAGTTTTTAATATTTCACAACGTTGTTCAATCTTATATTAACTTATTGTCATAACACAGCTGGCATTGGTGTTCCCATATTCCAGTAGTTCAAAATGCTAAACTTTTATGGTCCACCCTGTACATATGTTTGACAGCAAGTTACTCAGTTAATCAGTTTTCAGAATTCAATAAAAGATTGAAAAATGGATTCATGAAGAAATGATGGACAAATACCTTGAAATTCCGACGTGAAACAACCACTTAAAATTATGTGTCGTCAAGTCGTGAAAATACACCTGCAAATATTTACAAAGTGATCAATTTAATAAAAAAAAAAAAAAAAAACGTTAATTTTTGACATTAAAAATTTGTATAAAAAATTGTTTGGAAAAACGTTTGCTGCCATTCTCTTTTGGTGGGATCTGGCCACATGTCACTACTCAATGAGCTGCGCTTGTCGTTTTTACGTTTAAAAATATAGTTCTCCTTTTTTGATTAAATTTTGTTTTATTATTTCTAATTAAATTATCTATTTTTGAACAAACAGTAGCAAAGATGGAACAAACTAAAAAAAGAGTACAAAGATAAAACAAGAAAGAGAAGAGACTCCAAAATTTTGTTGTTAAAGAAGTGGTTTTACAATTTCACTTTGAATTATAATATTCTTTTAAAATGCATTTACTGTCATCGGCTTTACTTTTTTTTAGCTTTGATCAGAGTAACTTCTAATGTTATAATCAAACAAAAAATGTTTGTGTGCTTTGATCTTAAAATGGCTGACAAAAGAACATAAATTGATACGATTTAGTTAGTTTACTGCAACTACAATCTCGGTAAAACAGGACAAGAATTATCCAAGAATTTAACAAGAACGATGTTTTGAAATATCTTAAAACGCGTGAAACACGAAGTTAGACTCGAACATAAGCCTTCAAGTGGGCCCATGTAAGATTTCGGAAAGAGTTGAACGCATTTTACGAAGAAATGTAGATGAAAACTATGGTGTTCACTAGCGAACATGCAGGGAAACTCAAAAAAGAATGTGGTGTTGTAGTCTCCCACGAAACAGTAAAACAGCTCTTGAAAAGGAACGAGTATTCGTCAAGGATTGCTCGAAAAAAACACCTACATATAATGGAACACAATGCACAATGCTACAATGCACATTGCCCAAGCCTGACGACTACAAGGATGACGTTATATTCTGCCCAATGGAGTATCTATGTACATACGTGAAAGCGGATAAAAACATTGAAAAGTCGAAATATAATGCACACAGAAAACAGATTCGTTATGGCTAAAAAAATTTTGCCGACCGAAGTGCGTTGTTATTACACCCTCCAACCTCAGTGGCAATATCTAAGCTAGACCGTTCGTTTTTGTATAAAATCGTTTATTAACATCCCAAAGGCGTTGCTATTTAAAATCGTCAAAATCGGTCAAAGGGTTCACGAGCTATGAATGAAACTTTGAAAAACTCTTGAAAAAATAAAATTTTTAAGTGTGTTTGTTGTCTTTCTTAAGTCATGAAGTCATTACAGTTGTGTGTATATTAAAGGTGCTATTACATGAAATGTTTTTTACATATGTACTGTCACTTTTTTATCCATATGAAATTCCTCATGTCTGTCAAAATAGTCTTTTACACACGATTCATAATTTTTGCTATCGCACGTACATATGTATTTCCGTATGACATAACCTCTAAATGTAAACAACAGCTGATTTAATTTGTGAATTTACAAAAATTTATTGTTATAAAAAGGATATATATATTTTAATTGTTAATTAATACTAAACAATTTATTTTTCTTTCAATATTAATCTTTAAAATTTACTCTGCTTTTCTTTCGCCACAAGCAGTGTTGTATTTTCATATGTTTGTCATGCAAAAATAGAACCTATTCTAATTGAAAAATGTACACGTGACTTTCCTCATCTATTGTACATAAAAAATGTTGCAAATGTATCACACGATGTGTACAACATTTGTTGTGGGAAAATTTGACAGTACATATGTAAAAAACACATCATGTAATAGCACCTTAATACTGCACGTGTCACATTGGCCTAAGCAAGTTTTACCACATATTTTTTATCATTAAAATTAAATATTAAAAATTAATAAAAATAAAAAATTAAAAATGGAAAATGGAAAATGAAAAATGAAAAATGGAAAATGAAAATTGAAAAATGGAAAATGAAAAATGAAAATTGAAAATCGAAAAATTAAGAATGAAAAATGGAAAATGAAAAATGGAAAATGAAAAATGGAAAACGGAAAATTAAAAATGAAAAATTAAAATTGAAAAATGCAAAATGGAAAATGAAAAATTAAAAATGCAAAATGAAAAATGGAAAATGGAAAATGAAAAATTGAACGTGAAAAATGAAAATTGAAAAATGCAAAATGAAAAATTAAAAATGCAAAATGAAAAATGGAAAACAAAAAATGGAAAACAAAAAATGGAAAACGGAAAATTAAAAATTAAAAATTAAAATTGAAAAATGCAAAATGGAAAATGAAAAATTAAAAATGCAAAATGAAAAATGGAAAATGAAAAATGGAACATGAAAAATGAAAATTGAAAAATGCAAAATGAAAAATTAAACATGCAAAATCAAAAATGGAAAATGGAAAACGAAAAATGGAAAATGAAAAATTAAAATTGAAAAATGGAAAATGACAAAGGAAAATGAAAAATGAAGTTGGAAAGTGAAAAATTGAAAATGAAAAATGAAAAATAAAAACAAAGGGAAAATGAAAAATTTTAAATTAAAAATGGCAAATGGAAAATGAAAAATTAAAAATGAAAAACGGAAAGTGGAATATGGAAAATGAAAAATGGAAAATGAAAAATGAAAATATAAAAATGAAAAATGGAAAATGAAAAATGGAAAATGAAAAATGAAAAATGAAAAATGAAAATTGAAAAATGAAAAATAAAAATGGAAAATGAAAAATAAAAAATCGAAAATGGGAAATGAGAAATTAAAAATGAAAAACTAAAGAAAATCGAAAGATGAAAATTGAAAAGTGAAAAATGGAAAATGGATAATGATAAAAAAAAAAATGGAAATTGAAAATGACAAATGTGGAGGGTATCAAAGATTCGGCCCAGCCGAATTTAACACTCTTACTTGTTATTATTAATTTTGGAGGTTGATGAAGAATAAAGTTCATTTTTCTTAATTGTAAATATTTTATTGCAATAGATAATTTATATATAGTATGTATTATACAATCGAAAATACACTTTAGAACACTTCGGTTTTTTCTGTGTGAAATTTGAAAAACTTAGATATTTTGAAGTGTCATTTAATTAACAGCGTGCATAAATTGGGGTTTTATGCTGATAGAAAGCCGCATTTCAAATTTTAATAAGGCGCATATGGTAAGGTCTGGGCTTCTCCTTTGTTTTTGTTGTAGCGCATTCGTACTTTTAATTTAGTTCACTTTTTTTACTCTTTGTTGGTAAATACATAGATAATATGGAATAATAAAAAAAAAAAATACATATTTGAAACAAAGGAAATTATATTTCTAGAAGTGAAATTCAAAGTAATGCAATTTTTATTATGCCAAAACAATATCTTGACGGATATTTCTATAATTATTTTTCATATTCAGATCTGACCATCTAACCAAACCCATTTTTTCGAACTGCTTATATGGTAAGGTCTGGGCTTCTCTTTTGTTCACTTTTTTTACTCATTGATGGTAAATACATAGATAATATGGAATAAACAAAAAAATACATATTAAAAACAAAGGAGAATTATATTTCTAGAAGTGAAATTCAAAGTAATGCAATTTTTATTATGCCAAAACAATATCTTGACAGATATTTCTATAATTATTTTTCATATTCAAATCTGACCAGCTAACAGAACCCATTGTTTCGAACTGCTAAAGAAAACCTGGAAAGAAATTTATAAACCATCATTTAAGAAATCTGATGGAAGACTTACCGACGTCTCCAGGAAATCATAACGACCATAGCAGGCAGTACTAAGACCGAAAAAATCTTATCATATATATAAACTTACAGTTTTTTTTTTTTTTTATTTAATTGAAATTATATCAAAGCATACAAAAAAAAAATATAATTTTCATAGTTCTAATCACTACTTTTGAACTTATGGACCTTTTCAGAAAACCCTTCCATTATGGATTTTATAGTGGTTTCTGTCACTTTTTTTTGGGATAGGTAGGTAGTCCATCTCCGTTTAAAATATTACACATTTTGGGACACCTTTTTTTGTGCTGTTCAACTTCCTTTTCACAAGAGCCCAATATCTCTCCATTGGTCTAAGCTCCAGACAGCTTTCTTAACGTAGTGACAGGATATCAAAGCAGGCCAACAATATGTGGACGCATTGTGAATGCTTATGGAAGGAAGGAGGTTTTTTTTTTTGCAAACAATCAATATAAATTTCGGTATTCAGAAAGTCCATTGTAAAAACTGACTTGCTTCTTTTGCCGCAACTGCATATTGTTTGCCCCGTCACGATATTTTTTTTCTTAACATATTCAACATTTCATCGAGCATTAGCAACATAAAAATTTAGACCCGAAACCGCCACTCCATACGTTTCGTCTTCTAATATGCAGAATGAGTATTTTTTATGAAACATTTCAATTTCCGTGCTCTGTTTTTGGCCTCTGTAACTTTTTCGACTTTGTGTGTTTTCAAACCTTCATTGGCTTTATCTTTTCGCACCAAATGTCCGAGCACTGAGCTAACCGACTGCCGGATGTAATGCGAGCTCTTTTCATTATGCTTTATATTTTCTTGGCCTTACAAGCAGCATATGTATATTTGATTCTATCCGAACCAGGTTTCCCATCAATGGTCAAATTCCCCTGAAACTTTATAATAACATTGGGAACAGTTTAATTGCAGACCTTTCATTCTATTTTGTCTTTTGGTAGGACCAAGTTGGATTTTGTTGAAAATATTTAATAATTTTACCACGTACTTCCATTTCAGCACTAATTTTGATGAAACTAACAACAAATGAACAGGTTTGTCATTAAACATAATAACTGACATACATTTCAAAGATAACTTGATCAAAAAATAATTCAAAAACATCCTTGCGATGTGTGTTAAGATCTGTTGGATTTCACTCTTTTTTTAATTTACTTGAACTGCGTATTTTATTTTGTCTCTGAAAGAATTATGAAATAAATTTATTTAAAAGGGCGGCTAACGTTTCTGCAAACCATATTCACACTGTTAGATCTTTTTTTTTGACCGATTGAAAAAATCATTAAATTTTATAACTAGTATATTCGTCCTACAATTCTTAAACCAAAAATATAGTGCTTCCACTCCTATACTCAATATTTGTCAATATCTATTTCTAGGCTACCCGTGGATTTAATTCTAATTAAAGAAGACACTAAATTTTTTTTTTAATGAAACCATACATCATCTTACTCCTCAACTTAAATAGTTATTGAACAAAATGTGCTAAGGCCATATGAGTAAGTGCGTAACTTATCTTGTTCGGTTCTGTTTTTAATTCATGAGTTTAATAATACTCTTGGATAACAAACAAAAACACAAACAAAAACCATGTTATGTAAAAACGAAAAATTGTCACGAATTGTGGGTTAGTGTAGCTGTTACATATTCGTTTTGTTGGCATGCATATATGGTTTAACACTCTCAAAAAGAATACTTTAAAGTCTGCACGCTTTAATAATCACACACGAGGGCGGTCTCAGAACAACCCGACCTGACAAAGACAACACGATAAATTTGAGAAAAATTTTCTTATTTCTCAACATAATCTCCTTTTAACTCGATACATTTTTCAAAACGATATTCAATAGCGTCGATACACTGTTTATAATAAGAACTGTCTAGCTCCTTAAAATAGCCATCAACCGCAGACTCCACTTCTTCATTGTTGGCAAATCTTTTACCACCGAGCCATTTTTTCAAGTTTGTTAATAGAAAATAATCTGAGGAAGCTAAATCTTGCAACTAAGGTGCGTGATGAAGCATTCGAACTTTAATTTGGCCATCGCAATAGTTGATATGTGAACTGGGACATTTTCTTGATGAAACAACATTTTATTTTTCGCCAAAGGCGGCCTTTTTGTCCGTAATTTCATCACGAATATGCTGAAATAAGTTAGCATAATAGTCGCCGTTGATTGTTTTTCTTTTTTTTTGAAGATAATCAATAAAAATTATCAAAAGCACAGCCCAAAAAAACAGACGCCATAACCTTGCCTGCAGATGGAACTGCCTTTGGTTTCTTTACACAATTTTCCCATTTCAGTCCACTGTTTTGTTTGGTCCTTTGTCTCAGGTATGAAGTTGTGGACCCATGTCTCATCCATGGTTACGAATCGGCGCAAAAACTCGGCTTTATTGCGGTGATACATTGCCAAACGCTATAGAAACATCTTCACGACACTGTTTTGATTCTATTGTGAGCAAACGAGGCACCACATTTTCGGTCAACATTCGATGTAAAGCACTTTTTGAAATGCCTATCATATCCGCTCGGTCACGCATCTTCAGCCAATATCATTTTGTAGATTTTCTTAACCGTTTCTGGCGTGGACCACTCAATTGGTGGCCACGTATATTTTATAGTCGTAAACGAAGGAGCAGACCCCTCCGTAGTAGACATTTCAAATGATGGCTCAAAAAAAAAAAAAAAAAAAAAAAAACTAAACAACGTGGCGCCTCGAAATTTAAAACATATGTAATATAAGGTTGTCTCTTTTCACAAAAGTAATTTGTTTCAAGCTACTGCCGCCATCTATACGTCAGGTCGGGTTGTTCTGGGGCCCGCCTCGTATGGTTCGGTTTGTCACATATAATGTTTTTTAGTTTAAATACTGCTTAAATAACAGTAAACAGTAAAAACGAAAACAATGGAAACTATACACTTTGAAATTTAAATACTTTGTTTCGACACTTTCATTCGCCAGAGATCCAAAAAAGTGGCCATTTTTGTAAATACTTTATATTTTTTTTAGTATCTGAACAGTAGTTTACGCATAGTTCTGAAGAAGGCGTATACATATATGTAGTCACTTCTAGTTTAAAAGCTGCGCTCATTGAAACTGAGGGCGATATTAAGAAAACGAACATCATATTATTATTATGTAGAAAGCCAGTTTGTTTTTATTTTATTACTTTTTAATCATAAGTTATTGTATAAACATTTATTTTAGTCCATATGTTTATAAACAATCCTAAAATAAATATTTGTTTCACTTTCATCAGTTCATACGCCATTTAAATCTAATATTGTTTGCAAATATTTTCTAATATGAGTTTATCTCTCAAAAAATCACTTTTACTTTTAAAGTACCTGTCACACAAGTCATTAATTCAGTTTGTTCGTACATTCGTTCAAAAGTGAATGAACGATTGTACTATTTGTTCATGCACTATATTGAAATGTCCCCTTCCAAACTGCTTAAAATTATACGTAATTTTCTAATTTAAATTAATTTAAATATGATGAATAATTAAGTGTAAAATTAACGTATTCACACAGTTTTTTTTTATCTACGAGTATGTGCGTATGGCTACTTTGTTTTTGTTGATAATTTTAAATTCTTTAAAGAGCCTTTGTTGATACATATAACAATTTATTTTTAAATTGTTATTGCCATACGATAAAAGAAACTATTCATAAAAGAAAATATTTATTCATAAATGTTTAACAGTGGTTTGTTAATTTCAATTTCATTAATAAAAAGTTTTAGTTGTACATATCTATACTAATATAATAAAGAGGTAGTGTGTTTGTTTGTTTGATTGTAGGAGGTAATCTTCGTAACTACCCATCTGATCTTCCTGAAATTTTCACAGAGTCTTACTGCGGATATGGGAAGTGCTATAGGCTATAGCAAAGTAAATTTTTAATATCATATATGTACATATATTGAGTACTATGATAGCGAGAGCTTTGCAAATTTGTGTGAGGTCACCCATTGTTAATATAAGTAGCTACGCCGGAAATGGGCGGGATCGAATAAGTGGGCGTGGTACCTCCCATACAAGTAATAGTTCAATATTATGTATCTCGAGTAATGGGATAGAGAGAGCTTTTCAAAATTTTCTGATGTCACCTATTATTAGTGTGAGTAGTCGGATGCAAAATGGGCAGTATCGGACCAATAAGCGTGGCACCTGTCATACAAAGTAAATATAAAATGCCATATATCTGGAGTACTGTAATAGCGAGAGTCTTGGGACTTTGTTTGAGCCCATAAGTTATTCATTTGATTAGTTAGACAAAAAATGGGCGTGATCGGAGCAGTGGGCTTGGCACCGCTCATACAAAGTAAATATACATATGATATCATATAACTGGTGTGCTAAAAAAGGAAGCTTTGACACTTTGCACGAGCCTATCAGATCTTAGTATGAGTAGTCAGACAAAAAATTCGCGGGTTCACACCAATGGGCGTGGCACTCCCCATGTAAAGTAACTATTTAATGTCATATATCTGGAGTACTGTAAAAGAGAGAGCTTTGTGGTTTTGCTTGAGCCCATAGATTCCTTGTTCCTTAGTCGGACAAAAAAATGGGCGTGATCGGAGCAGTGGGCGTAGCACCGCCCATGCAAAGTAGATATCTAATATCATATAACTGGTGTACTATAAAAGGGAAAGACTCGACGTTTTGAATGAGTCCATCAAATATTAATGTGAGTAGTCCAATATATATTGGGCGGGATGGGATTAGTGGGCGTGGCACCTCCTATGTAAAAAATATGAAGCACTACGAAAGCGACAGTCTTTTGACAAGTTCATTAGTTATCAAAGTGATTTGTCGTGGAAAATATATCGCCAAAATCAAAAATCGCCAACGCAAAAATCGCGAAAAATAAAAATCGCCCAAAAACAAAAATCTTTAAAATCAAAAATGGGCAAAAGCAAAAATCGATAAAAAGAAAAATTGCCAAATGATATTCTAAGTTCAAGGCCAATTGTTAAGTGTTGCCAGATCTAATATGGATAATCCATTTTCTTCTCATGGGCAGCTACATGTACCTTGCTCCAGGGTAGGAACGCCGAAAGATCTGATAATTGTTGTACCGAATGAAAAACAAAAAACATTGTATATCAGCATCAGCAAGCATTAAAAAAAATCTATACTAATAATCTATACTAGAGGTAATCTCCGTAACTACTCATCTGATCTTCCTGAAATTTTCACAGAGTCTTACTGCGGATATAGGAGTGCTACAGCCTTAAATTTTTTAAATATTTTTAGTGGGCGTGGCACCTCCCATACAAAATAAATTTTTAATATCATATGTATATATTAAGTACTATGACAGAGAAAGCTTTGCAAATTTGTCTCAGGTCATCTATTATTAACGTGAGTAGTCAGACAAAAAATGGGCGGGATTAGACAAATGCGCGAGGTACCCCCACACAAACTTAATAATAAATTACTGTATTGGTGAGAGACTTGGAACTTTGCGTGAGCCCTTTCATAACGATTCGGAAGGGGGGGGGGGGGAGGGGTTGGATGTAGCGAAGCACACCGGGTTACATCTAGTATATTAAATAAATTTGTTTTTATTTTTAGAGAAATTTGTTTTTATTTTTAAAATTTTGACAAAAGTAACAAAACAGTAATTTTCTTCAAAACTAGCTAAATCTGGAGGATAATCCAACATTCCTTCTGTTCTTAAAAGTTTATAAAAGTATAAATTTCATCAACAAGTAGCAACATATCCAGTAGATCCTTTTTCTTAGAGTTAATTTTTATTGGTGAGTCGTAGAAAATTCCATACCTCCTTATCCAATTGATCTGAAACTTGGCCCATAGTCTAGTTGTGACAACAGATTAATTTTGTGGTAGTCACGCACAGTCACGCACAGTCACGGAGTGATCTAAATGTCATTTCCCCTCATCCATCGATCTGAAATTTGATCGATAGACTTGCTGTGAAATATTAACTTTGACATAGTCACGCATAGTCACGGATAGATTAAAACCTCACTTCCCCTCATCCGATCGATCTGAAACT
This sequence comes from Cordilura impudica, assembly GCA_963682025.1. Taxonomy (NCBI): domain Eukaryota; kingdom Metazoa; phylum Arthropoda; class Insecta; order Diptera; family Scathophagidae; genus Cordilura; species Cordilura impudica. The sequence goes on from OY821517.1 coordinate 323,986,080, forward strand.
TTGTTCATAGACATGTTGTGACCAAATATTAATTTTAAAATAGTCACGCAAAGTCACGCATAGACACGGAGAGATTCGAAACTCACATGCATAAGGAAAGAGTTAATAAAAACTTTGTTTTTATGGGTTAGATTATTTTCTATTGCATAATAATCATTATCACACTCCATATGGGTGTGACCAGGGATCATGAGTTTATGATCTATAATGCTTACATTATTATGTAATTCCATAAAAATTGCAAAATTGACCTGGGCAGCAATCATTTTTGAAAACAATATGATGAGTAAAAACACACGAATCTATTTCGTTTCCACATCTTTTAGCTATAGCTTCTTGCCACATGTTACAACATATTGTAAGATTAAATGTCCACAAGGGTCTTTTGTAAAACGACAATACTGTTCGCAAAAATGGTGTAGGAAGACACTGCTGAAGATCAAAACAATATTCTTGTAGTGAAGCATCAGTCAGAGAATTCTCCCTATCATTATACCCTATACCACTATGTGGTTTCCCTATACCACTATGTGGTTTGGGTATAATGACTTTGTGCTGCTGTTTGTAACAACCAAAAATATTTGACCTAGACCCATCTTTAATTATACCGATCGAATCAGAATCACTTTCTGATTCAGAATCACTTTCTGATTCGATTTAACGATGTCCGTCCGTCCGTCCGTCTGTGTGTCCATGTAAAGCTTGTAATCAAACTGCAGGTCGCAAATATGAATATATTTTGATGAAATTTGGTATATAAGCTTTTATCGGCCATGGGATGAACGCTATTGAAATTGGTGAGAATCGGTCCATGTTCACACCTAGCCCCCATACAAATGACCCCTATGAAATCAACATAAATTGTCATAAGATCCAAATTATCATATAAATCTTAGTCAAATTGGGTTTGTATGTGTATATTACATCCATTAATCAGTAGTCCAAAAATTATCCCTATGGTACAACTCTTAGTCATAGGCCCCATATAGAGCTGCTTCCCGATCTTCACTTAAATCTATCAAAAAACAAAAATATTGCACGGATTCCTTTCAAATTTTGTTTGTATATATTTTTACAAAATACAAGAGACTTTACCAAACATGGTCAGGATCGGTCCATTTTTGGGCCTAGTCCCCATATAGATATAGCATCCGATATGAACTATTTGATATCTGCAGCCAAAAAAATTAATAAAAATCCCACTCAAATTTGGTTTATGCTTATTTTCTATATCCAGTTAGTTGGGGCTGAGAGATAGGGTCTCTAAACGCATGTTATAGGGTATCGTATAGTCGGTCTAGACCGACAATAATTTTTTACTTGTTTTTTGTTTAGATATGTAAGTTTCTTGTGCTAGAATGTGATGTTTTGTTTGTTCTAATTTTAGGGAATCAAATTCTTCAGGCGCGGCAACTTGTATATTCGATGTTAGAAAATCACATTTATGACATGTGTAGAGCTTCGGGTTCTTAAATTTCAAATTATGTTGAACAATAGTGCAAGTTTTGAACGCGACACAGAATGTTCGTATTTATTACAATAAAGACGATAGAGCTCAGCCATAGTTAAATCACTCGGTGTAGATAACGCTTAGAGGTATCACGACGAGTATAGTGAGATTCATATGATGGAAAACTTTTTATAAAATTTAAAATATTATTTTCCTTTTCCAAAGAAGGTTTTTTAGCGCTTTTATGTTTTCCCCGTAAATCTTCATAGGTACTATGACCTTCAAGTTTTGTCTTTACAATCGATTTAATAAATTGTTCTGTGTCGGCTAAAGTATATCTAAAACATTTTTGGCATACTGAAACTCGTTCCCTACTGACATTCAAAAAGCAATTGTAAGAATGAACTCTTTTTCTAGGATTTGTTTCGCTTTTAAATTTTTTTTTATAGTTTTTATTTCTTCAACTTCGATTAAGTCAGCAACAACCGCTTTAGGCAAACTATATTACCTATGCGCCTAGTATTGCTTATGTATTATCAGCGCATTTCTTTCTGCAAGGTTCTAAGTTGCGAACAGCACGTGGAGGAATAAGTTTGCCACCTGTTCAAGTGCAACTTTCCCCTCGTTTCTAAGTTGTTTTGCCAATCTGTTCGAGGTTTCCGCAACAACTACTTTATTTTCAACCAAAACAACTTCATCCGCAATATCCTAAATTGTAACTTATTTAAAATAAGTAAATATTAATACTACAACACGTACAATATTATTTTCTAAATCTGCGCTGGATGCAATTGAACCACTTAAAATAGTCAGGATCAACGCACGAATCATCACTAGGAAAATCAACATTATTTTTTCTACCACCAATTTTGCTGTGTAAACGTTCTTTTAAGTGTGCGAAGTTAGCCCCCCATTTTTGGAAATACAATTTTTTGAAGATTGTTCTGAATTGTTCTAAAATTGTTCTAGGATTGTAATACAACGTTCCAAAACGATGAGTTTCTAAAATATAATTTGTACCGGTAAATCGAAAAAAAAAACGAACTTTAAACTTTCCCCCCCTTTTGGGAAAAAAAATTGGCCGTTGTTCTAGTTGTTCCACCGCACAGTGGCGCCCGTAGAGCAAACGAGGTTGCAAAAATCAAAATTTTCATGTGCGCCGACGAAGTTTTGAATAAACCCATGTTATAGGAAACTTTTCAACGATTTCAAATATGCTACTCTTAATAATATCACATTTTTAGTTTAGAAGATATAACCGTTCAAAGTTGACCGACTTTCGGTTTTCAAAAAAACACAATTTTTAGTCAATTTGTTGCGATTTCAGGTGTAATATCACGAAAAATAGGTAACGAATTGATTAATGTATTTATTAAATGTATAATGATAAAAAAAAATTAACTGTTTGCTTTTTGTTTCTCCTGGTAAATCACTATTTAAAAACTATCCTTTTTTTCACTATTTTTCAACTTTGACGGAAAATAAAAAAAATCTATATTTTTCTATATTTGCCATATTTGCAAAACATGTTCTTTGATTATTTCTTTACATAATTCAAAAGGTTTTATCTGCCCGTACGTGCCCATTTGGCTTCTAAAGGTAAAAAAGGTTAAAAAGACATGGTTGCAGAAATTGTACGGCGTGCATCCCTTACATGTTTTGACTGACAGTAGTTTGATCTAATAGTTTGAAAAATGCATTTTAAGTCGGTTGTCTACCTGTGAGCCTCTGCCAAAGTCTACTCCCAATATTCTGTTACAGACACAGGATGCACAAAAAACTACTCATTGAAATTCACAGGTACGTACCTTGGGTACAATATTGACTTATGGTCCCTCCAGGTAGGCACAAATCTTATTTAGACACGAGCATAATATCAAAATTGCATAATTCAGCCTAAATCCATATGTATGCAGGGAACAGGTAAATTTTTAGGCATGGTAGCATAAGCCTATATATTGCAAAATAAGCATAATGCCTGGATTAGACTACGACTGAAAGTTGGCGCAACAAGTACTGAAACCATGGCGTTAAACAATTTAACATTATTTGAACTGTTTAGAAGGTCAACCACACCAAAGTTTTTCACGGAAGCTGCTTTAGAAGAACTTGATAGCTTATACGGAAATATTGAGAGAAGCGAAATTATAAAAAATAATTTTTATCTGATATATGCAAATATTAAAGCAAAATGGGTGAAATCTAATCGAACCATTCAGAACTTCAACTCCAAATACGAGGACTGGCTTAATGAAGACACCATCCTGGATATATTGGCAGTAGGTAAACCCACCACATCAACCAGAGGAGCAAAAGGAAGGCCAAAAAAAGTATTGAGGAGTGTTCAATTTTCACAAGAAAGAGGAAACTTGCCGATGCCACCAATGACTTGACCACGAAGCACTTATCGGACGTGCTGTCTATTAAATATACAAAGGATAGTGAAAGAGTTAGGTCGCAGATTACAAAATCTGTTGCTGATGCAAGCCCACTGCGACTAAAAAGGATTAAGGAAAGCATTCCCACGCCCACAAACGCACACATTAAAAAGTATGGTTCCGAAGAAGCCTTGGCCTTGTTTATAGACTTACAACTTTCGAAAGAAAAATATGAGATACTACGGGCATCCTTGATGCGACACGGGGCTGACGTTTTACCAGGATACAAGCATATTACGCAAGCCAAAATAAATTCACGACCACTGCTTACGGAGTTTACGGAAGTCTCTGTGAAAGCCAATCTGCAGGATCTCATGGGCCATACAGCAAAACGGTTGTTGGAGAGTCTTCCTGAAAATGAGGTGAAAATTCTTCCTGAGAAACTGACACTGATCAGCAAATGAGGCTGGGATGGATCATCCGGACAAAGCGTTTATAAGCAAAGGATATCTTCCGATGACGCTACAATATCGGACGGAAATATGTTTATGGCATCTGTTGTTCCTTTGCGGCTAAAATCTGATGTTTCCCTAGACTGGAAAAATCCACGTCCGTCATCAGTGCATTATTGCCGACCAATAATGTTTCAGTTTGCAAGGGAATCGGCAGAACTCATAAGGACCACGGTGAAGGACATTGAAGAACAAATAAGCAAGATTAAGCCTACAAAGCTGCAAATTGGAGAAGGAAAATATATTGAATGCAATTACGAGTTCCACCTGACCATGGTTGACGAAAAAGTCGTAAACGAACTGACAGGAACAATCTCAACATTGTCATGCCCGATTTGCAAAAAGAGTCAGAAGAACTTTGGTAATTTAAACGATTCTACAAACGAGGAGAATTACGAATATGGAATGTCACCATTGCACGCAAGGATAAGGTGTATGGAGTTCTTGCTAAAACTGGTGTATACCCTACCACAAGAGGAGGAAAACTTCGATGAAAATACATCAATAAAGGATAAGGAAAAGATCAGAAAGAAGCAAATACAGGATGCTTTTTTTAAATAAGTTGGACTAAAAGTAGACTGTAACTAGCACGGATACGGTAACTCAAATGATGGAAACACTTCTAGGAGATTTTTTGAAAATGATGAGGCAGTAACTAGAATCACTGGAATTGACAATCAAATCGTGAAAAGATTGGGAACGATCTTGAATGTTTTATACTGCAAAGAAAATGTCAATTCTACAAAATATGGAGAATATGCATCGAAAACTGCATCTCTTTTAGCAGAAATGTATCCACAGAAGAAGTTGACCGCGACCGTCCATAAAATATTGGCGCATGGCAAAGATATAATTGAGTACCAGTCTTTGCCAATTGGAGAGCTTTCTGAAGATGCACAGGAGTCTCTTAACAAATTTTATAAAAAATATAGATTGCAGAACACATTCAAAGCATCAAGGGTAAGGCAAAATGAGGACCTCTTCAACATGTTGGCAGCATCTTCCGATCCACTTATTTCTTCCCTGCGGCATGTGAAGTCACGAATAGAGTTAGAAAATAATTATAGTTTAAAAATGATTAGTCTTTTAGATATACCTTCTCTTACGAAAGTTATTTTACAGAAAATTGAAAAAATAAATTTAAAAAAGAAGTAATTTTTTTTTAATTTGTTGGGTAATAATTTAAAACATAAAACCCTAAAGAAAAAAAATAAAAACAATCTAAAAATGTGAAAATAATTTTTTTTAATTACCATAAAATTGATTTTTCTACAAATTTTAACTTTGATAACCCATAAGTAGGCCCCTACAAAGCGTAGCACCCTTTCTAAACGCTCATTTCATAGGCTGTTTAAACTGTTCAATTATGTTATTCGGTTCAAAAGATATGATTTTTGCAACGAAAAAACTCAAATGGCGCCACTGTGCAACGTTATTAAACGATTTGCCACCTGTTCAACAACGTTATTAAACGAAATAAAATGCAATGAGCACACACAAAAACGCACTTATGTTGAGTTTAGATACCGTTATGTCTCAAAGTCTTTTTGGCAGAACATTCTATGTATACTTAAGATGTTTTACAAAAAGAAATATTTTGCTTATCTAAATACTTTAATTTTACCATAAGAAATTAAGTCCACTTAAGTATGAAAGTTTGGGAAAGCTGTTTTTTACATAACAGCTAAGTTTAACTAAGTTTATTTAAAAATTGTTAGCATTTATTGAACTTAAGTTGATATCAGTTTTTAAGTTGAAGGCTTTAAAAACCAATGTCGCGTTTCAAAAAAAAAAAAATAAGTTTAGTTAAGATGTTATGACATGTGAATTAATTTTCCAAAACATTAATGTTAAAAAGTAAACTGTAACTTTTCTAATAATTGATGTATGTATTTGAAAAAAGTACAGATAGAATTATGCATTCTCTAAAGTCGACTTAAGATGTTATGTCATATTGCAACAGATAATGGCGTTTTTTTATTTTATTTTTGCAACACTTATAGCGAAATATGAATTCATATAAACCAAATGTATTTGTGAATTTTTTTTTTAATTTTTTGGAGTTCGGTACAGGGCCAAAAAATAGGTTATCATACATAAATTTGTATATGATAAAACAATATCTGCTTTAAAGATTATTAGTTTAAGGGCAGTTTGATGACCTTAAAAATAAAAATTCGGTATTTACAAGTTCAAATTTCAATAACTCGTGAATATGCAATATTTGTGCGTATTTAATCCGTTATGCTATGTTCACACGGACAGCAAGATCCGCGGTTCATTTTGAATCTAGTTACGAACCACGAAAAAAGTACTGTCATCTTCAATTTTGATAAAAAATTATCGCTAGTTTATCTGAACTAGCTGTCAAAAATATATAAACAAAGAAAAATAAAAACAAAAAATTATGTGTGCAATAAAATAAATAGAAACATTTAACAAATAAAAAGTATATATTTACATATATATATATTCAAATAAAAATGGAAAAAATGAAATAGTGAAACGTAAAATATAGAAGGATGTCTTCAAATATTTGCACAAAAAATATAAACGTCAAAATGAAACAAGAAACTCGTCTGAACACAAGGTTCACAATCGTGATTCAGAGAGTGAATCAAGTGGGTCATTTTGCCGTCTGAGCATGCTATTAGATAGACTTTCAAAATACCTTGCATTTTTATATATGGCTTGTAAGCCAGCCCGCCGCCTTTAGTCTACAAAAACTCGCGACTACACTCCACATGCATGAAAAATTCAAAATTATTTTTAAATATTTGCAAAAAAAAAAAATTCTTCGAAATTGGCACGTAATATATTACAGATCACTATGAATAAGTAGCATTTAATTTATTTTATGAGGTAAGTTCAATTCAAGTACTTAAATTAAATAATATAAAAGTGTTTCATAATTTAAATTATTTTGGAATTTTATTTATTTGTGCGGTCAAGAGTCTAAAAAATTGCATTAGCAGAATTCATACTCGGTTATTGATCAAGTTGAAAATAGATGTTTGTGTTTTTTCTAAGGTTTGTGGTTAATTTAATTGAGTTTGAACAATATTCAGCATAAAATTAAAATTGATTTGTATGTGTTATAAAATATTATAGTTCATATTATGCATATATTATTATTGGTCTAGTGTTTTAGTTTATTTCTTATATAAAAAAGAACTACATTGAAAACTGAAAGTTTGAGTTTCATGTGAGTGGCTATTAGGATACAAATAATTAATTTGAACTCAAAATATTTAATATAATTTTATTTTTATTTTCAATAAAAATTTAATAAAAATACATGACACATGACGATTTTGAAAAATAATTTAGACGAGCAGGATCAGTCCATGTGTCCTCGCTTAAATTTAGTAGAATGTAGCGGAGATGCAGAAACTCCAACAGTCTTAGCTACATTTAAAAAACACTTTTACGAGGCATTAAAGGAGGTAGAGAAATTTGGCCGTTGTTCAGAATAAGCAAAAAAGATTAAGAACCCTGAGATTGCCTATGGTGCTGCTCTGATCACCGCGGCATTGATACCGAAACAAGTGTCCGCAGAAGTATTATCTTCGAAACTCAGAATCATCAGATCCGATTGGAGAGCATCAATGAAGCTAGATATTATTGAGGCTATCCTATTTCTAAAGACAAATGCAGAGTTATTTTTTGAAGTTTTGTCATTTTATTTGAAGTTTTGTTATTTTATTTGAAGTTTTGTTATTTTAAGTTTCCGATCTTATAGTATTTTGTTTATTATTAAAAGAATTAATAATAAATAAAACATTTAAAAAAATAAATGTTATATTGATTCACTGGCATCAATTACCCACAACAAATAATTATAACCGTTTTTATATATACCTATGAATATTGTATACATTTAGCATCGGAGTCAGAGATGGAGTAGGAGTCGGACCTTAAAAATTTCAGCGGATGGAGTTGGAAGTTTTTTTGACGACTCCACAGCTCTGCTTTTAATGTTCGTTGACTTTAAAAAAAATTTATATTTATTATTCAATAAGGAATTTATAATTATTACTTTAGTAGGCAATAAATCGTTTATGCAATTGATATTTAAATCCGAAGGACTAAATGTGATAAAAGTTCTACTCCTTTCGACTATTTAAAAAACGTTAAAAAAATATGGAAAAAAAAATGAAAAATGTTCAATATTGATGGTCCAGATGGCTATAACTACCATTACTTTGACATAAGAAAGGACGAAATATATTTCCAAGAAGACACAGAAGAGAAAGAGGAGTTATGGTATGGGATGCCAAATAGAACTATGGGACATTCGATTTGGTTTTCGGATTAGCAAAAATGACTGGAGCTTCTTACAAAAGAATATTGAAAGGCGTATTTCTACAAATCAGTAATTTATTTGGACCTATAGCATTGACCTACTAAGACGATACTGCCAGAGCTGTAAAACAGTGGATTTGTAATCAAACGTAGAACTTTTTTCTAGTATTTTCTACGTGATATATATCACATAACCCCCCGCTTCTATATTTTAAGGCCAAAAATAAACATTTTTAAAGTCGTCCAAAATTCGATTTTTATAATCTATAATATTAATAGGCCAGGCGATTTCTTGTGACCGATGTTTTGTTCTACCGTTTTATCCCGATGTTGACCAAACGTATATTATTTGAAAGGTATTTCTGTTTAGCCGTTTTGCAGATTTACAGATTTTTTTAAATTTTTTCCTTTATTTTGAGTAAACTGCATTTAAAGTTGTTACTAACACATACATAAAATTATACAATGCTATGTATGAGTATATTAAATTTGTTAATGTGTTTGTAATTAAAATGAGTTTGTGTTTTTGTGTTGATTTTTGAATTGGCTATAATTGATTAGCATACCTTTAGGGTCTTTATTTAATGAAAAAATAAAATGTCCTAGAATTTGCACTCGAATTTCGAGGGCTGGAATCTGCTAGTTTTCATATAAAAATACTATGTAAAATTAGGGATTTTGTTTGGGAAAATAAGTCACCATTTTCAAAAATGTCCAAAATTTTTGTTCTTTCTTTTAAATAATTCCATAATTATCACAAGAATTCTTGCACCCTTGTCTTACACAATTATTTGCATTAAACAATTAAACAATTAAAATATCTGATATTTAAATGAAGATTTGTTTAAAAATTTTGGTTTGAAAAGACCATAGTGATCAAAATGCAGCTGTTATTAACTTAATAAAAGAGAAATTAGTTTACTCCGACAAAATTGTTGAAAAATAAAAACGGATGATCGGAGGAACGGACCTGCTTTCAAAACTTCTTGCATATTCTGACCCGTAATTTCAGTTAATAGATACATTCTTCATACAAAAAAATTGTAGATAAGTATACTAATATTTAAAAAAAAAAAAATACTATAATAAAAAAAAGTACTATAAGTACTATAAATACAGATATTTGGTTTTATTTCCCCAGTCAATATGGTAATCCTAATTTTTAGTATTAAACAGTGTATGTACAAATATAATAAATATATAATTATGGGATCCTTTTCCCTTAAATAAAGCAACTCTGTTTAATTAAAAAAAAAGTAGTGTAGAGACTTCTTTTTGATAAACAAATCATTAAATTTGAAAGAAAAATGTGAAAAATACTAAAAAATTAAAAATTCCGGGTTTTCTATCCCTTTTTCAGCCAAACTATAAAAATCTGAAAATCTAATTTGATATTTGAATTCCAAGTTCATATACAAACATATGTATGTACCAAATTTCATAATTGTGTGATGGCAGGCAATTGGAAGCAAAGGAGGCTTTAGAAGACGCTTTAAGAGAATCTACTAAAGTTTAATTTCTTTCATTTACTTGAAGCCATTTTATCGTTTATTTTATTTAATAATTTTTTTTTTAACAGTCAAATAACAAAAAATAAATAAAAATTAAAAAAAAAATTTTTCCGATCTTTTGCCTTAGGCCGAGGCCACGCAATGAGCGGCAAAGCGGCGAGCGGCAGAGCGATGAGCGGAAAAAATTAAAACTTTGAATTACTACTGTAGTACCCACACAATGAGCGGCATATGAGCGGCACTTCTGAGCGTTTAAGCGGCACCGCTCAGGAATAGAACTTGTTCTAATTTTTAGTTGTTTTCTGAGCGGCAAAGAATAAAAATGGCAAAAATAGCTTTTCTTTGTTTTGTCAATCTGTAGCGTGATTCAGTAATTTCTTTTTAACGATAATTGAATCGTTAGAAAAAGAAAACAAAAAAATTATCGATTTTGGTATTCAGTAAAATTTTTAAACGATATTCGCTATTGCTAAAGTCAGCTGTTGTTGTTATCTTAACGACAACTCTTTTTGTGTTGTTTCAATCGATAAAAAGTTAAAATGGTTGAAATGTAGTCATACATAAATAAAAATCATAAAATAGTGAAAATATTTTGCTTATATTATAAAAACTTTTCAGAAATGACGCTCAGTAATAAGGCACTTGCCGCTCAAACTCGCCGCTTGCCGCTTTGCCGCTCATTTCGTGGCCTCGGCCTTACACAGTGTAAATGCGCACGCGTCATAAAGTCCATCTTCTGTTGGCACAGTGCCAACATTTCGTTAAGTAGTTGAAAGAAGACGAGTGATTATTGTAGAAGTGAATGTTCTTCATGTTGGTTTTTTAAGATGGAGCAAAGAGCTCTAATTGAAGTTAACGCAAAACTTGATAAAAGTGGTTTCGAAAAATACCAACCCGTGAAACACATTTATGGTAACTGTTTTTTTTTAAGTGGATCAAATATTTTTGAGTGGCACAATAGTTTTTTTTTTTTTTTTACCGAAGAGATACGGTAGAAGTTGATTAGCGTAATGGAAGACCAATTTCAAAGTTTCTTAGCAAACGATCGCTGTGCATCACTGAAAATTATGAAAAGCTCTTTAACATCAACAAAGAAGCAATTCGAACCATTCTGCATGAAGATTTGGGTAAAACAAAAGTGTGTGCTAAATTTGTTTGCAACACGACAAAATTAATATCTGTGTGTTGAAACATGCACCTTATTCCAAAAACCTAAAATGAAGTAAAAAGGGTGTTATTTTAAGGATATTTAAGAAGCTTCGACGCGTACTTTACAGGCCATTCCATAAGTTTATTTACAGCAGGCGTTCCATTAATAAATCGTCGTAAAAAGTCCATTGAAGGTCATATTTTGTAATGAAAAACCAAAACAAGTATAAATTTCTTGTTTCCATTTCTTTTTACAGATGCAGTCATAAAACTTATTTGACGCACTGTGTATCAATCATAAGGTTACAACATATTAAGATTAAAAAATTCGTATCCTGATCTTTGGTTTTGTAGATACATATGTATGTATATTCGTGTAGGGTTCTTTAACAATTTAAAAATTGTTATAAAACTGTTGTTTTTCGTTGTAATCTAATCGAGTAAGTCGTACGTATTGCTCTTACTCACAGAAGTTTTTTTTAATAATTATTTTTATACCTGAAATTAAAAATTTTTTCAATTGACACAAAAACATAAGTTTTAGTTGATTTTGTCCAAGATGGCCGAAATATATTCCAGATATTATTTTATACATTTTTTTGACGATTTTTCCTGCGTAAGAGTTTTTTTTTAATTTGAAAATCGATTGCTTCCAATAATATTTACGGTTAATATAAAATTTAAACAAAAAGTTTTTGATGTGTAAACATCTATACGCGCAGGGGGGTAAATTTCTAATTCACAATACAATCACAAAAACAGCGTAATATGGGAGCGTAAGATCTTACGCGTAACATGTGAGCATTAAGACAAATCGGTGTGGCATGATTGTTTGGTGAAAAAATTATGATATGTAATAACCTTTTTGTCGCTGTTTTCTGCATTTTATTTATTACCAGATGTTTACACATCTCCCCTGTGATCGGACTCACATGATTTTTTTTGTTTGAAATTAATACCCATATAAATATTAAATTCGGAATTTAACGATCGAAATACTCTCCATTTAATTATAACTACCTGTAACCCGATGCGCTTCGCTACACCCTTTGTAACGAAATAAAAAACTGGGAATACATTTTGTAGAAAACTTATTTTTGGCGATTTTGAATTTTCGGGTTTTTGTTTTTGCGATTTTAGATTTTGGCGATTTTTGGTTCTGGCGGATTTTGTTTTTTGCGTTGTTGTCGATTTTTATTTTTTGAGATTTTTTATTTAGCGATTTTTGTTATTCGCGATTTTCGGTTTTAGAGTTTTTTGATTTTGACGACGATTTTTATTATTCGTGATTTTCGATTTTGCCAATTTTTTTTTTTTGACGATTTTTGTTATTCGCGATTTTCAATTTTAGCGATTTTTGACTTTGGCGTTTTTTGTTGCAATTTTTTATTTTGGCGATTTTTTTTACGATTTTTGATTTTGGAGACTTTTGTTATTTGCGATTTTCGGTTTTGGCGATTTTTGATATTGGCGATTCCGCCCATATTTTCCCAACTACACATTGGTAATAAATGTGCTTGTAAAAAGTTTCAAGACTGTCAATTTCATAGTACTTCATATTTTTTGTATAGGAGATGCCACGACCATTGGTCCGATCTCGCCCATTTTTTTGTCAGACTATTCGGACAAAGCTTTCACTGTTACAGTAATCCAGATATAAGGCATTAAATATTTGCTTTCTATGGGGTGCCACGCCCACTGATCTGATCCCGCCCGTTTCTTTTCCAAGTACTAACATTGATAACTTATGAATTCACACAAAGTCCCAAGGCTTTTTCTATTACAGTACTCTAGATATATGACATTAAATATGTACTTTGTATTGTGGGTGCCTCGCCCATCGATCTGATCCAGCCCATTTTCCGCAACTCCTGAAATTAATTTAATATGAATATAGTTTCAGAACTCTTGCTGTCGTAGTACTCTAGATATTATATGATAAAATTATAGAAAAATTCACTTTATATGGAAAGTGCCATGCCAATTGAAAAATCCAAAAAAAATATAACCTATAGTTCCTTAAGGATAGGCAAAAATTTCAAGACGATCGGTCCAGTGGTGTAGCCTCCTATAAGCCACAAACAAACAGACAAAACTCCATTTTTATATATAAGATTTAATATCACTGTGCTCTAATTTGTGTGAATACGTAAATAATTTCAAATCACAACATTTTTGTGAATTATAATAAAAAAAAAAACATTTATATTTTGTTTACATTTTTCACATTCACATATTTTTGTTCAAAATTATAAACAAAAAATTTAACATGTGCCTGATTTACTTTTTCCTCTAACATCTTTTTACCATTAAATAATAATTAAAAGCAACAACCAGTTTTTTTTTAAATTGGCGCTAACAAAATATTTCATTATAAAAAAATTTGTTTAATGTTTTTTTGTCAATAGTTTTTATCATAAAAACTAATTTCTGTTCAAAAACAATCAACAAGTGTTTTCTTTATTTAATCTCAAATTGACGGTCTATCTTTTGCTGTTTTGTTTTTGTCAATATTTTCCCACTACAAAATCCACTTGGCTGCTCGGGTCTTTTACTATGAAATCTACATTTTACTGATAAAGATTTCTTTTTGTGGTTGGCCATTGTTTAATAATAAATGATTTATTATTAACTTTTTCTAATGATAATTAAATAATTCAAACATACGCTTATTTGTGGTGATTATTTTTGCATTACAAAGACCATGGATTAAGTGATTTGTGTTTTTGATATTGATTAGAAAAAATTTTTGACTTTTAAATAAATATTGTATGTATTGTCGATTGTGACGATTTATATTTCTTTGGTAAAGTTGTAAAACAATTTAGAAGTGTGATTCACATTATTTAACAACAAAATTCGTAAATTAAGTTCGAATAAATCTATATACAATTTCGTAAATTAAATTCGAATAAACCTATATTTAGCACAATCGCCGGGGAGATGTAATATCTGGCAAGAAAAATTTAAGGAGAGAAACATACTGAATTCCTTCAGATAGTAATACATTTATTAATTTCTATGGCTTATCATATCGCACCTGTACCTCTAAAGTGAGTTCAACTCAAAATTTTTCAATTTTCACTTTTCGCAAGAAAACTATACACGGTAGTCATATCTATCCATTGTAAAAATCTTACATCGATTTTTCTAGTTTTTCGAAAAAAAAAAAAAAAAAATACATTTGTAACCCTCTTTGTGTTATAAGAGGAGCTCCTTTAGAATCCACTAAAAAGACATATTTTGAGTTGCACCCAAAAAAATTGTGATTTGTGATGATCACTGACAAAATCGCAAAAACAACTACTGTTGTATAAATATTATTCGTAATTCTTTACAATGAAACAACTGTTTTTAAATTTTTTAGTAAATATAAAAAAAAAAGTTTTTTGCTTCTACTGAAAATTTGTAAATTTTGAGTTGACTCACTTTAGAGGTACATGTGCGATATGATGATATTAAAAATAGGATATAAACCCATTTTTATAACCTATACCACTATGTGGTTTGGGTATAATGATTTTGTGCTGCTGTTTGTAACAACCAAAAATATTTGACCTACACCCATCTTTAATTATACCGATCGAATCAGAATCACTATCTGATTCGGTTTAACGATGTCCGTCCATCTGTGTGTCCATTTAAAGCTTGTAATCAAACTGCAGGTCGCAAATATGAATATATTTTGATGAAATTTGGTATTTGATCTTTTATCGGCCATGGGATGAACGCTATTGAAATTGGTGAGAATCGGTCCATGTTCAGACCTAGCCCCCATACAAATGACCCCTATGAAATCAACATATATTGCCATAAGATCAAAATTATCATACAAATGTTAGTCAAATTGGGTTTGTATGTATATATTACATCCATTAATCAGTAGTCCAAAAATGATCCCTATGGGACAACTCTTAGTCATAGGCCCCATATAGAGCTCCTTCCCGATCTTCACTTAAATCTATCAAAAAACAAAAATATTGCACTGATTTTTCTCAAATTTTGTTTGTATATATTTTTGCAAAATTCAAGAGACTTTACCAAACATGGTCAGGATCGGTCCATTTTTGGGCCTAGTCCCCATATAGATATAGCGTCTGATATGAACTTTTTCATAATTGCAGCCGAAAAAATTAATAAAAATCCCACTCAAATTTGGTTTATGCTTATTTTCTATATCCAGTTAGTTGGACCTAAGAGATAGGGTCTCTAAACGCATGGTATAGGGTATCATATAGTCGGTCTTGACCGACTATATTTTTCTTGTATTTTTTTTGAATTCCACTGGTGTTGGTTGAAATATTAATGACTGCTGTGCAGGCCTACAAGATGATTTTGATAAAAAAATCGGCATATTTAAAAAAAAAATTGACATTATCGGCACTTCAATTTAAAAAACCCACAAAAATCGGCAAATTAAAAATATCCATTTTAAATACAATAAACCAACAATAAACAATTCAGCATTAACTATTGTTTATAACATAAATATTTTAACCCATAAAAACAAAGTTTTTATAAAACTCTTTCTTTCCTTATGCATATGAGTTTTGGGTTGACCCACGACAGACAGACAGACAGAGAGTACGAGTTAAATGAAAAAGTTTAAAAATAACAAAAAATCAATAAAAATATACGTTTTACAAATAAAATGTAGTCAATTTAAAATACATATATGGGGCGTTACGTGTCAAGTGATTCAACTTTTAAAACGGGTGTCTTACGATCGGGATTAAATTTGCACCAAGTTTAGTCCTATTGGATAGTAGTTTAGACACAATTTTTCAACAAGATCGGTCCAGAACTCTCTGAGTTAGAGGGGGAAAAAATTTGACATTTTGACCAAACAGGTGTTTTTTCTCATCCATGTAACTTTTTACCTATTGTTCTTAGCAAAATTTGTCCCAAATAGATAGCTATTTGGTCAGTCTTTCGGAAAAAAAATTAAAAAAAATTTTTTTTTTGCCTTTTTTTTGAAAATGAAAAATTTTTTTTGACTTTTTTTCCAAAAAAGAAATTTTTTTTATTGAGCTCAAAAGAAAGCTTAGGGTTTTTCCTTTGAGAGCTTTTTGGTCGCTTGGGATGCGAGTGGGATATCTACCAAAAAAAAAAAAAAATGTTTTGTAACTCAAGACAACGGTTTTTCAATTTTTAGCATATGGGTTAAACCATCTGAACTCAACTTAAAATATGGCTGTTTTTTACATCACTGTTTCCAAATTGGCTGAATTTTGGCAGGATTAAAGTGTATCCGAGAAATAAGAAAAATCGTAAATTTAAGTTCACTGACGCATCTGGATCCGGAAATATGAGGTCTTGAATATCGGGAAAAACTATAAAAATGTACAAAGTTGTACTTACTTAATTATCATTTTCTTGATTAATATTATAGTGACGCAACCTATCAAGGTCGCATTTGAAAGGTTAATTAATTACCTTTAATTTGATATACAACATGATTTTTTTTTTTTTGGAAAGGTCAAAGGTCACATCTCTTGACCTATAATTCGGGAGGCTATAGCTGTAAAAACGACAATTTTAAAAATCTGAAAAAAATATATGTTTAAGATTGGTTCCTTCCCTAAAGTTCCAAAAAATTTCAGGCTGGGGGTATGCTTGGATCCAGAAATATTTATCATAGAGTAAAGGTAGATATTTAAGAAGTGAATTATTATTGTTATGAATGCTGTTGTTGTTGGCGTTGTTGACATTATTATGATGAATGCTGTTGTTGTTGTTGTTGGCGTTGTTGACATTATTATGATGAATGCTGTTGTTGTTGTTGTTGTTGACATTATTATGATGAATGCTGTTGTTGTTGTTGTTGTTGTTGACATTATTATGATGAATGCTGTTGTTGTTGTTTAGTTTTATTATAAATGCTTTCAATTACAAATTTGCTATCAGCGGAATAAATTTTAGCTTGTAATTGTGTTTTTGAAATTGGTATGAAGCTGTGCTGCTTTTGAGTTCCAGTTTCCAGCACAAAATCCTGCACATTTTCTGTCAACTTTTTCAGGTTTATTGCGTGGAGCATTAGTTTTGTATTTTGATGTATTTTACAAACACATACATTATGGCTTCCTGACGCATCTGCTAGAACCACATTTTTTGGCCGAAGTTCACAAAATTTAGAAATTCCAATAGTTATCCCTTCATGTTTTTCTTTAAATAAAGCATAAACTTCTCGAAGATTTCCGAGTAAAAGTCTTTTATTTTTTTTTTACTTTTACACCATTTTCTGTTATTGACACGTAGTCTTTACATCCTGGTAGACATCTGCTGACATCATCAGTTTCATAAAAGATTTTCACCACATCAACAATTTCTAATGGCAATCGTTTTCCAAGTTTTGGATTCGGTGTACTCAATACGCCTTCTGTCTCAACCAAGTTTTTTACCTTTCGTGCCATGAAATTTGTTATTTGAAATTCCTCCTCCATTCTTTTCAATGTCCAGCTTTTAGGTAAAATAGTTAAAAGTTGAATTTTATCACTGTTTTTAGTTATTTATTTAAACTTTTCTTTTAGTTGTTCGATTATTTCCAATTCTGTGCATACGTGAGAGGTTGAAGGTGTTGAATTTGGGAAAATGTTGGTTTTAATTGATGTTGTTATTTTTTCTAACTTTCTAGTTGTATACCCTTTAAATGGAATTTTTCTCGAACATATTGGAGATTCTTGTAAATATGTTAAACTTTCGTTTAACTTAGAAATTCGAACATCTCCCGAAACTGATGCTTCACTTTCCGAGTCTGAAGTCTCGTTTTCTGGCTCGTTCATAGATTGAATATTATTGTTTACACTTCCTTTTAATTTATAAAGTTCTCTTCTGCATATATCACATATTTTATTTGATATTGAAATGTTATTACTAATTCCAGTCATCAATTGCTGAACTTTTCGAAGTCCTCTTGCATTCCGGACATGAGCAACTTTTTTAAATGGATTACAACAATATATTGTATTAAATGACATATTGTTTACAGAGGCAAAAAACAATCACTTTGAACACTTTTGGTTTTATTTAAAAATATTGATTTTATAGCAACACATGTGGTTTTTTAAAGCAACGTGCTTAGAATGGTTTTTTTTTCGTGGTGCTTCCTTTGACTTCTCGTTTTTCAATAATTTCTCTATATCCAAGTTATTTGACACTACGAACCACACCCGACAACATTTATACTGTTGTCTCGCTCTAACATAATTACCTGTCAAACCAACCCTAACACAGGTCTGTACTGAGTACAGTACAGAGCTAAAGAACCAGAAACAAATAGCGGCGTGCGTGCATAGCCCGCTGACGCTCACGAGCACAACCAACCACATTCATAAACAGTAACAGTAACAGCACCGACTTTTTAAATATCTACCTTTACTCTATGATAAATATTTCTGGATCCAAGCATACCCCCAGTCTGAAATTTTTTGGAACTTTAGGGAAGGAACCAATCTCCCGAATTATAGGTCAAGAGATGTGACCTTGGACCTTTCCAAAAAAAAAAAAATCATGTTGTATATCAAATTAAAGGTAATTAATTAACTTTTCAAATGCAACCTTGATGAGTTGCGTAACTATAATACTTTTCAAGAAAATGATAATTAAGTAAGTACAACTTTGTAAATTTTGACCTTTTTTTACGATTTTCAAGACCACATATTTCCGGATACAGAAGTGCCAGTGCCCTCAAACTTTGCACTTATTTTAGTTCTGTAATAATCTGTCTTCGTACGAAAAATCATACAATTTGGAGAAGGTAGTGTACACCCATTGGTTGATTTGACATGGAATTACCCATATGCACTAATTTGAATTTTTTCCTATTAATGTGTACGTGTCTCCAAAACCTTAAAATTAAAGCATACACTGAGAAACTAGACAAATTAACTTTTCCGACGGTATGTAACTAAAATTTCATACCTTCGATACTGGAATACACGTAATATGTTAACCTCAGGAAAAAAACACTTTTTTTTATAGAAATGTTGAAAATTAATTTTTTTATTTATTTCTAAATTAATATAATATAATAATAATATATAATAATAAAAATAAAAAAATAAATAATTTATTAGATCCATTAATAACATAACTATTTTTTAATTAATTTATTGTAGCTGATGAAGTATTTAAGTTTTGTAAATTTTTAAATACCCAGTCTTTCATCCAGCTTATTTATCGCCTTTATTTGCTGCTTTTTTTGCCAATCTTTTCTTGACGTTACTACGTTCATCTGTTGCTTAAACTGATGTTGAAGGAAATCAACTCAAAGTGCTTCACAGATGACTCGCCAGAAGATTTACACGAATACCACGATTACCTTAAATTGACTATGTGTCCTAATGCAACAACTTCTTGCCACTAAAGTGAAGTGCAAATTGCCCGGAAACCACATTCATCAAAGAGAATTTAATCAATTTTTTTGATTGCGAATATATTGAGGAGGTGAAATTTGAATCTTGGATTCAGACTGACAGATGCACATTGAACACAATAATTTTAAATGTGGATGATTTTGTGGAAGAAATGTTTACAGAATTGCTAAACTAAACTAAACCCATGGCTTTTTAGTCAAAGAGCAATGGTCATTCTTCAAGGATTTGAAGATACATTTGAAGTCTGGTGAATTCTTTATTTCGTATGATTTCGCAGAAATCTATAAATATGTTCTTCAAGATGCCATACAAGCTTTCTACTTCAATAACGACCAAGCAACTATATTCACAGTAGTTATTTACTACATGAAAGATGAAAAAGTGGAATCATATCCCACGATTTAAAACATGATACCATTGCAGTTTATGAGTACCAGAAGATAATACTAAAATATCTAAAATCTAAATTTACAGTAGAGAAGGTATACTACTTTTCGGACGTAGCACGTCAAGTATAGCCTCCAGTGCTCTCATCAAGATCGCATCTTAGATGCGACTGCTTTATTCTATTGGACAATGAATTATTGTAAAGAAACTAAAATAGTTTTTAGTAGCAAAGAGGATCATGAGAAAACACTGAAGAACAGTTTCGATGCTGCGATAACAAATCGATGGCACCGCTCAATACCATGATTTTATACCGCTTGTCGATGGAAGACCCAAGTTTTCTGCCTCCACTCAATGCGAGTTCTTTCTAAAGCCAAAAAAGAAATCAGCAGCGAAATAAACAGCGGAACCTAGTAACACCAAGAAAAGATTGGTAAAAAGCAGCAAATAAAGGCGATAAATAAGCTGGATGAAAGACTGGGTATTTAAAAATGTACAAAACTTAAATACTTCATCAGCTACAATAAAATTATTAAAAAAAAATAGTTATGTTATAAATGGACCTAATGTGATTACGATAAATTTTTATTAAATTCTTTATTTTTTTATTTTTATTGTTATTATTATATATTAATTTAATTATTACTACAAATAAATCGAAGGTATGGAATTTTAGTTAGGTATGTTACATACCGTCGGAAAGGTTAATTTGTCTAGTTTCTCAGTGTACGCCTTATTTTTAAGGTTTTGGAAACACACGCTAATAGGAAAAAATTCAAATTAGTGCATATGCTAAAAAATGAAAAACCGTTGTCTTGAGATACAAAACATTTTTTTTTGATAGATATCCCACTCGCATTCCACTAAGCGACCAAAAAGCTCTTAAAGGAAAAACCTAAGCTTTCTTTTGAGCAAAAAAAAAAAAAAAAATAATTTTATGTTTTGAAAAAAGTAAAAAAATGTTTGATTTAGCAAAAAAAAGTCTAGAAAAAAAATTTTTTTAAAGTATTTTTTTCCCGAAATATTGAAGAAATAGCTATCTAAACTATTTGGGAGAAAATTTTCTAAGAACAATAGGTAATAAGTTACATGGATGAGAAAAACACCTGTTTGGCCAAAATGTCAAATTTTGATCCCCTCTAACTCAAAGAGATCTTAACCGATCTTGTTGAAATATTGTGTCTAAACTACTATCCAATAGTACTAACCTTCATCCCGATCGGAAGACATCGGTTTCAAAAGTTGGTGCATTTTGAAACCCCCATTTATGTATATGTATCGTAAATTGTTGTTAATGCCAAAAAAAAAGGTTTTTTAATTTTTTGTATGAACATATATTTTACATATATGAGTTTGACATTTTTAGTAAATCTTTTTGAATATCAGCATCAAAACAGTTTGAATTATTAAATTTTAAATAATCTTTAGAAAAAAGAATTCCTTGCAATGTTTCGTTTTCCAAGGAACGTACTAAACTATACTAAAACAAACAAAGTTACCGTATTTTTTTAAAGTGTTTATCGAAAAATCTACATTTTTGGAGCAAAAATCGGCAAATCGGCACTTTAACAATTTTGAGGCAAAAAATCGGCAAAATGCCGATAAATCGATAAATATGGCAGGCCTGCTGTTGTGTTCTCCTCGAGTGAAATAAAAATCTATTTTATCAATGAAGTGTGGAATGCGTCACACTGTTCTATTGATATTACAATGGAAAGTATTTTAGCAATAACTCATTTATTCGTCCAACAACTGCATTTCGTTGTAACCTAAAGTATTTCATTTCATGAAGAGAAATATTAATTTAATATTAAACTCATTTAATATGTAAATTCATTTACTATTTTAAATTCTTTAATATGTAGTTCGCTAAATGTACCATTTAATTATTCATTTATTTTATAAGTCCCTAAAACACATAATTAATAAGAATAAAGGGTCAAAACATTTTTTTTACATTTTCAAATGTAAATAACGCGGGGTAACTAAACATATTGTAAAACACAAGTTAAATTTCGAATTCTGTGATCTCTGAAGAATATGAAACCATGCAGGTTTAAATTGCAAAAAGGTAAGAAATTCCGTTTAAATTGACAGAAAGCCAGAGGGTATAAATAGATAAAAATGGTTGGACAATGTTTTTTTTAGCAACTTAACGTCTTCTTGTGGCACCATAATACGGCTATTGCTACGTCCCATTCCAATTTTGGAAAAAAACTTCTGGAGGACCTTTTGGATTTATTCATTGTAAATTTGTAAATATTAAATAGATAGATTTGATACGAAAACATAATATCAAATTGGGTGATAAAAAGTAATAAAAGTGATTAAAAAAATATAAGCTGAGACTGTATGCAAGATAAAAAAATCAAAGAATAGAGCGTTACAATTATTAAAAGCAATGCTGAAAAATTTTAAAGGACCTTTTGTTAAGGCAAAACAACAAAAAACAACTTCCAGGAAAGCAATATTTAACGCGTTATATTAGGAGGGTATGTGTAAAAAGAACACACAAGTCTTAAAAGGTGGAAAAATTTTTATACTTGGCAAAGAATTTGTGTTGCTATTTAAAACATTATTTCTGTGGTCACAAGCGATAACCGCCTAAGTCGACTTAAGATCGATTTGAGTTACGTATGCTATCATATCTATAATATTAATAGGCTAGGCGATTTCTTGTGACTAATGTTTTGTTCTACCGTTTTATCCCAATTTTTGATCAAAAGTATATTATTTGAAAGGTATTTCTTTTTAGCCGTTTTGCAGATTTACAGATTTTTAAATTTTTTCCTTTATTTTGAGTAAATTGCATTTAAAGTTGCTACCAACACATACATAAAATTATACAATGCTATATGTGTGTTTAGTAAATTTGTTAATGTGTAATAAAATGAGTTTTTTTTTTTTTTGTTGATTTGTGAATTGGCTATAATTGATTATCATACTTTTAGGGTCTTTATTTAATGAAAAATTCAAATTTCCTAGAATTTGCGCTCGAATTTCGAGGGCTGGAATCTGCTAGTTCTACTAAAAACGCTTTATATTTACGTGAAATCCCCATTTCTCTAACACTGTCTACTAAAAAATTATTAATGAAAACATTCTGACCTAAGTCGTAATGAAGCCCCATTACATTTATGTAAAAAGTCATTTTTCTCGATAGTATGGTATTCGACTATTTGGGTTATCTTCGCTATCATGTTGTACTAAAAAAGCTTTATATTTACGTGAAATCTCCATTTCTCTAACACTGTTTATTAAAAAGTTATTAATGATTTTCGACTTAGGCAGTTAATGCCTGTGACCACAGATTTATGCTCAGAGAGCTCTTAAGACACAGCTGTCTACATTAAATAATGTATCCAATAACGATTATTTCACTTGTATAAGAAACGGTATATTTCACCAATATGCTGGCCAGATTGGGCAACAATCCTACTGTTAAAAAAAGTTAAAAGAAAAGAGAGGCCCCATTGTGTTTAACTGGTGTCAAACTGGAATGGACATGAAGAGTGCGCTATAGTTATTTACGTCTCCTTTTTGTATGACTTTTTCTGTCATTTTGTTCTAAAATCTACTTTTTTTTTAACTGCGACATTGTACAGATCACTTATTTTTGTTAAGCTAAAATGTAATTTTTATTCATTGCAATCCACCGGCATATTTTAAGGATGAATAAAAGGAAAGTACCTTAAACTACTTTGAGTTTTTATATTGAAAACTCCATTTTTTGCCTGTTTTGTTTTGCTATTTTTTTGTTTTTTTGGTAGCCATAGTTTGATATTTGGTTCCACAAGACTTGGAAAAACAACCCCCATTTCTAAAATTGGAAAATTTTTGTTTATCTCGTAACGATTTTGTGCTGATGTTTGCAACTACCAAAAATAGTTGACCGAGCCCCACCTTTTATTATACCGATCGGCTCAGAATCACTTTATGAGTCGATTAGCGATGTCTGTCCATCCGTTTCTCTGTCTATCTGCCTGAGCGTCCATGTAAAGTAATGAAATGCGTCCATGTAAAGTAATGAATGTCGGCTATAGAAATTGGTGTTCATGTTCGTATCTAAGTCCATACAAATGACCTATATGAGATCGATTTAAATTGCCGTACGAGATTTTTCAAATATTTTTTGTACATGTTTTTGAGAAAAATAAGTGTCTGCTAAATATGGTCATGATCGGTGCAATTTTTGAGCTAGTCCTCATAAAACTACTATACAATATAAACTTTTTCATATCGACATGCCACAAATTTTATTTTATGCTTATTTACTATATTCAATTACGACCTCAATAAAATTGGATCTAAGACCCATTCTCTAAACTCATGGTGTAGGTTATCGTATAGGCGGTCTAAACTGACCAAGCATCACACATAATGCAACATTCATACTTGTTGATGCCATTATTTTAAAGTTTTTAACTTTGTTTATGAAAGATTCTGAGAAGTTGATTTTTTGAGCTAGTTTTCTCCCCAAAATATTAGATTTTTTCTTAAAAAAGTGCCAATAGTTTTCTAACAGAAGACGTTCACTATAAACGGTGTTTTTTTTAGAGTTCCAGAACTTTAAATTAAAATAAAGCAAAGTTAAATATTTTTCATATCAATTAAACTGGCTATTGGATAGATAATTTTATAGCCGCCACAGCTTGTGCGTACATGGCGCAATCACACACCTCGCAGCATTTGCTGATTTCGAGTGACTTTGCAAAACCCCGAAAGAAAATAATCCCATGGGGTTAAATCATACGATCTCGGTGGCCAATTAACAGGACCATTACGTGAAATTATTCGTTCATCAAAAGTTTTTTTTTGAAAAAAAAAAGCCCTTGGGCCGAATTGGCGGTGCATACGATGGTCCTTTGGCTTTAATTCTTTCACAAGTTGATTCTTAAAAGCTCTTAAACCAAAATATTTTCGTAAAATCTTCCTTAAAGTGGATGGACACATTTCCATTTGCTGAGAAAAGCGCCGAATTGATCGATGTTGGTCTTCAATCCTTTGTTGTACAGCGGCTACAGCTTGTTCGGCACTTATGGGCTGCACGTTATCATTAAGAGTAAACGCGGTGTGAAAACGATCCATAGTTATTCGTGGACGAAGTGCATGATAAGTTTGACGAACAGAACAATCAATTTGATACAAAATTTCCACAATTTCCAAGCGTTGCTCTTGTGCAAGTCTATCCATATTGAAATGGCAAACTAAATTAAATAAAAAGCAAGATCAGGTGTTAAATGGATGTCAAATAGGAGTGTTTAGCAACTCAGAGTTGTGAACCTCTAAAAAAACACCCTTTAATTTCTATAACTCGGAATAACGTGTGCTGAGAAACTTTTCCTCATCATCCCGTTTTTATTAAAAATTTTAATCTTTTTTTCCTTCATAATCTATTTGAAAGTAAAATAATTATTAAATATTGATAATATAGGGAAAACATATTCCATTATATTATGCGAGGCATGTTAGCATGTTAAGCAATTTTTGTATTTTTTTTTCAGGCACATCCTTTAAAATTCATTTAATTTGAAATTGCTATACTTTTTAAATTCGCTAACAGATCACTGAATAAATTCTTTACTTAATGCAATATTTGCGAATTCATTTAATTTAATTTTAATTTTTTCTCATACCTCTAAAAGACTGGACTATTAAAGTCAATGATTAACTTTGCATTAACACTTAAGTGATAAGTTTTCAATAATGCTATAGTTGACAACAGGAATTCATAGTTTCATTAACATTAAATTGACTAAAATTAGTTGAAAAATCTTGCAAGTCGGCCTTATCCTGACAAGCACTTAAGTGAAAAATTAATTGTTTCAGAGAAAAGTTAAGGATTTTTGGAAATTGTGTAAAAAGTTAAAACTTCTTGAATGAATTCATGATGTTTAGCACATCTGTTCTGACTTTCACATTCACATGAAATGTACTGAAAATGTGCTATTTCATTTTCTAGTTTGGACTTTTTAACTTGTAAAAAAAAAAACAATCACAAAATCTTTAGCGAAAGTAATAGAATGTCAATTTTTTTCAATAAATAATTGTCGACGGATGAAAAAGGCACTTGGTTCCTTTAAAAACCCATACATAATATACTGACAATAAAAAAAATTCACATTTGTCAAGGAAGTTTTAATCCAATGGTAAAAAAAAAAAACACTAAACAACTCATGACTTTCATTATCAAGTATAAAGTATATAAATTTTCGAACCATTTTAATAATCTATAATATTAATAGGTTAGGCGATTTCCTGTGATCGATGTTTTGTTCTACCGTTTTAACCCGATTTTGACCAAACGTATAGTATTTGAAAGGCATTTCTTTTTAGCCGTTTTGCAGATTTACAGATTTTTAAATTTTACCCTTTATTTTGAGTAAATTGCATTTAAAGTTGCTACTAACACATACATAAAATTATACAATGCTATGTGTGCGTTTATTAAATTTGTTAATGTGTTTGTAATAAAAATGAGTTTGTTTTTTTTTGTGCTGATTTACGAATTGGCTATAATTGATTAGCATACCTTTCTTTATTTAATGAAAAAACAAAATTTCCTAGAATTTGCACTCGAATTTCAAGGTCTGGAATCTGCTAGTAAACATTAATTATTAAAACAAAATACCAGCGAATTGCAGAACATGAATTATTGAATTGTGTGATTTCCAAAAAATGTGTGGATTGAAAACGAGTGGAAAGTCAGAACATGAGCTAATATGAATTTAAGATTAAAATTTAATTAATTCCATATAGAAAAACATGAACATTTGAAAAAGAATAAGAAAATGTGATTGTGGTCTTTTAAGAAGATTTAAAAAAAATGGAAATTATACATGAATTAAGAGCTAAATTATACATGACTTAAGAGTGAAAAAATTCTTTAGAATTTTTTTGTTTTAAACTAGATTGATATTAATTAAGTTCATTCCTTTATATTCTTAAGAATCTCTGATTGTAGTTATTGCAGTTATGATTTTAAGTTTTTTTCTTTTTGTAATTCAATTGATATAATAAAAATTCTTTCCTTTCTTTTATTTTAATTTCAGATATTTCTACTGCTCTTAATAATGTTATATTTTGCTTCGTATGTGTTAATTTCACGTTTTCGACGCAAAGATCGTGATGATTTATTTTCCAATGATGAAGATGAATTGTTAGTTTATCGCATTAGGTAAGTCAGAGAAAATTTCCATATGGTAACCGCAAAACAATCACAAACAATAATTAAAAACCCAACAAATGTTCATTGTATTTGTTCGTATATGAATTGAAATTCAATTGTGTTTTTCTGTTACAGTTCATGGCTTTGTACATTTTCAATGGCAGTAGCTGTTGGAGCAGCACTATTGCTGCCCGTTTCCATAGCCAGCAATGAAGTATTATTACTTTATCCCAACAGTTATTACGTTAAATGGTTAAATAGTTCATTGATCCAAGGTGAGTAATACTGAATATGGAATTGGTTTTATGTCTATTTAATATTTTTATGTGAATTTTCATTTATAGGTCTTTGGAATCATGTATTTTTATTCTCCAATCTATCGCTGTTTGTTTTTCTACCGTTTGCTTATTTATTTACCGAATCAACTGGGTTTTACGGACACAAAAAAGGCATCATACCCAGAGTCTATGAAACATTTACAGTATTTAGCCTATTGGCATTTGTTGTGTTGGGTCTTACGTATGTTTTATCTGCTGTTATGGATCCCGAAAAGATTGGATTTTTATCGTTGTTAAGTAAGTTTTGTTATGCCAAGCTAACAAATCAATTGATGCGCATAAACACATTGCACCGAAAGTTTATTGTCTATTGTATGCTTGCAATTTTTTTCCATTCTCTGGGTGCAGTGTACCTTATCAGATATTGTCATTAATTACTATTTTTTCTTTTTCTCTTTGTTTTTAGATTTAGGCAGCGTTCATTTGCCATTTTTATATTCATGTGTATCGTTTTTGGGTGTGTTACTGCTACTTGGTAAGTTAATTGTTTTTGTTAGGTTTTTTAATTAATTAGTATTAGTATGTATGAATTGTGATATGAAGTTAGTACACTATTTATTTTATCATTTCACCATATCATAACTTTAACAATGCTTTTTAATGTGAGAATCTAATAAAATTTGACAACCATTTTATAATGTGCCTGAAATTGGTCTTAAATTAGGAACACAGTTATAAAAACGTTTAAGGTAAATAAGGATGTTGATTGTGGATATTTTATTAATTCGTTTTTGACACATATAAGGGTGTGTCCATAAGTCTTTACAAATTATATAAGGAGCACGAAGAATTCCAAAGAAATTATTTTTCTGAGAAATATCAAGTCGCAAAAGATGACTGGTGAATTTTTTTCTTTTTTTTTTTTTGTAAAATGATTTTCCCATTTTACAAAAATCTGAAACTCCAATTGTCACACACTTTTCGACGCATTTGCGGCCGTATTTCGCCAATAACTCGTCAAATGTTGTTTCCAGACGTTCAATTGTCGTGGATGAGTGACATTACACAATTCCAAAGAAAATACTCCAATGGGGTCAAATCCCACGATCTTGGTGGCCAACAGGACCATTACGTTCATCAAAAGTTTCTTTGCAGCGATGCCAACTTAGCATACGAAAAAACTTCAATGGATATTGATTAATTCAAGTTTTTCACCTTTTGCTTTATTTTTCGAACATTTCTCGAATTTTCGATGTAAAATACGGCTGAAAAAATATATTTTTTATTTTGATGGAAATAAAGTTTAAAAAAAATTTTGTTTTACATTTTTTTTCTCCTAGTCTATAGCTACAAGACAGGAAAACAAAATTCCAATTGGTTTCCAAGATATAGCCGTGAGAAAAAATGGATGTTTTTTTTGTTTTTTATTTTTATTTGATTTTGTTTTTTTTTTTTTTTTTCTGGAAGAAATATGCTTAGTAATATGTAAAGGGTCCGCCAAATAACTTTTTTTTTTTTTTTGAAAATGCTATAAAAAAAAAACTACTGAATATTATCTTAAATTTCTTTTTTTAGTTGAAAGTACAATCCTTCCGGTTAATAATGGAAAATAATTTCATTCAAATGGCTGCCTCTGCTGGCCATGCAGTAGCCTACACGATCGGTCCAATTTTTAAGCACATTATCGATTGTGTGCAGCTGTATTTCACCAATGGCTTCACGAATATTGTCCTTTAAAGCGTCAATTGTCTGGCTTGTTGGCGTAACACTTAACTTTGAGGGCACCCCACAAATAATAGTCCAACGGTGTCAAATCGCAGCTCCGAGGTGGCCAAACGACATCAGCTCTGCGGCTGATAATGCGATCTTCAAAAACAGGGCGCAAAACATCGAGTGTAGCTTCGGCTGTGTGGCACATAGCGCCGTCCTGTTGAAACCAAATGTTGCCAATATCCTCCTCTTCAATTTTTGTAAACAAAAATTCGTTCAATATGGCCCGATAACGATCGCCATTGACTGTAACGGCCACTCCTTGCTCATTTTCGAAGAAAAATGGCCCAATTATGCCTCTGGACCAAAATCCGAACCAAACAGTGACTCGTTTTGGGTGTATCGGCTTTTCAATGTATGCGTGCGGGTTTTCTGTGCCCCAAATGCGACAATTTTGCTTGTTTACATACCCGCCAAGATCAAAATGAGCTTCATCTGAAAAGATGATTTTTTCTGTAAGTCGATCGCAGGCCCACTTAGCGAAGCGAAAACGCATTGGATGGTCAGTTGGCTTCAACTCCTGAACCAATTGGACTTTGTATGGCGTCATACCAAAGTCTTTATGCAAAATTCGTCTCAATGATGCCTCCGAAATGTTCAATTCTTGAGAACGACGGTGAATTGATGTTGATGGCGCTTCACGCACACTTTCTACCACAGCAGCAATATTCTCGGGTGTACGCACTGTTTTTGGCTTTTCACGCTTTGGTTTATCGATGAGGATGCCAGTTTCTTTCACTTTTTCCACAAGATAACGAACATACGGAGCTGACGGTGCTTCTCTTCTTCCAAAATCCGTACGCTATTTTCGCACAAATTCTGCAACATTACCATGATTTTCAAAGTAATGTCGCAATATTTCCCAGCGTTGTTCAAGCGTATACACAACCATATTCGTTCAGCGGAAGGATAAAACTAATTATCTGTCAAATCAGACATGAGCTAGTTGAAAAAAATAAGCACTAGTTGAAAAAAAATGTTAGATGGCGGACCCTTTATAATTATATATGATGTTTAAATCAAAGTATGTATCAAAGAAAAAATGGATGTTCTGCGGAAAAATTCAGTTTTAGCCAAAATATACATGAGGCAAAACCCAAGTGGGGTTTAGTTAGTTTCGATATGTACTGCGAAATCAGGGGCCACCGCATTCGATATCGAGTAAAATCAATTGAAATTCCATATTTTGGTTTAATATTTGAAGAAGACGGACTAACGCTCGACCACGATTCGCTTTTCTTCTTAAACAGAGGCCATAACTCTTCAACTGTGAGAAAGAAAAATTATTCTTAACATCTTATTTTGGGAAATAAAAAAATGATTTCGATCGAAAAATTTCGATAACGAATGCGGTGATTTGGCCCCTGGACACGAGAAGAAGTTTGTATTTTATGTGTTGCAATGTGTAATTGAACCTAAGTGTAAATTTTATTTTTTTTGGAGGATGAAATCGATTCTGTACTTAATGATGTTTCATTTAGGGTATAGTTTTAAAAAGACCTGTTTTGACAGTAATATTGAAGAATCAGACAAATTATTAATAGAACAAAAGTTAATTGAGCTAACAAAATTTCTTATTTACGATCTGAGAGATAAATTACCATATAATTTTAAAAAATTAGAAAACATTTCTTTACTCTGCGTTGACAACACTTCAAAAATTCTGAAAATATTACAATAAAGTTTATAAAAGAATTTTTGAAAGATCAAAAATAAATCGAAGCGTGTGAGCATTGTATCAACAACTTAAAACAACGTAAATTGCAAAACGGACACAACTGATTGGGTTGAAGTATATTACTTAAAAAACTCAGTCAATTAGCTTTTTTCGGCGCTTTTACTTTTATTATAATTTAGCGCTTTTTGGGATACTGTTTTGCGCTTTTGCTGGGAAAGAGTTGGCATCGATGTTTCTTTGAGTTAATTAATTGCAGTGTGCACTGTGTGCCATGTGGCTCCGTCCTGCTTGAACCACATTTGATCAAGATTAATTGCAGCTAAATGATGTACGAAAAAACTTGTAATATTTTTATCTATACATGGATGAATGACTCCGCCGGCCCATAAAGCACATTTTCTGTGGATGTAATTGTGTCTGGACCAAAGCTTCTGTATTTTCTTCACTCAAAATGTGACAATTTGAGCTTTATCGCTGCACAAAATTTTGTATGGAAACTCAAAATCAATATCAATTTGTGCTTTAGCCAATTGGCTGAATTGGCGGCGCATACGATTGTCGTTTGGCTTTAATTCTTGCACAAGTTAAATCTTAATAGCTCGTGAACCAAAATTCTTTCGTAAAATTTTCCATAAAGTGGATGGATACATCCCCATTTGCTGAGAACGGCGCCGAATTGATCGATGTGGGTCTTCTTTAATGCTTGGATGTACAGCAGCTACAGATTGTTCGGTGCGCACTGTTTTGCATATTATGGGGTACTCGAATTTCAAGTGATGGGCTCCTCCAGTTTAACTTAATTTATTAAATCGAAAATAAAATCTGCATTTAAAATAAAATATTGAGTTTCATTTCATTCTTATTAAAAAAAAAATGCTTTCGTAATTGAAATACATATCAAAACAAATCTGGCGGGCCAATTAGTATTTTCATATACGTACATATGAAACTGGCTATTAAAAGGAAGTTTTATCGGAAAGGAAGTTTTATTCATAAAATAACACAGGCTAAGGAAATAATCACATCAGGGTTTCGGGAAAAATGCAAGAAACACGTTTATTTGCTATATTGGGGAATGTAGTACATTGCAAATAATTTCTTTTTTTTTTTACACAAATTGTTCTTCTTTAACACATTTTCTTTAATTTTTTCAGATATCTTATCTTTTCTCGGACAAATCATCGGATGAAATTATTTAGTATAGTGTTTGCATTTCAATATTTTCAAAAAACGTTTTTTTTTAATTTTTAAGGTTAACAGCAATATGATGGAGTAATATTTGAGTTCAGATTTGGATTTAGCGGGCCAAATTCCTTTAGGAAATTTTACTTTGGTCTTGAGTATAATTGGTTAGGGTCTTAAGTTTCATATTTTGGGAAAATATTGAAACGAATTCTAAATATTATCAAGTGACGTTTTGACTACGAAGAAATAAGATACCGGGAACAATTTTGAAAGGAAGGAGTACTACATTCAAATCCCTTACGACAGCGGTTTCCAAACTATGGGGGTTCGCTTAATAACCTCAAGGGGGTCGTGAAGTTTTTAATTTCTGTTTTTATATATTTTAAAAAAGTACTTACAAAAATCTATTTGATGCAAATTTTTTGTTGCGATATTACTTTATTCAAAATCCCTGTAAATGCAGTTAATATCGACTTTTTTTTCTCTATTTTGCTTTACCCTGTGCTTTATTTTGACAACTAAATAAAAACAAAAACAAACGAAAAAAACTGTGTGTTGTGAAATTATTTTTCGTTTTCTTTTCGATTATTTTTTTAATTAGTTAAAGTTAAAGTAATGCGAACACCTATTTTTATTTCATGAAACTGAGTTCTTGGGTGAGATTTATAGATAGAATATTTTTTTAAAGTTTTGAAGAATTTATATTTATCCCTATCAAAGGAATGGATAACTTTTTAATCGGTTATAAAAGAAAAATAAGTAATAATGAAGATACCGATGCTAATACCAGAAAAGATAATGGGTACAAAAAATATGCAAGTGGACAAGAAAGTAACACCCCCCAAGTCAAGAAATACGATTCATCATATTTATCTTTAGGATTCACAAGTGTTCTGGTAAACGAATTAGAAAAACCAATGTGTGTGGTTTGTACGAAAGTATTGTCTGTTGAGAGTAAGAAACCAAGTAAATTAAGGCGTCATCTTGAAACTATGCATTTTAAATATATTGATAAATCCATAGATTTTTTTCAAAGAAGACTAGAACAAATTAATAAAAGAAAACAAACATTAAAAAAAAAACAGTTTCTGTTCTATCAAAAGCACTCTTTGCATCATACCAAGTTTCCTATAGAATTATAAATGTAAAAAACCCCATTCAATAGGTGAAACGCTAGTTCTACCAGCAGTTATTGATGTGGTTGAAACAATGTTTGGAGAATCATATAGCAGTTGCGAAATATACCGCTTGCTGATAACTAATACCGTTGGTAGAAGAATTGCTGATATATATGAAGATCTTTGCGATAAGCTAGTTCATCAACTGCAAACTTCAAAATTCGCTATACAAGTAGATGAGGCTACAGATGTAGCTAAAGATGCTCATTTATTGCATATCTTCGATATGTTACAGAAAATAATGTAAAAGAAGATATATTATTTCGCAAACATATTTTGGGCAAGGCCACGTCCATGGAAATTTTTAATACAATAGACAATTTTTTTGTTGGCAACGATTTAAAATGGGATAATAGCATTGGACTCTGTACTGATGATGCACAAGCAATGTCAGGACGCAAAGTAGCATTGGTTAAAAATAAATCACCTAAACTTATATGTTAGACGCACTGCATGCTTCATAGAGCAGCTCTTGTATCAAAAAATATGAGTGAGGAATTTAATAACATATTTCATATTGTTACAAAAGTTTTAAACTATATAAAAAACAGTCCTTTGAAAGCGAGATTATTTTGAAAGTTGTGTGAAGATATGGGAGCTGAATATACATCGCTCTCTTACTATTGTGAAGTACGTTGGTTATCTCGTTCAAAATTTATTCAAGGAGTGTTCGAAATTAAAGACGAAATTTCGATATTTCTAGCTGAAAATCACAAAGATGAGGCATCTTCCTTTCGCAACTATAACTTTATACTTAATCTTGATTATTTAGTTGAAATTTTTAAAAAATTAAGCAATTTAAATAAATCAATATTTTTTTTTTATAGAACATTTGCAAAGTTTACTAAACCATTTTTCACATTATTTCAACGATATTGATTTTACAAAGTTTGCATGGATCCAGAATCCATTTTTGAATAACCAACTTGATGCATTTGAATTGACAATTTTCGAAAAAGAATAACTGATTGAAATATTTGGCGATACTTCATTGCAACAGGAATTTGATAGTAAAACTTTAATTCAGTTTTGGGTGGAACGAAAAATCGGACAGAGCTATAACGGTGTTGTTACCATTCGCAATATCATATTTATGCGAAACCGAATTTTCTGCTTTAGTAGCCATGAAATCGAAATATCGAAATCGTTCAGTGCACTGAAATTTTTCGAAATTTTTTCACTATACTGGAAAAAGAACTTCGAGTGGCTATTCAACAATTTCACCACGATTTGAGAAACTTTGTGCCAACAAACAAGCTCATCCATCACATTAAATTGTTTTCTATAAAGAAACATACTAAATTTTTATTAATTTTTGTTTAGTTTTATTCTATGAATACATTACTTTTTACAACTTGAAATGTGCTTATATTATTTTATTGTTTGATTTAATAAAGGGACTGCCAATTTTTTTCTTATGTGGGTCGCAGTATCATAAAGTTTGGAAACCGCTACCTTACAAGTTCTATGTAAACAAATTTATTAGCGATGCCCCAAATATAGGTTAGGATATCCCAAAAAGCTGATGTGATAGAGAAATTCTGAGTTTAGATGCATATTCAGCACCCATAGACCTGAAGAAAAGTATACCCCAGGGTCTAAAAATATCGGCCTATATTATTTTAAGTAAAAACGAGTGAATTTCAGAACATGAATTCTTGATTTTTGTGATGTCAAATAATATTAGGGAAAAATAAGTACTTAAAAATGATCAGGGTCCGAAGCGTCACATTCGTTATCGAAATTTTTCAATCGAAATTATTTTTTTTATTTTCCAAAATAAAATACTAAGAGTAATTCTACTCTGTCACAGATAACGAGTTATGGTCCATAGTATAAGTGAAACGAGGTCTAACAATTGTCCGTCTTCTTCAAATAATAAGCCAAAATATGCAATTTCGATTGATTTTACTCGATATCGAATGCGACGATGGATCCGTATCTAGTTTCTAAGTATTTCATGCCATGCTCTGTAATTCACATCTATAATATTAATAGGCTAGGCGATTTCTTGTGACTGATGTTTTGTTCTACAGTTTTATCCCAATTTTGATCAAACGTATATTATTTGAAAGGTATTTCTTTTTAGCTGTTTTCCAGATTTCCAGATTTTTAAATTTTTTTCCTTTATTTTGAGTAAATTACATTTAAAGTTGCTACTAACACATACAAAAAATTATACAAAGCTATGTGTGTGTTTAGTAAATTTGTAAATGTGTTTGTAATAAAATGAGTTTGTTTTTTGTGTTGATTTGTGAATTGGCTATAATTGATTATCATACTTTTAGGGTCTTTATTTAATGAAAAAATAAAATTTGCTAGAATTTGCACCCGAATTTCGAGGGCTGGAATCTGCTAGTTTCCTTGAAAGTGAAACAAAAAATAATTTTTTTAAACTAAACAATTCGTATTTGTTCCACTTGGTACAAAAAATATGTATTGGTTTTACTCTCTTTGAGATATGAATTACGGAACGTGGGTGTCTGAGATCAACTAACATGTTTGAGGCAATTTTTGAAAGCGAACGAACACAAAATACAACTGGAATGTGACTGCGGTAGACTTTATAATAAAGAGATTCTAGTTTCTAAAAATTATCGAAAAAAGGATTTTTATTTTATTTTTAAATCATATTCGACTTCAGCTTGATAATCTATATATATAAAATTCATTTTCTGTTTGTTTGTTTGTTTATTTGTTTGTTTGTTTGTTTGACCGCTATACAAATTTTTATTTTTCAACCGATTTCCCTGAAATTTTGCACACACGATCTCTATACCCCGGGAAAGGTCGCCATATACTTTTTACCGGCCACGCCTACTTTTACGCCCACTTTTTATGTAAAATTCATTTTCTGTTTTATTCATATTTGTTCACTATACAAATTTTTATTTGTTAACAGATTTCTCTGAAATTCGGTACACACTATCCCTGTACTCCACCTAAGGTCACCATACACTTTTTATCGGCCACGCCTACTTTAACGCCCACTTTTTGTATACAATTCGTTTTCGTTTACCAAAATTTGTTTGGTATACAAATTTTTATTTTTCGACGGAATTCTCTGAAATTTGGTACACACGATCTCTGTACTTCAGAAAAGGTCGCCATATGGTTCGTACCGGCCACGCCTACTTTAACGCCCACTTTTTGTATACAATTCATTTTGTTTTTTGGTATATTTGTTCCCTATACAAATTTTTATTTTTCGACCAATTTCTCTGAAATTTGGTACACACGATCTCTCTGCTCCAGGGAAGGTCGACATATTCTTCGTACCGGTCACGCCTATTGTTACGCCCACTTTTTGTATACAATTCATATTCTGTTTTTTGGTACATTTGTACGCTACACAATTTTTTTAAACGGATTTCTCTGAAATTTGCTACGCACGATCTCTGTACTCCAGAGAGGTCGCCATATAATTCTTGCCGGCCACGCCTACTTCTACGCCCACTTTTTATACAAAATTAGTTTTCTGTTTTTTGGTATATTTGTTCACTATAGAAATTTTTATTTTTCTAGGGATGTCTAAAATTTGGTCACACGATCTCTATACTACAGGGAAGGTCACCATATGCTTTTTACAGGCAACACCTACTTTGCGCCAACTTCTATGTATATAAAACTTATTTTTTTCCTTTTATTTGTTTCTTTATTGGATTGCTATACAAACTTTTATTATTCAATGGCTTTCTCCGAAATGTAGTACATATTCCAGGGAAGGTCGCCATATGATTTTTACCGACCACGCCTAATTTTACGCTCAATTTTCTTATAAAATTTTTATTTTGTTGTGTGGTATATTTCTTCCCTATACAAATTTGTACTTTTCAACGGATTTCTCTGAAATTTGGTTTACACGGAAATAACTACACGGTGAACAAATTTCCCAAACTTAAAAAAAGGCACCTAAAAGAAATGAACAAATTCCCCGTTTTTTTTTTTTTAATCGAAAGAAAAAATGAACTTACTCCCCAAATTCATTCTTAAATTTTTACATATTTTTATTTAATGAATTTTGTTAAATATTTATTTTAGTAAACATTTGCATACTGCTCTCAATATATGTCCTACAATAAATGCATTTAAAATGAGTGTTCTTTTCAAAAGCATCATTTCGTTGCGCGGAAGCTACGCGCACGGGGAATACAGCTTAGCCAGAATATCGGAATGATCTGAAAAATATATTTTGACAATTAAAATAAGTTGGAAATAGCTGCGCGGCAGCACTGGTGTGGTTGCCAAATGCGCGGAAGCGGCGCGCGGCGCGCGACCGCGAACTCGGATGCGACGGATGCGGACGCGACGCGCTCTCGGAACACAGCTCAGCTAAAATATCGCAATGCTCTAAAAAATATGTTTTAGGAATTAAAATAAGTTAACGAGAACTAAGCGGCAGAACGGGTAGTAGCTGCGAGGAAACGGCGCGAGGCGCGCGGACGCGACGGATGCGGACGCGACGCGCTCGCGGAACACAGCTCAGCAAAAATATCGCAATGATCTGAAAAATATATTTTGGCGATTAAAATAATTTGACAACAACTGCATGGCAGCATGGGTCTGGCTGCCAAACGCACGGAATCTTGCGCGACTCACTCGCGGAACACAGCTTAGTGAAATGTCGTATGATAAATTTTATCTACGTATGTGAAATAATTACCTGTTGATCAAAATAGGCCACACATACACTATAAGCAGTTGCTTAAAGAAACCTTGCGACACAATATTAAACGTCGCATTAGTCTTTCATTTCTTAAACTTGAATTTGACGTCTCTGCTCAATGATGGTCACTTATTGAATGAAGTAATTCAATTTTTAAAAGTTCTGATTTCTTTAATTTGCGAACCATTCCGTTATATTTGATGTTTATAAATAAACTGAAAAAAAAACTTAAAGCGGTTTCGCAACTTATTTTTGAAGCATTTTTGCTGCAGCATCTTAAAAAACTTCTAAATTAAAAAATCAAAAAATTTTTAATTGAAATAAAAAATGAATTTACTGCCCATACAAATTTTTGCGGAGAAAGTTCATTTTATTGAGGAATTTGTTAATTGGGGACTAAGTACTCAACGCCTGGTAAGCATAGTGAACCATTTTTCAAGTCAAAGGCCTTTGTATCCCGGGCAAGACCGGGTAAAAACAGCTAGTGTAACTCTAAAATCCTTAGTCGTGTAATTACAAAAATTTTCACCAGCTTAATCCTGTAAATCAAGAACTTTCCTAAGGTTTTCAATTACAACAAATTTTGTTTTAAAATGCATTTAAATTTTATTGAAATTAAACTAAACATTTTATATAGACTCTCTCAGAAACTTCTCTAAAAATTTGTCAATATAATCATTTTTCTTGGGATTATTTTTACGGGCCAATTTATGGCTGCTCTCAAAATTTTTTTCATCGCCACATCGTTTGTAACCAACAGCACGATACAACCAACTACGAAGGTTTTTCTCCTCCAATTTGTTCAGAACATAATCACAATCCATAATGCCGCGTTTAAAGTTTTTCAATCTGGCAAAACAGAGAATGGAAAACCCCGTTAAAATCCACGACTTTTCTTAAAATGTACAAATACACTTACTTCATATAAGATAAAGCTCGATTATTGTACAAAATTGGACTATCCTTGACATGATCGATGGCTTTGGTATACAGATTTATGGCCTTTTCATAATTTTCCTTGCGATACGCTTCGTTTCCTAAACTATATGGTGGATAATTTTTTTGTATTAATTGTTAATTGGAAATATTTATTTTAGATACGGACGTTCTTAAATTTTGTGCAATTCTTTCACGTTCCCTTTTCGATTTGGCTCTTTCATCGGCGTCTTGTTCCAATTGTTGCATAAATGTAAATTTATCCATTTCAGCACTATCTGTTTTATCATCATCTGAGGATGTTTTATTAATAGATGTTCGGTCGTGTTTGACCGTAATTATAAAATTATCTTCATCGATTTCGTCCATAATATTTTTCTTACTTTAAAAAAGGGATTTCTTGGATCATAATTCCATTAGTTATTTTGCGATTTTTTTTTTTATCAACTTACGGTCCCTTTGGAGCAGAACTTTCTTCTCCTTCCTTTTTATTTTCATTGCTTATATCTTCGAGCAATTTCATAACTTGATTAACTTTAGATTCAAAATCTAAAAAATCTTCATCTATTCCTGGGGTGTTCATTGTTTTTTTTTTTTTTTTGCTTTAAAATATTTTAAAATATTAATAAAATTGATTGAATGCCTTTTTTGTTTTATTTTGTATATGGTTTTGGTTTTGAATTTTCCAAACTACGATAAAAATAACTTGTTTTTTCAAATTGTTTCCATAGTTACCATGGTTAAGGGATATGTTTAGGGGTTTCCATTCTATTTTTTTATAAACGATTTTTTAATGTGCTTATTTGCTTAAATTTATGTTTTATTTTATACTTTCAGTTTGCACCCCATTCGGTTTTGTACGTCTCTTTGGAGTTGTTGGCCAAGTCCTCGTCAAACCACATCTGCTACGTGATGTCAATGAGGAATATATAGCTTTTCATATGGAAGAGGCCAGTGTCAAACGTAAACTGGCTAATTTAGAGCTACAAAATGTTAGCATCAATCAATCGTCCAATAACACCACCTATGATGGCCCCAATGACGGCTATATATTACACAACATTTTAAACGGCCATCAGGCCCATCATCTACATCATCATCAGCAGCAAATTAGAAATAATTTTAGTAATTATTACAATCATGTCTCGTCGCGAACAACCCTCGCTCATCTGATACAAAGAAAACCAATGTCTGGTGATGTTTATGATCACCAAGCTAAATTAAACGAAAGACTGAGAGAATTAGAAACTGAACGCAAAGAATTGGAGAAACTTAAGAAATCTTCGGCTTTGCAAAGGAATTTTGTTTATCCTTTAGCTATGTTGTTGTTACTGTTCTTTACCGGTATCACAATATTGTTGGTGGTACAGAATACCTTGGAGTTGTTAATTGGTATTAAGGCATTGCCATTAAGTACTAGGGTAAGTTTATGTTAGCTGTTCAGATTTAAATCAGCTCTGATTTAAATAAAATTTTATTCATTATTTGTGAATTGTTTTTTTTTTTTGTATAAAGCTGAACAATATTTTATTACAGAAAAAGAAACAAAACGGTTAATGTGGCTAATGATTAGGTTAGGTTAGATGTTTAGGTCGCTATAAAGCAAGTATACTTGGAGATCATGTGGCCCATTGTAATACCTACAGGTTTAAAAGAGATAAGTAAAAAGATGGAGAAAAAGAATGCGAAATTAATCATTATGTAGGATACCCTTAAAAAGTCCGCCTGATTTCCCGGTCGAACATCTATTATGGAGCCAAGATAATCGAAAATTTTTTGTTGTAGATACCTCAAGCACCGTTCCTTCAGTCCTGGGAATTAACATAGTAGATGTTGCATTGACTCTTCTTCCTCTACATCCATATAGCTGCTCCAAATTCCGCTCGCGAGACACCCATGCGTTCAGCGATATGTCCAATTGCACATTATTTAGATAAAATTGTATAATTAATAGGAATCTAAAATGGATAAAAATCTAGGATTGATAGAAATCTATGATTTAAAATATTCTATTAGGTAAATTACAATTGGTATAAATATATGATTAATAAAAATTACGATTTATATAAATATATTAATCGCTAGAAATATATTATTGATAGAAAAATGTGATTGTTAGATATCTATAATTTGTAAAAGTATGATTAATTGATATCTGCGAATGGGAAAATTTACGATTGATAGAGATGTGATTGATAGTAATTCATGATTGATAAAAATCGATGTTTAATACTAAACTACAATTGATAAGAATCTTTAGAATTTTTGATTTATAGAAAACTACGATTGATGCGAATCTAAAATTGATACAAATCTATATTCGATAGAATTCCATGAATGATAGAAGATTTATACAGATCTCAGTTGCAATCGGCACTTCGTACCAGTAACAACGTGCAAAGAAAGATCGCAGTCTAACTTTTTAAAACAAAAACAATTCAACACATATTCTTTCTCTAGAATTACGGTTATTAAAAAAAAACACTCATTTACTTGTATAACATGAATTTACAAAAACAAAATAACATCAATTTAAAAACAACTTCAATAAACTCTAACTAAAGCTTATAACAATATGAACGAACCACCTGACGTTGCAAAACAAAAAAACAACTACAATACCGGCCTACAATATGGTTTCTCAAAAAAAATATCAATTAACTCGACCGGCCCTATTTACCTAGTGATTACTCGTGTAAATAGCGAAAATAATTTATCCAATATCTCGCCTTTTTTAATAAAAAAATCAATCGATTCTACTTGTAATGGTGAAGTATCAGAATGTAAAAAACTACGAAATGGTACAATACTTGTCAAAACAAAAAACTCAATACAAGCAAACAAACTAATCAAACTAACAGCCATTAGTGAAAACATTAAAATTGACATCTCAGAACACAAAGCACTCAATTTTTCAAAAGGTGTTCTCTACTCTTCAGACCTTTTCGGAGTTCCTGAGGAAGAAATTCTTAACAACATGTCCTCGCAAAAAGTTGTCGAAGTAAAAAAATCTTAAGAAAAGAAAAAGAAGAACTAAAGGAAACAGGCTTATTAATTTTAACTTTTTCAGCTATAGATCTGCCAGAATATGTCTATATGGGCTATGAAAAGATTTTCGTTCGTCCCTACATACCAAATCCTATGAGATGCAATAATTGCTTACATTATGGCCACATACAAAAAACTTGTGAACATCAAAAAATTTGTAACAACTGCGGTAACCCCAACCACATTAATTTTGAGGCTAACGAACAATGCGATAACGAAATCTCCTGTATAAATTGCAAAGAAAATAATATTGAAAATTTCAAGCATACAGCTAGAGACAAAAAGTGCCCTATTTTTCTAAAAAACAAAGAAATTCAAGCAATAAGAGTTCTCGAAAAAACAAGTTTAAAAAATGCGGAAAGAATTTACAATAGGAGACAAGTGGACAAAAATGAATCTTTTTCCTCAATCACTAATCCAAATAACACAACTGTCACTCGAACCCAACTTGTCAACTATAGCGATCTTGCATTTAATAATCCTGTACATCCCAAAAACAATTCCACCAATGACAACAATAAATTGAAAACCAAGGAACATGCAAATACCGAACCAAAATCTATCATAATTGATCATATCGATCAATCATCAACATCCAACTATAACTTAAGAAATAAAACTACAACAAAAATTCTTCCGAAAAACGCCTCAAACCGTCTAAAAGCTCAGTTAAAAACTAAATTCAAAACAACCAGCAAACAACCAAAATGTTGAAAGTTATCAAATGGATTTATAAATAACCAGCTCAAAAATTCCTTAACTGTTATCCCGAGAGGCTGGAACTATTCCCCATAAAAATTTTTAAATTCATATTTTCTAATAGTTGTGGGGATTCTTGTGGTCTCTCGGGGTACCATTCGGGTATAGCTATTATTACTTTATAATAATTTTTATATATTATATCTAATTTGATCATTCTAAATAATTTATCTTACTTATCATGATTAACATTATTCAATGGAACATTAATGGATACTTGAACAATAACAACAGCTTACAATTACTCTTAAAAAAATACAGACCTAAAATAATTGCTCTTCAAGAAACACATTTTCATTCCCTTTCTGGATTACCTATACCATTAAATTATCAAATGCTTTTCAAAAATACTACAACACATTCATTTGCACTCTTAGTACATAACTCAATTCAATTTACTATCCAAACAATTAGCGGCGAATTAGACGCGGTTAGTATCACTGTTCAAGCAAAATGTAAATTTACAATTATCAATACCTATATACCCCCTTCAAAAAATTTCAACATTTCCACTTTAAAAAACATGTTCGATCAATACGACAACAACCTTTTCATAACAGGTGACTTTAACAGTTGGCATTCGCTTTGGGGTTCACCAACTAACAATCAAAGAGGTAATATTTTAGCAGATTACATCACCCAATCTAATCTCGTATTATTCAATGACGGCTCTCCAACTCATTATAGCACACATAATTCTTTAACCCACATTGACATTTCTTTTGGCTCCGCCTACCTACAACTACAATCTAATTGGAAAGTTGAAGACGACCTACATGGAAGTGATCATTTTCCAATAATTATCAAACTGTTCAATTTACCTCAATCAATTACTTCTAAACCTAGACCTAAATTCATAACCAACAAAGCGGATTGGGAAAAATTCAAACAACTTTCCTTAAAATACGACAATGATCGTCCAATTAGCTATAACATTAACAAAGAAGCATCGAATATCCAAAAAAATCATACTGCAAAGTGCCAATGTCTCAATTCCACAAATTAACCCTTCAGTTAAGAAGACGGTGCCATGGTGGAACAATCATCTTAATGACTTAAAAAAGGACAAAAATAGACTGTGGAACACACTAAAAAGAAATATTAATACAACAAACATCATAAACTATAAAAGAGCAGCAGCTAAGTTCAAGAGAGAGCTAAAGAAGGCTAAGAGTAAGTCAATTTCAGACTTCACTGCCGAAATCAATCCGGAAACACCAACAAATAAAATATGGTCCAACATAAGGACATTCTGTGGCTTGAAAATACCACAATCAATTAATACCATTCAATCTCTTAACGACCCAAATCTTTTCTTAACCACCGAACAAACAATAGCTGACGAATTTGGAAAACACTGGTCCTCTGAATCTGAAGACTCTAATTTTTCAAATTATTTCAGATCAAACAAATATCAATTAATTAACAATCATTTTGAACCGCTACCCACTGGAAAAGCGAATATAATAGAGAATAGCATTACCTTAACAGAACTCAATTTCGCACTCAATAAAACGAAAGGTAACACCCCAGGGATAGACAGAATATCTTACCCAATGCTAAAAAATTTAAATAACAAAACAAAACAGAGACTTACCCACCTCTACAACTTAATTCTAGCAAACCACATCCCACAAGTCTATAAAATAAGCACCATTACTCCTATACCCAAACCAAACGCTGACAAAACCCACTTAAAGTCCTATAGACCTATTTCATTAA
This sequence comes from Cordilura impudica, assembly GCA_963682025.1. Classification (NCBI taxonomy): domain Eukaryota; kingdom Metazoa; phylum Arthropoda; class Insecta; order Diptera; family Scathophagidae; genus Cordilura; species Cordilura impudica. Next base: position 324,030,535 of record OY821517.1, read on the forward strand.
ATCTATGTACTTCCAAACTCTTAGATAAAATCATAGCCAATCGCCTTTGGTGGTTTATCAACAATAACAACCTCCTTTGCTCAAATCAACTTGGTTTTAGAAAAGGGAAATCTGTTACAGATGCTCATTTATACATTGACCACCTGATAACAGATTCTTTATCTCACAAAAATCATGCATCAATCATATCCCTAGACTTTTCTAAGGCCTTTGACAAAATTGGAATTCACACCATTGTACACCAACTAATAGAATGGCGCCTAGGTCCAAAAATAATAAGATATATAAAAAATTTCTTGTCAAATAGACAGATCAGAGTTAGAATTCATAATCACTACTCCAACTTATACCCATTGTCTAATGCTATCCCTCAAGGATCACCTCTCTCTGTAGTTCTTTTTCTTATATCTTATAACAAACTAAGTGAACACCTCCTATCACTCAAAACAATACAACTTTTTTGCTTACGCCGACGACTTCTACATAATGATGAAACTCGGGAAAGAAAAAAATCAAACTATCGACATAGATTCCCTAATTAATTACATAAAAAATTGGTGCAATTACTCAGGTGCTCAACTATCACTTTCCAAATGTAAACACCTACATATATGCAGGAAACAATCATGTAGACCTAATATCTCCTCAGGCACTGTTACGATTGAAAATACCTCTTTCCTTAAAATTTTAGGCATTGTGTTTAATAACAGGTACAACTGGAACGACCATTTACAAATTATCACAAAAGAATTGACACGTAGATTAAATATAATAAAATGCCTGTCCAACAGAAAATTCAACTGCGGTATTTTTTCCTTAATCTCAGTATTAAAAGCTATACTTTTATCCAAAATTAACTATGGTCTCTATTTATATGGTTTTGCACCCAAAACATCATTAAAAACAATTTCAACCATCACAAATTCTGCACTTAGAATCATATTTAGCGCTTTTAGAACAACTCCAACCCTAAATATGCTCTTCGAAGCTGGAATAGAACCTTTAGACATTAAAAGAGACGTAATCACATTCAGTCTATTGCGAAATGTTCACAATAGCACAGATTCTCCTATATCTAAAATATGCCTTAATCTTTCCAAAAAACCAAACCGCAATAAAATTCCATCCTCCCTAAGTCGCATGTTTAGCTTCGCTAGAAATAATGATTTACCAATCAAACCCCTTAGCACTACCAAAACATCATACTATCCCCCTTTGAACCTCCAACATGATATCTTTATTACTTCGCTAGCTCAATATCCAAAATCCTCAACTCATCCCGAGATTTATAAGAAATGCTATCAAGATGTAATAAATAATTACAGGAACTACAGACCAATATTCACAGATGGTTCCAAAGATGGCGATAACGTCTCATACAGTATCACATCTTCTGACTCCATTATAAAAACATCCATACTCCCCTCATATACCAAAGTATTTACAGCAGAAATAATAGCCATTTTCGAAGCGATAAAATACATAAAAAACACAACCGCAAAAACCATTATTTGTACCGATTCACTATCAGCTATTCAAGCAATTAAAAACTTATACAACACAAACTATTACGCATCATATATTAAAGATCATTTGATCAAAAACTCCAACAATACAAAAATAATGTGGGTCCCAGGCCACTGTCAAATCCCTGGTAACGAACTAGCTGATTATGTAGCTAAAATAGCTCTAAAATCTCCTCTATTTTTAACAGCAAACTTAAATTCAGATGACCTAATAAACCATACAAAGAAGATATTGCTCGAACAAATGGACCTATGGTCAAAAACATCAGACTGGTACAAACGAGTTAATCATAATAAAATTAACATAAAAAACTATTTAAATTGCCAATACAATAAAAGCATTAACACACAGAACTGCAAAAAAATAATACGACTAAGATTAGGTCATACCAACATCACACACAAACACATAATTGACCACAGCGCATCTAACATATGCCCACATTGTCAAAGGGACATTATAACTGTAGAACATATCGAGCCTTAACCGCCAAAATATCTTAACCGACATAAAAATCGATTTTCGTTTTTTTATGGAAATCGATAGTTTACCATCATTTGCATCATCTGTCAAAAAATCATGGGTTTATGAAATACCGTTATGAATTTACAGCAAAAACAATTTTAGCTTAAGTTCACATTGCTTGTTGTTTTCATTTTTCATGACAGCAAAGTGCCGCTTAAGATAAAATTTTTTTTAACAAAATACTAAAAATATTACAAATAAATATTAAATTCTTGTTGTAAATAATACTTTCTTCAACAACTGAAGTTCGCATCTACTTGTTATTGCAAATATATTTTAATCACAGTATACATTTATGTTTATGTATTTTCTGCAAAATATTTTTTGATTATTCTAATAAAACTTTGTGTAAGCAATAACCGCAGAAAATATCTTAACCAACGTGAATTTAAGTTATCTGAATTGAATATTCAAACACGTATTTTTTAATTGTTAGATCAATATGTCAAAGGTGAGTGTGTGGTCTTTTAACTGGTATTTTTTTTTTTGGTGTTATAGAAAAATTTTGGTTTTAGTATTCAACTCAAAATGCCCTCGTTCCATACAGCGATTCTGATGATTCTTCAGAAATTACGAATGAAATGGAAGAAGAGACGTGTGTAGGAAAAAGAGGTTATAAAAAGCAAAAGTTATTACCTAAGAGGCTACAAAAGCTTAAAAACCGTGATACTAGTGTTCAGTCGAATCCCTGTAACAAAAAAAATGTGGAAACTCCTGTGGTGATAAGTTCAACGAATCAGATCGATTAGAAATAAATGAACATTTTTGGGGATTTGGCAACAAAATTAGGCAAAAGGACTGGTTGGCTTCCTGTATCAAGCGAGTAAGCATTCGAAGACGACGTGGAGATGGTAATAAAAGGCAGTATAGCTATAATTATTTCATTACTTTTAAGAATACTGACTACAAAGTGTGCCAGCAATTTTTGGTGAAAACGCTGCACATTTCTCAAATGTTGTTAAAATCGGTAAGAAATAACACACAGTATTTAAACACCTTTAATGATAACAAAAAGAAATCCGCTCCACACAATAAGTCTGACGAAGCCAACGTAGCCCTTTTAAAATCTTTCGTTGAACAATTACCAGCTGTTCCCTCTCACTACTGTCGCAACAAAAGCAGTAAGTTATATCTGCCTCAAGAGTTTCGCAGTATAAAAGGAGTATATCAGTGCTATATTGAGCATTTGAAAACTATAAACAAGGAATCTTCTCAGTTATCGTTAAGAGTTTTTCGGAGCATTTTTAAAAACAACTTTAATATTGGATTCCACTTGCCTAAAAAAGACAAATGTGTCATATGTGAAAATTTTAACAATTTAGATAGTGACTCGAAAAAAGAAATGGAGTCAACAGAAGAGTATAAAATGCATATGAGAGATAAAGACAAATCTAAGGAGATATTTTTGGAGGAGCAGAAACAATCTAAAGCGAAATTGACATTTTTGTGTGCTAGCTTTGATCTGCAAAAGGTTTTAAGTACACCTCATGGAAATAGCATAACATTATTCTATTCCCGAAAATATGCATACTATAATGAAAGTGTTTATGAAAGTGGTACCAGAAATGGTTTTTGCTTTTTGTGGGGAGAAAGTGATGGGAAACGTGGTTGCAATGAAATATCCACCATTCTCTTTCAATATTTAAAACTTGTGGATGAAAGAAAAACTCACTCTTCAATCAGCCTTTACTGTGACAGCTGCGCAGGTCAAAATCGAAATGGAGCTATGCTTGCCACTTTAAGTTATTTTCTTCAAAATTCAAATTATGTTACGAACGTAAAAATAACGTATTTGTTGCCTGGACATACTATGATGCCTGTTGATTCCATTCATAGCACTATCGAATCATTTATTCGGAATAGAACTGTTTGGGCCCCAAGTGAATGGTATACATTAATATCCAATGCACGAACTAATCCATCAGGTTATAATTGCATTGCAATGAATCATTTTGATTTCAAAGATTGGAAGTCATTTTCGCAGGCGATGTTTCCCAACTCAATGAAAATATCGTTTAAAAATTTACGTTCTGCTTCATTTGAGAAAAACAACCCTATTATTAAACTAAAATATGGGTATTTTGACGACTCTGAAACAAAAGAATTTGATCTTAACTCAATTGCACGATCTAGAAGGAACTTTGAAATTGTCGCTAAAGGACCTCTTTTAATATATGATGATATTTTGAAAATTTCTGCAATAAAATACAAAGACTTAAAAACGCTTTGCAATAAAAAAACTATACCCGAGAAATTCCACCAAGAATTTTTAAATTTGAAATGTGATCAATCGGTCAAAGATACACTGCCTGAAACTGACCAAGAAGACAATAATTAATGTGTTTTTTATTATATTAGTTTTAATTATTTAATTATTTTGTTAATTTATAATATATTTTTCCAAAACAATTTACCTTAAAGTTAAAAACTCTTATCTATTGAATATTACTATTGTATAAAAACGATGAATTTATTTAAAGTCAAGTCATTTTTTTAGTTTATTTTCATTTTATCGTACATTTTCATCAAATCCTTTGAATTAATTTTTAGAAACATTAAAAACAAAAAAATTTGGAAAAATTATAAAAAGAAACAAAAGTGTTTTTTGTTAATTCATTTTATCTTAACCACCATAACTGCGATCAGTAGGTTCCCAACATGACAGCGAAAAAAGCTTAAGTGACATAAACAACCGTTATGCTATAAATATATAAATAAAACTACTTGCATCACATATATCTGACAAAACAATATAGATATACTTAATTTCAAGGCAATAGTTACACTAAAAGAGAAGATAATTAAAAAAAACCTTCTCCTGTAAAGTTTTATTATTGTCGGTTAAGATATTTTGGCGGTTAAGGCTCGATATACTAAAAGAATGTTCCAAATTTGAAGCAAGTCGACGTCAAATCTTTGAAATGAACCCTATAGAGTACCTTGCTAAACCTTCCATAATTAACATGATAATATTAACAAAATTTCTAAAAAGTAACAATATAAGCGAAGACATATAAATATATGTATATACCTGTACTAAACTTCAAATAAAATTATAATTCATTAGTATCCCTAAAAAAATGTATCTTATCATATAATCTAAAACATATACCTAATACTTACTATTTTCCTATCAGTAGAATTGTAAATCCTAATATAAAACATTAGCTTAAGGCCACCGTAGCCACTGCTTAATAATAAGTTATCTTAATTTATTTAAATCATGATAACTAATAAATAAATAAATAAATATACAGATCTAGAGCTAGTAGGAATCTACGATTGATAGCGATATAATAATATAGTATATGATCTATGATTGATAAAAATCAATGATTGATCAATTTACGATTGATAAACCTGCTATCTCACATCACACTGCAACTGTGAAATCGTTGTGTACGTATTATCAACGAAAAATTGTTCGAATTTGTCGAATCCATCGCCATTAAATTTTATGCTCACACATCTGACTGCAATCTCATTTTTAAAATGTCGAAGCGTAAACTTGAAAAAATTTGTATACTTCTCTCTCTTATTTTATTTTAAGTAGAGTTACCGAGTTTATTATACAGGCACATGGTTGAGGGACAATGTTTACATTTATTATTATTAGTATTATTTTAATAATAGTTAATAATATTTATACTCTATAATTAACAAACTTGCGTTTTTGTATGCGCATTTCAAAAAATAAATCATTATAATAGATTTAACAAGTTAAAACTTTAATTACAATTTTACAGAATCCAGTAAATTTGCATTAAATTTATAACAGGGTAACATTAATCATCGTTAGTGTCTGCCACTACTCGCACGAAAAATTTGGTGCCATTAGTGTGACCACTGCGGAAAATGTGTGTGTATTAGTAAAAAAAAAAAAAAAATGTGAGTGTATTGAGTTTTTCGAACTTGCATTGTGATAGGGGGGTAAAAATCTGTAATTGATAGATATACATATGTACATATATCGACGATTGTTTGTAATCCATTGTTTATAATATATCTTTGCTTGATAGAAATTTATGATTGATAGAAATCTATTTTTAATAAAAATCTCCTATCGATAAAATTAATGCGTAGTATATGATTTATAGAAACCAATGATTGATTAAAATCAATAATTGATTAATTTACGGTTAATAAAAATCTGTGATTGATAGATATAATTACGTATTTAGATTTTACGTATTATTCCGGTTAAAGAAAGAGGATGTTGTTTGGTTTGTGGTTGGGAATAAACTCGCTTTATTAAAAGTAAGTGACGCTATTATAAACTAAAAGATCACTATCGTTGTAAACTTATTTCTAGTGTAAAATAATACATTTGTTATTATTAACATAAATGTAAATAGACCATTCATATTTCAATATTCGGTGCTAGTGGAGTTTGGTCACACACAAAGAAATCAATAAATAACCAAACATTATTGTTTATGCAAAGCACTTAAAGATTGTTCTAGGAATTTTAACTAAAGAGGGTTGATAATTTACGGTTCTGTTATTGAAATATGAATAGTCAAATAAATGTGATTGTTTATACATAACTATATACATATATCCATGATTGGTTGAAATCCATGGTTGATAATATATCTTTGCTTGATAGAAATAGATAGAATTCTTTGATTGATATGAATCTGATTGAAATATACGATTGATATGAATTTATGATATGTTGAAATCTACTACTGACGTGAATTGTGATTGATATAAAACTAACCCCCCAATCTCACATCACACTGAAATTGTAAAATCGTTGTGTACGTATTATCAACGAAAAATTGTTCGAATTAGTCGAATCCATCGCCATTAAATTTTATGCTCACACATCTGACTGCAATCTCATTTTTAAAATGTCGAAGCGTAAACATGAAAAAATTTGTATACTTCTCTCTCTTATTTTATTTTAAGTAGAGTTACCGAGTTTATTATACAGGCACATGTTTGAGGGAAAATGTTTACATTTATTATTATTAGTATTATTTTAATAATAGTTAATAATATTTATGCTCTGTAATTAACAAACTTGCGTTTTTGTATGCGCATTTCAAAAAATAAATCATTATAATAGATTTAACAAGTTAAAACTTTAATTACAATTTTACAGAATCCAGTAAATTTGCATTAAATTTATAACAGGGTAACATTAATCATCGTTAGTGTCTGCCACTACTCGCACGAAAAATTTGGTGCCATTAGTGTGACCACTGCGGAAAATGTGTGTGTATTAGTAAAAAAATGTGAGTGTATTGAGTTTTTCGAACTTGCAGTGTGATGTGAGATTGGTGGGTAAGATTGATATAATTTATAAGATTGATATAAATCTTGGCTAATAGAAATCTACGATCGATAAAATTCTTTGATTGATATGAATGAGTAATTGTTACTTCTTTAATTGATATGAATGAATCTATAATATTAATAGGCAAGGCGATTTCTTGTGACCGATATTAAACCTTGAGTAACCAAACGGTTTTGACAAAAAATATCCCATTTGAAAGTTATTTCTTTTAAGCTTTCCACCGTATATACAGATTTGCACCGTCTGGAAAATTTGTTTGGGGTAAAATGCGTTTAAAGTTGCTACTAACAGTGTGAATTGGTTAAAATTGATTAACATACCTTTAGCCTCTTATAAAATTATTTATTAACAAACCCAGTTATATATCTTCTTTGTGTTCAACAATTATTTATAATTAAATGAAAAAAAATTTTTCCTAGAATTTGCCCTCGAATTTTGAGGGATGGGCTCTGCTAGTAATTATTAATATACAATTTGTTAAAATATTCTATTGATATAAAAAATCTGAATTCTACAATCGATTGAATTCTTCGAATGATATAAATCTATCTATCTATTGATTGAAATATGCGATTGATATTAATCTATGATTTGTTGAAATCTACTGTTGATGTAAATGTATGGCGTGATTGATATGTATACTCGTAAATATATGATTGATATGCATATATCATTGATTGTGATATACAATTGATGTTATTCTATGAATTGTTGAACTTAATTATTGATATAAATCTCTGAAAGATACAAATGTATGATTGATATAAATCTGCAATTGATATATATATTGTAAATTAAAAGGATTTTAGATGTAGATAAATCTGCAATTTATAGAAATTTACAATAAATTACCAATTAATAGGAATCTACGGTGTATATTAGGATTGATAAAAATCTACAATTGATAGAAATCTTGGATCTATAGGAATTTGTAAGATTTCTTTGTGATTTATAGGAGGCCACACCTCTCAACAGATATTTTTGAAATATACGTATAAAAGGAACAAAAAGCTATATATCTTTATATATATTAAGTGGGCGATTTTTATACCCTATACCACTATGTGGTTTGGGTATAATGACTTTGTGCTGCTGTTTGTAACTACCAAAAATATTTGACCTAGACCCAAATATTTGACCTAGACCCAAATCTCTCTTTTATTATACCGATCGAATCAGAATCACTATCTGATTCGATTTAACGATGTCCGTCCGTCCGTCCGTCTGTGTGTCCATGTAAAGCTTGTAATCAAACTGCAGGTCGCAAATATGAATATATTTTGATGAAATTTGGTATATAAGCTTTTATCGGCCATGGGATGAACGCTATTGAAATTGGTGAGAATCGGTCCATGTTCAGACCTAGCCCCCATACAAATGACCCCTATGAAATCTACTTAAATTGCCATGTGTTTATTACATCCATTAATCAGTAGTCCAAAAATGATCCCTGTGGGACAACTCTTATCCATAGGCCCCATATAGAGCTGCTTCCCGATCTTCACTTAAATCTATCAAAAAACAAAAATATTGCACTGATTCTTCTCAAATTTTGTTTGTATATATTTTTGCAAAATACAAGAGACCTTACTAAACATGGTCAGGATCGGTCCATTTTTGGGCCTAGTCCCCATATAGATATAGCATCCGATATGAACTTTTTCATATCTGCAGCCAAAAAAAATAATAAAAATCCCACTCAAATTTGGTTTATGCTTATTTTTTATATCCAGTTAGTTGGGCCTGAGAGATAGGGTCTCTAAACGCATGGTATAGGGTATCGTATAGTCGGTCTAGACCGACTATAATTTTCTTACTTGTTTAATATCAAATATCTTGAGTACTATAACTAGAAGCCAGAGTAACGAAATTTTGTGCTTGTTCATAGGTTATTATTTTTAGTAGTCGGGATCGAAATAGTGGGCGGGGTACCTCCCATATAAATTTGAAGTATTTATTATATATCTAGAATATTATGATGGCAATAGTTTGTAAACTTTTATATTAGTTGATTGAATATTAATGTGTGTGGTTGGACATGTGCGGGTCTATGAATTAAAGATGTGAGGATTCGATTAAAAAATGGGCGGGATCAGACCATACGGTGGCACCACCTATACAAAGTAAACATGAAATATCGTACATCTGGAACTCTAGCATAGATAGAGTCTTTCAACTCTGTGTAAGTCCAAAATATATTTATGTCGTAGCAACACACGACGGGGTTTACTAGTAATTGAATTAAAATGCAATTTAAAACTGATAGCAATCTTTTCAAATGAAATTGAATACTGGTAATTTTAAACATAATTTAATAATTAAAATCTGTAAGATAAATCTTTGTTAAATCTTTAATATAATAGAAAATACAAATTCTTGTTTTTCTTTTTTTTTAGCAATTTACTTTGGGTATAACATCTCTATCAAAATTAGGGCCTTTTGGTGCCGGCCTAGAAGTGTGTCTTATATTTTATTTGGGAACCACTTCGGCGGTGGGTTTCTACACAATGCCCTTTATGCGCAATGTAAAGCCACAACGGCGTATGACATCACTATCACAATTGATACTCAATTGTGCATTAGTGTTGATCTTAAGTTCAGCTTTACCTTTACTAAGCCGTATTATTGGTAAGTTATTCAAAGCGATTTCTAAATGTTTTATTTTTAATGTGTGCTTTTTTTTCGCAGGCATCACCAATTTTGATTTATTAGGTGATTTTGGTGCCATAGAATGGTTGGGTAATTTTCAAATTGTACTGCTATACAATTTGGTATTTGGTTCCACCACAGCCTTGGTGGTGGCCAATAAATTTACCGCAACAGTGCGTCAAGAACTATGCGCGCGGTTAGTAGAAAATTATGTAATTTTCACAAATTACATGTCATTCATCAACTGATATTTACTAAAACGACGCATTAAAACCATTATGCATCTGCCAACTGCTCATACTACACCATCACAACAAACTTCTGTTCCTATAACCTTATTAAAATCAACATCAACATCATTAACAAACTCGTCTTCATCATTGGCTTTAACTATGTGGCGTAGTATTGTTAATCATCTAAATGATAATGATTTTACGGTGTCGTTTATAAATTTCTTTTCAAATTTTTATACCAGAAATTCGAAAAATTAATTATTTTAATTAAATTATTGTAAAAAACAATTTAAATTCTTATCGATTCATTTTACCTTTTTTATGTTCTTTAGATAAACAAATCATTTATCATAACTATACATGTCATTTATTTTAGCAAAATAATTTTAATTATATAAAAATTTTAATATTTTAAATTTACATTTTAAGTTTTTTAAAAAAATAATAAAAAAAAAATATATAAGCGTTACTTTTTAAACGAGAAAAGAATTGAGATTATAAATTTTAAAAATTAGTCCGTTAATGGAAAACATTAAAACTATTGTGCAATTCAAAAATCTACGTTTTTTGAAAATCATGGATTTTAATCAATTCTATTTCTATGAATATTTACATAGTATACATTTATGAAATATATATTGTTCATCAATTTTAGATATCTATTTATCATGGATTTTTATGAATCATTTAATTCTTTTAATCTTATATATCTATCAATTATGGATTTTTAGCAACATTAGAGTTATTCAGTCATAGATTTATTGCCTGCAAAACGTATCGTTTAAATATCTATCAATCAAATATTTCTATCAATCAGTGATTTCTATCAATAGAATTCTATCAAAAATTTTGTTCTACCAATCGTAGATTTCTATCACCCAGGCAGAAATTGTCGAATGTGCATAATCAAAGCAATGATAAAGCATTGTTTGCAGAAATACGGTACTTATTTGTTTCGAGATTTTCCAACGTTTATGAAAACTGCTTTTCCATAATTTATTTAACAAATTTGCAAACTGTTTAAAGCAGATAATATTAAATCATTCTAGTTTGTCGATACTTGTTTTACACGTTTGAAAGATATGATCCAAATCGTTTTATTTTTATTTAATTATCTTTAAGTTTCTTTCTTATTATTTACGTTTTACATAAATATCCTATCAAATCCGATATACGACATAAAAGTAATTGCTACTAGAGAATAAAAATCTTTCAAAGCATTAAATTTTTTAATTTTATAGAAAACGAAACCTATATTATAAAAAAAAAATATATTTATATTGAAAATCTCATCCTTAAAAAAATACAACATCTTAATTAATCAATTAATTTAATATATTTTTAATTTATGAATTATAGTCATAAACTTTCAAACAATTATGTGATAAATAAATAAAAATAATTAAAATTCAAATTTTTGACTAACTTTTTTAATCTTAAAATAGAAAAGTTTTAAAGTGTAAAAAAATATTGAAAATGTTAAATATAAAAACATCTTCCAATTTTATTTTAATGACTTGACCTGGATACTTTTCTATTTTAATATTTTTTTTTTTCGCTTTTTCTTTCTTTTCACCAATCATTCATTAATTCATATTGATTTTGATTTGTTTTGTATTTAATTTTATGGTGTTTTCTATTTTTGTTTCTTTTCCTTTTTCGTTTGTTTAATTTCAGATTAAGTGCTATATTTATGTTGTGATGACTATGATGTTTTTTGTACATCTTTATATATATCTAATTGTTAAATTAATATAAAAACTTATTTAGAAAACAAAATTTATATTTTTAAGATTTTTGTATATAAAATTAACATTAAAAACTGTTTGAAACAATGGAAACTCCTGACCAATGAACTGATTTTACTCTTTAATAAGGTATAAATTTATTTTCTTCCACAGATTGATTTTTCGAATAGAAACTTTGAATTTTTATAACGGAAAACACACAGGACAATCTAAAAAATAATATTTTATTAATTTAGATACCCTAGATGTCATTTTCAACAATTTTTAATAAAAAAAAAAAAACACGAGCGTTAATTCGGCTATTTCGAATATTTTATACCCTCTGTTCTAAACACAATAATAAACCAAGGTTGTCAACATTAAGAGACAAAAAACTAGCTTTCAAATTATAATGGCTATATTTTTTACAATGATGTTTAAAATTAATAAGATAAATAACAATAATTTTAGGTATGTTCAAGCTTTTTTTATTTAAAAGCAACTATTAAATGCAATGAGCATAAATGTAAACATATAATTACATTTTTGTTTATTAAATAATAAACATTTTGTTTTGTTTTTTTTTTTATAAAATCAACACATACATACATTTTTCACTATTTAAGTTTCAAATTAGTTATATTTTCCTCCTCAAATTCAATAGTCCCGGTTCACACAAGACAATTCTTGTTGCGCAATTTTTGAGTTTGTAGGAGAGAGAAAGAAGAGCAGTATTTGGTACAGAGTTGTTTGTACTCGGAAACGCGTTTTGTTGTGCCATTCGTAATTATAAACACGAAGTTAGCTGTAATATTATTATTTCATTTATTTTATTATTTTTTATTTTATTTTATTATTTAATTTTTCTTTTACTTCTGTTTTTTCACACGTATAGATTTTTCACATTGAACCAATAATAAATTCTTTTTACACAAACTAAATAAAATGAACTGTCAAAAATGTAAGAAAGCAAAAGAAAACGAAAAGTTGCTGCAACAAATTTCTCTGTGTGAACATTAAGGCAACTTTAAGAGAGGATTGAAAAATAATTGGGCAACAAAAATCGCTTTGTGTGAACCGGGACATACCAAACTCCTGCAGTAGACGCTCAGAATTTAGAACTCTCACAAATTCGAATCTTCCAGAAATTTGAATTAGACTTTGTAATACATTACACGCGAAAATCTAATTTCAGAGTGTTTTTTTTTATTTGAACATAGGAAATCCAAAATTTAGTTCTATTTTGTGTGAACAAATTTAAACTAAAACAAGTAAGAAAATTATAGTCGGTCTAGACCGACTATACGATACCCTATACCATGCGTTTAGAAACCCTATCTCTTAGGCCCAACTAACTGGACATAGAAAATAAGCAAAAACCAAATTTGAGTTGGATTTTTATTAATTTTTTTGGCTGCAGATATGAAAAAGTTTATATCGGATGCTATATCTATATGGGGACTAGGTCCAAAAATTGACCGATCCTGATCATGTTTATATACAAACAAAATTTGAGAAGAATTAGTGCAATATTTTTGTTTTTTAATAGATTTAAGTGAAGATCGGGAAGCAGCTCTTTATGGGGCCAAAGGGATCATTTTTGGACTACTCATTAATGGATGTAATGAACGCATACAAACCCGATTTGAGTAAGATCTATATGACAATTTGGATCTTATGACAATTTATGTCGATTTCATAGGGGTAATTTGTATGGGGGCTAGGTCTGAACATGGACCGATTCTCACCAATTTCAATAGCGTTCATCCCATGGCCGATAAAAGATCAAATACCAAATTTCATAAAAATATATTCATATTTGCGACCTGCAGTTTGATTACAAGCTTTACATGGACACACAGACGGACGGACGGACATCGTTAAATCGAATCAGATAGTGATTCTGATTCGATCGGTATAATTAAAGATAGGTGTAAGTCAAATATTTTTGGTTGTTACAAACAGCAGCACAAAGTCATTATATCCAAACCACATAGTGGTATAGGGTATAAAAAGGGGATTACTAAACCATCTATGTTATTCGCTATTTTGTTTGAACAAAGTAAAACTAAATCAATTATCTATGTTATTCGCTATTTGTTCTTTTTTCGTCGCAATTATGTACATTTTTGGCTTATTGAAAGTGAAAGTGGATAATTGAAAATGTTAAAGAAAAGTAAAAAAATGCTGTATCCTTGGAAACCTTACTCAAAATCTTGGAAAAGCTGAACAAAGGCGTTCATGCCGCCTAGATTTTAATGTGCACGCCTAGATTTTAATGTGACATCATCTGCAAGATGAAAATGCATTCATAGAAATAATCCTGGACATATCACAAGCGTCAATCCATCACAGCCGTCAATTGATGAATCTCTCTTCTATAATCGAAAGGGGTATTTTAGTCTTAATGTCATGATAGTAAGTTATTTGCGAAAAATAAAAACATTCTTTAACATTCCCTTTTAATATATTTATCGAATAAGGTTTGTGACAATAAAATAAGGATTCGTGCTGTAGATGGACGTAAGCCTGGGTCGTGTCACGATGCCTTCATTTAGAGCATAAGCGATGCTATAACATTTTACGAAGACATGCATGAAAATGGTGGACAAAACGGGTGGCTTTTGGGAGACTCGGGCTATGGTTTGGAACCATAGGAGTCCAGAATTTAATTCGAACGAGCACATATTTAACAAAAAAACAGCGCAGCTCGGAATATAGTGGAGAGAACAATAGGGAACCTCAAGTCTCGTTTCCGATGTCTACAAAATGCTATGCTTCAGTACGCATCAGCTAAAGTGGTAAATTGTTAACATGTGTTGTGCTCTTCACAACGTATGCAAAAAATATAATTTTGAAATTGAAATTATAAACGAAGCAAATTCCGCTAGTGAAGATGAAGAGCAGGATGATGAATCTGATAGTGAATCTGATGAAATAACTTTAAACCAAGAAGCTACCACAATAGGAGACAACATAGCCAATAGTTTAAGGAATTAAAAATATTTTATGAAAAACAACACATAAAACATGTAAATAAAAAACAACTAAACAAACAGAAATAAACTAAGGAACTTCATTTTGATATAAAAAAAGTTACATTTTGAGATCTAAAAAAAATTAGGTATTTCCAGTAAGCATGTTGAATTTTTATTGTATAAGCGCAACTTCTTGCAGTTTCACCTCCATCCTCGACGCTGCACTTTTCTCTATCTCGATGTTGTGCCGTCTAACTTCTACTTACTCTTTCGTCTTAAGCTCTAACATTTTTTCATAGTATTTTCAATATTTTTTTAAAATGCTGACCACATTCTTTTGCTCCATTGTTTTATTTTCAGCAAGTTTTTCCTCGGTCAACAGCTTCTCCAAATTAGGTACTCTTCTCTTGGATGGTGTTTCATTTTCATGTGTCCGTTTTCGAGGAGAACCATAAGGTGAAAATGAATACGAGCGAGGTGGTGAAGATGCAGAAAATACAGTTTGTGTGGGTGGTGCAATGGTCTGCTGGTAGGTTTCTTTCTTTTTGCAGATAGCTTTTGTGCCATCAAGACCGTCCACTGTGGTATGGAACCCGCATATAATGCGGCCTACACACGAGGCAACCAGTTGAAGCAATGGTTGTATCAACAATGATACACACGTAGCAACGGTTGCCTCAATTAGCCAGAAATATCAAAAAGTTTTGATATTTTTCGTTGGTTGGTTAGCCAGAAATATCAAAAAGTTTTGATATTTTTCGTTGGTTGAGGCAACCGTTGCTACGTGTATATCATTGTTGATACAACCATTGCTTCAACTGGTTGCCTCGTGTGTAGGCCGCATAAGAGCAATTTCTTCGTCCATATCACTTAAAATAATTTGGTTGTAGTTTCCCCCACCTGTCTTCCTTAGCTCCTTCCTATTGTGGGAAAATTTGCGTTTGATATTCTTCCGGTCAAGCCATGGTTAAAGCAGGTTAATAAAAATACTAAAGTATATTTCCTTTTTAAACATACTTTTTTCCAACACGCAGTTTCCTTAATAGGAGGTCCAGCAACGTTTAGCTCGTCTTTTAGCTTCTTCCAAAGCTCATATTGAGCAACCTTATCCCCTTTAACAAAGCCTCGGGCAACATCGGTATGCTCCTTCATGAATGCCAAAAATAATTTTTGTTGTTTGCCGTTCTTCCTAAAAAAAATAAAATATTTCATTAAAAATTTTAAGGGAATTTAACTTACATTTTATATCCTTTGCAGCTATTTAATTAAATAAAAACTTTTTAAATATCACACACTTTTTGCTTTCTTTTTATTAATATAAACATATATTTTAGCTTCAGAATCATATGTTATCTACAAACCGAGGTACCTTATGGGTCTTTAGTCAGTTTTACAAAAAAAAAAAACAAGTAATTTTTGCATGTTTCCTTAAGTTTATAAAAAAAAAGTTCAAAAAAATATTTTCTTTTAAAGAGCTGTACGCAGCTTGTTAAGGAATCTTAACAGAAAATTTTCATATATTTCTTAAAGAAAAAAAAGCACAAAAGTACCTTTCAGTGCAACGCTAGCAATCAGCTGTTTTCTGTCAATTATTAAGAATTGTGAAATTGAAAACAAGTCAATTCTGCTTTATTTGGCCTGCTAAACGCTTTTTAAGCTCAGTATCAAAATTACCCATCCGCTTCTTGTTTTTCTTTGCCGAATTTTGTTCGTTTTTTTCCATGTATTCTGAAAAATAACTTTTAATTTTTTTTAGCATATTACATTTTGTTTATGCTTACCTCTCCTGTCAAAATTCCTTTCAGAAAGAACGAAAAATTTGATATTCCTGCTCAAAGCCTGGGTTGCCTAACTTAATTTACGTAAAAAAAAAGTAGTAAAAACAATACTACTTTTTTAAAAAGCTGCGGACTATCAACAGAAATTTTTAGACAGAAAAATTCCTTAAGCATTTCTGAAGCGTCTTTTTATATGAAGTTTTTGATTCCTTAGCAAGCTGCGTACAGGCCTTAAGATAAGATTTTACTTGTCCCATGTAATTGGCTTTGTTCTTGAATTCCTTTCAATTAAAAATTACTTCTCTATTTAAAATAAGTTAGGCATCACCAAAAAAAAAAATTCGACATTCAAATAAATTGGAGTTGACTGGCATCACTACTATTTCGAACATAAATAAAGTTGTGGGCACCGTTAGATTGTGGATGTGGCAGTCATATGCAAAAACCAATGATATGTGATTTCAGTGAAATATTTTTTTAAATTTTTGAATTGTAATAATTGGTGCATAACGAATCTATATTATAATTGAAAAAATTATACTGAAAAATATATTGTTTAAATAAAAAGTTTTTATTATAGTTATAGAACATCATTTCTAAAAGTGTGTTTCATTAACATCGACCAGTGATTAAGTTTTTTTTTTTTAAATCAACCAAAAATGTAGACGGTTTTTTAAAATCGTTTTTCTTCATAAAGCCAATGTATAATTTTTTAAAATAATGACAAGGATCAATAAAAAAACGTTAACGTTTAAATATCAATTTTTTTTTTATCTCTTAAGACCTGTTTAGTAGAAAAAAAGGATATTTGTTTTGATTTCACAAAGTCTTTTCTAAAATAAGAAAATATATTGTTGTTGAAATCATAGAACAGCAAAAAACTCGTACATTTAAGATTTTTTTCATTATTTCGAAAAATACTTCGAAAATATAAAATTTGTGTTTTCAAAAAACCCAAAATTGCAATTTCATATTATTTTAAATTCATTCTTATTCAAATATCAACGTTTCAAGAACAGCAGGGATCGAATCGTTGCATTCGTTATCGAAATTTCTCGATCGAAATTATTTTTTTATTTTCCAAAATAAAATACTAAGAGTAATTTTACTCTGTCACAGCTAAAGATTTATGATCCATAGCAATTAGGAAAAGGGAAACGAGGTTGACGATTCTTTCAATAATAAACCAAAATATGTAATTTCGATTGATTTTACTCGATATCGAATGCGACGATTTGCCCCCAGTGCTGAGTAATTTCAGGAGGACAGGCGTATGTAAAACTAAAATTTTAAAAATCATCGAAAATTATCAATCTTGTAATAAAAATAATAATAATTTTACGAAACTTATTTCGTAAAATTAAATATCTATTTATACAAATACTATGAAAAAGTAGCTACGAAAGTTTCCGTTAGTTTCGTAAAAAAATAAAAATATTTTCGTACAATAAAAAAAACTTTCGTATGTTCTACGAAAAATAGGCTAACATTTTTTTGTATGTTTTTCGGATGTTATCTGTCATAGAAATAATCCTAGACATATCACAATCCTAGACATTATGCAGCCTTTTGCTTCGCCATTTAAAAGTAACAGATCTTAGGATCGGTTTGTATTACTTTTCCCGTAGGCATGTATATGTTGGTTTTAATATTTTCAAAATAAAGTTATAAAACTTCACAGTCTGAGGCCAAAATATAGTTCCTTAATAGTGGTTGTCACTTTAGAAGTACAGTCCCAATATAGGGAAAAAATTTAAATTTTAGGTTAAGATTCAGGATCTGGATTTTGTCATCATTATTATTTATTAGATTTTTTTTTACCAAAAAAATATATTAATTTTGTTCCATCACAGTTACTCACTTGGCCCAGATTGAAAGAAGTGTAATGTGGTCTGACTATAGTCCGACTTCTGTAAAATATTTCCAAAATTGATCGTGGAATTTCAATAAATTTCACTCGATACCAACTAAATTTAAAATTCTTACAAAATATCACAAATACTTTGCCATACCTCCAAAATAACTATAAACAAATACCGTGGGAATTTTATAACCTTTGCTTTCGAAGCATGATACCACCAGAGCAATTTCGAAGCCTTCTGGCAGAAAAACAATCGCTCTAAAAAAGCAATGGCTGGCGATTCATCTACGCAGATAGCACCAAGTCCCTGTGTATTTCTTCAGCTTATGCCTTGGGTAATGACGAAGGCAACTATTTAATCCTTAGCATACTTCAGCCGCACTCATCGATGTTCAAAGCAGAAGCTCGTGCTGTCTATCGAGCTATTCGATTGGCAATAATAGAGAAAAAAAAATAACCATGATCTTTACAGACAGGCTCTCAGTCATAAAATCTATTTCCAACACCTATATTAACAAGTGGACTACAATAATAAATATCAGAGTTGCCCTTATCGGCAATAAAGAAAAAGTCCACGTTGGAATCTTTGGCAGTGAAAAAAGCTGACAGCAGCAAAATATGCATGAAAAAATAACATACGTTCACTTATAGCCAATTATATAAGAATGAAAGTAAAAGAAACCCCAAACCATCACCATCACTACTATAACATTAATCTAAATCACACAAGTCCTATATACCTAACAGCAATCGACTCTTAAGTCGCTCACACTATTTTCTCCCTTGAACAAAAAATAAAGAAAACCCAGCTCAATACTGAGTAATCGAATATGGCAGTGGTCTTGCATGGCAGTATAGCAACTGGAAACTGAGGATGTTCGATTTGTAGTTTGTGTACACTTGTGATGTGACAATTTTCTGGCGTCACCTGGCGCCATTTTGTTTTGTACTATATAAAGTCGTATAACCTGGCAATATGTGTGGTTTTAGGAACCGCCATTTACATTAGTTTTTAAGAAAATGCAAAAAAATGTGAAACTAAGAATTAAAAATCGTATCTATTGTAATCATTTACATCAGTGAATATTTATTATAACGAGTCGGTATCCTCAGCAGCCAGCGCTCATAAATTCCTCATTGTTAGCCTTAGAATTTATCCATAGATTAATAAACAAATCAGAATGCTTTGGAAACGTTTTGTAAAAACTGCTTTGCTGGAAAATGCTTTGCAAAATGAGCAATTTTAAATTCAAAAATAACATATTTAGGGCATATTGCCAACTGTCTCGAAATTTTTAAGTATTTAGATTAACTTCTTTTGTGCGTAAAAAACAATTCATTGTGTGTTTTAATTATAACGTTTAAATAGCTTTATTTTATATATTCTTTATTTTAGTCTTTTATTTATGTAACAATATATCAATATAAATACGATATTTTAAGCTGGCATTAACTGTGCAATTCAATACGATAAAAAAGTTTTTGTAAATGTTTTTAACGCATTAATTTGCACAGCCCCTGCTTTATTGTATTATTTTACTATTTTTTTTTCGAAATAAGCTTTTACAATACTAGGCATAATAAAATAACAATGTTTCGAGTGTGTTTTTTTTTTTGTTGTTGTTCATAAATAACGATGTGTTTTGAAAGTGTTTTGTTGTGAGTGTATTCAAAATATTTGAGATTTCTTTGGTTAGTTTAAAAAGGTACATTTGAATAAATTGTTTAAACTTTTTCTATAGAGATTAGTGTAAAGTGAGGGCGGCAGTTATATATTATTTATAGTTAGTTTTATTCTAAAAAAAACAGTGACTAGAAAATATATATTTTTGTTTGTTTGTTAAATTGAGGGAGAAATTTCTTTTTTTAGAAAAGAAAAAATATAAACCTAAAATTGATATGGACTTATTATAAGATGAGTAAGAAAGGGGAGATAGAAAAGAGAAATTAACCAAATAAATTAGTTGGCTTTAATTAAATTTGGACAGCCGCCAATGGCACCATCTTCACTATTTAATTCCTCTTCTATTAAATCATTGTCAACATTATTGGCATCAAGATGTGAGGACGACGTTACGTCTTCTTTAGCTTCTATGGCTACATCTTCACAAATACCACCGACAACCTCATCGAAATCTCTTAAATCCAATTCATGTAAAGCTTTTTGCACCAAAGCCGCCAATTCGGGTGGCAAATCTTTAAGATCATCATTTCTTTCTCGAACAATTGAACTAGGCAATATCAGAGATCTAGAAGAGTCTTTGCGTTGAGTTTTACCACCCGCCGAACCCGATGTGGTGGATGGCGTTTTATAGGCATACAAAGCGGCATCAGTAAAATCGGCTAAATTCAATGGACACAAATCATTAGTAGTTATGTCATATTCCGAAGACAATATACTACGTCCCGACTCTGTGGATAAAGAAGACATGCCGTCATCGGAATTGACAACATTTGGCATCTTTAATGATTCTTCATTTTCGGAAGACATAGTTCCGGAATCTTCGGTAACTTGACTTTCACCACATGATGTGGTACTTTTAAATGTAGTCGTAGTTGTATTGGCTGATGTCACATTTCTTGCTTTTGTCGTTGATTTATCCTCAACATCTTGTCCCGAATTCGAATTTGTATCTACCATGGATGGGCAGTAGCCTCTTAAAAGATATTCGGAGGCTGAGAAGCCCTCATCATCATTATGGGTTTCAATGCCAGCCAATGTTTTCATTCTTTGTTCTAATTCTGCAATTTTGGTAGCCAAGATTCTAGAAAATGTTTCAGCTTATTGGAAATTTTCAATTTAAATAAAAATGTTCTTCTTACTTATTGGTTTTCTTTTGATGATTCAAAGCCAAGTTCTTGTCATTTAGATTATCCAATAGAGTCAAACATAATGTTTTCAAATCATGTATAGTTTCAGTTTTTGTGGGTAATTCAATGCCACTTTCAAGTAAATTTTTGACTAAAAATAAAGCAATTAAAAAATGTATTAATAGAATTTGAATTAAGAAAAAAAAAATATTTAAAAAAACGAAGAATAAAATTTAAAAAATTAAAGATACATAAAAAATAACAAAAAGCAAAGTGAAAATTGAAAAAAAAATATTTCTTTTAAGTTAAAAAGGTCTTTAAAGTGAATATAAATTTTAGGGGGAAATAAAGCAAAAAATCCGGTTAAAGAATACCTCTTAAGAAATGTTTTTTTTTACGAAAAATTTACTTTTTCTTAAGAAAAGGTACTTTTTTAATTAAATTTACTTTTTTAAGAAAATGTACTTTCTTAGGAAAGGGTAATTTTTTAAAGATTTTTTTTTAAAGAAAATGTACTTTTTAAGAAAAAGTATTTTTTTTTTAAGAAAATGTACTTTTTAAGAAAAAGTTTTTTTTAAGAAAAGGTACATATTTTTTGGTTCTTCTTTAAAGAAAATATAATTTTGAAGAAAATTTACTTTTTTTACTGCAAACTGAGAACGCTTTTTTAAGTAAATTTACTTTTTAAGATAAGACAAGAAAATGTTTTTTTTAAAGTATTTTTTAAGAAAAAGTACTTCACTAAAGAACAATTTCTTTTGGAAGAAAATTATTTTTTTTTTTTAAATTTTACATCTTTTTGAAAAGGTACTTTTTTTTAAAGAAAGGTACTTTTTTTTTTTTAGCAAAATGTACTTTTTTCAGAAATGTAATTTTTTAAGAAAACTCACTTCTTTAACCTTCATCTCACCACACAATACGAAAATATTTTATGTATAAAAAATAATAATTAAACGATGTTCATGAAATTTCTTGACTTTTCCTGTTGAAGAAAGGGTGTTTTCGGCTACAGGGATTTTCTGTACATGTTTTTTAAGATTTTCTATTAAATATTCTTCCTTCATTTACATATTTTAACAAATTTTTATATTTACATATGAGATCTTATCTTTACATATAGATATTGCAACAAATAATACATAGGATCTAAAGATATTAAATAGTTTTTATATTATTTTTTAATGATTTTTAAAGGAAAATGGGAGGAAAAAACATTTATATGATTTAATAAATTCAAATACTATCTGAAAATATTTATAGGAGGTTTATTAGAAATAATAGACCTCTATTAGCACATAATTTTCAATTTGGTGATTTCTTTTTAATTTTACGTTAATTCTCTACATTCTCTTATCAGTGGGTAAGAGGAATTTTCAATTTTGGCAAAGTAATTATTATTAATCCTTGTTATGAAATCGATAATTTTTTCATAACCTGTTTCTTCATGAAGAAGATTTGTAGGATACCTCCATGGCTTTTTATTTATCATTTTAAGACATTTGTTTTGTATAATTTGTAAGCGTTTTAGGTGGCAGTTGGCAGCGTCACTCCAAATAGGACACGCGTATGTTAATATCGGCCTTATAACACTTTTGAAGAGTAGATTTTTGTTTTTGGGGTTTAGAAATGACCTTCTATTTAGTAGTGGCCATAATGCTTTAAATAAATTTATAGCTTTTTGGCACGTAGCCATAATATGTTGTTAAAAAGTAAGCTTTTTGTCCAAGACAACTCCGAGATATTTGACCTCGTTAAGTACATTTATGGTATTATTTCCAATAAGAAGATGACGTCTTGGCAGTCTTTTGGGAGATTTGTTGAATGGAAAAATTATTGCTTGGGTCTTGTTTGGATTAATTTTGATTTTCCATTTGTGAAAATATTTACTGCAATTTACAAGTCCCTTTTCCATGTTTTTTAAGATAGTTTCTTAATAAATAAAAAAAAACTTGAATGACACAATTTGAAATGTTTGTTTTTTTTATCGATGATTATGAATTATCGATAGTTTCACTTTTATGATATTTTGCAATCACTAATCGAATGGAATTGTAACTCATCCGCCATATAACCCCTTCCGACTACCACATGTTTTGAGCGATACAGAATGCCTTTATTGGAAAACCCTTCATTTCAATTGAAGGTATCAAAAAGAAGGTAAACCAAAATGTAACACTATATGTTAATTTTGATTTTGCAACTATCTATCCTAGAAGTGGATAGAAAGGCGGACATCGTATGCTGGTTTACGTGTTATAAGGATCAATAATACATATTTTTATTTCTTAAGCGGTGTTGTTATAAACGTAAATAACAGGGTATGGATTGCAGGTCTCAAAGAAACTAATCGACAATTTTCTACAGAAAATAAAACAAAATTAAAGACTTGAAATCAACAAAAAAATACTAAAAAAACAAATATTACAACATTTATATTCTCAATATGTTAATGTATTTTACCTTGTTTATGCGACAATATATTTTCATCAAAATTGATTGGTGCTTGCCCACCTAACTTCATAATACCTTTTTTACGTTTTGATTCCAACATGGTCTTTTGTTAAAATTTTGTTAAGGGCAAAAAGTAATGGAGATAATCAATCAATAAGGTTAGTATTAAATTAGTAAATTTATGGCAATTTATGAATTATAAAACTTTTAAAATTAATCTTAAACCTTCTCAAATTCTTAAGAAAATACCAAAATTAAGTTTTATTGAGCTTACCTTGTATTTACTTAATGAGTGTTTAGTTAATTCCACTTCGTTTTCAATATTTTTCAAGCGTTCAGTCAGGTACTTATTCTCCAAAATTATACTATCAATATCGAGGAACTAAAGAACAGAAAATAACTATTTTGTTAAATTTATAAATTACAATTTTTTAAAGTTATAAATATTTGTAGAGACTTAAGGGCGGGGTAAGGTTTTAAAACTTTGTTTGCATTTTTTTTATATATTTTTTTCCAACATGTCGAGAGTTTTGTGTCAAAATTTCAACTAAATCGGAGTAAAACTAATGAATATACAGTGTTTCAAACGACCTGCGCTCATACATATATCATATATGTTGAACACTTTAAATCGATTTTCTCGCAAACAACATTTTGAAGTCCGTGAACTCAAAATCTACTTAGCCGATCCTTTTGAAATTTTATACACTATTTCTACAATAATTCATTTTTAAATCTATTTTTTAATCCATTTTTTAATAACAAATTCACAACAAGAATTGTGTTTTTTAATTCAAAATGATGTTAAAAAAAAACGCATTTCGATTTTTATACCCTCCACACCTCAGTAGCAGAGGGTATACATATATAGGTTTGTCATTCCGTTTGTAACATCGAAATAAATTCCGGAGACCCCAAAACAATATATTTTCTTGATCATTATAACAAGGGAAGTTGATTTAGCGATGACCGTCTGTCTGTGGAAATCACGATCACGCCGTTTATTTATTAACATCCCAAAGGAGTTGCTATTTAAAATCGTCAAAATCGGTCAATGGGGTCACGAGTTATGAATGAAACTTTGAAAAAACTCTTGAAAAATTAAATTTTTCAGTGTGTTTGTTGTTTTTCTTAAGATATGTTGTATATGTTGTAATTCTTCTTATTGTTGAAGTCATTGCAGTTGTGTGTATATTAATACTCGTGCCCATTGGCCTAATCAAGTATTACCACAAATTTTTTTATCGTTAAAATTAAAAATTAATAAAAATAAAAATTAAATATTAAAAAAGAAAAATTAAAAATGGAGAACGAAAAATGGAGAACGAAAAATGGAAAATGAGAGATAAAAATTGAAAAAATGAAAATGAAAAATAAAAATGAAAAATGGTTCTAAAAATGGAAAATGAAAAACAAAAAATGAAAAATTAAAAATGAAAATTGAAAAATGGAAAATGAAAAATTAAAAATGAAAATTGAAAATGAAAAATAATAACGAAAAATGGAAAATGGAAAATGAAAAATGAATAATAAAAAATGAAAATTGAAAATTTAAAAATTAAAGATTAAAAATTAGACTAAAAATAAAAAATTAAAAAATAAAAATTAAAAACTAAAAATTAAATATTACAAATCAGAAATTAAAAATTCAAAATTACTAGCTAATTCAGATAAAAATATTTTAAAATATGCTCTTTTTTAATATTAGTATCTGGAAATTTTTAGCCAAGAATCAGTTGATTTTTTTTTTTGAATTATCATGAATTATCTCAAAACTTTCTTTTAGGAATCAAACTTTGGGTTTTATAACGCTGGTTGCATTATATAATGAATTTCATTAGGGGTTTTCTACTCTAGTAAAAGGAAAATAATGCAATTTTTCAAATATTAACGAATTCTTTGTCTAGAAGACACGATCATTGTTTTTTATAACAAGGAATTATAATAGAAACTGGCCAACAAGTGGTATTCGAAATTAAAATTTCAGTGCCGACAACAGTTTTAAAGTGGTAGCCGTACCCAATATTGGTTGTAATATTGAGTTTAA
Source organism: Cordilura impudica (assembly GCA_963682025.1). Classification (NCBI taxonomy): domain Eukaryota; kingdom Metazoa; phylum Arthropoda; class Insecta; order Diptera; family Scathophagidae; genus Cordilura; species Cordilura impudica. The sequence goes on from OY821517.1 coordinate 324,056,427, forward strand.
GATGCAGGTGGAGGGTATCAAAGATTCGGCCCAGCCGAATTTATTTAACACCTTACTTGTTTTGTTTCACATGTTCCGGTAACGAGTTATGATGTTCACCGCATAACAACTTTTTTCGAGCCGTCTCTGGAGATTCTCTGTCACGGATGTATTTATTAACATTTTTAGTCTTTTCAAAGATACTTCAAATGTTATGCTATAACGTGTATATGAAATAAATAATCCAACATTATTCATATCTTAAAAAAAAAAAAAAAAAAATAACGCTACATGATTATTTAAAAAGGCGAATGAAGATGTATCAAGATAGAAACGGTAAAATTATATTGCTCAAAAAATATGGAAAATGTTTACTAAGACCGCTGAATAGTCAATATTAGGATCATAGTTAAATTTATAAAGAAAAAAAAAATAAATTTTGATGAGAAAGTCATGTTTTTCCAGTGGCCGAAAATAAATTTTTTTTCTTCTCGAATGAATAAGATTTTAAAAATAACTTTTTTTTCCTGTGTTTGAAGAAAGCAAAAATTATAAATAAATTAATTTCTGTTTGAAAAATATAAATAATAAAAAATTATTTGTGTTCGAAAAATCAAAAATTGCTCGAAAAAAAAAAATAAAAAAAGAATTGTAATTTCTACATGAAAAAAAAACTGTTATTTCCACATATTTCTGCTCGAAACATAAAAATTATAAATAAATTTTATTTGTGCTTGACAAAATAAAAATCAAAAAATAAAATTTATTTCAGCTCGAAAAATAAAATTCAAATAATAACTTTTAGTTCTGGCCGAAAAAATAAAAGTATAAAAACTTTTCTTTCTACTCGAATAAATAAAAAACCTAAATAAAAATCAAAGAATAAAATTTATTTCTGTTCGAAAAATAAAATTCAAAAAATAACTTTTAGTTCCGGTCCAAAAAATAAAAATAAAGAAAAAATTTTTATTTCTGCTCGGAAAATAAAATCAAACAAATAACTTTTATTTATGCTCGAAAAAATAAAATGAAAAAAATAATTGTTATTTCTACTCGAAAAAAAAAACGAAATCAAAATATAATATATATAATATATGATTTTAAAAATAACTGTTTTTCCTGCTCAAAAACCTAAAAATTACAAATAAATATTATTTCTGATCGAAAAATAACTGCCATTTATTCTCGAAAAAATTAGAATTAAAAGATTTATAAATAAATTAATTTCTGTTTGAAAAATATAAATAACAAAAAATTATTTGTGTTCGAAAAATCAAAAATAGCTCTTTTGCTCGAAAAAATAAAAAATTTCTACATGAAAAAATAATAAAAAAAAAACTGTTATTTCAACATATTTCTGCTCGAAACATAAAAATTATAAATAAATTTTATTTGTGCTTGACAAAATAAAAATCAAAAAATACAATTTATTTCAGCTCGAAAAATAAAATCCAAAAAATAAAAGTATTCAACTTATTCTACTCGAATAAATAAAAAACCTAAATAAAAAACAAAACATTAAATTTATTTCTGTTCGATACATAAAATTCAAAAAATAACTTTTAGTTCCGGTCCAAAAAAAAAAAATTATTTCTGCTCGAAAACTAAAATCCAACAAATAACTTTTTTATGCTCGAAAAAATAAAATTCAAAAAATAATAGTTATTTCTACTCGAAAAAAAAAAACGAAATCAAAATATAATTTTTATTTCTGCTCAAAAAAATCAAAATCCAAAAATAACTTTTGTGATTTTTATAAAATCACAATCCAGTCGAAAAAAAATGAAATCAAAATATAATTTTTATTTCTGCTCAAAAAAAATTAAAATCCAAAAATAACTTTTGTGATTTTTATAATAAAAGGTATTAATTACTCTTGCGATTTCTTTTTATAAAAAAAAACTTTTTTTTTTAATAAAATTATGACATCAAAAGTTTTGTTTTTCATATAGAGTATATTCGAAGATAACTTTTGGATGGTGAGAAACATTTGTTTGAAAATTATTATCACATTTTCTTTGTATAGCACAATTTTTATATTCATATTTTCAAATTCATACATACTGTTAAGGTTGTATTACCTTTTATATGTTGCAAACATTTTTTAAAATCTCGGACATTTCTATGTTTTGAATAATATAATAAAATATTCTTGTTTCATTATCTGTTCACTAACTTTCAGTACATGAGTTCTTTTTACTATAGAAATTTCTAATTTATCTTTTTCGATCTATTCCAAAAAATTATCTTTAGCATTCTTAGCTTTAGATATTTATTTGATTTGCTAAGTAACTCTATTATAAAGCATTTTACCTTTGGATGTGTTTCCTTAGCCTTAAGAGCCACTTGTAACTCATGATTTAAACGATGAGCTTTACATTTGTAGGCATCACGTTCATTAGTCAATTCCTCCTTCTCATCAATTACGGCTTTAAAATCAAAAGCCAGTTGAGCATTCTGTAAATAAAACACACCACCATTAAATATAGCAATATTCATAAATTTCGTAATTTCGGTTGAACCAACTTTTTTCTTTAATTGTTCCAAATGACAAATAAAATTTGAGCGTTCCTGTTTCCATTGCAATACCAAGTCTTTGCTGCACAAGTCTGAAGATGTTTCATTTTTGGTAGAAAGTTTTTGTTTAGGAATTTTCTTAACATCTCCTGGCGAGGTCATACCCCTATGAGCTCGTAAAACTTCAATGTCACCTTGCACCTCGGAAAGTTTTTGTTTTAGGGCCTCCACCTCAGTGGTTAGCTTAATATTACGTTCTCTGGACTCATGTAATATCTTTGCCACACTAGATTTACTATTACTACCCGGTACCCCACTTGTATCACTGGTATAACCAGCCATTTGATCTGATAAGCTATTACGTCTCAAGGCTGCATAACGCAATTGCAACGTTTCGGCCATTAGCTTGAATTGGTCACGTTCTGTGCGAAATTTTTCCAATTCTTTGCGTAGTATCCTCAGTGCCTCCATTTTACTCTGGAGCTTACGGTGTAGTGCTGTCGTCTCCACACTATAATTTTCCATATGTTCACCAAACATTTCATCGTAGTCACAATTGTTTGGCTCTTGCTGGCCCTGTTGTGAGCGTTTTCGTTGCGTCCACATAGTGGCTGATTTGATTTTATATTGTCCTAAAGACATTGTTTCATCGTCGGACATTTTTCTGTGGTCTCATACATTAAATCAATAAAAAATAAAGTTTTCGCGTAGAAATTAAAAATATACAAGATTTTTTTTCACAATTTTCTTATTATTAGTGATGACAGATTAGAGATAGCAGAAAAATCGATTGTGTGTGTATATGAATAATGACAGAGCTGTTAGTAGGTATTGCCAGACCAGAGAAAATTTGACGGTTTCGATGAATATAAGATTTGAATTTTTCAATATTGGATTAATGGATTGAAATTTATTTTTAAGCTAGTGATTTAAACAAAATTTTTTATACAGTATTTGGCTTTATTAAAGCTGAAACCCCTTTCTTTTTTCTTTACAACTCTTTTCTCTTATACCAGTGGAACATATCTCCTTTGAGTGCAACACTGTGCTAGTTGCACGCGTCTGCAATAATTGCGCAACTTTTTTTTTTTTTGTGAAAAAGCGCAACATCGCTCTTCAACATATGCAAGAAAGAGATAACATAGATGTACTCTTGCACCTCTAAGAGTCACTGGAATTTGGGGGGACGCCGCGTGCAAGTCTCCAAGAGACAAAGAAGAAGAAGAAGAATATTTGTAGATATTTTAAAATTTGTAGAATATCTATAAAAGAAGATATCTAGAAGAAGAAGAAAATTTGTAGAATTTGTAACCGTTCCGGCGAAAACTAAATAAACAAACATATTTTAAAATTAACAATATACATCCATGACATATGAAATATGAATTTTCTACAAATTTTTTTTTTGCCAGTGAAGAGAAATAGTGATACACTAAGACTTCTCGGATTAACTAAACTAGGTTTAACTGACATCTCAAAAACTGGGCCTAAGATGTTTGGGCTTTAATTAGCTTTTAAGTTAACATAATACTTTTTTGCAGCTCCATTAATTGTCTTTTTAATAGCAAATAGTCTGTTTACCATTTTACTTCCGCCATTAAAATAAAATTGTAACACAACAGACTCATATGTAAGTAAAAACTGATTTTATTGCAAAAAATAAAAATAAAATAAAAATAAGAAAATTATAGTCGGTCTAGACCGACTATACGATACCCTATACCATGCGTTTAGAAACTCTATCTCTTAGGCCCAACTAACTGGACATAGAAAATAAGCAAAAACCAAATTTGAGTGGGATTTTTATTATTTTTTTTTGGCTGCAGATATGAAAAACTTCATATCGGATGATATATCTATATGGGGACTAGGTCCAAAAGTGGACCGATCCTGATCATGTTTGGTAAAGTCTCTTTTATTTTGCAAAAATATATACAAACAAAATTTGAGAAGAATCAGTGCAATATTTTTGTTTTTAGTAGATTTAAGTGAAGATCGGGAAGCAGCTCTATATGGGGCCAAAGGGATCATTTTTGGACTACTCATTAATGGATGTAATGAACGCATACAAACCCAATTTGAGTAAGATCTATATGACAATTTGGATCTTATGGCAATTTATGTCGATTTCATATGGGTAATTTGTATGGGGGCTAGGTTTGAACATGGACCGATTCTCACCAATTTCAACAGCGTTCATCCCATGGCCGATAAAAGCATATTTACCAAATTTCATCAAAATATATTCATATTTGCGACCTGCAGTTTGATTACAAGCTTTACATGGACACACAGACGGACGGACGGACGGACGGACGGACATTGTTAAATCAACTCAGAAAGTGATTCTGATTCGATCGGTATAATTAAAGAAGGGTCTAGGTCAAATATTTTTGGTTGTTACAAACAGCAGCACAAAGTCATTATACGTAAACCACATAGTGGTATAGGGTATAAACACCTGTTTACCATGTTTCCATAGTCCTCAAGCTGTCTAGCTTGATGTTTTGTAAACACGGAACTCTTTGTCCTTGAACTTGAACTTAATTACACATGTATGTATAGTTTTTAGACAAAAGTTTTATCAATATCGGTTACCTAAGTTATTGTGGCTCTATTGAAAGTATTATTTACAATTCAACTGTTGCATATTTATGTTTATTTATCAGTTTGCTTACATTTTACAGAGAACATCAATGAACTGTGCAGTTGTTGCGGTTCAATAACCTATATGATTGAAATGTCTCTATTTAACATGGCAATTCTTAGTATGTAACAATATACTTCATACTGAAATTATATTGTTGATAGTTTAACAATTCAGCTACTATAAACAATAGTACGAGTATGATACATGTGTAAACAATAGGTGATATATTATGAACTTGTTATAAGAGTTACAGAAAGAAGGTAATGAAATAAGTAACAAGTGGTTGATGTTGTTTAAATTCCAGTAAACACAGACAAGAGTTAATAAAACTCTCTAGCTAGTATATAGCGATAAAAAAAACGTTAAAGCTCTAAAATCAACCATTTTTTCTAAACTTTCAAAACAATCTATATTTTCAATAATTTTATTTAATAGAATTTTTTGGCTTATGTTTCTTGTAGGCCAATACACCTTCTTTTCGTAATTGTCTAGTATAATTTGAATATCTATAGTATAAAGCTCCCCGAGCTGAATTGGGTCCATTATGTGGCACAAAAAACGTTTCCTGTGGAATGAAAAAAAAAAAAAAACAAATTCAGAAATTACAGTATAATTCACAATACTACAGCCAAAATGCTTACATATTTTTCAGTTGGAAATAATTCCAATATTTGACGTGTCATATCATGAAATATAGCGGTGTATTTTTCCACTTTACGTTCTACAACGGCACGTATTAAAAGATTCACAAGACGTTTACGATTTTTAATATCTAAGAACTGATGAATTTTATAAAATTCCAATACAGTTTGTCCGTCCGTGCAGCTGCTAAGGATACTGAGGACATTCTGTAAGGAAAACAAAAATTCTATAAAAGTTCTATATTCGAAAGTACAATTCTCTTACAAATTGTTCACCTTTGCAGATTTGATGATATTTGGGCTTTCTAGTTTTTGTATTTGATGGATTAGGAGCTTGAATTGATTCAATATCGGCAGTATCTAAATTTTGTTCTTTTTCAGGCAGTTGTTTCAACGCTTTTGAATATTCAGTTTGAAAATGTTGTTTATCTAAAAATTTAAAAAAATAATTTAAAAATTGCTACGATGAATTCTCCGTTCTTACAAAAATAAGTCTAGACATTTTTTATGACGATTCCCTTAATATTTTGGTTCCAGCGATAGCTTTTAGTGAACCGGATCAGTTTTAAAACCAGTTAAAGTTGTTTTTTTTTTATATATTTTTAAAATTTTCCCAAAGGAAACCATATACAAAATCGTATTATATGAAGATAATTGTGGAGGCGCATCTAACGTTATGTTGAACATGTCCAAAAGCGGTCGAGTACACTGTATAACATTGGTCGGACTGTGAAATTAACCTTTAAATTTGAATACTGCTTTTATCATTTGCCAGCACTTATTACAATTTCTTATTTGTTGTGTTTTTATGAAAACAATGATGGCATTTTTATAGAACCAAATAATTTCTACACTGTTCAACAATTTTCGAATTGTTGGGCGGTGATATTATAGATATTTATCCAATAAAAGGTTTTAATTGTTATGGGTTTTGTTCAGTTTTTTTTAATCAAATTAACACGTTTTAATCCATTTTCGATTTAAGCGAGGATGTATATCGAATATTATGTTTGTTCGATTTTTTAGGTGAATTTATTAATACAGTTACTCCAAGGCAATCTCGGACAATACTACAAACTAAATTTATGGCCAAAAAAACAGCGAAAATTAAATTCATTGGCCTTAATTTAAATAAACGAATAAAACTTCAACTAGTAACAAAAAAAAAAAAAAAAAAAAACATGTAAGAAAACTATAGTCGGTCCAGGCCGAATGTGCGATACTCTTTACCATGCGTTCAGAGAATTGGTCTTAGTTCCAACGAATTGGGTATAGAAAAAAACCATAAATCAAATCTGAGTGGAATTTTTATACCCTATATCAGTATGTGGTCAGGGTATAATGACTTTGTGCTGGTGTTTGTAACTACCAAAAATATTTGGCTCAGAATCTCTTTCTGAGTCGATTTAGCGATGTCCGTCCGTCCGTCCTTCTTTGTAATCAAACTATAGGTCACAAATATGAATATATTTTGATGAAATTTAGTAATATCTGTGGTCACAAGCAATAACCGCCTAACTCGAAGATCATGCTTTTGAGAAAAATAGCTTTTTATATAAATGTTATTGGGCTTCATTACGACTTAGGTCAGAATATTTGTGTCAATATCTTTTTAAAAGCAGTGTTAGAGAAATGGGGATTTCACGTAAATATAAAGATTTTTTAGCAGAATATGATAGTATACATAACTCAAATCGGCGAAAATCATTCTTTCGAGAAAAATAACTGTTTATATAAATGTAATGGGGCTTGTTACGACTTAGGTCAGTATGTTTTCATTAATAATTTTTTAATAAAAAGTGTTAGAGAAATATAAAGCTTTTTTAGTAGAATATGACAGCATACATAACTCAAATCGTACTTAAGTCGACTGCGGTTATCGCTTGTGACCACAGATATAATCTACTATCGGCCATATGATGAACGCTATTGAAATTGGTGATAATCGGTTCATGTTCAGACCTAGTACCCATACAAATGACCCCTATGAGATCGACTTCAATTGACATAATATCCAAAAATTATCGTATAGATTTCGGTCGAATTGTATTTATGTATATTTATGGCCTCTATTTATCAGTAGTCCAAAAACATACCCTATAGGACAATTCTTAGTCGTAGCACCCATATAAAGCTGATTCCCGATCTTCACTTAAATCTATCAAAAATCAAAAATATTGCATAACTTTTTCTTAAATTTGGTTTGTAAATTGGTTTGCAATAAATACCTAGTTCCCATATAAGTATAGCATCGAATATGAACTTTATCATACCTGCTGGCACACCCTTTTTGTTGAGATAATCCCACAAATTTTTTATAGGATTTATTTCAGGGCTCTGAGGTGGTGTTTTCTGGCATGTGGGACGTTATACAATGGATCAAAAGATCACACTTTATGGCCTTTGTGTTTTGGATACTTTTATAAAAGTAGCAGCCGTCGCACTGTGGACCATATTTTGAGAAGGCGGCCAAAAATAATTTTTTTTATGGTTACCGATTTTAAAGTTATGTTATTCATTTGAAAGTAAATACCAGTGAACCTCGGGAGCCAAAAAATTGCGACTCTATTTCCACTAAATCACAGCGAACAGGGTCTTCGAAAATTGACTTTCTCAGTATTTTGCTAAAATTCAAAATTTCTTCTTTGTAAATTTTAATTTTTCAAATTTTTCTTTTTGTATAATTTTGTTAACTCCAAGCTATTAATGTTAGAAATATGAAGTCACTGAGTCGTATAGAAATTAAAAAAAAAAAATTAAAAAAAGGTCAAAATTTCCCGAAAATTTCCTACTTAATAGAGCATAACTCCTGCCCACCAAAAGCCATCAAAGAAAATCTTGCATTCTTCTGTAATCCGAACCCTCCCCTACACTCCTATACCCCATTGTATAGGTCAGATATTTTGTGGAAAATTTATGAATACAAAAGTTTTCCACTATGTGCTTACGATATAATGAGTTGGCCCTGATGGTTGTAACTACCAAAAATATTGGACCTATACCCAATATTTATTATACGGATCGAATCAAAATCTCTTTCTGAGTCGATTTAACGATTTAACGTTCGTCTGTCCATCTGTGTGTTATGAATATGAAAGTTGGTCGTACCGGTGTGTTTTTTTGCGTGAGTTTATTTGTTTTTTATACTGACAGAAAAAGGAGACGTTAGAGTTGACACGAGTTGTTATCTATAATATTAATAGGCTAGGTGATTTCTTGTGGCTGATGTTTTGTTCTACCGTTTTATCCAGATTTTGACCAAACGTATATTATTTGAAAGGTATTTCTTTTGAGCCGATTTGCAGATTTACAGATTTTTAATTTTTTCCTTTATTTTGAGTAAATTCAATTTACAGTTGCTACTAACTCATAAAAAAAAATTATACAATGCTATGTGTGTGTTTTTTAAATTTGCTAATGTGTTTGTAATAAAAATGAGTTTGTTTTTGTGTTGATTTGTGAATGGACTATAATTGATTAGCATACTTTTAGGGTCTTTATTTAATGAAAAAATAAAATTTCCTGGAATTTGCGCTCGAATTTCGAGGGCTGGAATCTGCTAGTAGTTATTGAAATGTTTATAGTAATCACTGATGAAGGCCTAATGCTAGATATCGATCTGATTTAGAAAATTTTTAGAGTAAATTGGTTTTTTGAAATATACGCCTACGTTTTCTTCTCTATGTTATGTATATATTTATTTGTTTAAAATTAGATTGATTTTAATTAGTTATCAGAAGTATGTGAATATTCACACAAATTTTATTATTATCAGCTAAACAAATTTGCTTTCTAAATACTATTTGTTAAATTTAAATTTATTTGGACAAAAAATCAAATTTAATAAAAATATGTTAAGATATGAAATTCTAAATTTTATCAATATCTAATAAAATATTTTTTCTTTGGCGCAGTGCGAAATTAACATGTTGCCATTGCTATTACCTCCGCAATGGAGATTAGAGGGCCATTTGATGTTCACACCTTTAAAACTAAAACGAGCGGTTATGTAACGTAACTGGAATGCATACTACCTTAATATAATGGTATGCTGAGCAGTAACAATAGATGCTAACTCGATGGATCACAGAAGGCAACTCTGCAATATTAGTTAGTAAAATTTTGTTTATAAAATTTAATTTTTTATAAAAAATAAAAACAGATTCGTTGTTTCTACCAAATTTATTGCCAACCGAATTTCGTTGAAGATAATAATCGAATTTTGAATTGATTGCAATTACAATTCTATTGTCTTAACAGTAAAAATTGTATCAAAATAAAATATGGTTTATTATAAAATTTCTGTTGATACAATCGAAAATTCAGTCTTTAATCGTTCGAGCAATTCGGTTGGCGAATTTTTTTTTCTGTGTGTAGGGTTTTATTTATTTGGAAGGGATTTTTTTATAGCTTTTGAGCGTGGTAAAAATTTGTTTCATTTTATTTTTTAGGGGTTTTAAAATTTTGTAAAATATTATACAAATATTTAGGAGACTAAGTCGCCCGTTGAAAAGTTACTTTAAAAATATATCACTTTTTTAAACTTAGAAAAATATACTTTTTACTTTGTATTTTATTAAGAAAAGCTGCTTTTTTAAGAAAATTTACTTTTTAAGAAGAGGTAATTTTAATAAAAGGTACTTATTTAAGAAGCTGTAATTTTTTAGGAGAAGGTATTGTTTATAAGAATAGGTATATTTTAAGAAAATAAACTATTTGAGGAGGTCCATCACAAAACGCAATAATTCCTTTTTTTAAGTTTTTCGATTTTTTGACTAAATTCAATTCTACATTTTAAAATCTATGTTACCATTGTAAAAAAACTATAACAAAACTCAATTATTTTTACTGTAATTCAATACCAAAAATAATGATTCAGACCAAAATGCAACAATTACATATCTATGAAGTAACAAATTCGAGTGATAAATAAAAAGTCAATGATAAAATTAAGTTTTAACTCTAAAAGTGTGCTAAAAAAGATTTCCGAAAAAATACTACAATTATGGTTGAAGAAGGTTATCATGAATTTTATTTATTTTAAACTCTCAACAAATCAAAAGCAATGTGTAGTCAAAACTTTTGAAACTTACGAACTTGAAGATAAGGAAAAACTTACCAGCTATCTTAAAAGTGGCAAAATTTAGAAAAAGAGGAAGACGTTGTTAATATTTTGGAAAAACATTATGGCCAACAGTGGTCAAAAAATTCGGAATTAGAATATTATACAAAGATATTTTCAGACCAGTAAGGAAATAGTATCAATGAAACTGATAATATAACCATTTGTGACTGTTTGGAGGAGGACGCTGGAATGAAAGTGTAACATAATATTAATGTTTTGTAATACTTAAATACTTTAATGTACCCTATACCATGCGTTTAAATAACCATAAACCAAATTTGAGTGGCATCTTTATTAATTTTTTTGGCTGCAGATATGAAAAAGTTTATATCGGATGCTATATCTATATGGGGACTAGGCCCAAAAATGGACCGATCCTGACTATGTTTGGTAAAGTCTCTTGTGTTTTGCAAAAATATATACAAACAAAATTTGGGAAGAATCAGTGCAATATTTTTGTTTTTTGATAGATTTAAGTGAAGATAGGGAATCAGCTCTATATGGGGCCTATGACTAAGAGTTGTCCAATACAGATGGTTTTTGGACTATTCAATTATGGATGTAATGAACATATACAAACCCAATTTGAGTAAAAAATATACGACAATTTGAATCTTATGCCAATTTATGTCGATTTTATAGGGGCCATTTGTATGGGGGCTAGGTCTGAACATGGACCGATTCTCACCAATTTCATCCTATGGCCGATAAAAGCTTATATACCAAATTTCATCAAAATATATTCATATTTGCGACCTGCAGTTTGATTACAAGCTTTACATGGACACACAGACGGACGGACGGACATCGTTAAATCGACTCAAAAAGTGATTCTAATTCGATCGGTATAATAAAAGATGGGTCTAGGTCAAATATTTTTGGTTGTTACAAACAGCAGCACAAAGTCATTATACCCAAACCACATAGTGGTATAGGGTATACAAATATATATCCTACTGACTTTAACTATATTTATGCAGTTATCTTAAAACTTGTTAAGGTGGAATTATTGCGTTTTGTTATGGACCTCTTCATTTTAAGAAAATATACTTTTATAAGAGATGGAGTTTTTTTTTTTAAAGAAAGTGTCCTTTTTAAGTGAATGTATTTTTTAAGAAAATATACTTTTTTATAAAAAATTTCTTAGTATTATTCTTTTTTAAGAAAATTTACTTTTTTAGGAAAAAGTACTTTTTATAGATAATTTTCTGATTTTAAGAAAATATATTTTTTAAGAAAGGTACTTTTATGATGATGTGTTCTTTTTAACAAATGGTACCTGTTTAGGAAAAGATGCTTTTTAAGACAACTTTTTTAAACAAGGGTACTAAATATTTTAGGAAGAGGCACTTGTTTAAGAAAATTTACTTTTTTTTTAAAAAAGGTACTGTTTTTTTTACGAAAAGTACTATTTTAAGAAAAAGATTATTCGTTAAGAAAAGGTACGTACTTTAAAAAAAGTATTTGCAAAAAATTCACTTGCAAATCAGACGGGAGTTTACATATAAATGTAAGTACTACTTTGATAAAACAAAATCTAAATAAAAAAGAAAATATTTTATTGTTCTTGTAGGTCGAAGACCACAAACAAAGCCCAACTAAAATGTTTTCTAGTAATCCCTTGGCTATTTCGTTTATATTTTAGAACACCGATTTATTAATTTTTTGTTCGAGCGGAATTTATGATTGGAGCATTTTTCCTCGAGAATAATATTTTCCGTGAGAAAGAAATTCCTTGAAAATATTCGTAATTGGGCAGATTAAATTTCCTTTTGTACCTTATTTATTGCTTTCGACAATTCACTTCGATTCATTTTGACAGTCACTTACAACGTTCTTCCAGGGACTATCACTTTCTAATTGCATTTTGATAACGATAAGGTGCATAAATTCAGCTCATATGGTATTTGGGCAATGAGGGAGAGCATAATAAACGGTAATCTGCAAAAAAAAACCTGCGTTCACAACGTTACTCGCGTCTGTGCTTCAACTATCGAATTTTATTATAAGTAATAAAATTATTCTAGAATAATTTTAGTATTAGCCAAATTTTACTAATATATAAGGAAAATTTCTTAATTTGTACGTTCCTACCTTTGGAATCAGCAGTCATATAAAAATCTTGTGAATTACATTCCGTTTTTAGTTCTATACGATCTAAAAATGAATCTTTATCATCTTCACAAAACGAGGACCCTGAATACGTTGCAACACTATAGCTTTGTCTCCATTCCATCAACATGGCGCGGAATATAGTACGTAATCCAATTTTTGGTATGAGTTCCGAGATTTCATCATCGGTGAGATATACTAAAGACCGTAAGGTTATATCGTGTTCTAAAGCAAAACAAATTTAAATTTTAACTAACAAAAAATTTGCTGACATACATATGTTATCAATGATACTTGCTTACTTCAATATTTACCTTTGAATGTATTTTGTAATTCTAATAAATTCCATTTCTGTAATAATAGCAATGTTTCCGTTATTCCAACTCCTATAAAATCTTTTAGAGGGGTTGATGATCTCGATTTGACTGAAAAATATTATGTTGTGAATTTGTTTAAAATTAACAAAGTACTGAGTGAGTTTTAAAAAGTGGTTATATGATAACAAATCTGAGTTATTTACAAACCATTTGTTATCATCATTTTATAGCCCAATAATATAGTTTAATTAAATTAAAATAGATAAGCAGACAATAGCAGTAATCATTCTACTGTGTTCAAATAAAAAGGTGACTTTTTTTTATGAAATGAACAATCATCTTTATAATAGTTAATAATTTGTTAATTCTGTATGTATGTATACGTATAATTATGATTGAATGTATGATTAATTATCACTCATACGTCTACGTATTAATTTTAGAAGGGAAGATAAAATAGCTTATATCTCGAGAACTAATCCTCATAGTTAGAAATTTTGCCCCCCGCAGCAATGATAAGCCATATGAATTGGATGGTAATTATTTTTAGCATTGAATTGGAGGGTAATTATTTTTAGGGTTGCCAAATCGAAAAACGTTAAATATTGGCGGAAACATAAAATCGATTTTATCTCGAAAACTAAGAGTCGTAGATCACAATGTTGATATTTTGTTCCCTAGCCCCTTAGCATCATCGGAACTGGACAGGGTTTCAACTTTAAAATATCAAAAAGCACCAAAACCTATCAAAAAACGCGCAATTCTTTAAAACAAAAGCTCTAAATTTTCCATTTTGCTTTTTGTTCTCTTTTTTTATATATTTTTTTTTATTAAATTAAAACGAAATACAGTCATGACTGTGTTTGGCACCGTGCAAAATTTAGAAACACACATAATTGATATCAAAATAAAAATATGCGTTTGTTGGTCTGAGCTATGTTTGTTTACATATATTTACGAGCTTTTTATTCAGCGTGTTTTTTTCTGAACTTTGCCTTTACCTAAAAAATTGTCGTTTCTTAAAAAAGTATCTATAATATTAATAGGCTAAGCGATTTCTTCTGACCGATGTTTTGTTCTACCGTTTTATCCCGATTTTTACCAAACGTATATTATTTGAAAGGTATTTCTTTTAAGCCGTTTTGCAGATTTACTGATTTTTAAAAGTTTCCTTTTATTTTGAGTAAATTGCATTTAAAGTTGCTACTAACACATACATAAAATTATAATATGCTATGTGTGTTTTATTAAATTTGTTAATGTGTTTGTTAATGAGTTTGTTTCTTCATTCACAATAATAATAAACCATAAAAGTGTTGGTTTGTGAATTGGCTAAGTTGAAACATAAAGCTGCCTAGAAATTCCACTCGGATTTCGAGCGCTGGAATCTACTAGTTATTTCTTAATAAGTGCCTTTTCTTAAAAAAGCACCTTGTCTTGAAAAAGTAAATTTTCTTGAAAAAGTACCTTTTCTGAAAAAATTACATTTTCTTTTCCTGAAAACGTACCTTTTTTAAAAAGTAAATTTTCTTAAAAAAGGTTCTTTATCTTAGAAAAGTATTTTTTTTAAAGTACCATTAAAAAAACCTAAAAAGTACATTTTCTTAAAAAAGTGCCTTATCTTACAAAATTACATTTTCTTAAAAAATGCCTTTTCAAGAAAGTACCTTTACCAAAAGCAAAAAGAGATATTCTTAAAAAAGTACATTTTCTTAAAAAAGTAAATTCTCTAGAAAAACTACCTTCTCTATAAAAAGTGTCTTTTCTTAAAAAGTAACTCTTCCTAAAAAAGTTCATTTTCTTAAAAAAAGTATCTTTTCTTAAAAAAGTACCTCTTCTAATAATTAAATTTTATTGAAAATGTATTTTCATAATTATTTACTGGCACCTTACGCGTCTTAATAGTATAAAATATTCTGTGACCTGCTAATAAATTTCACTATTTGGAGTCGGACTTCCCTGTATGTCGAAAAAGTTATCCAGATAGTACGATTTAAAATTACAAATTGTTCAAAGATTTTTATACCCTATACCACTAGTAGTTTGTAACCACTTAAAATATTTGACCTACACCCATATTTTATTATACCGATCGACTCAGAATTAATTTCTGGTTCGATTTATCGATGTCCGTCCGTCCATCTTGTAATCAAACTAATAAAATTTGGTATATAAGCTTTTATCAGCCGTATGACAACCACTTTGTAACTGGTAAAATCGGTGCATTTTCACCCCTAATTCCGATACAAATGACCCCAATGGGATCGACTTAAATTTCCATAAGACCCAAATTATCATATAGATCTGGGTCTTATTTGATTTGTTTGTGTTTATTACACTCAGTAATCAATAATCAAAAATAAACCCTATAGGAGACTTCTTAGTCATAGCTCCCCATTATAAAGCTGCTTTCAAATTTTCATTAAAACCAACAAAAAAATTATTGCACCGATTTTTCACATATATATTTTTGAAAAAATTTAGTGACTTTACCAAATATGCTCTGGACCGGTACATTTTTTGACCTAGTTCCCATATAAACATAGCATCCGATATGAACGTTTACATATCTGCAGCAAAAAAATTAATAACAATGCCGCTCAAATTTGGTTTATGCTTATTTCCTATATCCAATTAGTTGGACTAGAGACGCTCACATAGTATAAGGTATCGTATTGCCGGTCTAATATTCTTACACGTTCTAATTTGAATCATCCATAATTTTCTATTAATTCAATGTTGACTGTATATTTTTGCCTGCAACTTATTACTGGTATTTTGTGTTTGAGAGGGGATGTATTGAATATATTTAATTAGTTAGTTTATTAGTTAGATAATGTCAGTATATCTTTATTTTAAATTAAATTGGTAACAAAAGAAAAAAATTTGAAAAATATTAGTGACCCTATTGTTTTGTCCGTAACTGTATCTTAAAGGTGGATTAACCGATTATATTTTCATTAATAGTTTCTGCAAAAAATTAAGAATTAACATATAATTTTAAATGTTAATAAGCATTATAAAACACAACATGTGTTGTTGTTCTTCCAAATGCAATTTCTCTGAAAAAGTTACCTCCTTCGTGCATTCTGTTTTTTTTTCTTTCTAAATTTGTTTTCTTCTTAGTTATTCTTAAAATTCCCGTTATTAAATCGTAACTTTAGACTACACTATTCACTTTACACACTACTGGCTAACTAAATTTAAGTATTATGACAGCTTTTTCTACAGGTTGTACTTGTTATTATCACATTTTGTTAGATTATACTGGGTTGATTCTATTTTGCTATACAGAGAAACAAATATATATATATATATATATATACATATATATCAAGTCGATCATAAACGAAACGAAATACTTTATCTCCATATTACCCACCTTAAGTTGTTTTCAATTTGTATACGTTCTGATGTGTATATGAATGAAGTGGTAAAAATAACACAACTAAAAAACTAAATAATCACATTTTAAAGGTGTCATAAAATACATACATACATATATATATATATATAAATACTAATGGTCTGATTAATTTATATATACAAAGTGTATGTATGTAGAATTTACATCTATAATTTTTTCTATTCATATCAAATTTAGAGGCTTTCTTATTTATGTTATTGTACAGTATATTATTTCTTTGAAGTATATGACAGATTACAACGTCATCCATAATAAACGATATATTTTTTTTATGTCAAAATAAAAAAAAAAAACATTGAAGAATGGGTAAATAGTAATTTGAAATTTTCGAAATTGTTTATTACAGTATTTTATGTCCAGCCTGGATTTGGCTTGCGGAAGTAAAATCAATTGATATACATATGTATGGAGATTCGTAAAATCGGGCAAATGGTTTGAAAGACTTCAATGAACCCGCATCTTTTTTGCCACAGAGTATTGTTTCCATCGGCCGAGTATTGTTTCAATCTAACTTAGCCTAATGTTTATTTGTAGTTTTGCCCATTTCTCTGAAATTTTCATATGTCTAAGACATATTCTACTGTCATTCAAGAAATAACAAATTAACTTCAGAAAACTGCTCATTTCAACTAATTTTAAAAATCACATTTTACGATTGTATCAAAAAAATTTCATACGAAATTTAAAAAATATCGGTTGAAATTCAAACAAACTTAAAATAAATAAAAACAAGTAAGAAAATTTGACTTTTTTCACCATTTAAGCCGTCCTGACCACGTTTATGTAATGGCGGTGAATTTTATTACGGCAAATAAATAAAAATATTTGGGGCTTTAATACTGCGGTGAAATATTTGAAGAAATCGAGCGGATATTTTTGTACTGGCTATCGCTAGTTATTTTTAGATTTTTTTTTTTATCTATTTTACTAAAAATGTTATTTGCGAAAAACCAAGAAAGAATTTGGTGAAAAGTTCAAATGTTGATTTTTAAAATCAAATATTTTTTAAACCATAAGCGATAAGTAGGTAGTATAAGCATGTTTTTTGTTAATAATTTAATGGTTATTGGAAAAATTTAAAAAACGTAAAAATCACTTCATATTTATAAAAGTTACAAGCTTTGAAAGCATTTTCCACCTCGATGTGGTCGACTTTGGCACCCTGTAGCTCACCCTGTGTTACAACAGGATATCTCAGAAATAAATATTTTGAAAGCCTATATCCTTGACTACAATCGCCTAGAATATACTATTCCAATCCAACCAATAGTTTAGAAGTTCCAGACTTATTACCACTTTTTTTTGGTTTTGAACCAATGTGCGGACGGACGGACGGACGGACATTGTTAAATCAACTCAGAAAGTGATTCTGATTCGATCGGTATAATTAAAGATAGGTCTAGGTCAAATATTTTTGGTTGTTACAAACAGCAGCACAAAGTCATTGTACCCAAACCACATAGTGGTATAGGGTATAACAAGCAAGTAAATTGCTGTTGGTCCAGACCCATTATGCGATACTCTATGCCATACGTTTAGAGAATAGAAAATATGCATAAATTAAATCTGAGTGGAATTTTTTTTATTTTTTTTGCCTGTAAAACTGAAAAAGTTCATATCGGATGCTATATTTAAATGGCAGATCGAAAAATGGACGGATACTGACCATATGTGGCGAAGCTACTTATTTTTTTGAAAAAACATATACAAACTAAATTGGAGAAAAATCTGTGGAATATTTTTCTTTTTGATAGGTTTACCTTAAAATCGGGAAGCAGCTTTATGTGGGCTACGACTAAGAATTCTCTGCAATAGGGTTTATTTCTGGACTACTATTTTGGATGTAATAAACACACACAAACCCAATTTCACCGAGATCTATATGATAATTTGGATCTTGTGGCCGATTTCCACCAATTTCAATAGTGTTCATTCTATGGCCGAAAGAAGCTTATATGCCATTTTCATCATATTTGCGACCTGTAGTTGGATTACAAGGTTTACGTTGACCCACAAAAGGACAGACGGACATCGCTAAATAATAAATCTATCGGTATGTAAAAAGGTGGTCAAATATATTTGGTACTTACAAATATATTTGATTAAATATATTTGGTACTTACAAATATTAACACAAACTCATTATACCCTGACCACTAATATATGCAGATAACACAGACCTACAAAACTTTCCCCAGTGAGTTCTGAAGGTGGTTTCTGATGTACGTTTTTGCGCTAAATAGGAATCAGACAGCTGTATGTTTCTATCACGTCAGAGATATATATTCTAAATAAAAGGTACCAAATGCAACAAATTCGGATTCTTCATGGTTTTCTATACATATTTAGCATACAATCTTATGTTAGATCACGATCCGATCTCAGTAGGGAAACATAAGTTTTACATTTCTAAGCTTGTGTAAAAGTGAAAATTCAATACCCGATTGAAGAAGTTGGGCTGAGCTCAACGATTTTTTCAAGCATTTCAACTGGAAAATTTGTTTCCTGGATAAAAATGTTGATGCTGCTGTGAAAATAGTGGAAAAAATAATAGTGCTTGGTATGCGATTATTCATTCCATCAAAGCACATTTCGGCAAAACCTAATTAAAAATTATGGTTAAACCAGACTTGCAGAGATGCAGTCATATCCTGAGAGGAAGCATTCAGATATTGATGTGAAAACAAGTAAGAAAATTATAGTCGGTGTAGACCGACTATATGATACCCTATACCATGCGTTTAGAGACCCTATCTCTCAGACCCAACTAACTGGATATAGAAAATAAGCATAAACCAAATTTGAGTGGGATTTTTCTTAATTTTTTTGGCTGCAGATATGAAAAAGTTCATATCGGATGCTATATCTATATGGGGACTAGGCCCAAAAATGGACCGATCCTGACCATGTTTGGTAAGGTCTCTTGTATTTTCCAAAAATATATACAAACAAAATTTGAGAAGAATCAGTGCAATATTTTTCTTTTTTGATAGATTTAAGTGAAGATCGGGAAACAGCTCTATATGGGGACTATGACTAAGAGTTGTACAATAGGGATTATTTTTGGACTACTGATTAATGGATGTAATATATACATACAAACCCAATTTGACTAAGATTTGTATCATAATTTGGATCTTATGGCAATATATGTTGATTTCATAGGGGTCATTTGTTTGGGGGCTAGGTCTGAACATGGACCGATTCTCACCAATTTCAATAGCGTCCATCCCATGGCCGATAGAAGATCAAATACCAAATTTCATCAAAATATATTCATAATTGCGACCTGCTGTTTGATTACAAGCTTTACATGGACACACAGACGGACGGACGGACATCGTTAAATCGAATCAGATAGTGATTCTGATTCGATCGGTATAATTAAAGATCGGTGTAGGTCAAATATTTTTGGTTGTTACAAACAGCAGCACAAAGTCATTATACCCAAACCACATAGGGTATAAAAAAATTCCGTTACTGAACTGCAACGCAAACAGGCGAGAACTGAATGTGCCAAAACACTTAGGCGCCAAAAGTTTCTTTACGATCAGCGTCTTCGTGCTAAAGTTCTCTCTGCTCCTCGGGTTAGTAAGAGCTTTTGGTCATTTGTTAACAGGGTAAAGAATAATGCTAGTTCTGCTATCCCAACTCTTAATGAATGACCAAATATTCACTGAACCGGTTGATAAGGCTAACATTTTAGCTGAACTTTTTGCAAAAAACTCGTTTTTGCCAGATAGCGATCAACCTCTGCCCGAACTCGAAAGAGTATCTTGTACTGTGCGGTTAAAAAGGTTCTTTCGGATCTCAACATTAATAAGTCTTCGGGACCGGATGGTGTACCAGCACTGGTGCTGAAACAGTGCTCTTCGACACTAGCCAGTCCATTGGCCAACCTTTTCAGCCCTTCGTACCGTGCGGGAGACTTTCCCTCTTGCTGGAAGGTTGCTAATGTCCAACCAATCCCTAAAAAGGGTGAGGCTACTAACCCTGAAAATTGCCGTCCAATTGAAATCTGCTCTGCGCTCTCAAAGGTGATGGAGAGCATGATCAATTTCCATCTTTTGAACTACCTTCTTCACTTCTTAATGATCGACAGTATGGCTTGCGTAGAAATCGCTCCACGCTAAATCTTTTAGCTCTACTTTCTGAGCGCTGGAAAGTAAAGTGGTTGCTCTAGATATTTCCAAGGCACTCGATCGTGTATAGCACGTTGCATTGATATCAAAGTTTATTGCATTTGGGGTCGGTAATGACTTCTCTCGATTTATATCGACTTTTCTCAGAGACCGAACAATACTTGTTGTTATTGATCGGGTCTCATCTAATGAGTTTCAGCTTAATTCAGGGGTACCCCAAGGTTCCGTTTTCTCCTCTTTTTCATATCTTTCTGAACGACCTTGTTGGTCATACTTTTAATTCTATATACCCTTTCGCAGAAGACAGCAGCATTTGTCATTCATTGTTCTTTAATTGCAGGCCAAGCCTCTTGGAGGTTGGGGGCAAAAGGTGGACAATGGATGACACACTAAATCAAGACCTTTTAATAAGCTCCGAGTTGGGTAAAGCGAATAGGTTCGATTTTAATGCGCTGAAGATCCAATATTGTCTGTTGACCCATAGGGCCACGGATTCAACAATGTCATCTATATATATGGGTGGTATAGGTATTGGGGAGTCGAATACTCTTTATGTTCTGCGCATGAGAATTCAATGTGATGTTTGTTGGAACGAGCAGTTTTTCAAGTGTCGAAAGAAGCATTCAAATCTCTTGGTTTTCTAAAACGGTGCAAAAATTACTTCACTCCTTCTGATCTCCTTAAAATCTTTACCACTTACATCCGACCAAAAAAGGAATACAACTCCCATATATGGGCAGGAGTTTCAAAGTCTATTTTGGAGCTACTGGACCGTGTGCAAAGAGGGAGTTTGCGCTCATCAATGACAGTAGGGTATCCAACTGTATTGATTCATTAGAACTTCGTCGGAATGTGGGTTGTGTAGCACTGTTCTATAGATACTACGATGGGAAATGTTCTTCTGAGATTAGCAAACTTATTCCAAGTGCCCGAGTTTCGGTTCGCTCTACCCGCTTCTCTAGTATATCAAATCCGCTTGTAGTCTATCGTCTAGTTGACCGCACAACGTATTACAGAGAGAATTCGTTTATCAGTCGAACTAGCCGTATGTGGAATAAACTCCCCGCAGAGGTCTTTCCTGACAGTTATAATCTAATAAAATTTAAGTCAAATATCCAAAAGCAGTGTTGCCACTTTATGTGTAATTACACATATTATGTGTAATTTTCAGTTGCATATGTTGTCCATGTATAACTACAGCCATGTGTAATTTATATGTAGTTTTATTTTTTTCAATATTTTTTCATTTTTTTTCAAGTATCTCTCAATTTCAATATATTAATGCGCGGCATTGTTTGGAATTCAAAAATCCATAATTATCAACGAGGATTTTGTTTATAAATTATATCTCAGATTTCTAAAAAAAAGATTTGCTATCGAAGTTGTTCGTTTCTATTTTACGTAGTTAGTTTTCCGCAACGGCAATGCGCACCGCGCCGGTATGACTGTGCTAATACTGTTAGGTATTCAATAGGGTACCACTATGTGGTTTGGGTATAATGACTTTGTGCTGCTGTTTGTAACTACCAAAAATACTACACCTAGACCCGTCTTTTATTATACCGATCGACTCAGAATCACTTTCTAAGTCGATTTAGCGATGTCCGTCTGTCCGTCCGTCTGTGTGTCCATGTAAAACTTGTAATCAAATTACAGGTCGCAAATATGAATATATTTTGATGAAATTTTGTACATAAGCCTTTATCGGCCATAGGATAAACGCTATTGAAATTGGTGAAATTCGATCCATGTTCAGACATATGATACCTATGGAATCGACTTAAATTGCCATATGCTCCAAATTATCATATAGATCTCGGTCAAATTGGGTTTGTGTGTGTTTATTACACCCATTAATCAGTAGTCTTAAAATAAATCCTATAGGACAATTCTTAGCCATAACCCCCATATAAAGCTGCTTCCCAAACTTCACTTAAATCTATCAAAAAACAAAAATACTGCACAGATTTTTCTCAAATTTGGTTTGTATATGTTACCAAATATGGTCAGGATCGGTCCATTTTTCGACCTTTTCCCCATATAAATATAGCATCCGATTTAACTTTTTCATATTCAAAGGAAAAAAAAAATTAATAACAATGCCAGTCAAATTTGGTTTATGCTTATATTCTATATCCAATTAGTTGGGGCTAAGATCTCTAAACGCATGTTATGGGGTATCATATAGTCGGTTTAGACCGACTATAATTTTCTTACTTGTTTTTAATATGTTCTACCATTTTTATTTCCTTTATTGTAAGAAAATAATAAAAGCTTTGCTTTCACTGTCTTGACTCCATAATAGTTCTACCTAACAACGGGTAACTAAGCCGTTAGAATTTAAAAGAACTTTCAAATGTTTAATCAATATTTCTACAATCAGAATTTGTAACGTTTAACACAAAGCAGCATATTTAGCTGCTCTCTTAAAACAATTATAAAAAATAGTACAATTGACAACAAAAAAAGAAACTATATAAAAATAATTATTTACATTATTCATGTAGTTTTGTAAAGTTTTTGAATTTTGAAAAAACGGCCTATTAAAACCACAAACAGGAAGGATGTTTGTCCATAAAAACACGAGAGCACAATTTGCACAACATGCTGCTAAAATACGTGCAGATTCAAGTTCCGAAGAGGAGGAAGAAGAAGGGGATCTATTACAGGTGAAACCCAAAATAATCAGTATTATTAATAATGTTGTTAAACTAATATACTAAGAACTTGAAAACAATTGTACATTTTAACCCATTTTATCTTTACACAATTATGTAATCTTTAGTTTCAGCGTTTCAAGTGTAAAATAAATATAATTCTTTTGTTGGATCGATATGTTTATTTAATAAAACGTATTAGATTTAGATCATCCGACCCAGTTGGAAATGTTTTTGGTTTACAAAAGGTAATACCTATATATGTTAAAAAAAGAAATTATGGGTTGAGGACAAACCAAAACATCAATTATAAAACATCTTAACTCTTTTAATGGAATTCTTTAATTTTATGAATTAGTAGATATAGCAATGAATTCGTTTAATTTTACAATTACTTAAGAGTAAAAACACAATCATACCGTACTTTTTATATACATAAAACTGATCTAGGAGTTCGCAAGGTGTGGTGACATTAAAACAATATTTTTTTTATAAAATCTATTTCATTTTTATTGGGAGTCTTTCATATTGTTAAAAAGTAAATTTAAACTGAAACATATTCATACAAATTATCATAAACCAACTAACGAAAAAAGTGGCTACCATAATTTTTTATATAATTAAAAGTAAAAGACTTTATAAAAAAGAAATATACAAAATATTCTGTACCGGTCTGATTGTGCTAGCCTAATGACTATTAAATTAACCATGATATAAACTATAGTTTTTGCAAAATTAAGATCAAGGCTAATTGCTAATCTAGTGTAAACAATTATTGAAATTGTGATTTTGCACACTTTTTAAACAAAATAAAAATTTTTAATATATATATTTTTGAAAAGTAAATTTTACGAATTATTTGACCTTTGATATTGATGTAATTTCCCAAAATAAATAAGCTCGAGGTCATTTGATGACCATACATATTTTTGAAAAGTTCAAGGTGAACATGTAAAAAACCAAATAGCCACAATGGAAAAAAAACTTTTTTTAAAAATTTTTTTTGAATAACAAACAAATATGTGAATATTTTTTTTTGGGATATACTCGTACATACTTTAACTAATCACAAAAAAATGGCTAGTAAGGAAGAGATCTTACATTTAAGGGCTAAAACGCACTAGAACTAAAATCTTAATTACAGAATAGTTAGTTAATTAGTTGTTCTTTATTTGAAATAAATTTTTTCTTTTTTTTTTTATTACAACGTTATAAAACATAAATTTTAGAACATACGACTATGACATTATGGCGTCAATCGGATAATTACAGAGCATCTTGAGTTATGTTGTTATTCCTTGAGACCACAAAAAGGTTATAACCTACATCGCTTTTTAGCAACTACATATAACTAAGCAAGACTTTAGTCGATTTAGTAATGTCCGTCTAAGTGTTCTTGCACACAAATTTGCAATTAGGTAAAAATGCTCAATCGGTATTGAAATTAGTGAAATTCTATCGATGCATATTCAATATTTTTATACCCTATACCACTATGTGGTTTGGGTATAATGACTTTGTGCTGCTGTTTGTAACTACCAAAAATATTTGACCTAGACCCATCTTTTATTATACATATCGAATCAGAATCGCTATCTGATTCGATTTAACGATGTCCGTCCGTCTGTGTGTCCATGTAAAGCTTGTAATCAAACTGCAGGTCGCAAATAAGAATATATTTTGATGAAATTTGGTGTGTAATCTTGTAGCAGCCAAAGGATGAACGCTATTGAAACTGGTGAGAAGCGGTCCATGTTCAGACCTAGCCCCCATACAAATGACCCATATGAAATCAACATAAATTGCCATAAGATCCAAATTATCATATAAATCTTAGTCAAATTGGGTTTGTATCTGTTTATTACATCCATTAATCAGTAGTCTAAAAATGATTCCTATGGGACAACTCTTAGTCATAGGCCCCATATAGAGCTGCTTCCCGATCTTCACCTAAACCTATCAAAAAACAAAAATATTGCACAGATTCTTCTCAAATTTTGTTTGTATATATTTTTGCAAAATACAAGAGACTTTACCAAACATGGTCAGGATCGGTCCATTTTCGGGCCTAGTCCCCATTTAGATTTATCATCCGATATGAACTTTTTCTTATCTGCAGCCAAAAAAAAATTAATAAAAATTCCTCTCAAATTTGATTTATGCTTATTTTCTCTCTCTATCCAGTTAGTTGGGCCTGAGAGATAGGGTCTCTAAACGCATGGTATAGGGTATCGTATAGTCGGTCTAGACCGACTATAATTTTCTTACTTGTTTTTTTTTTTTTTTTCAAAATTTGATTAGCTGAATATATGAAAAAAATAAAACATAATTTTTCAGGTCCCTTTTATTGCTTTTAGTTCGCGACTGAGTTTATTTCGTCAAAAAAAAAAAAACAATTTCCAGGTTCAAAAATTTCGTTATGCAGAGCTGATTCTGGGAAAAATATTTATAAAATTTTCGTGGAGTAATTACGGTTCGCTACAGTATCCTGAAGTTTAGGACGGGTAAAGTTTTCGAATTAAATTTTTTCAAAATATCAAATATTTCTTTGCTGCAGTCTGTCTGGTCACTGATTTTCGACAAACAATATTATTTGCATTATTTCAAAAAATTTAATTTGCAGCCTGTATATGTTCAACACTTCAAGATGCTGTAGTGGACAAAAAACTTTTAATACGTTCCCACATAAGCTCCACATTACGATACTTTTGCCTTTTTTTCACAAAATACACCACAAATCGCCACGTTGAAGACCTAAATTTCCCTTTACAAAAATTTTTTTTTTATTTTTCTCGTCAATATGTATCTATTGAGGAGATTTACTGCAAAAATCTTTCCGACGGGACACACCAAATTTTGCCTAATACCCATACAAGTATTCCTCATTTGGTTACTCAAATCTGTTTGAAGCAGTAAATGTCGGGGAACTGATTCAAGTATACAGTTTTCATTCTTGGGTCTAGTCTTACAGAAAATGCTTTGCTACCCTATACCACTGTATGGTGAGGGTATAATAAGTTTGTGCTGATATTTCTAACTATCAAAAATATTTGATCTAGTCCCATTTTTTATTATACCGATCGGAATCACTTTCTGAGTCGATTTTGCGATGTCCGTCCGTCCGTCTATCCATCTGTGTGTCCATGTAAACTTTGTAATAAAACTGCAGGTCGCAAATATGAATGTATTTTGATAAAATTTGCATGTTCAGACCTAATCCCCATACAAATGATACCTACGAGATCGACTTAAATTCCCATAAGATCCAAAGTATCATATAGATCTTTGTTACACCCATTAACCAGTGGGACCATTCTTAGTCAATGTCCGCAATAAAGTTGCTTCCCGATGTTCATTTAAGGCTATCAAAAAACAAATATGGTCAGGATCGGTACATTGTTCGTTCGAAGTTTTTCAGATATGTAGGCTAAAAAAGTATTAAGAATGCCACTCAAATTTGGTTTCTTTTTATACCCTATACCACTATGTGGTTTGGGTATAATGACTTTGTGCTGCTGTTTGTAACAACCAAAAATATTCGTCCTAGACCCATCTTTAATTATACCGATCGACTCTGAATCACTTTTTGAGTCGAAATAGCAATGTCCGTCCGTCCGTCCGTCCGTCTGTGTGTCCATGTAAAGTTTGTAATCAAACTGCAGGTCGCAAATATGAATATATTTTGACAAAATTTGGTATATAAGCTTTTGTCGGCCATAGGATGAACACTATTGAAATTGGTGAGAATTGGTCCATGTTCAGAGCTAGCCCCCATACAAATGACCCCTATGAAACCGACATAAATTGCCATAAGATCCAAATTATCATATAAATCTTAGTCAAATTGGGTTCGTATGTGTTTATTACATCCATTAATCAGTAGTCCAAAAATGATCCCTATGGGACAATTCTTAGTCATAGGCCCCATATAGAGCTGCTTCCCGATCTTCACTTAAATCTATCAAAAAACAAAAATATTGCACAGATTTTTCTCAAATTTGGTTTGTATATATTTTTTCAAAGTATAAGTGACTTTACCACATATGGTCAGGATGGGTCCATTTTATGGCTTAGTTCCCATATAAATATAGTATCCGATATGAACTTTTTCATATCTGGAGCGAAAAAAATTAATAAAAATGCCTCTCAAATTTGGTTTATTCTTATTCGCTATATCCAATTAGTTGGACCGAAGAGATAGGGCCTCTAAACCATGGTATAGGGTATCGTATAGTCGGGCTACACCGACTATAATTTTCTTACTTGTTTATAACTAATTAGTTGGACCTAATAAACTTTCATTAAATACATGGTATAGGGTTTCGACTATAATCTTCTTGTTTCTAGTTTTATATATTGGAGCATAAAAGAAAGTTATTTTTCATTTCTATGTTCGAGTAGAATAACAGTTATTTTTAAAATTTTTGGAAAAAATTAATTGAAAAATTTGTGCTGTTTTATAAATTTTACTGAAAATAGTAATAGACATCATCAAATACGGCCATGATAGCGCCATTTTTAAACCCAGTCCCCATATTTAAAGACCTTTAAAGAGTCACTTTTAAATGTAGGTAACATGATTGAGTAGGGTCGGCCTTGTCCAAGTAATATTTTGAAAAGCATCAATAATTTCTTGTGATAAAAGTGTTTACCAAAGAAATGTGAACTTTTTCCAATTGGGTTTTTTAATACTCGTATTCAATCATATTTGTCACGCAAGTGTTTGACGTTAGACTTGTAGTGGCATAATAGTCTAAAGCAAATTTTATTTGTATTTATATCATTGCAGATATCTTCATATATTTTCTTAGTTTTTTTTTTTACAATATATAAATATTGAAGTATTAATTGAAATTACCACGTAGTTAATACACCGAAAGAAATTTTTTTTGGTGTACACAATTTTAAATTGGCACAATATCGTTTAAGAACCGGAAACATGTATATTTTGATGTTTCAGAATTTTGTTTAATTTTGAAAAATAATTTTTGAAACTTTTTGAACATTGAATGAAATTTTTTGCATGATTTCCAATGAAAATAAGTAAAAATCAAATGAAAGATTTATTTTTGAATGGATTTTTGTTTTTCGAACTAAATAATATTAGTAAGATTTTTGGTATTATTATGGTAGTTTTGTATTTTGAATTATTTTTAAATACTTATTCCATTTTAATGAATATGTTTGAATTTTGATAATTTTTTATACAACAAACATCCTCTTTGATCTTCACTGTGCACTTTTTTTTAAAATGTTAAAAACAAACACGTATGCTCATTATTTTGTGATCGATAAAATTGGTATTGGGAAACCTCATTTGGAAATCATCAATATGGCTACTGACGCTGACGAAGCACAGCGACGACGTGAAGAATGTGAACGCAAAGCTCGTAGAGGGGAAATGGATCCCCGTTTGGAATTTACTTTTCAACTGTTAATTGATGCTACACAATTGCCCCGCCACCAGTTGATGGATTACATATTTGAGGGTGATATGGTAAGTGGTCGATTTCATTTTATTAAATTTAAGTTTTTTGATTTTATCAAAAATAAATATTTATTTGTATTTTGACAAAGCTTGATGAAATCAATCAGTTGTTTTTACCTAATATGAAAAACAAGCTTTTATGGTTCTATCAAGAAATCGATGAACCAGAACCGCCGTCTGTGCAGGATCCCAATAAGCCGGGTCCCTCTAGATCGGGCATGACTTCGAGTAGTTCGAAAACACCACAAGGTAAGATAGTTTAATTTGTGTTTTACAGAACTAGTAATCATACAAATGTTTCCAAATTACACTTAGTACCCGATTATCATAGATATATTGATTAAATTGGGTTTGTGGGTGTATACTTACATTATGGCGGTTTTTCAACTCTTAAGATTTTTGAGAATTTTTTCAGATTTTTTGTAGGTCAGCACGGGGCCGATGAAATCGATTCTATTTAAAAAATGAGTTTTTAAAACATAAATTTCTGTTCTTAATTTCTCTGCTGCTTTATTTTCGCAAAATCAGATATTTCACTTTTGAAGAGTACATACGGTCTACTAATAAAAATTATTCGCTGTCAAAATTATTAGCCTAAGGGACCTTCAATTTAAAAAATTAAGAATATCTCAAGTTCGAACTCCTGAATTAGAAATTTTACCAATATTTTGGTGTGCAATTCAATTCATTAGATAGGTCTACGAAATAGTTTTCATTTAAACCCCATCATAAAATCTTCATAATTTGATACAAATAACATGTTTATAGGGAATGCAATGAGGAAAACATATGATTTTTTCTTTTATATATCTCCTAAAGTGACAAGAGACATATTGGTTTAATTTAATTGCATATTTCTCGAGTTATTGAGGTTGAACATCGGAAATATTGAATCTTTCCATTTAAGACCATCAAAGAGCCTCTTAAACTAATAATTGTTATCGCAGAAGTAAATTATCGGATTTTGCGACAATAAAACACGAGAGAAAAACGCATTTTTCCAAATTAAGAGTTGTTCAATATATGACTAGAGAAACACAACGAAGTTGACAAAAGAGCCGCTATGCATGCCCATTTCTGATCATACTTTGCTGAGAGTAATTATTTCGAAAACTTCAAATATGCTCAAATATGAATAGGAAATGCCGTAAAGTGTTAGTAAATCGAAAGTTTTTGGAATACAGCATGATATTTGGCTACTAAGCCAGCCTCCGGTAAATAAGCCAGCCTACACTAAATTGAAACCTGGATGACATTACCGAAATTTCCATTGGAAATGTTACTGAAGCATACATCCGAAAGAATAATAAAAGCGCAAGAGAATGTTATATCTACCTCAATGAAAAAAAAAAAAAAAACGAACATTTTATACGCCGAAATAGAAACTATAAACATTAGTTTGAAGAGGCGTGTTCATCTCAAAATTGTGCCTCCTTTCTTTTGTCTACAAAAATTATACTTTTACGTTTAATAGAGGCGTCCGGAAATATTTTATGGAACAATCGTATAGTGCAATCTATTAGATTTAGTCAACCATTAAAATTAGAATATACAAAGGAGACTAAAGAAATTATGTAGACAGAAAAAAAAATATGTAGAAGAAGAAATTAGTCCTTAAAGCAATTTTGAATTAGTGCTTGGTGATAAAATGATTATTCATGAAATATTAAATATTTTGACTGAGACGTGCTCAGTATACGGTGCTTCTCCAAAATATTAAACATAGAGAATATAAATGTATGTTACTTGTTTTTTTGGCCAAGTTCATAAAATTATTTATTTTTATTTTATTTAAGCTAATTAGGCCTAACGTTTCCAATGTAAATAAAACAACCGCTTATTCAATTTTTCCTGATGTTTCGTCAATTTTATGTTGACTTTATCAAAGGTCGTAGTAATATGGATTTGTCTTTACATTAAAATAAAAATATTTGTTACATATAAACAAAAAACATTCAATTTAAAATAACATTTAATTACACACAACATTTAAAACACAACTTAAAAGTAATATCACAGGGTATCAACTGATCCATAAAAAGTATAAAGTATTGGACATGTACACTACGTTGCTGGATTTATTTTTTTATGAATTTGTTCTGAATGCAGGTTACAAAATAGACATTAAAAAGTGGCAAAATAGAAATGAAACTGACAAAGAAATGCTGACATCCAACAGTTATTTTGAAATTGGTTTGCACGTTTATACTGGTGGCTTCGGAAATGCGCATGATGGTTACTCGGCCCGATGCACGCTCAAAGAACATTTAAAATTTTCTGATAATCATTTTAATTTGATTATCATGTCAGCTTCCTTTAGATTCGAGTAAATTTGAAGAATTTTGTTTTTAAGCGGCCCAAATGTTCATACAGAAGTATCCATGGCTACCAATGACACAACTCTATATAAGGTCCTTCCGCATTCGCGGCAAATTAATGAATGGACTGTGTTTCCAGTTCGGTACTTTAGTGAGGATGCCTCTCAATCGCGTTATAAAATATTAAAATCCGACAGATTGCTTTAGGTAGCAGTGTGTATGACTTGACAGACATGAGATCCTCTGATTTCCAGCCTTTTGTTGAATAAACACATCAAGTACCAGAAGAAATTTAAGTTTCGACCAGAAGTGATCGAATTACTAAGATCAGAGGAGCAAAATTTTGTGAAAAATTTCTAAAGATACGAAAAAAATTCCGAAAGCGAATATGAAAAAATGGAGGGCAGTGGCATTTTGAATCCATGTTTGTTAAATGTAGTTGACAATTTAAAACTCGAAAATCCATTTTTGCAGAAAATCATGTTTAACACATAACTTTGTTACTTATTTAAATTGGTGAAATAAATTTATATTATTACTAGATGTAACCCGGTGTGCTTCGCTACAAAAATTACAGCCTGTGGCACTCCCATATCCGCTGTAAGACCCTGTGAAAATTTCAGGAAGGTCAGATGAGTAGTTACGGAGATTACCTCCTACAAACAAACAAACAAACAAACAAACAAACAAACACATATTACCTCTTTATTATGTTAGTGTGATTATTAGCATACATTTTTTTATTCGAATACTTGCTGATGTACAATGTTTTTTGGTTTTTCATTCGGTACAACAATTATCAGATTTTTCGGCGTTCCCACCCTGGAGCAAGGTACATGTAGCTGCCCATGAGAAGAAGATGGATTATCAAAATTAGATCTGGCAACACTTAACTATTGGCCTTGAACTTAGAATATCATTTGGCAATTTTTCTTTTTAGCGATTTTTGATTTTGCCCATTTTTGATTTTGAAGATTTTTTTGGGCGATTTTTATTTTTTTTTTTTCGCAATTTTCCGTTTTTGCGAATTTTTGATTTTGGCGATATATTTTCCACGACAAATCACATTGATAACTAATGTACTTGTCAAAAGATCGTTGCTTTCGTAGTACTTCATATTATTTATAAAGGAGGTGCCAAGCCCACTAATCCCATCCCGCCCAATTTTTATTGGACTACTCACATTAATATCTGATGGACTCGTGCAAAATGTCCAGTCTTTCCCTTTTATAGAACACCAGTTATATGATATTAGATATCTACTTGGCATGGGCGGTGCTAGGCCCACTGCTATGATCATGCCCATTTTTTGTCCGACTGATCATACAAAGAACCTATGGGCTCATGCAAAGCCACAAAGCCCTCTCTTTGACAGTACTCCAGATATATGACATTAAATAGTTACTTTGTATGGGGAGTGCCACGCCAATTTTTTGTCCGACTACTCATACTAAGATCTGATGGTCTCGTGCAAAGTGTCAAAGCTTCCCTTTTTTAGTACACCAGTTATATGTACAAAGTTATATGATACTTTGTACGGGCGGTGCCACGCCCACTGCTCCGATCACGCCCATGAATAACCTATGCGCTCACACAAAGTCCCAAGACTCTCACTGTTACAGTACTCCTGATATATGGCATTTCATGTTTACTTTGTATGGCAGGTGCCACGCCTATTGGTCCGATACTGCCCATTTTTTGTCCGACTATTCACATTAATAATAGGTGACACCAGACAAATTTGAAAAGCGCTCTCTATCACAGTACTCGAGATATATAATATTGAATTATTACTTGTATGGGAGGTACCACGCCCACTTGTCCGATCCCGCCCATTTCCGGCGTAGCCACTAATATTAACAATAGGTGACCTTACACAAATTTGCAAAGCTCTCCATGTCATAATACTCAATATATGTATATGATATTAAAAATTTACTTTGTGTGAGCGGTGCCACGCCCATTAAAAATATTTAAAAAATTATAGCCTATAGCACTTCCCATATCCGCAGTAAGACTCTGTGAAAATTTCAGGAATATCAGATGGGTAGTTACCGAGATTACCTCCTACAAACAAACAAACAAACAAACACACATTACCTCTTTATTATATTAATAATATAGTAGAGATCATCGATAGTTAGGGTACACTCGAAAAAAATGTTTAGTAAAAAAATAGTTTAGAGAACCAGATAGTCTTGGATCCAGCAACCTTATTTCTAGTTAATTTTTTGGTTAACTATTTAAAGTTATTTGATTATGTGAAACATTTTAAGGGTCCTTCCCTCCCTCTTAAGAGTCTTCCAAAATCAAATCTAAAAAAAAGATCATTCAAATCTGTCCAGTCGTTTGGCTGTAATTAATTTGTGGCCAAAAAAAGTGGTAAATTTCCTATAGTGCAATGTACGATATGCTCTTTCCGCGGTTCCATTTTGTTAAATTCGTTGTTGACATACTCCCTACCAATATTACTTCGAAGTACCTTTATCTTCCGATCAGTTTGACGTTCAACGATATTTTGAAATATCTAAAATTTTTCAAAAACCTGACACTTTTCCGTTTCAGAAAATATAAAAAACTCTTCTGATTTGTCATCTACGAATGTAAAAAAATATTTCGATCTACCAATGGATTCCACATTCATAGCAGCACATACTTCTGAATGAATAAAAGCAAGTAAATCACCTGATCTATTTTCGGCTTCCTTTGGAAATGATGACTTCCTTTGGAAGTGATGATGTTCCACACTGTTCTTAAGAACACGTATTCAGGTTCAAGCCGTATGGTATGGTTATGCCATACTTTCGGTGTCTTAATTCATTATTTGTGCTTATTGAACATAACACAATACAACAGCCATTCTGGAGGTTGAGATATTCCAAGCCAAGGTGAAAGTACTAGGCCAGTATAGTCAAACCTCCAAAAAGTTTGGCGTTGTCAGACCAAACTTTTTTTATGATCTTTTATATTTATTAAGTTTTTCAGCTATAACTCAAAAACCATTGATGATTGCATATTTCATTCCTTAGCAATATTGTAGCTAATGCCTGGTTTTCATTATGCCATTTTCAATGTTAATTGTCAGTTATATGAAAACAGGTTTTAATGTCCTGTCATTTACAACCCCTGGCAAATTGCCAGCGTGTTAATATATCCATGAAAAAAACAAGTTGAACTAATTTCATCGAATGTCCAGAGGAGGAATAATGCATTTGCGACCCCATAAAGTGTATACATTCCTGATCCTCGAGTCGATATAGCGAAGTCCGTCTGTCTGTCTGTTGAATTCACGCTCATTTACAAACTAAACCGTATACCTGGGTGATCTTAGGACAATATTGTTTATCATTATTTCGAGTAGGTTGGTATTTAAAATAGAGTAAATTGGGCACCATTGTGTCATGATATGACTTGTGTGGGGCACAAGTTTATTTTGTTTACATCTATACTAATATTATAAAGAGGTAATGTGTGTTTGTTTGTTTGTAAGAGGTAATCTCCGTAACTATCCATCTGATATTCCTGAAATTTTCACAGAGTGTTACTGCGGATATGGTAAGTATTTTTCATCTACATATATTGAGTATTATGATAGGGAGAGCTTTGCAAATTTGTGTGAGGTCACCTATTGTTAATATTAGTGTCTACGCCAGAAATGGGTAGGATCGGACAAGTGGACGTGGTACATCCCATACAAGTAATAATTCAATATTATATATCTCGAGTGTGTGATAGAGAGAGCTTTTCAAATTTGTCTGGTGTCACCTATTATTAATGTGAGTAGTCGAACAAAAAATGGGCAGTATCGGACAAAGTAAATACAAAGTAAATATAAAATGCCATATATCAGGAGTACTGTAACAGTGAGAGTCTTGGGACTTTGTGTGAGCCCATAAGTTATTCATGTGATTAGTTAGACAAAAAATGGGCGTGATCGGAGCAGTGGGCATGGCACCGCCCGTATAAAGTATCATATAACTTTGTATCACATAAAAAGGGAAGCTTCCATTGTTGGCACGACACCATCAGATCTTAGTATGAGTAGTCGGACAAAAAACTGGAGTACTGTCAAAGAGAGGGCTTTGTGGCTTTGCATGAGCCCTTAAGTTCTTTGTATGATCAGTCGAACAAAAAAATGGGCGTGATCGTAGCAGTTGGCGTAGCACCGCCCATGTAAAATAAATATCTAATATCATATAACTGGTGTTCTATAAAAGGGAAAGACTCGACATTTTGCACGAGTCCATCAGATATTAATGTGAGTAGTCCGATAAAAATTGGGCGGGATGGGATTATTGGGCGTGGCACCTAATATATAAATAGTATGAAGTACTACGAAAGCAACAGTCTTTTGACAAGTACATTAGTTATCAATGCGATTTGTCGTGGAAAATATATCGCCAAAATCAAAAATTCGCCAAAACCGAAAATTGCGGAAAATAAAAATCGCCCAAAAAAAAAACTTCAAAATCAAAAATGAGCAAAATCAAAAATCGCTAAAAAGAAAAATTGCCAAATGATATTCTAAGTTCAAGGCAAATAGTTAAGTGTTGCCTTATCTAATTTTGATAATCCCGAAGCACACCGGATTACATATAGTTTGTTATAAAATGTCCAGTAAGTTAACGTAAACCAGTTAAGGGTTTTAACACTCTTACTTGTTTTCCCGGCGCTGAGTACTTAAGCCCCAATGAACAAATGCCCAAAAACAAAATGAACAAATGCCCCTATTTTTATGGTTTTTGTGGCACAAGTTAATTTTTTATTACAATTTGCAATATTTTGGGGCATTTGTTCATTTTTAATTTGTAAGTTTGGGGCCAAAATTAATTTTTTTCAAGACTGATGAACAAATATACTCGAAAAATAAACTACGAAACCGTCTGTTGTTATTGTTTTCTTTCTAGTTTATTTATTTTCGTAAACTGAAAAAATATCGGGAATCGTTTGTAAATTGAAGTAATAAGTAAATAAAATTTATCGTAACTGTGTTCTGCGAGGTCGTCACGCCCGCGTTTGCGCGCCGCTTCTGCTCGGGTTTGGTAGCCACACCCGCGCCGCTCAGTGGTCGTTAACTTATTTCTAATCGCCGCAAAACATATTTTTTTGAGAAAGAGGAAGAGAAAGAGAAAGAGAAAGAGAAAGAGAAAGAGAAAGAGAAAGAGAAAGAGAAAGAGAAAGAGAAAGAGAAAGAGAAAAAGAAAATGCAAAAATGATATGAAAGTTTTGCAAACATTGCAAGATATGCTATGGTTGCGAGCTGATGCTGCCGAAAGGAATACAGAATTTAAATGCGTTTATTGTAGGAGAAATATTGAGAGCAGTATGGAAATTTTCATTTGAATAGATATTTGGTGAAACATTTTGCGGAATGTTTTTTGGGGCGTAAGTGGATTTTTTATTTGGTTTTTTGAAAAATTGGAGCATATGTTAATTTTTTGGGCCTTTCTTTAATGTTTTAGGGATTGTTCATCGCGAACTCACGCCCCAATGTTTTGGGGCATTTGTTCATTTTTTTGGGGCATTTGTTCATTGGGCCCTAAGTACTCAGCGCCTGTTTTCACATTTTATTTTTATAAATTTTCGCCAATAACTCGTCAATAGCTCACAATTTTTGGCCATAAATGACCGACGAAATAAAGACAAACCAAATCGAAATATTTTTGAGCATATAGGAATGAAATACATATTTTTTTATTTCGGAAAAAATGTTTCTCTTTGAAAAATAACGTCGAGTTCTACGATTCGTAACTAACAAAAAGTACGCGCCACACATGTTCAGCGTATATTACCATTTGTATCATATTTCCTAGTGTATCATATGTTTCTTTCGTTTCTGTACTATACGCGCTTGGAACCGAATGGTTTTCAATGGTTTTAATCAGTAAAACCGCTTTCAAGCTGCACACTTTAATATTTCGCTTTAATTGAATGTTTACACTTTAAAACCTAAGAAAACAAATATCAAGATAAGGATAAAATTCAAAGGGTCATACTAAAAGTTTGACCTGAGAATGCCAAACCCTTTGGAGATTTTACTATACTGGCTGACTTGGAATTTCTCACCCCATATACAGTGACCCCTAAAATGTTCCACAGTGTAATTTTTTAAAATATATTTCCATATCAAATACGAATAAATTAATTACCCGTCTTTTTCGTCAGTGAGATCTGCACACTAGAAATTAAATTTGATATGCCGTCTATATAAAAATTTGGCAAACAACTTACTATTGCACATATGGTTTGTAGCACCACCATCACATTGATAGATCATGTTGAATTTTAAACTTCAGTTTGCGCTATTGCAACCAATGATTATGATTGTTTGCATATTGATCTTTTTGCATAGTGACCTTTTATATTTTTATAATTTTAATTTAATTTATTACTTTCCTGATTTTTCACAGCACCAAAAGCTTGATTTATTGATGACCCATCATCTTTATGCTGATTTCTCTGAGCTGCTTCCTCTAAAAGCTTAAAATTAGGAGCAGATAGTGTCGGTAACGTATCTCTGGTCTCTTTAACCACCACAAAATTTTCGTATTCTTTTTGAAGACTCCAAAGTAGAATAATTTTATATTTGAATGCCAATATCAGTGAATTTTTGAATAACACTGTGGAAAAAATTCAGGTTAGCAAAAGTTAGGTCGATTCTGAGAGTGAGGGGTGAGAGTGAGGGGTGAAAATAGAGGCTAAATTAGAAGACCCGTATCGCGGCGTTTGTTTATGTTGGTTATAATTTTTTTTTAATCGACCTTCGAACTTTGCAGTCAAATGCATTTTCAGCATATTGTTTATATGGTTTTTTGGCTATAACTCGTCGACTAATTGATATTTTTTCAATCTGTATAAGCCATATTATTGCTTTTGCTTTGCTTTAAAAAATTGATTTAGAAAATTTTTGTGGTGCTTATGAAGCAAAATGTTGGAAAAATTATTTTTTTCATGCTTTTTGAAAATATTTTCCACAAAACTAAGACTTTTTTGCTTTCTGTTTGATCTATAATATGCTTCTCTGTTTCTTCAATAAATTTCATTTGAAAAGAAAATAATCATAATACAAAACTTGCTTTTTCCAGCTTAATATTAATTTACTTCTCATTTTTTATGTACCAATTTTGTTCTGTGTTGTTTTTGAAACATTGCAAAAGAAATTATAAAAATATGGAAAAAAAATATATTTTTGAAATGTTAGTTATGAAAAGTTTTAAGTAAAAAAATTAAATAAATTAAATTAATGATTTGGCCAGTTGCCGTTTAGCAGGCGACTGTGGATCAACATCACTGCTCTCTCTAATATCTTGGTCATCGTCATTATCATCAGAAAGGTCGATAATTTCATCCAACAGATATTCTGGAATTTCATCTTTGTCTTCCCCTTCTTCCTCTTTTTCCTCGTCTTCCTCTTCTTCAAAGGTGTTTTTATACCACCAACAAATTTCAGCGAGTATTGCATCTTGAGATTTCTTTCCTCTGTACCTGAAATGAAAATACTTTTCAATCGTTAACATGTTTAAATTGTGCACTCTGACAAAGATATTCGAAAAATCTAGGAATTCAAAATATGCACACTCTATAGTTATTGAAGAAACTGAGAAGCTTATTGTAGATCAAACAGAAAGCAAAAAAGACTTAATTTTGTTGAAAATATTTTCTTTTCAAATGAAATTTATTGAAGAAACTGAGAAGCATATTATAGATCAAACAGAAAACAAAAAAGACTTAGTTTTGTGGAAAATATTTTCAAAAAGCATGAAAAAAAAAATAATTTTTCCAACAATTTAAAAAAAAAAATTCGAACTAATATAAACAAACGCCGCGATACGGTCTTCTAATTTAGCCCCCTATTTTCACCCCTTACTCTCAGAATCGACCTAACTTTTGCTAACCTGAATTTGTTCCACAGTGTAATGTCAGTGAATAAATTGAAATATTCAGCCATGTTATTAAATTCCTTTTTGAAAATGCGTACTTTCTGCGACGGACCACTTGGCTTATATACATGTGATGTTGTACAATTCTTTATGTAATTCAGTTGAGATGACTTTATACTCAACATTATTGTTTCCAACACCTTCTCTTCAGCCTTGTCCCATGTGTTCGACATGATCAACAATACCTCTCACTCTCAACTAGCAGCGTTTTGCTTCAAACTATAAGTGATGAACCAGTTCTGCAACTTATTCTGTATTTTTTTTAATGTTACAATTTAGTTCCCATAACTTGTTTTTAAAAATAGATGATGCTAAGAAGGTGATCCAAAAAATTTGCTGGGATGACCTTTTTTCAGGTTTACTTTTATTTTTATATTGTTGAAATTCATTACTTCCAAATGTTGTACTTTAAATATTTGTGATAGATATGTGACCTTTAACCACGAAATGTACTTTTTACACAACATGTATTTGATTTAAATAAAAACATACAAATCATTGTTGTTGATGTATTAAAAACAAATTTATATTTATAACTGTTTGTTTGCCCATATCAATGCACGCATGAATTCATACAATAACCATAACTCTGTAGGAGGCGGTACATCACCAGGTGGCACAGCACCTGTAAAACAGAAAAAATTATTTCTAACTGACGGTTGGACATGTGCATTTACCGGTGTTTGTATATACATATTTCGTATAAATGTAACAAAACAATTGCCCGAGGAGGGATTTCAAAAGGATTTGTAAGTAAAAGTATAATAACAAGTCTTTAAAATTTTAGAGAAATTTAATATATTAAAATCTAAGGAACATTTTAAATATAAAATATTGACTAAAAAATATACAATATATAAATTTTTTAAGATTCTGTGGTGTAATCGATGCGAACAATATTGGTTTAGTCACATCCATAGAACGTATTGTGGAATATGTGTTTATGCAGGCTTTAGCTTTCCCCAGCCTTGAGGGCGACGAAGAAGATGTTAGTTGCGGTCTAATAAAAGGTCAACTTTTACCCGGTCTACGTTCATTTTGTAGCGCTCTTCGCGTCTGTGAGCAAGTTTGTGATCATTATAATGTCTTTAAGGATGGCTGCGATATGTTTGTTAAAATCGATCAGAGTGAGGAGGTTAAAGATCTATCGAAAAATCAAGAGTTTTGTTCACAACTTGAAGAAAGAGTGTCCAATTGGATCAAGGGCATCATGAAGATACTGGGGGAAAGTGAGCAGCTGCGCAAAGAAAATGACTCTAGTGGACCTCAAGATGAACTGGAGTACTGGAAGAAGCGTGGTGCACAATTTTCTCAACTTTTGGCTCATTTACAAGAGAAAGAAGTGCAATATACGTTGCACTGTTTGTATTTGGCTAATTCGAGGGTAATGCGTGACTGGAAAGAGACAGATCGTAAAATAACATTTTGCTATAATGAAGCTCGAGATAATTCGAAATTTATTCAGGCAATGGAAAATTGTTGTCATTCTTTGTATTTAGATGATCCGGTAAAATGTTTTTTTTATTATTTCGTACTTGCGTATGGGCATTTATTGGTTTTCTCACATTTCTTTTTAGGTCTGCATGAAGGAATCCATCTTAAGCCTTTTACAAACTGTTCGCTTGATTTATAGTGTCTCACAATTTTATAACACCTCTGAAAGAACTTCAGCACTTATGGTTAAGGTAAGTTTTTATTGAGGCTGTAATAATGTATTAAAATATAGCTCAGGGCATATATTTACATTTTAGTGATCTGATACACTAATGTAGGCTCCGAAGACATCATTTAACATTATATTTCGTTTTTAATATTGTTGGACGAAACCTTCTCTAAATGGATATACAGTGCAGTGTATGAGGGCGGATTAATAAATCCGTGCTTTTTTTAATGAAAGACGATTGAAAAACTTCTAAAGAAACATTGATTTCTAATTCAAATATCCATTTTTTTTATTTATTTTTTGATCTTAGCTTTTATGTATATATGTTTTAAAATATAATAAATTCAAAAAACTTGAGTCAAAATATTCTAATGGATATTCTGTGCTGTGGAATAAACGTTCGCACAATTAAGCTTACTTTGATAAAATGTTTATTTTATTGAACATTTATTGGTTTTTAGTTGCTAATAGTTTGTCGGTCCACCTTGTGCATCAATTACTAATTGCATTGAAAAAGCATTGAAATATTACATTTTGTAGGTATTTTTCCCACTCTTCTTTAATAAATCATTAATTCATTTTTATTTGTATGGGGACTATATCTGAACATGCACAGATTTTCGCCAATTTAAATAGCGTTCATTCTATGGCCGTTATAAGCTTATATACAAAATATATTCATATTTGCGATCTGCTGTTTGATTACAAGGTTACATGAACACATAGATGGAAGGACGGATAGACGGACACCGCTAAATTGACTCAGAAAGCGATTCCTAGTCAATCGCTATAATAAAAGATGGGTCTAGGTCAAATATTTTTGGTAGTTACAAACATCAGCACAAAGTCATTATATCTTGATCACATTGTGTTATAGGGTATAAGCCCCAAATAAAATTTTAAGATCATCTAGTTCTTTTCGCACTAAAGCTAGCAGAGATTGTTTAGAAGGATTTAGAAAAAAATTTCCATGTTAACACTAATAGAAGTTAAATTCACAGACAAAATTTCAAAGAAAATGCCGAAGATAAAGTATTTGACCTTATTTAAAGTAAAATTTGATGAAAATCGTGCATGTTCAGACCCAAGACCATGCACATCATATTGTATTGTATTTGTATTGTATTATATAAAAGAGGTGACGAAAGTACTGCGACCAAATGATCTATTGTACTGCCCTCTGCTAATAGTTTGTCCCTATAAAATCTCACCCAGTCCTGAAGCCCTCAGAAATTCGAGGATGTTGGTTGGTTCCAGTGATTTTATTTCGCTTCCTGATATTTGGAAAAAACCCAGATGCTTTTTCCTCTTATGCATTAAAGCTCCACAATTCCCCAGTATGTGCTCCGCTGATTCTGCCTTCTCATCGCAGAATCTGCACATGGTGTTCGCTTCAATTCCTAATCTGCTCAGATGCTCTCTGAGCCTACAATGATCAGCTAGAATCCCGGTTAATATTCTCAGTCCGTTCTTTGATAGTCCGCTACATGACTCAAATCTCTTACCGTTGTAGTTACCTAACAAGAGTTTTGATTGCCTTAAGCCTAGGTGGCTCGAGAAAAGCTCCTATCTGATATGATTCTCACATTCTTTGAATACGCCTTCCCATACTCATTTTCCTATTCCACTAAACGGTTCCGGCCCCATTAGCTTTGTGGAAGCTCCCTTTCTGGCAAGCTCATCCGCTTGCTCATTTCCGCGAATCCCAATATGTCCCGGGACCCAACAAAGGCTAATCTTATTGTGTCTGCCTAGCTCATTCAGTCTTTGCAAACAGTCCCATACTAACTTAGAGTTTACTACATAGGAGCCTAGTACTTGAATAGCAGCTTGACTATCTGATAATATGGTTATGTCCTGTCTTTTGTACTTCCTATTCAAGTTAATCTGTGCACACCTATCGATGGCATAAATATCCGCCTGGAAAATACTCGTGTGTATTCCCATTGATTCGTAGTATTTGGTTCTAGGCCCAAAGACTCCCGCCCCTGTTCCATTTCCGGTCTTTGACCCGTCCTTGTACCATTTGATGGTATCCTCCTTAAGAGAATATGCTGTAGTCAAACTACTCCATTCCTTTTTATTACTAAGTTTTGTAACAAAGTTTTTCTTGAAATCGTATTTCTTCTCCGTCCTTTCCATTGGACAATCTAGGTGGGAGTAATCTTTAACCTGACTTATTCGGTTCCTTTGCCCTTCATAAAGCCTGGTTATAGGTTTATCCCCCTTCATCCTGATTGCCGTTGCCAGGGCTTTCTTTTGCACCATGATCCAGGATTACTTCAAGCGATGCCGTTGGGCACGTCCTTGCACCCGCTATACCAATACACGCTAGTCTTTGTATTCTACTTAACTCCATTTGAGTTGATTTTAGCTCTGTCCTTTTGGCCCACGCAATAGCTCCATAGGTCACGATTGGACGGACCATCATGGACTACATCCAGTATAGGATGCTGGGTTTACTACCCCAGGTTCTACCCGCTACCCTTCTACATATCATTGTAGCACGCTTGACTTTCTCTGTAATATGGTTGACGTGTGCCTTCCATATCAACTTACTGTCTAGTATTATGCCCAGATATTTCACCTCTGTCTTTGGTTCGATGACTTCTCCTAGAATTTGAATTGCCGTCCATCTTGGAAGTTTTCTTCTCTTAATAAATGGTACAACAATGGTCTTTGTTGGATTGATGTTCAGTCCTGTTGCCCTACACCATTGATTGATAATTCTCAGCC
The DNA here is from genome assembly GCA_963682025.1 of Cordilura impudica. Classification (NCBI taxonomy): domain Eukaryota; kingdom Metazoa; phylum Arthropoda; class Insecta; order Diptera; family Scathophagidae; genus Cordilura; species Cordilura impudica. The sequence continues at coordinate 324,100,139 of OY821517.1, forward strand.
CTCTTTGGACAATGTCACAAAGGGTTTCCTCGAATTTGCCTCTTGCTATTATGACTATATCATCCGCGTAGCCTTGACATTCTATACCTACTTCCGACAGTTCCATTTAGTTCGTCAACAACCCGACTCCACATTAGAGGCGAAAGAACCCCTCCCTGTGGACATCCTCTGGTTGTGTTGACGGCTATGGTTTCCCCTTCTGTTATTGTTTCTGCTGATCTTGTGTTGAGAACTTCTACCATCCATCTTGGTGTCACATCATATAGATTTCGGTGAATTTTGTATGTGTATTTCTTACACCCATAAATTCGTAATCAAAGCTGGTTCCCGATATAAAGCTGGTTCCCGATCTTTACTTAAATATAATAAAAAAGAAGAATATTGCATAATATTTCCTCAAATTTGGATTGCTTCTATCATTGAGAAAATAATGTAGTCCCCATATAAAAAGCAACTTTTTCATATCGATAGGCAACAAATTTTTAACAATTCCACTCAAATTTGGATTATTTTCCGTATCCAATTAGTTGGACCTGAGACCTTCTCTCTAAATTCATGGTATAGGGTATCGTATAGTCGTCCTAGACCGAACATAATTTTCTTACTTGTTTGTTTTATATAAAAAAAAACTATGTGAGTCCGATCACAGGGGAGATGTGTTAACATCTATTTACACATTAATTAAAATCAAACAGTAAGCGCCATCTATGTATAGCAAGAACTGCTATGGTTGTTATACTTGATGGTTGCAGTTGCATTCATTGCGCTTTCTGTTGGTTGTTGAATCAGCTAAATAAATTTAAATCATAATCTTTGCACCAATACACTTACATAAACCTCACACCGTTTTTCCCTTACGCTGTTTTTGTGATTGTATTGTGAAATAGATTTTTACCCCCCTGAGCGTAGAGATGTTTACACATCAAAAAAACAAATATAGTCCAGTTCAATTAATTGCCTAGCTTCGAAATATTCATAATGAGACCAGATCATTTTTTATAGCTTTTGGGTGAAGATTTCAGCCCGTTGCAGAAATGGTTGTTTTTTTTTTTTGTTGCAAGTTTTTCTACATATGGTTATCCTTTCTTCTCATTTTGCAGATCACTAATCAAATGATAGAAACCTGCAAATCCTATATCACTTGTCGTTGCAAAGAGACAATTTGGTCTCAAGATCGCAACTTAGTGCGCACAAAACTTAGTAATTGCATTAAATTAAATCACATTTATCACGAGACCTACTATACAGTACGAGAACAACCATTTCTACCCAATCAAACACCATTCGGATTTTCGGAAAACTTTGTCTTTGGAAAGTTTGACACTTTCTGCGAACGCTTATCGAAAATAACTTCGATGTTTAATTTAATTGATGACTATACGCATTTATTCGAAAGAAGATTGGAAGGTCTCCTGTTAGCAGAGGCTTTAGAAGAAGCTTCATCAAATTTTGAAGAAGCCAAAAAGGATATATTATCGAAGAAATACGATTACTTGGATCATCGTAATGCCGACTTCAATGAGGATTATGAAAAATTCATAAGTAAAACGGATACTTTAAAGGATACCATAGCCACGTTGATCGAAACAAATTTCGATACCGTATGGGAGACACCACAATGTATTAGATTTCTTATACGTTTCGAAAAGGTGAGCGAGAAAATACCGCTCACTAAAATGGATGAGAAATACATGCGTATTATCAAATATGCTGAAAAAGAAGTGGAGAGAGTATTCAAATTATTTCGTAAACAACGAGATGATCCGCCAGTCTGTCGAAATTTCCCTCCTATGGCTGGTCGTGTGTACTGGGCTCGCTCTTTGGACTGCCACATGAGTGAGTTGGTCGATGCTATTTGTGATCATCCTGTGTTGGGTAGTTTACCGCCCACTAGAGACATGGAAAATCGTTACAATCATGTTCTGGCCATATTGCATGAATATGAAGATGAAATCATATCGATATGGTTAGATCAAGACGTGAGCGTGGCGGATGCTTGTTTGTTGCAACCTTTGTTGTCACTACAAGGTGACCGTATTTTCGTTAACTTACATCCCACTATACCGCTGTTGATACGTGAAGCCAAACTGTTGGCCAAATTAAGAATCGATTTGCCCATTGTAGCTGCTACTCTTATGAGTCGTCAGGATTACTTTATCACTATAGAGGATTCTTTAAATGTGAGTATTAATATTATTGGAAGTGTGAGTCAATGAGTTTCTAATCGATTTATCTTTCTGCAGCATCTTATAAAAATGTTTTTGACTACAGTTCGTGCTGTTAAACTGGAAGTCAGACCATTGTTTTTACCTCAACTGGTGCGTTTAACGGCGATGTTAAGACCTGGTTTAACTTCGATTAATGTAAGTATATTTATATTTCATTTCTCTGGGAATGGTTGCCGTCGTAAATCCAGTTCCAATGATTTCATCCACCATAAATATTCTATATCCTGTTCGAATTTTGCACTTCAACTTCTATTAATTAAAAATGTTGCAATCCCGATTAAGTTAAAGTGTGAAAAGATTAATCGAAAGCCCACAGCCGCTTCCAGATTGCTTTTAACCATTTCAAAAGATTTTCCTAGATTATCGCACAATCACGGTTTTAATTTTTCATTTCTAGTGGACCGACAAAAACTGGAATAAGTTTTATGAACGCTGTAAACAAGCCATTGAAACCTTCGAGGTGCTAGTAGCTCGTATTCATGACATCTACTCCAATCGCATACTGCATGTGTTAATGTGTATGCAGGAAATATCTTTGCAAGTTCTACCGGCAGGTAAAGTAGTAGCTTTATAAAGCAATCTTCAGATTGCAGCTTATAAACAATTCTAATCATTTCAGACGATGAAATCTGGACAGTTGATGAATTTTTGGAGAAAAGTGAAGAGTCTTGTCGCAAAGCCGCCATTGAATTGAATCGTAAAAGTCAAATGGTTTCGGAAGCAGTGGAAGAAGTCTTAAATTTGGTAGATAAGGCTACTGAGACGTTTAAGGAGATTGCCGGAGATGATGTTGTTACTTTATTTGATGGTTCGTTGATAGAGGTTTATAAAAAGCTAAGAGCTTTTTTAACAATTGCAAGTAATTATAGCTTCATCTAAAGATATAACGGCTCGTAAAGCCGGTGATAATACTGGGGCCAGCACTAGTGCTGCTGCAGCTTCTAATTCCAATGGTGGCAGTGGTAATCAACAACAAGATTGGAGTATTTTATGGTCCTGCTTTGATAATCCTCTGAGTTTACTAGGCACCACGGAAAATCTACCAAAAGGCATGCAGGTGTGTCTGAGTAAAATTTAAAAAATGGAAATATTAATTTTAACTTTGTTTGTGTGTTTTTAGGATATGGTCTGTAATGCGGTAGTGGAAATGAGACGTTATTATAGTCGCAAAGTTATTGATGTTCTTATAAAAGTCATTAGAGCCGCTCTTGATACTATCAGAAGACGTTTCATTGCCGATGATGATGATGTCGCTATAAAAAAACCTATTTTTGCTTTATATGCACAATTACATATACCGAATGTGGTTATCAAACCCAATCTAGATGAATTGCAAGAAATTTTAATAACGGCAGCTAAAAATATAACCGGCATAGCCAAAGGTGTGGCTCAATGGACTAGTGGTAAAGAAAATCCGGTAAGTTTACTTCTTTAAATGGAGTGCCTTTCAAGTGATCCTAAATCTTTTACCTCTGCAAACAGCAAGTTTCCATAACACCTCAACCACGAGTGGGTCGCAATCACAATACGAAACGTCGTAAATTATATACTTTGGCCTCCGAAGAACGTCCTCAAATGCCACATATGTTAAAGTCGTTCTATTCGGCCATTATGGATAACAAAGAGGTGGCCAAGGCTTTGAATCTTTTGTCGAATTGTACCAAGAATATGAAGCCAGAAATTCAGACGTACATAAAACGTTGGAGACCTTATCACTTTCTATGGAAAAATGATCGCACTACAAGACAACTTATGGAATTTGGTCTACAAGAATTTGAATCAACTTTAAGATGTTTAGCGGAATTGGATTCGAATTTGGTGATAGAACCAGATAGGGAAATATTTGGACAATGTATTGCGGTATATAATGAAAGATTGAAATATGGTTTGGCCATAGAAATCAAATGTAAGTTATGAAGAACTATGAAAGCTATAGTACGGTTATCAGGTCGCCATCATGATCAGATCCAAACTTTACTGATAATTAATTGACATAGAAAATTAGCCTAAATCAAAATTTCTGTTATTTCACTAAAAACTTATGGGTTGAGTTACAATTCTAGGTGAAAACTCCTTTACCTTACTTAACTTGAATATCTGGACAGACTCTATCCAAAAATGATTAATATTGTTAATTTTTATTTCTTTTTATGGATATAAAAAACTCATATCGCTCAAGTTTGACCCGGATATTTGAGATTAGATTAGGAAAATTTAATAGAGGCCCGGTCTATACAATAATTTGAATAGCAGCAACTATCAGGTGCTATAAATTTCATTCCAATCAATATCATTTAAGATTTAGGTGCATGCACAAACAGAAAGACTAAAAGTGACAAACCGTTTCTGAGAGTGATAATGAATGTTTCGGTGTAATAAATCGCTGGTCTAGGTCAACTAACGGGGAACGTTTCATAAGGCGCACGCGTAGTGCGCAACATATTATAGAACACGAATATATAAGTGATTCGTATATATGTTCATATATATCTATGTATATATATACTAGCTGTAACCCGATGCGCTTCGCTATACCCATCGCAACGAAAAAAAAACTGGGCGAAACATTTTGTAGAAAATTTTAAAAATTTTTGCTTTTGTCTATTTTTGTTTTTGCGATTTTTGATTTTGACGATTTTTGACTTTGGCGATTATTTTTTTTTGTGATTTTTGATTTTGGGGATTTTTGTTTTTTGCGATTTTTGATTTTTGGTGTTTTTTGATTTTGGCGATTTTTTTATTCGCGGTTTTCGGTTTTGGCAATTTTTGACGGTGGCGTTTTTGGTGTTGCGATTTTTCGGTTTTGGCAATTTTTGATTTAGACGATTTTTGATTTTGGCGATTTTTATTTTTCATATGCTATTTTTGATTTTTGTCGATTTCTGTTTTTTCGGTTTTTGCTTTTGGCGATTTTTGATATTAGCGATTTTGGGTTTTGTTTTTTTTTGGCTTCGGCGATTCATATTATTCGCGATTTTCGGTTTTGGCGATTTTAGTTTTTTTGCGATTTTTGTTACTTCATATTTTTTTGTATAGGAGGTGCCACGCCCATTAGTGCGATCGCGCCCATATTTTGGGCAACTACTCACATTAATAACTCATGAACTCACATAAAGTTCCAAGGCTTTCTCTATTACAGTACTCAATATATATGACATTAAACCTGTATGGTGCCACACCCGTTCGTCCGATCCCGCCCATTTTGTTCGCAACTCTTCACATTAGTTCATCATGTACATATATGTACATAGTTTCAGAACTCTTGCTGTCGTAGTACTCCAGATAAGACAAATAAGTAAATCGAGTTTTTTTTTAACTGTTCAATGTCTTATTATGTGGAGAAAAAAGGGAGAAAAAACGGTCGTTTTTCATTTCATCCGAAGTATACATATACATATATATATATCGGATAATAAAATATAAATTTTTTGTTCAGCTTGTACTCATAAAATTGGCCAAGCTATGAAAAAGAAATATAAAAAGGAAATGGATTATGTTTATGCTGTTATCAATGAAATGGATCGTAAATTGGATCGGCCTATTCGGGACTTGGATGATGTTCGTATGATTATGGAAACATTAGGTAAGATCAGAGAGCAGGAGGTGGATATGGAATTACGTATTGATCCAATTGAGGTAAGAATTTGCCAATGGTTTTGTATAGCCTTTATACGCCTATTTATTTAGCCATTGTGATCATGTGTTCCCCTTTTTAGGAAGCTTTCAATGTCCTTACACGTTACGAAATTCAGGTGGAACGAGAACAATTTGATTTGGTCGATAATCTAAGATCAACATTCCAACATCTTTTATCATGTGCTCTGCAGGCTCAAGTCAAACTGTTGGAAATGCAACCCTCATTCCAGGATGATCTCAAAAATAATTTAGATAATTTCAAACAAGACAAAATTACCTACGTCAATGAATATCGCACGGCAGGGCCCATGCAACCGGGTCTTACACCACGTGAGGCCTCTGATCGTTTAATATTATTTCAAAATCGTTTCGAAGGAATGTGGCGTAGGCTACAAACTTATCAAAGTGGTGAAGAACTGTTTGGATTACCACAAACCGATTATCCTGAATTGGGTCAGATAAGAAAGGAATTGAATTTACTGCAAAAGTTATATAAACTATATAATGATGTTATAGATCGGGTTAGTAGCTATTATGATATACCCTGGAATGAGGTGGATATTGAAGAGATTAATAATGAGTTAATGGAATTTCAAAATCGTTGTCGTAAGTTACCGAAAGGCCTCAAAGAGTGGCCGGCATTCCATGCCTTAAAGAAAACCATAGATGATTTTAATGATATGTGTCCTTTATTGGAGCTAATGGCTAATAAGGCCATGAAACCTCGTCATTGGCAGCGAATTATGGATGTTACCAAATATATCTTTGAATTTGATTCGGAAGGTTTCTCCTTGAAGAATATTTTGGAAGCTCCCTTGCTTAAACACAAGGAAGACATTGAGGATATTTGTATTAGTGCCATGAAAGAGAAGGATATTGAGGCTAAATTAAAACAGGTCACAAATGAGTGGTCTGTTCATGAACTTCAATTCATGAGTTTTAATAACCGTGGTGAGTTGCTGTTAAGAGGTGATACCACCGCCGAAACTATAGGCCAACTCGAAGACAGTCTTATGATTTTGGGTTCGCTATTGTCGAATCGTTATAATGCTCCCTTCCGTAAACAAATTCAGCAGTGGGTATATGATTTGTCCAATTCTAATGAAATCTTAGAAAGATGGCTATTGGTACAAAATATGTGGGTTTATTTGGAGGCTGTCTTTGTGGGCGGAGATATTGCCAAGCAATTGCCCAAAGAGGCAAAACGTTTTTCGAAAATCGATAAATCCTGGCAAAAGATTATGCAACGAGCCCATGAGACACCAGGCGTGGTGGCCTGTTGTGTGGGCGATGATTTGTTGAAGCAGCTTTTGCCACATCTGCAAGAACAATTGGAAATATGTCAAAAGTCACTCAGCGGCTATTTAGAACGTAAACGTATGATGTTCCCCAGATTCTTCTTTGTCTCCGATCCAGCACTGTTAGAGATCTTGGGTCAAGCTTCCGATTCTCATACCATACAAAATCATTTGCTGTCTATATTCGACAATACTCGCCATGTTAAATTCCATGATATAGAATACAACAAAATGATGGCCATAATATCGAGTGAAGGTGAAATGATCCAATTGGATCGCGCCATACGTGCGGAGGGTTCTGTTGAGACATGGCTTACTCAATTACTGGTAACAGCACAGCAGTCATTACATTCCATTATACGCACAGCTTATGCTACAATAAATGATCCAAATTTCACTTTGTTGGGATTTCTTGAAAAAGTACCTGCCCAAGTGGGTCTTTTGGGCATACAAATGATATGGACACGCGATGGGGAAATGGCTCTGATGCGGGCCAGGCAAGAGAGGAAAGTTATGGCCGAAACTAATAATAAATTTTTAGACATTTTAAATACTTTAATTGATCAGACCACGAGGAATTTGACGAAAATGGAGAGAACCAATTTTGAGACCTTGATTACGATTCATGTCCATCAAAGGGATATATTTGATATACTGGTGAGTTTTAATTTGGTGCTAATTGTATAAAGTGAATACATATATATTGTTACTTCTAGTGCCGCATGAATATAAAATCGGCCAACGACTTCGAGTGGCTGAAACAATGTCGTTTCTATTTTAAAGAAGATTTGGACAAAACTTGGATTTCTGTAACAGATGTTACTTTCACCTATCAAAATGAGTATTTAGGTTGCACCGATAGGTTGGTTATTACACCATTAACAGATCGGTAAGTGAATATTTTAATGAAATTTATATGAACCCTTGTCTTTTGATATGTTAAAAAAAACTTATGTTGTTATTTGTGAACTTTTTGGCATTAAAAATTTGTGTAGAGGTTTAGAATCCATGGACAAATAATTTCCATTCAAATGCTGTTTAGATAAAAAGAAAGGGTTTTGACATAGTAAACATTTTATACTTTTACGTTACGTAACATTTTATACTTTTACGTTATGTAATGTAAACTAGCAGATTCTAGCGCTCGAAATTCAAGTGCAAATTCTAGGAAATTTTATTTTTTCATTTAATAAAGACCCTAAAGGTATGCTTCACAATTCAGCTCAATTTAAATGCAGAAAACAAACTCAATACATTAACACATTAACAAATTTAATAAACACACACATAGCATTGTATAATTTTATGTATGTGTTAGTAACAACTTTAAACGATCATAACTCCAAAAAATGTTCCAGACGATGAAAATTTGTAAAGCTGGAAAACAGCTAAAAAGAAATACCTTTCAAATGATAAATTTTTTGTCAAAATCGGGGTAAAACTGTGAAACTTATATCGGTCACAAGAAATCGCCTTGCCTATTAATATTATAGATACATACTCTCACAGACAAACAGAAGGATGGACAGACGGACATGCTATATCGACGCTAGTTGTTGTAACGATCATGCGTATATATGCTTTTAGGGTCGCAAATAATTTTTTTTGCGTTACAAAAGGATCACAGATTTGGTGTGGAGGGTATAAAAAGAAAAGAGATTAAAAATTTTGGTGTAGAGAAAGTTTTTTACGTTTATACCAAAGAATTAAAAAGAAAAAATAAAGTAGAATAATTATAACTTCGTATGGCAACCTTTGACTTGCAGTCATCTTTAGTTTTAGAATGTACTCCGTTGGAATTTTATTCCATTCCTCTAAAAATACAAAAAAATACCACCTCACTGTACACCAGTGGTGGCCATCGAGAGAATTGAGTTAGTAATAGTGTTTATGAGCATGTGTTAGTTGTACTACACTGATCGAAATCCATGGACGTAATGGGTTTGTGTAGATTTGTATGAATGTTTATATGAATGCATAAAAGGGAAAATAGTTAAGTTAACGAAGAATATGGTAAAATTTTAAATATATTGTGTTGTTTTTAAATTTTAAATCTTACATTCTGAAAATGTAAAACAAAATGTGAAGAACATTTAATCTCTTTTATACATAAGTTTGAACTTTATTAAATCAAATAATAATAAGTAATTCATTTCTTTAAAAACAAAAAAAAAAAAAAACACAAAATAGCAAAACTTAAAAAGATAAGAAATTTCAAAGGTTATTAAGTGGTATGTTACCAAAAACTAAAAGACTTACCAGCCTGCAGTAACTGGATATTTTTTAAAATTAAAAAAAAAAATGCATAAAAGACAGCTATAATGTTGTCAAATGGAGGCGACGTATGTAATTTATAGAAAATGTTTAATTTATAGTTTATCAAGTCTTCGAAATTTTCTCAACATTTTTGGTTTCTTTTAAACAAATATTCTCTGTGTACCTGTTAAAAAAATTATATATGAATTTCAAAAGGCAATGCGACATAGACCTGCTTTGTTCAAAAGCTTTCATAAGACTGAATAAAATTGTTATTTACTTTTACTCTTTGGTGAGTATTTTTGTTTTCGTTCGGCTGTATACATATAAGAAGCCAGTGTGTTTGGCACGGCCTTCACTGCTGTACACCCAAGTAAAATTTTTTTGGCATAACTTCAAAAAGGTTCAGACCTCTCAATTTTGGCACATATAAAGACAATATCATATAAGGAAATACTTGCGAATCGGATCACGAACACACCCACTTCATAAATAGCTAATCGTAATTTGGTAAATGTTTTCTTATATGTGGAAGGTAGTAATATTGAAGTTTTTTTTTAAAGACATAGGCAGAATTAACGATTTTACCCAATTTCGGAACCTAGAAACCAAAGTTCGTTACTGGTTTTTGTGTTTGTGGCTTCATACAAATTTTTTATTTAAATTTATCACTTAGTTGGTGCTTTTCACAAAAATAACTTATTATTGATAGTTTCTATCTTATACGGTGTTTCTTCAGTGAAATTATTCGGAATGCTCTCGGCTAAAAGTTTTGGAAACAATTTCATCGACTTTTTCCTCCATTTTCGAATAAAACAAAAAAAAAAAAAAAAAAAAACAAGAAAGAGTGTTAAATTCGTCTGTTCCGAATCTTTGATAGCGTGGGTTTTACATTTACATTAATATCTGGAGTTATTGCACTAAGGGCCATTATTACAACTTGCCAATAGCTAAAGTTAGGATGTTATCGGCCAGATTATTAGTTTTTCGTTATTACAACTATACTTTAAGCTAAAAGTGACCGATAAGCTAAAGGGAAGATATTGTTGCCTTTATCTTTTAACGTGAGGTTTATGTATTTAATATTGCCACATTTTCTGATCTATGAAGAAGAAATTCACACCAATTTAGTTTTGGAAATAAATTTATTTGCATATACTTAAATGTATGTTTGTATATTTTTTAAAAAGTTTTATTACACATTTACAACAATTATGTAACTTATAATAAAGGTTTTTAGTTTTAATTCTATTGTTTGCTTGCGAACAGATAAAGGAACGTTGCCACTACGTATTTTATAAAGCAATTCATTTGGTCAAAAGTAATCGGTGTTTCCTTTGGTGTTGCCACAATATCAAAAATATTAATTTTATTTTACTGGGAAGTTGTAATAATGAAAAGAAGTTAAAGGTAACTTTATTGCTCACTTTAGCTAAAGTTACCTTCAACTAACATTAACTTTAAAGGGAAGTTGTAATAATGGCCCTAATTATAATAACTGTAAATAAAATATTTGAAAAAGTAAACAATCTTATAAACTTAATACTAAATAATTACAAGAAACACACTGAATTATTCAACTTTTTTTTAGAGGTGTCTCCATATTTTAGTTCATAAAATTAAACAATCTTATAAACTTAATACTAAATAATTACAAGAAACACACTGAATTTTTCAACTTTTTTTAGAGGTGTCTCCATATTTTAGTTCATATCTTGGCAAAATCATATCCAGTTTACCCAATTTTCAACAACAGCCTGCTACACAATATTGTTCTTAGTTTATCCAGCTAAATAGTTTACTTTGAGAAAGGGCGTGATTTCAACAGACAGACCCACAGACGGGGAGGAAGGACAGACGGACATCGAGAATATACTTTATTGGGTCGAAAATTAATTTTTCGATATGTTAGAAATGTAATGACAAACTGATATGTACAATTTGTACAATCTGGGGGTATAAAAATAGTTTATGCAAAGTGGGCGGGCCTTGCCTTCTATATTATACTCTTATTTATACCCTCCACACGACTGTGCAGAGGAATTATAAAGGGATTATTCCATTTGTAACGTATTGAAAAATCAATTTTGTCATTATTTCGAGCAGGTTGTTATTGAAAATGGGGGTAAATCAGGCATCATTGCGCCAAAAAGACGAAGACACCTCTAAAAACTTTAACAATTCACTGTGTTTATCGTAATAATTTAGTATTAAGTTTATCATATTATCAAATTGTTGCTATCTTAAATATTTTGTGTACATCTATAATATTAATAGGCTAGACGATTTCTTGTGGCCGATGTTTTGTTCTACCGTTTTACCCCGATTTTGACCAAACGTATATTTTTTGAAAAGTATTTCTTTTTAGCCGATTTGCAGATTTACAGATTTTAAAATTTTCCCCTCTATTTTCAGTAAATTGCATTTAAAGTTGCTACAAACACATACATAAAATTATACATATGCTATGTGTGTTTTATTAAATTTGTTAATGTGTTTGTTAATAAGTGTGTTATCTTCATTCGCAATAATAATAAACCATAAATGTTGGGTTGTGAATTGACTAAGTTGAAAAATAAAGCTGCCTAGACATTGCACTCGAATTTCGAGCGCTGGGATCTGCTAATTTGTTATAAATAGTTCGATAAGTCCAGATATTATTCTAAACGTAAAACCGATGTGGAGGGTACCAAAGATTCGGCACAATCTCTTTTTCATCTGATCACATAAACACCTATTACCAAAATGCAGATCTCTACTTCTAGCAATTTTGAATAACGGAACTCCATATTTTCAGTACGAAACAGTATTAGAACACAATTATTATCATGTTCATTAGATTAAGTACAAAAAAATTTAAGTTATCGAAAAATGATTTTCATCATGCAATTAGTCTTTACAATAAATAATACAGTGCATGTGTATTTAAGTACTTACTAAGCAAAAAAGTTTGAGGTTGAAGCATTTAGAATTATATACCTGTTTGGTTGGATGGTGTCATATCTTTTTTAACATAATGCCTTTCTACTATAAAAATATGTATAGCTTGGCATTACCCAAATTTTTAATAACGGGTGGTGCATAAGTAACGTTCAGATTTATTTAATCATCGCCAAAAAATTTCACACAGGAGTTAGTTGGCGAGCTTTGTGTTGGAACCACAATTCTGGATTATTCTCTACCTCTGGACTTAAAAAATTTCAATCATTGCTCGGAATTGAATGCTATTCACATTAACTGGAATTTGTTCGTCGCTTTCGAAACAAATATGGTACAATCATCTTTTCTGGGTGCCCCATATTCTGCAATTTCGTTAATTCATGTGGCCATTGAGCTGGAAATGGGCTTCATCGCTTATTATGAATTTGTGAATAAACTCGTTGTTTTCTAGGCACAATTCTTGAAAACGGCCAATATATTTTATGAGTATTTTTCCTCAATACGTGCTTGCACCCGAGCAATGTTCACATCATTTCGAAATGCATGAGGTCTTCCAGCATGTGGAAGATCACAGACAGCCTCTTGTTGCCGAAAAGGCTTAACCAATTGGTATATTTTTGGAGCGCTAGGTGCATTCGAATGTTGACTTTCAATCAAAAGATATATTCACTATTTAAATCATAACGTTACTTATGCGCCACCCTATATAAACTTATTTTAGTTTTTTTAGTTTTTTACTTTTCCAAACTCGTAAGTATGTATGCCTTTTTAAGTTTTATGACTATAACTTTATTCTGTGTAAATTTAATTTAAAAAACCATCTTTTTGTTACTGAACAAAAACAATTTTCATAATAACATAAAAAAAAAACTTATTAAATCATTCTTCTCTTACTCTACAGCATACAAATACCCTCTATTTACGGAACACTTCAGTGAAATGAATTGGGAAAAGTAATTTAAAAGACTATCTCAAAAAAAAAACTCTCTAAAACTTTGTAAAATGAAACCAAAAACAAAACCTTTTTTGTTTTTTAAGTTTTATAAAAATTCCAAACCTTAATCAACTAAATTTAGATTTTTTCTGATATATCTTTATTTAATTGCTGAAATCGAGGGTGATCTGTATGCTGTTTTACTATACATTTTGCTGTTCTTTTACTTTAATTAATATTGTTTAAATTTTCCATTTTATTTTTTCCGTAGTTGCTATATTACGTTAGCCCAAGCGCTAACCCTGAGTATGGGTGGTGCACCATGTGGACCTGCTGGTACTGGGAAAACTGAAACTGTAAAGGATATGGGTAAAACATTGGCTAAATATGTGGTTGTATTTAATTGTTCCGATCAAATGGATTACAGGTTAGTCAAATGTTTTTTTTTTATAGTGATTACTTATGTCTCTGCTGTTACTTAAAAGTTGTAGTAAAATGTGGCAATGGCATTTGAAACATAAACTTTTTCTGTATACGCAGACATATTGATGATGTAAAACTATGGAGTAGAATTAATTATGCAAAAGTTTATGAGATTAAACAGAAATGTTAGAAATAGATACACGGACTGACTTAATTGTTGGCGTTGCTCTAAATATAATTAAATATATTACTAATTTTTCATAGCTGAAATAATGTTATTAAAAAAAAAACTTGAAAGGATATTCATTTTCCATTTTATAGGAAAAAAGTACTGGCTCAACGTATAAAATTTTTCAACAAAAGTGTTTTTAATAATGTGTTAATAATCCTTTTATTTTTATTCTTTATTTTGCCTATTTGTCATCTAAGAGACTAGTTTTTTTTTAGTAATGTCTTATCCAAGTCTAAACCCTTTTAATTGTTCTTTTTTTTTTTGAAAAATTATGGATCGTAATTAGAGAAGACATATACTCGTATCATAAAAATAAAAAGTTTTTTAATCATTAAAATAACACTGAATCTCAACAAGTAAAAAAATTATAGTCCGACTAGGTCGGCTATACGATACCCTAGACCATGCGTTTAGAGAAAGAGTCTTAGGTCCAACTAATTGGATTTAGAAAATAAGCATAAACCATATCTGGCCATATTTGCTAAAGTCGCTTATTTTTAGCAAAAACATATACAAACAAAATTTGAGAAAATTCTGTGCTATAGCACAGATTTAAGTGAAGATCGGGAAGCAGATTTATTTACACTATTTATATTATAATCTTTGGCAATTAAAGTCCATCTCATAGGCGTCATTTATATGGGGACTAAGTCTGAATATGCACTGATTTTTACCAATCTCAACTGCGTTTGCTTACAAGGTTTTAATAGACACACAGACAGATTGACGGATGGATAGTCGGCTTAGACCACCTATATGATACTCTATATCATGAGTTTCAAAAAATGCTCCTAGATCGAACTTTACGCAGGTCATAATTGAATATAGAAACTAAGAATAAATCAACTTTGAGCGGCTTTGTTATTAACATGCGCCCTGCAGATAAGAAAAAGTTCTTATCAGATTATATTTTTTATGGGGACAAGGTTAAAATCAAAATTTCCATATTTAAGGTGCTTAAAATCTATAATATTAATAGGCTAGGCGATTTCTTGTGACCGATGTTTTGTTCTACCGTTTTATCCCGATTTTGATCAAACGTATATTATTTGAAAGGTATTACTTTTTACCCGTTTTGCAGATTTACAGATTTTAAAATTTTTTCCTTTATTTTGAGAAAATTGCATTTAAAGTTGCTACTAACATATACATAAAAAAATTATACAATGCTATGTGTGTTTATTCAATTTGCTATAATTGATTAGCATACTTTTAGGGTCTTTATTTAATGAAAGAATAAAATTTCCTACAATTTGCGCTCGAATTTCGAGGGCTGGAATCTGCTAGTATAAATAAATACATTTCTTTCGATTTTTTTTTACCGGTACTCAGTGATTGTTCTCTCTCGTGCGTGCTCTTTACACAAAAGAGAATTAAAAAAGGAAAGTAGACTTTGCTAAAAAGAATTTTTATCTTGATGGTTTAACAATGACTACAATTATTTTACTACTCACGTCGGAAAGGGTTAATAATGTTCTATGCAATATTTTTGTTTTTAATAGATTTCAGTGAAGATCAGGATGCAGTTTTATTTGGGGACTATGAGTAAAAATGGTTGTGCAGCTTTTGGAGTACTAATTAATAGGTACTAGAGGACCACTGCTGCTCCGCAGCATTGAATTATATTATATTAATTTTTATAATATAATATTAAAATTTGCCAAGAGAAGTTAACGTACAGTAATGCCAAAATATGCCAAGAGAAGTTAACGTACAGTAAAAGTAAAGTTGATTGTCCACGCATATTTTTCCTCAAACCCAACGAATTTGCCAAGAGAAGTTAACGTACAGTAATACCAAAATATGTCAAGATAAGTTAACGTACAGTAAAAGTAAAGTTGATTCTCCACGCATAACTTTCCTTAAACCCAACGAATTTAAGCAGTTAATAGCTCAAAAGAAGGAGCTTGATCCACTGAGTGTTCTAGACCCTTGAGAGAAGAAAAATGTTGAACAAAATTTTGAATGCAAAGTTTATTCATAAATACAGAAGAGGTTTACATGGACACACAGGCAGTCAGACGGACGGACGGACAGATATTGCTAAATCGACTCAGAGAATAATTCTGAGTTGATTGGTATAACAGAAGATGAGTCTAGTTTTCATATTTTTTGGCTAAAAGGTTTACATGGACACACAGACAGTCAGACCGACGGACGGACGGACGGACCGACAGACATTGCTAAAGAGACTCAGAAAATGATTCATTTTGTGGTTAAGTCCCCATGAAATGATCACTTCTGATATTTAAGTTTGGTTTATGCTTACTTATGCTTTCCATTAAACACCTACTAGGACTTGAGATCCTTTTTTGAAATTCATTGTATTGTTATATTTTTTGTTTTGTTATATTGATTTTAAACACTTCGTTTTTAATGGATTATAAAATACTTATTGAGCTTATGAATTCTTAATTAAAATTTTTTGGAAAAAATCCATATGATTTTTTTCATTTTGTTCCTATCATCGAAAAGCCGGAAATTCTAAAATTTTGTACTGCTTTCCTGGGAAACGAAAAAGTCCGTGAACTTTCATTCCTTAGTCCTAATACGTTTATTCAACACATTCCACAAATGCTCTATATGAGAATTTTGTAGGAGTATTTAGAGTGTGTTGGGCATTATAAAGTATCAATTTCATAACAATATGTGCCATATGCTTTGCGTCATTCAGTCTCAATCAATCAATCTAAAACCTGGATGAGAAACCAATTTTTTAAGCACTAAAGATTTCTAAGTTTGCAAGTACAGAGTTTTTTGAATACAAGTGAATTTTTAATATTTATGCTCTTTAACACATTAAGTGTACATTATCCTTTCTCAGAATTGTGTACAGTTTATACCAGTAATCGGAATACCTTTGTTCGAGGACCATTATAATGCTATGTTCACACGGACAGCAAGATTCGCAGTTCGCTCTCTCATTCACGGTTCGCGCCCGAATCATGATTGAATCTACATGATTCGCCATACAAAATTTTGAGAGCGAATCTACTTGGTTCAAAATGAACCTAGTTGTGAACCTAGAAACATTGAGTGTCGTCTCCAAGTTTGATAAGAAATTATCGCTAGTTTATCTGAACTAGCTGTCAAAAATATATAAACAAAGAAAAAAAAACAAAAAATTAATTTGTGCAATAAAATAAATAGAAACATTTAACAAATAAAAAGTATATATTTACATATATATGTATATTCATCAAATATTTGCACAAAAAATATAAACGTCAAAATGAAACAAGAACACTCGCCTGAACACCATGGTTCACAATCATGATTCAGAGAGCGAATCAAGTGGTTAATTTTGCCGTCTGAACATGCTATAACATAAATTGTGTACCATTTAGTGATTGGTAATATCATAAAAACCAAATTATCAATAATTCGATAAAAAAATCAATTATCGATTTATCGAAAAACACAAAAGAAACACAAAAAACACAAAGAATAGAAAAAAACACAAAGAATAGAAAAAAACAAATTACTTCGTGTTTGACAGGATGATTTTATTTATTTATTTATTTATTTATTTACATATTATACTTATAAGTAAATTATTAGTATAATAATAGAGAGGAGAGCTATGGCAACGATGGCCCTAAGCTCAATATTTTTATCAGTATTAAATGGAATTATAAAGGTTGCAATTCTTTAAAAAATTTAAAAAGGTTTTAATGTTGCCGTCGGTCATAGTAGCGTCTATTAGATGTGAAAGGTCGTTGTTACTGAGGTTAGCGTTTTTAAATTTATTAGTGTGGGGACAGTTTAAAAAAAGGTGATCAAGGCTTATTGGGTTAAATCCACAGAATGGACAGTGCTTTGGCAAGTTATTATCCATTAGATGAGCATTGGAGATTCTAGTGTGACCTAGTCTTAGTCTTATTATTTTAATTTGGTCTCTTCTTGATAGTAGATTGTGGTTTATGTTTTTAAATAGTTTGTAGGCGTTGACTTTGTTGGGGTTAATTTTTCTGTACCAGTCAGAGGTATTGTTCCAATTGTCGTTAATTTTATTTTTGAAAGAGTTCTTTATAAATTTTTTTATGTCGTCAGCAAATAGATTTGGTGTAGTTATGAGGGGGGCAGTTAAAGCTCCTTTTGCGGCTTCGTCCGCCGCCTCATTGCCCTTTATTCCAGAGTGGCCTGGGATCCAGATAAGTTTAATGTTAGGCTGTCTTTCAATAATGGACTGTCTAATCATGTTTGGGTAAAATTGATCATTGTTGCAGTTTCTTATGGCATCGAGAGCAGAGAGAGAGTCTGTACAAATTGCGAATTTACCCATGAATCCCCTAATATATTTGACAGACTCGTGTATTGCTATTATTTCAGCAGAGAAATTAGTGCTGAATTCGGGTAGAATAGAATTAATTAATGTTTTGTGTTTGTCTACAACGCTAAAGCTAGTGCCTTTGGCACTTTTAGAGCCATCTGTGAAGATGAATTCGTGGTCGTTAAGGTTATGTTGGATTTCTTGGAATCTTTGTTGATATATTTCTGTATTAGTTGAGGATTTTTTCAGTTCATTGAGGGATGTGTTAATTGTAATTGGGTTGATGTGCCAGTTAGGAAATTTATTCGGATATTGTTGTTTGATGTTGTATGGTATGTTAAAGTTTTCACATAATTGTACAACGCGAGTAAGTGTTGATGGTATTTTGTGGAAGTATTTTTGATTGATAGATTTTTTTAAAATCTTGGATAGTGGAGATCGGTCGCTGAACATTATAGATTTAAAAAGTTTAGTTGTTACAAAGTCACGATATTGTTCGATTGACATTACATTTGCTTCAAATAACATGTTTCTAATTGGAGTCGTTCTAAAGGCTCCTAGGCACAGTCGTATGGCTGCATTAAATATTGTTTTTATTTTATTTAAGTTGCTCTTAGGGGAAAACCCATATAAATAGATGCCGTAGTTAATTTTGGATATAATGATCGAATTGAGGATATTTAAGAGGGATGCTGTGTTACAGCCAAACTTACTGGACGAGAGGCATTTAATGATATTTAATCGTTTGGAAAGTGTAGAGTTAAGGTTAGCGATGTGTGAATTCCATCTGTATCGGTTGTTGAAGGTAATTCCAAGTATTTTCAGTTCATTGATTGTTTCAATTGAAGTATTACCACAATGTAAATTAGGGTTGCAATTTTGTTTTCTACATATATGTAGATGTTTACATTTGTTTATAGATAGCTGTGCTCCTGAGAATATGCACCAATTAGTTATATTTGAGATCAAATCGTTTAAGTCAATGTTTTGGTTTTTAATTTTGCTAAGTTTTTTTATTATAACGTAATCATCTGCGTATGCCACAAAGTCTAGTTCCTTGTGTAATGATATAATGTTCGAAAGTTTGTTGTACGCTATCAAGAAAAGAATAACCGAGAGCGGTGAACCCTGAGGAATGCCATTTTCTAGAGGTTTAGTCTTTGAGTGGTAGGAGTTATTCCTTACTAGTATTTTTCTTTCGGTTAAATAGTTTTTTATATAATTATATATTTTTGGGCCTATTTTCCATTCCTCAAGTTGATTTAGAATTGTATGCATTCCTACTTTATCAAACGCTTTGGCAAAGTCCAATGAGATTAGCGATAAATGATTTTTGTTTCGTAGAGCTTGATTGATTTTGAAATCTAAAAGGAGTAAGGGGTCAGAAATTGATTTTACCTTTATGAAACCATATTGATTACTGTTAAGCAATTTGTTTGTGGTGACGAACCACCAGAGCCTGTTTGCTATTATTTTGTCTAGAACTTTTGAGCAGCATGGATTGAGAGAAATAGGCCTATAAGATGGTATTTTGGTTTTGTCACTATTTGGTTTAAGTATTGGTATAATAAGACTAGTTTTATATATTTGGGGAATGTAGTTATCGAGGATATTATTATAAAGTAGAATTAGTCTCGTGTGTACTTGTTTTGATAGATTTTTTATCATGGGGTATGATATACGATCCATACCAGGAGTTTTACCAGTTAGTATGTTTAGTGCAATGGAGAGCTCCACCATGGTTATTTTTTCTTCTATATAAGCAGCGTTTTTACTTGGAATAAGATGTTTTTCCCTAGTTGCTACTGATTGTTTAAATTGTTGAAAAGTATCAGAAAATTTATTATCGCTAGATTCGTTTGACCAGTAATCACAGAAAATGTTGGCAATAAGACCTGAGTCCGTGGTAGTATTGCTGGTATTATAACCGTTTTGTATGCAATGTATTGGAATTTTTGGTTTTAAACCACAAAATCTTCGAATATTTGACCATATTTTTTCTGAAGGTGTTTGAGGGTTAATATCGGATGTAAAGTCATTAATTGATTTTCTTTTTGCAATTTTTATTTCCCTTTTGTATATTGCATTTGCCTTTTTAAATTTTAATTCGTTTTCGGTTGAAATATTATTTCTAAATTTGTAAAAAAGGCGATTTTTATTTGTCTTTAATTTTTCTAATGTTCTTGACCACCAAGGGACTGAAGGGTTGTGGGCAGATATTTTGTGCTGTGGTATACTTTCGTTGGCACATTGTAATATTATTTTGTGTATATTGGCAGCTTCTTTATTAATGTTGTGGCTTACTGGTCGGCTACTGCTGTATCTGTCCGATAGATTACTATAATTGATCCAATTTGCACGTTTAAGATTGAAGCGGGGTCTACTTATTGAATTCGTTTGGATTGCGTCGTTTGGAAAGAGTGTTGTGAGTATTGGAAAGTGGTCACTGGCATACAGGTCTGAATCGATTGACCATTGTGTGTAAATGGTAAGCGTTGAGGAGACAATTGAAAGATCTATATTCGTAAAAGTTTTGTGTGTAGAAAGATGTGTTGGAGAACCGTTATTTAAAATAGTAAGTCTTGATTGAGTTATATATTTTGCTAATGTTTCACCTCTTTTGTTATTTACTCGTGAACCCCAGTTAGTGTGCCAGCTGTTAAAGTCGCCTGTAATTAATATTGGGTGTCTGGTATTGTATAAGTGTAAAAGGTTATTATAATTGAATGATTTTGTTGGAGGAATGTATGTGGAGAAGATTACAAAATTTTTTTTTGAGTGAATAAGTATTGCAGTAGAGTCGAAATTACTTTGTATGTCTATTGTTTCATGATGAATGGAGCTATGTATTAGAAGGGCTGAGCCTCCGAAGGCATTGTGAGTTGAGTTTGATAAGTACATCTTGAAGGATATAGGTATTATGATATTATTTATATTTTGTAAGTGTGTTTCCTGTAAGGATATTATTTTGGGATTGTATTTTTTTATGAGGATTTGTAGTTCGTTATAGTTGTTTATGTAACCTTTTATATTCCACTGTAGAATTTTTAGTGACATATTAGTAATATATAAAAATGGATGTTAGTGTTGTAATTGTTTTTGAGTTACTTAATATATTAAGAACTACAGTATTAGTGTTGTTGGCTTAAAAATGATGTTTACAAAATTTGTTACAATAAATGTATATAATATAAATATGTAATATAATTTTTTAATTGGAAGGCCGTTCATAGAGAGGAATTATCCGCCAATCGAACCAGACTTGTCCTCAATATCGGCAGCGGAGGGCGTCAATAATGCGTTGTACATTAAAGTAATACGTCATTACCCTCAGCGTATCAATGCAAGGCTTTTGCCTGGCTCGAACAGTCGGGTCACCCTCCCTATCAACGGCCCCCAAGGTGTTAGTTTAATGTTTATTATTCCATTACATTACTATCATCACTCTGTTGGCTCTCCTGACTCTCCTTTGCAGTTTTTTTCCTCTTTGCGTTAGCTTGAAATTGACTTCTTGTACGGCGTGTTGTTTTTATAGGTAGAATTTTTACTTTCGTTGCTGTATTTGCTGGGTTAGTTGTTGTTTTCTCGATTGTAGTTTTGGTGTCATCTTTTTGTTTATTATTTGTTGTTGGGTTCGATGTGGGGTTTGTTGTTATTGTAGTATTACTATAGTTGGTAGTTGTTTTGGGAATGTTGTTGTTTGATGTGAATGGTGTTACAGTTGTTGGTGTATCGTAGACTACGGCTGGTCTTACTGCATTTGAGTAGCTGGCTTGTGAGTGTCTCTCGTTGTATTTTTTGACGGCAGTTTTGTTGTCTACTTTTTCTAGTGTTTTTATTGCTTGGATTTCTTTGTGTTTTATAAAAATTGGACAACTTTTGCTGATAACTGAGTGCATAGTATTGCTTAGCTTGTTTTCTTCACAGTTATTGCATGTTTTTATTTTTTCACAAATTTCATTTTCAGCTAAGTGATCAATGTTTCCACAGTTTATGCATAGTTTGTCATTTTGACAAAATTTAGAAATGTGACCAAAGCGAAAACAATTGTGACATCTAAGAGGAAGTGGGATGTAGGGTCTTACACGAGTAATTTGGTAACCAATATTAATAGATTCTGGGAGGTCTATTGAGGCAAATGTTAATATAACTAGGCCTGTTTCCACCAAATTATCGTTTTTTTTTTTTAGAATTTTTTTAACTTCGGTGACTTTTTGAGTTTTTAGTTCCTCTTGAATTTCATTTTCCGTAATATTTCTTAGGTCGTTACAGTAAATTACTCCTTTGGAGTAATTAAGTGTGTTGTGTTCCTTTACTTCCACATTAATGGTGGGGGAGAGGGATACAAGTTTTACCAATTTGTTTGCTTGAGCGAAGTTTTTGGTTTTCATCAAGATGGTTCCAGATTGTAGTTTTTTGCACATATCAATTTCCCCACAGACATTATCAATGACTTTTTTGATCAAAAAGGGTGATACATTGGTTAAACTTTCCGAACATTTAGTATCATTTTCGTAGCTTTTTGTTGTTTTTTTGTCACTATTTTCGGTAGGGTTTGTACTGATTCTGGTCATTAGTAGGTATTTTGGTCCAATTGTGGGGTTTTTGAGATATCTTTCCTTATCCAGCATAAAGCTGGGTTGGGGAAGAGAAATTTTGTTCCCAATATTGGGAGGTTCATTCATTGTAGTTGATTTTATTCAACAGTCAATGTTTTATTTTTTCTATTTTTATTATGAAAGAAGAATACGTATTAAAGAGAATTCTTAATTGTTTTGAGTTTTGTTGTTTTTAACTGTTTTTTTTTTAAATAGTTATTGCTATGTAAATGCACTATGGATTTTACTTTTAAGCTAAAGAAGAAACACGCGATAGAGATGTTGTCACTTTGATTGCTCAATCTAGACTGAGGATGATTTTATGTTTATGTATAATATCTTTATTTTTTTCACTAATATTTCTGTTTATTTATTTGAAAATGAAATAATGAATTGAATATGCTATTTAATTTTTTTATTTATATAAAAAAGTTTTTTAATTAAAGCAAAATATTTTCACTATTTCATGATTTTTATTTATGTATGACGACATTTCAACCTAAAAATTTAAGTTTTTATCGATTGGATAAACAACACAAAAATGGTTGTCGTTTAGATAACAACAACAGCTGACTTTAACAATAGCGAATATCGTTTCAAAATTTTACTGATAATTTTGCAATTTTCTTTTTTTTTACAATTCGACTATCGTTAAAAGAAGTTACTGAATCGCGGTACTGAAAAGTTATTAATATCTCCTGAATGGCAATATTTTTTATAAATGTAAACATTTTTAAATGTAAAGATATTTCTAAATTTAAAATTATTATTTCCGACGTTTTGATATGATTTTCTGAAACTCAATTAATATTTTCTAATTTATAATTGGAAATTTTATTTTCAGTTTTTATTATTGATATTTTCTTAAATTTGAATGGAAAATTTAAAAAGTGAAATTTTGTATTTATGTGAATAATAATGCTTTATTAATTATAAACAATTTTTAAAAATTAGATGTAATCGCAATCAGATATTTTAGAGGTAAAGCAGAATAATAATTCTATATAACTATGTAGAACTGTTTTGTAAGCAAAAAACTCATTGACGAACTCGGTAACTCTATTTTGTAAAGACAACAAAAAGTTAACCCCCAAATCTCACATCACACTGAAGTTGTAAAATCGTTGTGTACGTATTATCAACGAAAAATTGTTCGAATTAGTCGAATCCATCGCCATTAAATTTTACGCTCAAACATCTGACTGCAATCTCATTTTTAAAATGTTGTCGAAGCGTAAACTTGAAAAAATTTGTATACTTCTCTCTCTTATTTTATTTTAAGTAGAGTTACCAAGTTTATTATACAGGCACATGTTTGAGGGAAAATGTTTACATTTATTATTATTAGTATTATTTTAATAATAGTTAATAATATTTATGCTCTATAATTAACAAACTTGCGTTTTTGTATGCGCATTTCAAAAAATAAATCATTATAATAGATTTAACAAGTTAAAACTTTAATTACAATTTTACAGAATCCAGTAAATTTGCATTAAATTTATAACAGGGTAACATTAATCATCGTTAGTGTCTGCCACTAGTCGCACGAAAAATTTGGTGCCATTAGTGTGACCACTGCGGAAAATGTGTGTGTATTAGTAAAAAAAATGTGAGTGTATTGAGTTTTTCGAACTTGCAGTGTGATGTGAGATTGGTGGGTAATATGCCAAACTTATGTTCATATTTGTAAAAGAATAATGAAAAAACGTATGAAATAAAAGACCAACCCGTGTATACTCTTAACATTGTTCTGTATGATATCTAGTTGAAAATATTAACATTCATGTTAAAATAGAAATAACTATTGCAAAGCTAATTAGAACAAACAAAAATTATGGCGGCATCTACTGTGGCATAGTCACGCTGAGCAAGATGAAGTGACACTCTGTTAATACAAAAGAAATGTATTTTCCCCACAACAAAATACTGCAGAATTTTATGTAAATAAAATAACCGATTTATTTCTAACATGCAGTTACTATGAATATACATACATACATATATATAATATATGTACATTATTTGTATTATTTAATATGTGTATGTATGTATATTTAAATATTACACACAAAAAATACAACATCAAACGTTATTTTTGTGTTTTTCTCTTTAAATAAATTAATACATAAATTTTTTTTGCTAAATTTACATTTGGGCAATTCACAACAGGTGTTGTATATTGTATGTTGTATTGAAATACACTTGTCAGTGTTTGCTTTTTGGTCGTGAGATATACCCTGGAGTTTTAGTTACGTACCTCTTGCATTTTAATTTATAATGAAAAAAAAAATGTTAAATGTTTTGGTTGGTACTGAAAGAGAAAATACATACTAAAAATATAAACATTAATTTTTATATAAATAAACTTGTCGATGTATTTGCGTTATTTGCATTATTTGCCATATTTTATTTTATAATTATTTATGCTGATAATATTCTATGTATTTGTTTTTTCTTTTTCATAAAAACTGGCATTCACTTGGAACTGATATGTTATGATACAATATACAACATTTACTAAACATAGCAAATGAAGTTGGATCGTGTATCAGATTTTTCAGTGAAAATTACCAACAACAATTTACACTATTGTAAAGTGATACACGATACAAGAGATACAACGATACATTACCCATTGTGAATTGCCCAATTGTTTTTTTTATTAACAACTAGGTATTTTAGCATTATTTGCTTTAGATGTTGGTGAATTTTTACTCCCTTTATATTAACTCGTAGTGTCTGCTTGTCGAAAAAATTTTGGATCGATTTTAACCACTTTCCCGTGACCCAATCGATCTGAAATTTTGCAGGCAGGCTTGTGGTAATGACAGAAATGATCTAACATATTTTTTTAGTGATGCCAAAACAATGGAAACTTTTAAATTTTTCTACCAGAGTTGATAAAAAAATGTACAAAGGGTTTGTTTTTGTTATATTATTACCATAACGACCACAAAAACAACAAGTCCAGCTATGAAAACAATGCAACATTTAGAATAACAACAAGAACAATATAGAAATATCATGTTTTTCATTTTTTTTTAATTTTCAGAGATTTCCCTGGACCTGTTCCACCGATTTTAATGATTTTTGGGGGATATGGCTAAGAATTGTTCTATAGGGTTTATTATTGAACAACTAAATACTGGATGTAATAAACACACACAAACCCAATTTTAACGAGATCTGTATGAGAATTTGGATCTTATGGCAATTTAAGTTGATCTCATAGCGGTCATTTGTATGGGGACTGGGTCTGAACATGCACCGATTTTCACCAAATTTCATTACAATATATTCATATTTGCGAACTGTAGTTTGATTTCAAAGTTTACACACAGACGGGCAGACGGACACACAGATAGACGGACACACAGACTCAGAAAGCAGACGGACATACGGATAGACGGACACACAGACTCAGAAAGTGATTCTGATCAATATAATAAAAGATGAGTCTAGTTCAAATATTTTTGGTAGTTACAAACATCAGCACAAAGTCATTATTAGGGTACCAGATAGTGGTATAGGGTATAAAAACCTCTTCAAAAACCTAACACATTTAAGCTTTAATTATTTAATAGTGACATTTCTGAATCAGTAATTTTTTGCTTGCACGAATTCTACGTATTTCCCACGAACTTTCACATCTTCAAAGCACGTCATTTCTCTTTTGATAATATTTTCATTGTCGTCATTGCAGAATTTCGAGATTTATATTTGATTTCTCTTGTATTGCTCTGTGAAGTTATTCTTTAATTTCAGCCACAGGCGGTTGTGACACCACTAAAACATCGTCTACAATATCATCTGTGATTTCAACAAAGTTTTTATAATTTTTTTTATAATGACTCTTCACTAATTTTACAATAGCTTTAGTTTTTAAAGTTTTATTTGCTTGATAAAATACTTTTTAATCTTCTCCGTTTGATGTCAAGTAAACGTGCAGATTATTAAAATATTGAAAAGTTTTTTTTCGTTAATTAATTGAATGGCTTTCATTAAATTTTAGAGTAATGTGGACAATAAATTTCTTCGATTTATATCATTCATCACGTTTTGGGATCATTATTATAGTTAGATCAGATGAAAAATTAATTATACATGTTTATAAGTTTATAGTTGACCTCTGTGTTTGTTGTGCGATTATTTTGTCTGGCTTTAGGTCATGTACTTAAAAATAAATAAAAACTCAATAAAATTAAATTTATGATTTGTCTTTTAAATAATTTTCTTTATTCTCGCTAATCATCTTCCGGTATTCTTTATCTTAAATATTATAATTTGGAGTTGAAAACGTTTGTATTTGTCGGCTTCTTCTTTCAGTTGAAATACAAAATAACGACATTAATTATAAATTTATATAAAACATTTTTTTTTAATCAATATGTTAAAATTTTGTATTTAAAAAGGCATTTTCAAGTAAACCAACATTTATAAATTTTATATAAGAATTCCATTCAATGAAATTATTAGCTTAATCTCAATCCTTCCTGGTGTCCGGTTGACCGGTATTCGCGGTCTTTCGATCAGAACTACCCAGACAGACCGGTGTTTGTAAAACCTGTAATGAATGGGAACAATAAAATAAATTTTCAATCAAAAGATATATTTTTTTTAAATTTTTT
This sequence comes from Cordilura impudica, assembly GCA_963682025.1. Taxonomy (NCBI): domain Eukaryota; kingdom Metazoa; phylum Arthropoda; class Insecta; order Diptera; family Scathophagidae; genus Cordilura; species Cordilura impudica. Next base: position 324,127,588 of record OY821517.1, read on the forward strand.
TAATTTTTACAAAAGAGTAACATGACCGACTGACTGAGTCATCATCGCCCAGCTCAAACTCTTCGAGCTAGGAACCTGGAAGTGTAAGTTCCCCTTGTATCTTCTTAACAAATGATTATCAAATTTGGTGTGTAGCTTCCACCCTAGAAACAAACATTGGCTCAGGATTATTTTTTTGAAATTTAACCATTTAACCCTGGATGCTCAGTGTTAGTCGTTTCGACTAGCATTAAAAGTTTTTCCTAGTTAAGACTGAAGAAGGGCAGCAAGTGATTACATTAAAAAATCAATCAAAAGCCAAAGTATATAAATGTTTTTTATTTTTATACATGGGAAGGTATTGTACATTTCTTCTTCATTACCTTTTAAAAATTTGGCGCACTGCCGGTTCCACAGAATCGATATTTCATGCATGTTACTCGAATCTATAATCGAATCTATTAATCTATACTAGCAGATTCCAGCACTCGAAATTCGAGTGCAATTTCCTGGCAACTTTCAACAAAATCGCCTAGCCTATTAATATTATAGACTCCACCAAGTACGTAAATATCAGTTATGAATGCATTTTTTTTTTGGTAAGTCTAGCACATAGGTGGGCATAAACGGCCAGAAAAGGGGTAAATTGTACATTTTGTATCTTCTAAACAAATGAATGTAGGAATATGAAATTTGGTAGAGATACAAACATCAGGCGAGAGGGGGGTAAAAATGGCCCGTAAATGTAAAATGATACCTTCGAGTATTTTCTTTACAGAGTAATTTAGGAATATGAAATTAGTTATGTAGATTCCAGCAGAGACACTAACATCGGCCCAAAAATTTTTTCTGTATTTCGAGCCTTTAGGGCGTAAAAATGACCAAAAATGGGAAAATTGGAACTTTTGAACTGGTAAATTTCATTTAAAGGTACCTTTACTAAAAAGTACCCTTTCTTAAAACTAATCTTTCCTTAAAAGATACCTTTTATTAAAAAGTTGCTTGCCTTAACAGTATCTTTTATTTTAAAGTACCTTTTATTTAATAAGTACATTATCTTACGAAAGTACATTTTCTCAAAAGAGTACAGTTTATTTAAAAATTATTTTATATCATTATAAATTCCTTATCATAAAAACGTACATCTTTGTTGAAAAGTACATTTTCTTAAAAAGTATCATTTCTTAAAAAGTACCTTTTCTTAAAAAGTACCTTTTCTTAAAAAGTAAATGTTTCTTTAAAGAACCATTTCTTCCAAAGTACCTTTTCTTCAAAAGTACCATAAAAAGTACGTTTTTGTTAAAAATTAAATTTTCATCAAAAGTATCTTTTCTTAAAAAAGTGTCCTTTCTAATATAAAGTACATTCGCCTTGAAAAGTACTTGGAAGTTTTTTTTTATATATAATCCAAATTACATAGTTTATGGTTTAAAACTACTCAAAAAGTAATATTATTTAATCATTTTTAATAGGTAAAAGTCCATTTTATTAAAAACTTTATAGTGATAATATTATCCTTGCAATAATGGCGCAAATTTGATGTCATTCCAATTATGTTAAATTAGTTCCAAATTGTAATGAAAAATTTCATCGAAATGTAGTTTGATTACAAGGTTTACATGGACACACAGACGGACCAACGGACGGACCGACATTGCTAAATCGACTCAGGGAATGATTTTGAGTCGACCGGTATAATAAAAGATGGGTTTAGGTCAAATATTTTTGGTAGTTAAAAACATCAGCACAAACTCATTATACCCTGACCACATAGTGGTTTTACATCGCATGTTTCGATATTCGCACTTTGATTCACATTTTGTACTGTTATTACTTCAGTTTCACTTCTTTCCTTCGTAATCGTGTTTGTCGAATTTCGTACCAAGTGCCATGTTTTTAAATAATAAACGCAAAGATAAAACACTAACTTTAGAGGAAAAGTGTGATATTTTACAAAGTCTTGATGAGGGAAAAAATATTAGACAGGTTGCCGAAAAAAATCTATGTTCTCAAAAAGAAACACCAGGAATTTTGAAAGCGAATGCCATATTATTTTATGTAAAAATGACGGGGAAGGACGATTTTTCAGCTAATACAAATTTCTGGCGAAAAAGTATCCAGCAATGAAAACGCCGGAGAGCCTGAGATGGATATGAGTGAAGATCAAGTTGAAAATGCAGACGAAGCTGCTGCTTTCTGGAGAGTAATGCCTGGTAACACATGGGTGCATGCAAAGGAAAAATCAACCCCAGGGGGAAAGATTTCCAAAGAACGTGTGACTTTGATGCCATGCTCAAATGCTGCAGGAACACATAAACAGCCTCTCTTAGTTATTGGCAAATCTGCTAATCCAAGAACCTTTATGATTCCAGTGGTATATAAAGCAACTAAAAAAGGATGGATGTCAACGTCACATTTCTTCGACTGGTTCAACAACTATTTTAACACAGGTTAACATACAACTTAAAGCATTATTAATATTAGACAATGCTCCCTCACATCCTAAGACGGTTGAAATTAATTTTACCCAAATTTCAGAGTTATTTCTTTACCACCAAATTGTACAACAATCTCAAAATCTATGGATCAAAATATAAAAAGGGTGCTTACAAAATGTAAAGGGACTTAGCATGTCAAACCCTTAGTGAAAAAATATTCAGGAAAGCTGATGTGCATTGTGGGCAAGATCTGCAGAATACTGGGGTGATGAAGATATGATACCGCTTCAGATTTACTGCCACCCAAATATGATTGGAGCTATGAATTTTAGTAATGAAATCACTGAAGAAGATATCAATGAAATAATACAACACGCTAAACCCAATGAATAGTCATTGCTGTTTAGGGACTCGGCAGATGCAAAGAAATCATTTGCAGGATATTTTATTATTGAAGAGGTTAGAGGAAAAGTACAAATCAACCACCTCAACAAAGTTAATCAGCACAAAATAACTTTGTTTTTATACTCTTCAGATGACTGTGCAGAGGGTATATATCAGTTGGTCAATCCATTTGTAACGCATAGAAATAAATTCCAGAGAGCCCATAAACTATGTATACTCATGATCCTTTTAAAAGTAGAAGTAGTCGATCTGGTGATGTATGTATGTCTGTCTGTCACTCTGTCTGTCCGTCTGTCTATTGAAAACATTCCTGTGTTCGAGTAGGTCGCTCTACTTAGTCTTAAAATGTTCTCCATAATAAGCAGCAGTTTGGTATTGAACTTGGATCCTCTGGACCGAATAGATGAGGAATGACGTACGGAAATATAAAGATACTCGGAGTATAAAATAAAATTTCATATAAAAACTCAAAATAGTGAAAAATGTTTTTACTTAACAGAACATGTGCGTATCGGTATGAAAATCCGATGCATACACCTTTGTGTTTGGTTGTTGCTTTTGTTTTTTTTTGTAGATGTAAACAACAACAAGCAAAACCAAAATGTGTATACATTGCTAATAAACAAATAACAAAAAATGTTATTGTATATATTTACATTTATGCTCATTGTATATAATAATTGCTTTCAATTGAAAAAGCTCGAAAATACTTTAAATTTCTGGTAATTACGAGTATCTTTATTAATTTCAAATATCATTGTTAAAAGTCTAGCCACTGTAATTTGAAATCTAGTCTTTTTGTCTCTTAGTGTTGATACCCTTGGTTATAACATTGTCTTTAGGACACAAGTGGAGGGTATCTAATATTCGGTACAGCCGATAAAGATATGTCCATACATATTACAGGGTTTTACACTGCTTTGAGATTTCGACGATAATCTCACTAAAATTTCGAGATCTATATATATAAAATTCATTTTCTGTTTGTTTGTTTGTTTGTTTGTTTGTTTGACCGCTATACAAATTTTTATTTTTCAACGGATTTTCCTGAAATTTTGTACACACGATCTCTATACCCCAGGAAAGGTCGCCATATACTTTTTACCGGCCACGCCTACTTTTACGCCCACTTTTTATGTAAAATTCATTTTCTGTTTTATTCATATTTGTTCACTATACAAATTTTTATTTGTTAACAGATTTCTCTGAAATTCGGTACACACGATCCCTGTACTCCAGCTAAGGTCACCATATACTTTTTATTGACCACGCCTACTTTTACGCCCACTTTTTGTATACAATTCATTTTCTGTTTTTTGGTATATTTGTTCGCTATACAAATTTTTATTTTTCAACGCATTTCTCTAAAATTTGGTACACACGATCTTTGTACCCCAGGCCAGGTCACCATGTGATTCTTGCGGCCACACCTACTTTTACGCCCACCTTTTGTATACAATTAGTTTTCTGTTTTTTGGTATATTTGTTTGCTATACAAATTTTTATTTTTCAACGGAATTCTCTGAAATTTGTCACACACGTTCTCTGTACTCCAGGAAAGGTAGCCATATGCTTCGTACCGGCCACGCCTACTTTAGCGCCCACTTTTTGTATACAATTCATTTTGTGTTTTGGTATATTTGTTCGCTATACAAATTTTTATTTTTCAACCGATTTCTCTGAAATTTGGTATACACGATCTCTCTGCTCCAGGGAAGGTCAACATATTATTCGTACCGGTCACGCTTACTGTTACGCCCACTTTTTGTATACAATTCGTATTCTGTTTTTTGGTACATTTGTTCACTACACAATTTTTTTTTTAAACGGATTTCTCTGAAATTTGCTACACACGATCTCTGTACTCCAGAGAGATCGCCATATGATTCTTGCCGTCCACGCCTACTTCTACGCCCACTTTTTATACAAAATTAATTTTCTGTTTTTTGGTATATTTGTTCACTATAGAAATTTTTATTTTTCAAGGGATGTCTAAAATTTGGACACACGATCTCTATACTACAGGGAAGGTCATCATATGCTTCTTACAGGCCACTTTGCGCCAACTTCTATGCATATAAAACTTATTTTTTTACTTTTATTTGTTTCTTTATTTGATTGCTATACAAACTTTTATTTTTCAATGGCTTTCTCCGAAATTTAGTACATATTCCAGGGAAGGTCGCCATATGATTTTTACCGACCACGCCTACTTTTACGCCCAATTTTCATATAAGATTCATATTTTGTTGTGTGGTATATTTCTTCCCTATACAAATTTGTACTTTTCAACGGATTTCTCTGAAATTTGGTTTACACGGAAATAACTACACGGTGAACAAATTCCCCAAACTTAGAAAAAGGTACCCAAAAGAAATGAACAAATTCCCGATTTTTTTTTAATCGAAATAAAAAATGAACTTACTCCCCAAATTCATTCTTAAATTTTTACATATTTTTATTTAATGAGTTTTGTTAAATATTTATTTTAGTAAACATATGCATACTGCTCTCAATATACGCCCTACAATAAATGCATTTAAAAGGAGTATTCTTTTCAATAGCATCATTTCGTTGCGCGGAAGCAACGCGCACGGGGAATACAGCTTAGCTAGAATATCGGAATGATCTGAGAAATATATTTTGACAATCGGAATAAGTTGGCAACAGCTGCGCGGCAGAACAGGTGTGGTTGCCAAATACGCGGAAGCGGCGCGCGGTGCGCGACCGCGGACTCGGACGCGACGGATGCGGACGCGACGTGCTCTCGGAACACAGCTCAGCTGAAATATCGCAATGCTCTAAAAAATATGTTTTAGGAATTAAAATAAGTTAACGAGAATTAAGCGGAGGAGCGCGAACGCGGACGCGACGGATGCGGACGCGACGCGCTCGCGGAACACAGCTCAGCTAAAATATCGCAATGATCTGAAAAATATATTTTGGCGATTAAAATAAGTTGACAACAACTGCGCGGCAGCACGGGTGTGACTGCCAAACGCGCGGAAGCGGCGCGCGACCGCGGACTCGGACGCGACGGAACACAGCTCAGATAAAATATCGCAATGCTCTATAAAATATGTTTTAGGAATTAAAATAAGTTAACGAAAACTAAGCGGCAGCATGGGTAGTAGCTGCGAGGAAGCGGCGCGAGGCGCGCGGACGCGACGGATGCGGACGCGACGCGCTCGCGGAACACAGCTCAGCAAAAATATCGCAATGATCTGAAAAATATATTTTGGCGATTAAAATAAGTTGACAACAACTGCGCAGCAGCACAGGTGTGGCTGCCAAATGCGCGGAAGCGGCCCGCGGCGCGCGACCGCGGACTCGGCCGCGACGGATGCGGACACGACGCGCTCTCGGAACACAGCTCAGCTAAAATATCGCAATGCTCTAAAAAATATGTTTTAGGAATTAAAATAAGTTAACGAAAACTAAGCGGCAGCACGGGTAGTAGCTGCGAGGCGCGCGGACGCGACTCGCTCGCGGAACACAGCTTAGTGAAATGTCGTATGATAAATTTTATCTACGTATGTGAAATAATTACCTGTTGAAAATAGGAAACCTTGCGACACAATATTAAACGTCGCATTAGTCTTCCATTTCTGAAACTTGAATTTGACGTCTCTGCTCAATGATGATCACTTATTGAATGAACTAATTCAATTTTTAAAAGTTTTGATTCCTTTAATTTGCGAACCTTTCCGTTTTATTTTATGTTTATAAATAAACTGAAAAAAAAAACTTAAAGCGGTTTCGCAGCTTATTTTTGAAGCATTTTTGCTGCAGCATCTTATAAAAAACTTCTAAATTAAAAAATCAAAAAATTTTTAATTGAAATAAAAAATGAATTTACTGCCCATACAAATTTTTGGGGAGAAAGTTCATTTTATTGGGGAATTTGTTAATTGGGGCTAAGTACTCAGCGCTTGGTAAGCATAGTGAACCATTTTTCAAGTCAAAGGTCTTTTTATCCCGGGCAAGACCGGGTAAAAACAGCTAGTTACCAATAAAAATTTAATTATCGATTATTGCCGAGATTTGCACAGAATCTGACTAAAAGCACTCCAATCAATACTACACTTGTGACATTGTGAATTTTTATTAGATTGGAACTAAATATAAATTTTTAAAAATTTTGTGTTTTTTTAACAAATCTTTTATTTATATAAATCAGCTGTGTCAAACAAAATCTCGTTATCGCAATATCAACAGTGTTAACTTTTGAACAAAATCGAGATTTCAAACCAAATGTAAATGCACTATAAGAGACCTAGCAGCGCGGCTTGTATCTATATTTATCAAAATATCTATAAAAAAACTAGAATTTAAATTTATTACACGTTTATTTTTACAGAGGTTTGGGTCGTATTTACAAAGGCTTAGCACAATCCGGTTCATGGGGTTGCTTTGATGAGTTCAATCGCATAGAGCTGCCAGTATTATCTGTGGCAGCACAACAAGTTGCCGTTGTATTGACAGCTAAAAAGGAAAAGAAAAAATCATTTATATTTACCGATGGTGATACTATCGAAATGAATCAAGAATTTGGCATATTTATAACGATGGTGAGTACGATATATAAACAATAAAACAAATGCTATAAAACTTTGTCTTGCAAAATAAGAAATATTTTGATATCTTTGTGCATAATATTTATTTAATGGCCAAAAACTTTTAACTACTCCTATTAGCTGCTACGCTAAATATTTGTGTCTATGGCTACGGATAATTGTGAGCAATTAAAGTTAAATTAATTCAACGTTAAGCACGATTTTCAATGGTTAAATAAACACTTGTTCCTTCAGCTAAAGTTTTTCTTTGGGGAAAATTTAAAGAGAAAAATATATTTAACAACAGTAGAACAAATTTATTTTCTTCACATTCTTTTGTCAAATTACAACTTGTTCAAGCTGTCAGTCAATGAAATTTACGTATTCTTATTATTTGTATCAGAGTAAATATTTTCCTTAAAAACTTTTTCTATTCATTTTCCATCGACTCCCTCAGTTGAATAGAAAGATAATTGACCTTTAGAAAACATGGTGGAAATTAAATTCAATTTTTAAACGGCGTTTGTTCTTGTTCTTATTCAGTCAATTAATCACTTCATTATCTTCACTTTAGTGCTTGTTAAATGTTCCTCTGTTGGTTGTCGCTCTTGCCAATGTTGTTTTTCATATGCTTATATATATATATATATATATATAAGACACTATGGGACCTATATTTTTTTTAAAACATAGACCACAATTAATCCTTAGCCCTTATTCTAAATAAAGAGAATAGATATTTACTGTCGAAGCATTTAGCTGCGATTATAAAAATAGTACCACCTGTGATTTTTTGAAAACTTTTGTGGAAAATTTCGTTTCTACTCTTTTGAAAATGGATATATGAGGGCGCCTCAAGTCCGTGACTTTTTTAACTGCCTTTGCAGTTAATTCAAATTGAGCTACCATCCGTTAATAGACTACTTTTAAATTTTGAGCAAGCTCCGTCATTAAGTTTGTATTTCATACCTATTGAAAGTTGAAAACCTCGAGAACTTGTGTAAAAAGAATAAGTAATTTTCAAGTGCTCATCACGCAAACAGTGGAAAAATATCAATGGCAAAAAAGTGTTTTAGGGAGATTTGTTGTGAACTCATAAGTACTAGTGGCAGCGAATGTTCTGGATGGCCAATTGAGGTCACTAAATCCGAACATATAATAAAAAATATACTATATGGTGTTGGCCGATCAGAGAATGAAATTTTGCGAAATTTTTGATGTCCTATGCATATCATATATCCCGTGATTTTGATTTAAATGGGTGGTAGTAGGCTGTCCGCATGATGGGTGCCACATTAGCTTATAATTGACCATAAGCGCAATCGTGTTACATCTTCAAAGGAGAGTTTGGTGCTGTTCAACTGCAATGCGGATTAGTTTTGGCTACGTTCTATAACGGGAAATGAAAAATGAATCCATTACAATACATCGCAGACAAAACCGTAGTATAAACAATGGATTTATTCGGGAGAACCGAATTACACATTGATTAAAAGGGAAAACAACAATAAACGGTTAATATGTTGCTACTTATTGGACCGATTAAACAACGATTTGAAAATTGAAACTATAGCATTTGTCCATTAAGACAATGAACATGTGAAAACTAGGGCGTTTCACCACAAAAATTTTTTTCAACTCTTAAACTCTTATGGCCCAAAAGATATTTTTTTTTTTTAGATTTTACTCATTTGAACCCCATCATGAAATTTACATATTTTGGTATAAATTTCATATGTAGATGCACCTTTTATAATAAAAATCAACTCAGAATAAATTTCTGAATCAATTTAGCGATAGCTGTTTGTCTGTCCGTCCGTCTTTATATAGGGGCCATGACTAACAATTATCCTACAGGGTTTATTATTATCCAACAGGGCTTTTTGTTACACACAAACTAAACTTGACCGAGATCAATATGATAATTTGGATCTTATTTAAGTTGATTTTATAGGCGTCATTTCTATGGGGACTAGGTTTGTATATTAACCGATTTTCCCCAATTTCAATAGCTTTCATCCTATAGTCGATAAAAGCTTATATACCAAATTTTGTCAAAATATATTCATATTGGAAAATACGTTTCAGTCATTCAGTTTCAGTAGCAATGAAGATGCTACAGAAATAGAAGAGTTTTTAAGTTGTCCTTGTCAAATGGATCTTCTAATATCTCAAATTCCTTTTCAAGAAGTACAACAAGAAATTAAGAGACTAAGTAACCAAAAAAAAAAAAACACCTAGATACGACCGAATAACTGCTATAGTAGCGAAAACACTGCCAAAAAAGGTATACTTTTGCTAACCTCAACTTTCACTTCAATATTAAGATTGCATCATTTACCCAAACTACACAAGCCAGAAAATATTTTTGAAAGAATATTCTTAAGGAGGTTAATGCCAATACTAGAAAGAGAAAACATAAGCCCAGAACACTAGTTCGGTTTTCGCCATTATCGGTACCCCTGAGCAATGCCATCGAATAATTAACGTTATAAGAGATTCAATTGAACGCAACAAATATTGTTCAGCTCTCTTTGGACATTCAACAAGCCCTTGATCGAGTGTGGCATCAGGTTATTCTATTTAAATTAAAAAAGGTCCTTCCAGCTCAATATTATTTATTTCTTAAGTCATATATAGAAGAAAATTCCTTTTACGTAAAGGTCAACTACGAAGTCTCAGATATATGCCCCATAAAAGCGGGGATTCTTCAAGGTAGTATGCCAGGACCTGTTCTATACACCATATTTACATATGATATGCCTATACGGGAAGATCTTACCGTTGCACAGTGGCGCCATTTGAGTTTTTTCGTTGCAAAAATCATATCTTTTGAACCGAATAACATAATTGAACAGTTTAAACAGCATATGATAGATAACTGTTCAGCCTATGAAATGAGCGTTTGGAAAGGGTCCTACGCTTTGTAGGGGCCTAGTTATGGGTTATCAAAATTAAAATTTGTAGAAAAATCAATTTTATGGTAAATAAAAAAAAAATTATTTTTACATTTTTAGATTGTTTTTATTTTTTTTCTTTAGGGTTTTATGTTTTAAATATTCATCACAATTCGTAAGAGAAGGTATATCTAAAAGACTAATCATTTCTAAACTACAATTATTATCTAACTCTATTCGTGAATTCACATGCCGCAGGGAAGAAATAAGTGGATCGGAAGATGCTGCCAACATGTTGAAGAGGTCCTCATTTTGCCTTACCCTTGATGCTTTGAATGTGTTCTGCAATCTATATTTTTTATAAAATTTGTTAAGAGACTCCTGTGCTTCTTCAGAAAGCTCTCCAATTGGCAAGGACTGGTACTCAATTATATCTTTGCCATGCGCCAATATTTTATGGATGGTCGGGGTCAACTTCTTCTGTGGATACATTTCTGCTAAAAGAGATGCAGTTTTCGATGCATATGCTCCATATTTTGTAGAATTGACATTTTCTTTGCAGTTTAAAACATTCAAGATCGTTCCCAATCTTTTCACGATTTGATTGTCAATTCCAGTGATTTTAGTTACTGCCTCATCATTTTCAAAAAATCTCCTAGAAGTGTTTCCATCGTTTGAGTTACCGTATCCGTGCTTGGGACAGTCTACTTTTACTGGATTTTTCCAGTGTAGGGAAACATCAGATTTTAGCGGCAAAGGAACAACAGATGCCATAAACATATTTCCGTCCGATATTGTAGCGTCATCGGAAGATATCCTTTGCTTATAAACGCTTTGTCCGGATGATCCATCGCAGCCCCATTTGCTGATCAATGTCAGTTTCTCAGGAAGAATTTTCACCTCATTTTCAGAAAGACTCTCCAACAACCGTTTTGCTGTATGGCCCATGAGATCCTGCAAATTGGCTTTCACAGAGACTTCCGTAAACTCCGTATGCAGTGGTCGTGAATTTATTTTGGCTTGCGTAATATGCTTGTATCCTGGTAAAACGTCAGCCCCGTGGAAAGTTGTAAGTCCATAAACAAGGCCAAGGCTTCTTCGGAACCATACTTTTTAATGTGTGCGTTTGTGGGCGTGGGAATGCTTTCCTTAATCCTTTTTAGTCGCAGTGGGCTTGCATCAGCAGACAGATTTTGTAATCTGCGACCTAACTCTTTCACTATCCTTTGTATATTTAATAGACAGCGCGTCCGATAAATGCTTCGTGGTCAAGTCATTGGTGGCATCGGCAAGTTTCCTCTTTCTTGTGAAAATTGAACACTCCTCAATACTTTTTTTGGCCTTCCTTTTGCTCCTCTGGTTGATGTGGTGGGTTTAACTACTGCCAATATATCCAGGATGGTGTCTTCATCAAGCCAGTCCTCGTATTTGGAGTTCAAGTTCTGAATGGGTCGATTAGATTTCACCCATTTTGCCTTAATATTTGCATATATCAGATAAAAATTATTTTTTATAATTTCGCTTCTCTCAATATTTCCGTATAAGCTATAAAGTTCTTCTAAAGCAGCTTCCGTGAAAAACTTTGGTGTGGTTACCTTCTAAACAGTTCAAATAATTTTAAATTGTTTAACGCCATGGTTTCAGTACTTGTTGCGCCAATTTTCAGTCGTAGACTAATCCAGGCATTATGCTTATTTTGCAATATATAGGCTTATGTTACCATGCCTAAAAATTTACCTGTTCCCTGCATACATACGGATTTAGGCTGAATTATGCAATTTTAATATTATGTTCGTGTCTAAATAAGATTTGTGCCTACCTGGAGGGACCATAAGTCAATATTGTTCTTGACCATTTGTACTCCAAAGTAATTTTTAAGTGAGTTGCGTACCTGCGAATTTGAATGAGTAGTTTTTTGTGCATCCTGTGTCTGTAACAGAATATTGGAAGTCGACTTTGGCAGAGGCTCACAGGTAGACAATCGACTTAAAATGCAATTTTCAAACTATTAGATCAAACTACTGTCAGTCAAAACATGTAACGGATGCACGCCATACAATTTCTGCAACCATGTCTTTTTAAACTTTTTTACCTCTAGAAGCCAAACGGGCACGTACGGGCAGATAAAACCTTTTGAATTATGTAAAGAAATAATAAGGGAACATGTTTTGCAAATATGGCAAATATAGAAAAATATAGATTTTTTTTATTTTCCGTCAAAGTTGAAAAATAGTGAAAAAACGGATAGTTTTTAAATAGTGATTTACCAGGAGAAACACAAAGCAAATAGTTAATTTTTTTTTTATCATTATGCATTTAATAAATACATCAATCAATACAAACAAAAAATAAGGCGATTCGTTACCTATTTTTCGTGATATTACACCTGAAATCGCAACAAATTGACTAAAAATTGTGCGTTTTTTTGAAAACCGAAAGTCGGTCAACTTTGAACGGTTATATCTTCTAAACTAAAAATGTGATGTTATTAAGAGTAGCATATTTATCAGAATTATCATAGGAAAATAAACTTTTGCTGCACAAAACCATGCTGAAACCAGTTTGGACTTATGTAATCCAGCTATGGGGAACCACAAGTAACTCAAATGTTGAAATTCTTCAGAGATACCAATCTAAAACACTGAGATTAATAACAGAAGCCCCTTGGTTCGTAACTAATGATAGTATTCACAAAGACTTGCAAATTTCAAAATTTAAAGATGAGATAAATAAACATACCATAAGATACTTAGACAGACTTAGTAATCATAGAAATCCGTTAGCAGTTTGCTTATTAGATGAAAGTGACGAGGTTAATAGGCTTAAAAGATATCATGTCTTAGATTTACCATACAGAAAATGATCTCCATATATAAATTATAAATTTCAAGTTATAATTTTACTGAATAAAGATCCAGACTAGGTTAAGCTAAATAAGATAATCAAAATTACTTATTGTTGTAAAAACAGATTATAAATAAATAAATTATAAAAAAAAAATTCTCGCTTGATTACATGGACACACAGACGGACGGACAGACGGATGGACGGACATCGCTAAATCGACTCAGGAAATGATTATGAGTCGATCGGTAAAGTAAAAGCTGGGTCTAGGTCAAATAGTTTTAGAAGTTACTATGTGATATGAATAAACTCACGAACATCCAGTGATTGACCTAAAAGACATTATAGTTGTGAACTTGTGCGTTTCATAAAAGTGAGGCTACAATCGCACAGTGGCTGAAAATCATTTTTCATTGGCCAAAATTCTGTAACTTTTGAACCGATCAAAATATTTTAGTACTGTTTTTTTTAATAGATAGATAGATAGTTGATCTTGACTCAGTGTGAATTTCATTTAAATTGATTGAGTACTTTTTAAAGAATTCTAGGTCAAAGTTTAACTTTTGATTTTTTTTAACTTTTAGCGTGATATATGTTTTTTTTTATTTATTTTTATTTATTAGAAAGTGTCATATTTGGAGTTAAATAATTATTATAAACATTTTTTGTAATAATGAAATTTTTTTAATGCTTACACTCAAAAAAATTTTTACACTCAAAAAAATTTTTACACGCAACAAAATAGTAAAATTCACTAGAAATTTAACTAGTATTACTAAAAAATTAAAAATGTTTGCTATCAAATTTGCAATTTGCTTACACTCAAGGAATATTATTATTACTACAGAAAAATTTATTAGTGTTTGCTGCCTAATTTGTTACACTAGCTAAATAAATCTGCTAAACATTAGCGCAATGATTCTAATTTTTTTTTTAATTTTGATATGAAAATATGGGTTCTTATTTTTTGAATCTTTCTTATCTATTAAAACATTGCATTCATATGTGGGAAACCTTTTAAGAATAAAAACTGCAATAGATTTAAATAGCATTTGTAACAATGGTAGGTTCTGTTTATTATTATTTTTTACTAATACTATGTTTTTCGTACTTAAATAACAATGAAAGGCAATTATAATTATTATTCATTAGACTCAAATATTGATTGCAAATATTCCATATTTTGTTCTGTGCTATTTCTGTTCTTTAGTAGTTTTTTGGCTTCTTCATCTAAATCCCGATGTTCCACTTTCCATTGATTTCGAATACTGGAGATGAACGGATCTGACGTTGCCAATAATATATTAAATAGATCTTCATTTGTGGAATTTCGTGACATTTTTCTAGTATTGTGCTGTCTATAAAATCTGTAATCCTTGTTCCTTTTTTCCTGAGCCTCCTCTGATAGATCTCCAAGTGGCACCAAATGATATTTAATGACATCTTCTCCATGATAAAGGATTTTGTGGACTGTTGCAGACATATTTCTCCATGGGTAGTTGGTTGTATATATTTTTGCAGTTTCCTTAGCATAATCTCCAAATTTTCTAGAGTCAATTTCTTCATTGCACGCAAGTACTTCTAGGATTATTTTAAATCTGAAAATAAGGTTTAAATCCACTCCTGTTATTTCAGATGCTGTTTCTGGATCTGAAAAGAATCTTCTTGTGGTATTGCCATCATTTGTATTGCCTGACCCTTGTTTTGGCTGATCTATAATCAATCCAAATTTGCGATATTCATCTTGAACATGTTTCTTTTTTGAACTTCTTAACTCTTTGTTGGTTTCGTTGTTTCTTATTGATCCTGAAGGCCCGAAATCCAAATCATAACTGATTTTTAGTATGTGTTCCATAAGTCGTATTCTTGCATGTAGTGGTGATAATCCAAATTCGAAGGCATCGGTATTATCGAATGATTTTGTCGGGACTTGGTTTAATTGGCTTGATGTTGCTTGGCATATAATGCAGCTGGATGCAGCCTTCGTGTTAGTCAAAGCCTGACCTACTTTTCCATCTATCATTGTCAGCACTAATTGGTAGCTTACTTCAATTTGCTGCCCATCTAACTGTAATTGTAATGGCTGTAGTGTTGCTATTTGGGCCTTGATATCACTAACTTCTTTGTTAATGGCATCATGACTTTCTTTTTTGAATTCAAATTTGATTGGCCTGCAGTATTTCGTAGAAGATGGTGTCTCATTTTTCCAAATATCCATTGTTTGCGTTGTACTACTCGAAGGCTCCGAATCTTCCAAAATCTTTTTCAATCGCAATGGTACAAATGATACCATGAACATATCTGAGTCCGAAATATTTTCACATACAACTTGTTTGTATTGTTTTTGTCCCGAAGAACCATCACATCCCCATTTACAAAATAGAATTAACTTTGTGTTTCCATATTTCTTTAACTCAGTTCCTGTTATTGATTGTAGCAAGCGTTTGGCTGTGTGATCAAGTAAAGATTGTAGTTGTACTTCTGCCGAAATTGGTGTGATTGTAATAGTGTCCTTTGATGGCAAACAGTCTATTTTAGCAGCTGTTATGTGATGATATGCTGGATACATATTTGAGCCTTTTTCAATCGCACGCAATCTGAGCTGAATATATTGGTGTTTTGTTAATTTCAAATCCAGAAATAATGCTAATGCCTCCTCATTTGTGAACTGTTTTGCATCGCTCGGAGTTGGTATACTTTTAAGAATTCGCTTTGTTCTCACTGGACTAGCATTACAAGTTTTTTCAATGATATCCACTTTTGTTAATTGGTTTTGTGCTCGTAATTGATGTAGAAAAGATTCTTTTATATTTGTAGAACCAATTTCCTCGTTAAAATTTTTAAGTTTCCGCCTCTTAGATCTATCGCTGCAGTTGTCCAATGATTTGCGTGGTCTTCCAGCCTTATCTAGCTTTGCTGTTTCTCCACCAACATTAAGTTGGCCTTCTAACCAGTTTGCACTTTTATTATAAAACTTTTGTTTACAGTAGTTAACTTCTTTCAATCGTTTTTTTAGTACTTTGACGAAATTAGATAATTGCTCTTGTATTTCGGTACTAGACGAATTTAAGTTTAATTTTATTTTAACGTAACTAAGAACATCTTCCTGGTTTTTGTTTCGAAAATACTCTTCGGCCAGTTCTTATAACTAAAGTTCTCCATATTTTTCTCAATATTTTTATTTGCGTCTGTTATCACTTTTTTATCACTTTTTATCACTTGCGAATATACGTCCGTACACTTGAAGTATTAACTTATTATTGAGTAATCCCTTATAGAATCCGTCATTTTATACATTTTTAGGTACATGTTATTCACACATTGATCTTTAATTTCATAGCAGGTAGTACTTAAATTGAACAAAACTGCACTTGTTATCCAGACTTCAATATCAGGTAAAACTAATTAGTTTCTCGCCAATATGGGGTGGTTTTTTATCTTTAGTGGTTTAGTGCCGCGATTATTGACAAACTTATAAAATTGTTTATGACTTTGGTTGACCCTTAAATTTGACAACAGGTAAATTAAGAAAGAGATCATTTGTTTACTGTAGAACCTATTGTGATCATTTTATGACTTATTTTTTTGCTGATCAAAACAAAGCCAATAAACCCTTTCGCAGGTATTTTATTTAATTATTTTACTTTTACGTAGTCTAAAGTAAAAAAACAAAATTTTTTTTAGAGTAATTTTTTTAGAGTAATTTCATTAAAATGAAAAAAGTGTTCTACCGGGGGCTCGTGGGGGGTGCAAAAGTATATATAGGGTTAAACAGGATACATTCGCCTTTCTCCGGGTGGTATACGTTTCTTGTTCCCTTACTTCCTTTAGAAGTTCTATTCCACTAAAGTTTAAATTTGAGAAAAATATAGTGGTTTCATAAATATTTCATAACGCCCCTAATATCAAACGTTAGAACTGTGACTGCTTACAAAAACTAAAGACTATAATCCTACTAACATTATAAAAAAGACCGCAGGCCAATATCGATGATAGCTTGCGAGTAGTAACCATTTATTTTTGATAAAAAACAAAAAAAAAACACCTTTTGCTGAATTAAAAAAAACAGTTGAGTTTGACAGCATGCCACGCCCACAATTATCAATAGTTTAACCTAATTTTTTGGCTACCTTAATCTGGATATATAAGCTACAAAAAGGAGTAAAAATTTTAAAAATCGATGACAAAAAAAAATTTGACTTTTGGCCAATGAAATCAAAATTTGAGCCACAGTGAATCGTTGCCAGGAAAGACCGCAATGGCAATTTGAAGGATGTAACTAGCCCAATAGTTGTGAATGACTATAACTCATTTATGGGTGGAGTTGATCATGCTGATCAATTGCGAAGTGCATATGGTCCTGATCGAAAATCTAAAAAGGGGTGGCACCGAATTTTTTCGGGTCTATTGGAAATAGCCTTTAATAACTCGTAGGTGGTTTATGGACAATTATCAGAAAAAATATTACTTCTGGATTGAAGACCCAGAAAAATCCAACTACAAATCGAAAAAGATTGAAATCAGCATCACGATCTGTCAGTTAAGGATGTTCGATTTGGAAATCCGGATGTATATTGGCCAAATTTTGTCGACACGCAAGGAAGATATGAACTATGTAGTATAAACAAAATTCAATCAAAAACATATTCTAAATGCGGTCATTGTGGAGTTTACCTGTGTTGTAATGATAAAAAAAATGTTTTTCGAAATACCATGGAATCAATTAATTACTCTGTGATAGTTTTTGGCCCAAAAAAAAAATTAACTTCGATGTATCCTTTTCGAACTATTAAGGGGTAGTCCCCTGAGTGCGAAAGTACATTTGGAAGTATCAGATTGGCGCTAGTTTTTGAGAAATCGGTATATATCCATTTTTCATGGATATAGCTAAGTCTGCGCTATTTAGAAAGTTTTTATTCGACTGTATTAGTATTTTTTGCCTTCTTAACTTTCTTTTACGGAATGTTTTGACTTTTTTTTCCCAAAATTTCACGTAATTTAAACCATTAATGTCGATCAAAAGTAACGATTTTTGACCATTTTTAGCCATTTTTCAGGTTTTTTTTTTCCATCTTATAAAGATTTTCCTAGCAAAGGCCTAAAGTTAAGCTTCAAAATCAAAATCCTTGTTATTTTCTTCTTTCGTCGTGAATTTTTAAGCCTTTTTAGCAGCAAAGTTTTAAATCTGGTGTATATTTTTGTCCTTCTTATAAGTTGTTTTAACAACAAATACTCAAAATTTAATGTTTTACTAGTTGCAATGCTATTTAAAAGTATTTTTATTCAAAAAGTGGTACAAAATTGAGATAAATTCATTATATTATTAGACACCAGATTTGAAACTTTTTAGCAGCAAAGTTTAAAAAGCAAAGGCTTAAAAATTCACGACGAAAGAAGAAAATAACAAGGATTTTGATTTTGAAGCTTAACTTGAGGCCTTTGCTAGGGAAATCTTTATAAGATGGCAAAAAAACCTGAAAAAATGGCTAAAAATAGTCAGAAATCGTTACTTTTGATCGACATTAATGGTTTAAATTACGTGAAATTTTGGAAAAAAAGTGAAAACATTCCGTAAAAGAAAGCTAAGAAGGCAAAAAAAACTAATACAGTCGAATAAAAATTTTTTAAATAGCGCAGACTTAGTTATATCCATGAAAAATGGATATATACCGATATCTCAAAAACTGGAGCCAATCTGACACTTCCAAATGAACTTTCGCACTCAGGGGACTACCCCCTAATAGTTCGAAAAGGATTCATCGAAGTTCATTTTTTCGACTATCACAGTGTTATTAATTGTTTTATTACAAATTAATTAAAAGTTAAAATAATATATAAAAATAAAATATTTATTTTTTATGACTACAATACCGTTGCAGTTTCTTGCAGATCCATGACAAATTTTATACTTTGTATTATCTTTAAAAAGCCTTAATAATTACATACGGGTATGGATCGATATAATCGCGATAGCAAGTCCATATCTAAAATTTCCATTCCATTCCATGGAAGCGTAGGTTGAGAATTTCATTCAAATCTGGCAACTACTTTCGTTTTAAATGGTGATAACCAGTAACAACTTTTAAATGTTTGGCAAAAAGCAAAAGATCGTGTGCTAATAAAAAATAATTTATTTTAAGAAAAAACTATTTCCAGTTCTCAATATTAATTAGTATGCCGGAATTGCTGTGTATGTTTGACCATCCGCGACGTCCTCTTGAGGTCACTACAGATATAATGGTCAAAGGAATTCGAGACATGGTTATTGAAGAACGCCGATTGAAGATTTCTGAAATAGTAAATATCTTGAGTGAACATTTCCATATGAAAAAGCATTCAGAACGATGGGTGTCGCTTTACTCGATAGCATACCGGCTGATTCGTCATACATTGCAACGATAAAATTGATTGAATTGCCGTATAAATTGCCGCTAATACTGGCTATTTCAAAATATACAAAAATCGGGTCAAATAGTAGTGTTCTCAGAAATGGATGCATAGTTTAAAGACTTTGAAAAATTAAACTATTTGAAAGGTACTTGACATGTCTGGAATAAGTGTAACGATCTTAAAGGAGATCCTGGATTATCGAACAAACATCGTACACATTTAACTTATGCTAGGAACCAGACATATTATTTTCTTCCTTCTTATTTTTCATGTTATTCTCTGTTACTGTGTTCCATTGTGCTAAAGTCCTTAAAATATTTTTCCGTTGTGTTTTCGCCAATATTACATCCAACTCTCTATGGCCCTTTTAACCACCCACTTGTTAATGGTTCGATTTTATCGTTTCGTTTTTTATTTATTATTTAAGTTTAGAATTATTATTTTCATCTGCTACTCTGGGACTTTATGTTGTTGTTACTCACATTAAGACGAAGAAAAAGTTTGCTTCTTATTTGATTATATGACATGGTTTGACGGCATATTCTTGTCTATATTGTATCTTAATTTTGGCTACAAAATGAAGTTAGACAACAAATTTGGTGTGCAAAGGTGGTTGTATGATAAATTACTTTAAGTTTATTTTTAAACGACAAGTTTATTTTTATTTTTAATTGTTGAATACAATATTATAAAAATGAATGATTGTTGGCAAATATTAATTTCCATAAAATATGCTAAGCAGAGAGATTACATGGAACAAAGTTTAGAGAATTAAAAAAAAAAAAAAATGAATATAAATCTTTTGCGGTTTTAATCTGTAGTGCAGATGGTGTAACTGAAGAACAGATTTTGTTTACTTTTATGTATTGCTGGTAAATCGCGTCATGCGTTGGTACAACATTTTTATCTTTTAGGCTCATACACAGTTACAAGACTCTCTCTATCTTGGAATTATAGAAATATGATACAATCTATATATATAAAATTCATTTTCTGTTTGTTTGTTTGTTTGTTTGTTTGTTTGACCGCTATACAAATTTTTATTTTTCAACGGATTTTCCTGAAATTTTGTACACGCGATCTCTATACCCCAGGAAAGGTCGCCATATACTTTTTACCGGCCACGCCCACTTTTACGCCCACTTTTTATGTAAAATTCATTTTCTGTTTTATTCATATTTGTTCACTATACAAATTTTTATTTGTTAACAGATTTCTCTGAAATTCGGTACACACGATCCCTGTACTCCAGCTAAGGTCAACATATACTTTTTATCTACCACGCCTACTTTTACGCCCACTTTTTGTATACAATTCATTTTCCGTTTTTTGGTATATTTGTTCGCTATACAAATTTTTATTTTTCAACCGATTTCTCTGAAATTTGGTATACACGATCTCTCTGCTCCAGGGAAGGTCAACATATTATTCGTACCGGTCACGCTTACTGTTACGCCCACTTTTTGTATACAATTCGTATTCTGTTTTTTGGTACATTTGTTCACTACACAATTTTTTTTTTAAACGGATTTCTCTGAAATTTGCTACACACGATCTCTGTACTCCAGAGAGATCGCCATATGATTCTTGCCGTCCACGCCTACTTCTACGCCCACTTTTTATACAAAATTAATTTTCTGTTTTTTGGTATATTTGTTCACTATAGAAATTTTTATTTTTCAAGGGATGTCTAAAATTTGGACACACGATCTCTATACTACAGGGAAGGTCATCATATGCTTCTTACAGGCCACTTTGCGCCAACTTCTATGCATATAAAACTTATTTTTTTACTTTTATTTGTTTCTTTATTTGATTGCTATACAAACTTTTATTTTTCAATGGCTTTCTCCGAAATTTAGTACATATTCCAGGGAAGGTCGCCATATGATTTTTACCGACCACGCCTACTTTTACGCCCAATTTTCATATAAGATTCATATTTTGTTGTGTGGTATATTTGTTCGCTATACAAATTTTTATTTTTCAACGCATTTCTCTAAAATTTGGTACACACGATCTTTGTACCCCAGGCCAGGTCACCATGTGATTCTTGCGGCCACACCTACTTTTACGCCCACTTTTTGTATACAATTCGTTTTCTGTTTTTTGGTATATTTGTTTGCTATACAAATTTTTATTTTTCAACGGAATTCTCTGATATTTGGTACACACGATCTCTGTACTCCAGGAAAGGTAGCCATATGCTTCGTACCGGCCACGCCTACTTTAACGCCCACTTTTTGTATACAATTCATTTTGTGTTTTGGTATATTTGTAACTATGCCTTAAACAAACTAACTTCCAAATATTAAGTAAATTACTATCCGATTATAACTGGCTTGAAATATTTTCATTTGCACATGATGGAAATAATTTTGATGAAGTAATTGCAACATTTTATATGATACTTTCAACAAATATAACGAAAATGGTTCCTTTAAAAAAAAATAGTTAAAGGAAATACTTCGCCGTGGAATACGAACACAGTGGCATGGTTAAAAAATTTTAGGAAAAGTTTAATAAAAGTAGTAATCTATATATATAAAATTCATTTTCTGTTTGTTTGTTTGTTTGTTTGTTTGTTTGTTTGTTTGACCGCTATACAAATTTTTATTTTTCAACGGATTTTCCTGAAATTTTGTACACACGATCTCTATACCCCAGGAAAGGTCGCCATATACTTTTTACCGGCCACGCCTACTTCTACGCCCACTTTTTATGTAAAATTCATTTTCTGTTTTATTCATATTTGTTCACTATACAAATTTTTATTTGTTAACAGATTTCTCTGAAATTCGGTATACACGATCCGTGTACTCCAGCTAAGGTCGCCATATACTTTTTATCGACCACGCCTACTTTTACGCCCACTTTTTATATACAATTCATTTTCTGCTTTTTGGTATATTTGTTCGGTATACAAATTTTTATTTTTCAACGCATTTCTCTGAAATTTGGTACACACGATCTTTGTACCTCAGGCCAGGTCACCGGGTGATTCTTGAGGCCACACCTACTTTTACGCCCACTTTTTGTATACAATTCGTTTTCTGTTTTTTGGTATATTTGTTTGCTATACAAATTTTTGTTTTTCAACGGAATTCTCTGAAATTTGGTACACACGACCTCTGTACTCCACCTAAGGGCGCCATATGCTTCGTGCCTGCCACGCCTACTTTAACGCCCACTTTTTGTATACAATTCATTTTGTTTTTTGGTATATTTGTTCGCTATACAAATTTTTATTTTTCAACCGATTTCTCTGAAATTTGGTACACACGATCTCTCTCCTCCAGGGAAAGTCGACATATTCTTCGTACCGGTCACGCCTACTATTACGCCCACTTTTTGTATACAATTTATATTCTGTTTTTTGGTATATTTTTTCGCTACACAATTTTTTAACGGATTTCTCTGAAATTTGCTACACACGATCTCTGTACTCCAGAGAGGTCGCCATATGATTCTTGCCGGTCACGCCTACTTCTACG
The DNA here is from genome assembly GCA_963682025.1 of Cordilura impudica. NCBI lineage: Eukaryota > Metazoa > Arthropoda > Insecta > Diptera > Scathophagidae > Cordilura > Cordilura impudica. The sequence continues at coordinate 324,150,591 of OY821517.1, forward strand.
TCCGCTTTTTATACAAAATTAATTTTCTGTTTTTTGTATATTTGTTCATTATAGAAATTTTTATTTTTCAAAGGATGTCTTAAATTTGGTCACACGATCTCTATACTACAGGGAAGGTCACCATATGCTTCTTACAGCCCACGTCTACTTTGCGCCAACTTCCATGTATATAAAACTTATTTTTTCCTTTTATTTGTTTCTTTATTTGATTGCTATAAAAACTTTTATTTTTCAATGGCTTTCTTCGAAATTTAGTACATATTCCAGGGATTTTTACCGACCACGCCTACTTTTACGCCCAATTTTCTTATAAAATTCCTATTTTGTTGTGTGGTATATTTCTTCCCTTACAAATTTGTACTTTTCAATGGATTTCTCTGAAATTTGGGTTACACGGAAATAACTACACGGTGAACAAATTCCCCAAACTTAAAAAAAGGTACCCAAAATAAATTAACAAATTCTCCATTTTTTTTTTAATCGAAATAAAAAATGAATTTACTCCCCAAATTCATTCTTAAATTTTTACATATTTTTATTTAATGAATTTTGTTAAATATTTATTTTAGTAAAATGAGTATTTTTTTCAAAATAAGTTGGCAACAGCTGCGCGGCAGCACAGGTGTGGTTGCCAAACGCGCGGAAGCGGCGCGCGGCGTGCGACCGCGGTCTCAGACGCGACGAGTGCGGACGCGACGCGCTCTCAGAACACAGCTCAGCTAAAATATCGCAATGCTCTAAAAAATATGTTTTAGGAATTAAAATAAGTTAACGAGAACTAAGCGGAGGCACGGGTAGTAGCTGCGCGGAAGCAGCGAGATGCGCGCGGCCGCGGCGCGCTCGCGGAACAGCTCAGCTAAAATATCGCAATGCTCTAAAAAATATGTTTTAGGAATTAAAATAAGTTAAAATAAATTAAACTAAGGCGCGCGGACGCGACGCGCTCGCCGTACACAACTCAGCTAAAATACCGCAATGATCTGAAAAATATATTTCGGCGATTAAAATAAGTTGACAGCAACTGCGCGGCAGCACGGGTATGGCTGCCAAACGCGCGGCGCGCGACCGCTGACTCGGACGCGACGGATGCGCACGCGACGCGCTCTCGGAACACGGCTCAGCTAAAATATCGCAATCTCCAAAAAAATATGTTTTAGGATTTAAAATAAGTTAACGAGAACAAGCGGCAGCACGGGTAGTAGCTGCGAGGAAGCGGCGCGAGGAGCGCGGACGCGGACGCGACGGATGCGGACGCGACGCGCTCGCGGAACACGGCTTACCAAAAATATCGCAATGATCTGAAAAATATATTTTGGCGATTAAAATAAGTTGACAACAACTGCGCGGCAGCACGGTTCTGCCTGCCAGACGCGCGGAAGCGGACGCGACTCGCTCGCGGAACACAGCTTAGCTCGTATGATAAATTTTATCTACGTATGTGAAATAATTACCTGTTGATCAATACTATATACTATAAGGAGTTGCTTAAAGAAACCTTGCGACACAATATTAAACTTCGCATTAGTCTTTCATTTCTGAAACTTGAATTTGACGTCTCTGCTCAATGATGATCACTTATTGAAGGAATTAATTCAATTTTTAAAAGTTTTGATTCCTTTAATTTGCGGCCCATTCCGTTATATTTGATGTTTATAAATAAACTGAAAAAAAAAACTTAAAGCGGCTTCGCACCTTATTTTTGAAGCATTTTTGCTGCAGCATCTTATAAAAAACTTCTAAAGTAAAAAACCAAAAACTTTTTAATTGAAATAAAAAATGAATTTACTGCCCATACAAATTTTTGGGGGAAAGTTCATTTTATTGGGGAATTTGCTAATTGGGGACTAAGTACTGAGCGCCTGGTAAGCATAGTGAACCATTTTTCAAGTCAAAGGCCTTTTCATCCCGGGCAAGACCGGGTAAAAACAGCTAGTCTATATATATAAAATTCATTTTCTGTTTGTTTGTTTGTTTGTTTGTTTGTTTGACCGCTATACAAATTTTTATTTTTCAACGGATTTTCCTGAAATTTTGTACACACGATCTCTATACCCCAGGAAAGGTCGCCATATACTTTTTACCGGCCACGCCCACTTTTACGCCCACTTTTTATGTAAAATTCATTTTCTGTTTTATTCATATTTGTTCACTATACAAATTTTTATTTGTTAACAGATTTCTCTGAAATTCGGTACACACGATCCCTGTACTCCAGTTAAGGTCAACATATACTTTTTATCTACCACGCCTACTTTTACGCCCACTTTTTGTATACAATTCATTTTCCGTTTTTTGGTATATTTGTTCGCTATACAAATTTTTATTTTTCAACGCATTTCTCTAAAATTTGGTACACACGATCCACACCTACTTTTACGCCCACTTTTTGTATACAATTCGTTTTCTGTTTTTTGGTATATTTGTTTGCTATACAAATTTTTATTTTTCAACGGAATTCTCTGATATTTGGTACACACGATCTCTGTACTCCAGGAAAGGTAGCCATATGCTTCGTACCGGCCACGCCTACTTTAACGCCCACTTTTTGTATACAATTCATTTTGTGTTTTGGTATATTTGTTCGCTATACAAATTTTTATTTTTCAACCGATTTCTCTGAAATTTGGTATACACGATCTCTCTGCTCCAGGGAAGGTCGACATATTCTTCGTACCGGTCACGCCTACTGTTACGCCCACTTTTCGTGTGCAATTCATATTCTGTTTTTTGGTACATTTATTCCAAAACTGAAATTTGCTACACACGATCTCTGTACTCCAGAGAGGTCGCCATATGATTCTTGCCGGCCACGCCTACTTCTACGCCCACTTTTTATACAAAATTAATTTTCTGCTTTTTGGTATATTTGTTCACTATAGAAATTTTTATTTTTCAAGGGATGTCTAAAATTTGGCCACACGATCTCTATACTACAGGGAAGGTCACCATATGCTTCTTACAGGCCACTTTACGCCAACTTCTATGCATATAAAACTTATTTTTTTACTTTTATTTGTTTCTTTATTTGATTGCTATACAAACTTTTATTTTTCAATGGCTTTCTCCGAAATTTAGTACATATTCCAGGGAAGGTCGCCATATGATTTTTACCGACCACGCCTACTTTTACGCCCAATTTTCATATAAGATTCATATTTTGTTGTGTGGTATATTTCTTCCCTATACAAATTTGTACTTTTCAACGGATTTCTCTGAAATTTGGTTTACACGGAAATAACTACACGGTGAACAAATTCCCCGAACTTAAAAAAAGGTACCCAAAAGAAATGAACAAATTCCCGATTTTTTTTTTAATAGAAATAAAAAATGAACTTACTCCCCAAATTCATTCTTAAATTTTTACATATTTTTATTTAATGAGTTTTGTTAAATATTTATTTTAGTAAACACATGCATACTGCTCTCAATATATGCCCTACAATAAATGCATTTAAAATGAGTATTCTTTTCAATAGCATCATTTCGTTGCGCGGAAGCCACGCGCACGGGGAATACAGCTTAGCTAGAATATCGGAGTGATCTGAAAAATATATTTTGACAATTAAAATAAGTTGGCAACAGCTGCGCGGCAGCACATGTGTGGTTGCCAAATGTGCGGAAGTGGCGCGCGGTGCGCGACCGCGGACTCGGACGCGACGGATGCGGACGCGACGTGCTCTCGGAACACAGCTCAGCTAAAATATCGCAATGATCTGAAAAATATGTTTTGGCGATTAAAATAAGTTGACAACAACTGCGCGGCAGCACGGGTGTGACTGCCAAACGCGCGGAAGCGGCGCACGACCGCGGACTCGGACGCGACGGATGCGGACGCGACGCGCTCTCGGAACACAGCTCAGCTAAAATATAGCAATGCTCTATAAAATATGTTTTAGGAATTAAAATAAGTTAACGAAAACTAAGCGGCAGCATGGGTAGTAGCTGCGAGGAAGCGGCGCGAGGCGCGCGGACGCGACGGATGCGGACGCGACGCGCTCGCGGAACACAGCTCAGCTAAAATATCGCAATGATCTGAAAAATATATTTTGGCGATTAAAATAAGTTGACAACAACTGCGCGGCAGCACAGGTGTGGCTGCCAAACGCGCGGAAGCGGCGCGCGACCGCGGACTCGGCCGCGACGGATGCGGACGCGACGCGCTCTCGGAACACAGCTCAGCTAAAATATAGCAATGCTCTATAAAATATGTTTTAGGAATTAAAATAAGTTAACGAAAACTAATCGGCAGCACAGGTAGTAGCTGCGAGGAAGCGGCGCGAGGCGCGCGGACGCGACTCGCTCGCGGAACACAGCTTAGTGAAATGTCGTATGATAAATTTTATCTACGTATGTGAAATAATTACCTGTTGATCAAAATAGGAAACCTTGCGACACAATATTAAACGTCGCATTAGTTTTTCATTTCTGAAACTTGAATTTGACGTCTCTGCTCAATGATGATCACTTATTGAATGAAGTAATTCAATTTTTAAAAGTTTTGATTCCTTTAATTTGGGAACCTTTCCGTTATATTTTATGTTTATAAATAAACTGAAAAAAAAAACTTAAAGCGGTTTCGCAGCTTATTTTTGAAGCATTTTTGCTGCAGCATCTTATAAAAAACTTCTAAATTAAAAAATCAAAAAATTTTTAATTGAAATAAAAAATGAATTTACTGCCCATACAAATTTTTTGGGAGAAAGTTCATTTTATTGGGGAATTTGTTAATTGGGGCTAAGTACACAGCGCTTGGTAAGCATAGTGAACCATTTTTCAATTCAAAGGTCTTTTTATCCCGGGCGAGACCGGGTAAAAACAGCTAGTATTTTATATATAGTTTATAGGTGTCACTGCTAGTGGTCTTATACCGCCCACTTTTGCTTCGAGACTCCTTACATAAATTACAAACCACACGGTTCAAGGTCTCTGTATAATAGCGCTGCAGACATTTTTCTTTGTATTGGAATTGCCATGTCCATTGGTTAGATACCGCCCATATTTAGTTCGGTTACTCACATCAACATCTCATATCCAGATATATGATGATAAATATTTTGTTTTTATATAAAGTGCCACGCGCACTTGTTCGATGACGCCTATTTTTGACTCGAATAGATCCACCTCAGCTTATATAATACTCCAGATATTTTACTTTTGATGGAAGGTGTCATGTCCACTGCCCGCCCAGTTTTACCACGACTACTCTCATTAATATTCAATCAACTTACACACAAACTTTTAAGACTCATGCTAGCACACTACTCTAGATACCAGGGTGGTTCCAGAACAACACTACCTGACAAAGGAAACACAACAAATTTGGGAAAATTTTTCTTTATTTCTCAACATAATCTCCTCTTAGCTCGATACACTTTTCCTAGTGATATTCAATAAATTCGGTAACCTGTTTATTAGGGCGGGTCGATTTGTAAGGAGGCAAAAAACCCGCTCAAGTGTAAAGGAATATCATATTCTAGGTATCAAAATAAGAAACTTCGCCCAAGGAACCATACCTCTAAAACGAATTCTGATGTCCCGACTTTTGACCTGTCGGCCTGTCTGTCTGTCTGCCATGGGCAGCCCCATTCCCCCTCATGCAATTGATCTGAAAATTGGCCCATAGTCTTGTTATGACTACAGATTAATTTTAGGGTAGTCACACAGAGTCACGCATAGTCACGGAGTGATCTAAAAGTTATTTACCCTCATCCGATCGATCTTTTTGAATAACATAACATAGTCAAGGCGTATGAATATTATTTATTAGCAGGGTAGAAGATACGTATGAGTGTTAATTTTAACATTAAATCAAACATAGTCAGCCCAATTCTAAACAAAAATGGTGATTTTTTGAAATGTTTGTATGGGGAACCCCCAGCGGGGTTCCAGGGGGTGTGCCACTGGCATGGGTCGATCATACATTTGAACTCGATTGGGGCACTCTAAATGGGTCAAAGTGATACAGACAGACAGACAGGTCAAAAGTCGGGACATCAGAATTTATTTTAGAGGTATGGTTCCTCGGGCAAAATTTCTTGTTTTGATCCCTAGAATACGATTTTTCTTGTCACTTTGGCGATTTTTAAATCCACCCGCCCTACTGTTTATAGTAAAAACTGTCTAGCTCCTCAAAAAATTATCTTTTATATTAAAAGTACCTTTTATATTAAAAGTATCTTTTATATTAAAAGAACCTTTTATATTAAAAGTATCTTTTATATTAAAAGTACCTTTTATATATATAAGTACTTTTTATTTAAAAAAATACCTTTTATTTGAATGGGTACATTTTATATAAAAAAGTACCTCTTCATTGTTAACACATCTTTTACCACCGGGTCATTTTGTAAGTTTGGAAATAGAAAAAATCTGAGGGAGCTAAATTTGGGGAATATAACATGTGATGCAGACACAGTGCAGCTTTTTCCCTAAATTTTATCACTTAAACGCTGCAATAAGTTAGTATAATACTTGCCGCTGATTGTTTTTCCTCTTTGAAGACAATCGATCAAATTATCGCACACGCATCCCAAAAACAGACGCCATAACCTTGCTTGCAGATGGAACTGTCTTCGCCTTCTTTGGGCACGATCCTCCATTTTCATCCACTGTTTGTCTCAGTTGTAAAGTGGTTTACTCATGTTTCATACATGATTACGAATCGGCGCAAAAACTCAGCTTTATTGCGGTGAAGTATGACCAAACACTCCATTGAAAAATCTTCAAGGCGTTGTTTTTGTTCTATTTTGAGCAAACGCGGCACCCATCTTGCGGACAGCTTTCTCCTCTAAAAATTTTTTTCAACATGCGAAAAATGCTTATCATTTCATCTAGTTAACGCACCTTCAGCCGACGATCATCCACTACCATTTTGTAGATTTTCTTAAAAGTTTCTGGCGTGTTCGACAAGGTGGAGTTCGTCTTGGCAGTTCTAAGGCCTTGTTTAAAATCTCCCACCCAATATTTTAGAGTGGTAATTGAAGGAGCAGACTTCCCCAGAGTAGAATCTAGCTCGGCTTTAGTTTGGTTGGTCTGAGACCTTTCAAGTGAAAGTATTGAATTACATAGCGGTGACCAATTTTTTACTTTACTTTTGATAGCGCAAAAAAAAAAAATAACGTGGAGCCTTGAAACTCAAAATGTGTTTTTCTGGGGCCGCCTGGATATCATAATAAATATTAACTTTGTATGGGAGGTGGCACTTATCCAATCCTATCTATTTAAATCATGACTGTTCAAACAAATGACGTGCCTCAGGTCATCTATTATTAACATGAATAGTCGGACAAAAAATGGGTGGCATCGGAAAATTCAAAACTCGCTAAAATAAAAAAAACGCCAAAACGAAAATCACGATAAATAAAAAGCGCCAAAAACAAGAGTTTTCAAATCAAAAATCGCCAATATCAAAAATCGATAAAAATAAGAAATTGCCAAATAATATTCTAAATTCAAGGCAAATCGTTTGGAAAATCTCATGGCTTTCTTCAGAGTAGGAACGCCAAAAAATTTGCAAATTTTTGCACCGAATGAAAAAACAAAAATTTTGTTTAAGTAAGAAAATTATAGTCTTTCTAGACCGACTATATGATAGGCGCAACTAACTGGACATAGAAAATAAGCATAAACCAAATTTGAGTTGGATTTTTACACCCTATACCACTATGTGGTTTGGGTATAATGACTTTGTGCTGCTGTTTGTAACAACCAAAAATATTTGACCTAGACCCATCTTTAATTATACCGATCGAATCAGAATCACTTTTTGAGTTGATTTAACAATGTCCGTCCATCCGTCCGTCCGTCTGTGTGTCCATGTAAAGCTTGTAATCAAACTGAAGGTCGCAAATATGAACATATTTTGATGAAATTTGGTATTTAATCTTTCCTCGGCCATGGGATGAACGCTATTGAAATTGGTGAGAATTATGAAATCAACATATCTATATATATATAAAATTCATTTTCTGTTTGTTTGTTTGTTTGTTTGTTTGTTTGACCGCTATACAAATTTTTATTTTTCTACGGATTTTCCTGAAATTTTGTACACACGATCTCTATACCCCAGGAAAGGTCGCCATATACTTTTTACCGGCCACGCCTACTTTTACGCCCACTTTTTATGTAAAATTCATTTTCTGTGTTATTCATATTTGTTCACTATACAAATTTTTATTTGTTAACAGATTTCTCTGAAATTCGGTACACACGATCCCTGTACTCCAGCTAAGGTCACCATATACTTTTTATTGACTACGCCTACTTTTACGCCCACTTTTTGTATACAATTCATTTTCTGTTTTTTGGTATATTTGTTCGCTATACAAATTTTTATTTTTCAACGCATTTCTCTAAAATTTGGTACACACGATCTTTGTACCCCAGGCCAGGTCACCATGTGATTCTTGCGGCCACACCTGCTTTTACGCCCACTTTTTGTATACAATTAGTTTTCTGTTTTTTGGTATATTTATTTGCTATACAAATTTTTATTTTTCAACGGAATTCTCTGAAATTTGTTACACACGTTCTCTGTACTCCGGGAAAGGTAGCCATATGCTTCGTACCGGCCACGCCTACTTTAGCGCCCACTTTTTGTATACAATTCATTTTGTGTTTTGGTATATTTGTTCGCTATACAAATTTTTATTTTTCAACCGATTTCTCTGAAATTTGGTATACACGATCTCTCTGCTCCAGGGAAGGTCAACATATTCTTCGTACCGGTCACGCTTACTGTTACGCCCACTTTTTGTATACAATTCGTATTCTGTTTTTTGGTACATTTGTTCACTACACAATTTTTTTTTTTAACGGATTTCTCTGAAATTTGCTACACACGATCTCTGTACTCCAGAGAGGTCGCCATATGATTCTTGCCGGCCACGCCTACTTCCACGCCCACTTTTTATACAAAATTAATTTTCTGTTTTTTGGTATATTTGTTCACTATAGAAATTTTTATTTTTCAAGGGATGTCTAAAATTTGGACACACGATCTCTATACTACAGGGAAGGTATGCTTCTTACAGGCCACTTTGCGCCAACTTCTATGCATATAAAACTTATTTTTTTACTTTTATTTGTTTCTTTATTTGATTGCTATACAAACTTTTATTTTTCAATGGCTTTCTCCGAAATTTAGTACATATTCCAGGGAAGGTCGCCATATGATTTTTACCGACCACGCCTACTTTTACGCCCAATTTTCATATAAGATTCATATTTTGTTGTGTGGTATATTTCTTCCCTATACAAATTTGTACTTTTCAACGGATTTCTCTGAAATTTGGTTTACACGGAAATAACTGCACGGTGAACAAATTCCCCAAACTTAGAAAATGGTACCCAAAAGAAATGAACAAATTCCCGCTTTTTTTTAATCGAAATAAAAAATGAACTTACTCCCCAAATTCATTCTTAAATTTTTACATATTTTTATTTAATGAGTTTTGTTAAATATTTATTTTAGTAAACATATGCATACTGCTCTCAATATACGCCCTACAATAAATGCATTTAAAAGGAGTATTCTTTTCAATAGCATCATTTCGTTGCGCGGAAGCCACGCGCACGGGGAATACAGCTTAGCTAGAGTCTCTTTGGGTTTTACGTGTATTCCTGTCTTGACGACTTAACCACACGGTGGTTTTAGCACATGGAAGATACTATGCGTCTTGCCTTCGCCCCTTCCTTAGATGGTAGCAAACTAGGAGAATTGTTTTGGCAAAACTCCTTCCTTTGCTATTGGGTTGGCCCGATCTAAAAGCCTATGGGTCGTAGACCCGGTTGGTTGAAATGCAACTCCACATCGAACTGTGTTCTTCCCGCGCTTTTGGGCCACCACAGCCACCACGAAACTCCCCGAAGGGCCGTTCCCATAAAAGCTATTTAAGGGTACAACACGTTGTCCTCGGTCATCGGCAGCAATTTCAAAAACACATACTTCCAATAACCGTTCATTTGTCTACTACATTCGTTCTTACTAGCTGTTATTATCAGGTGGCCCTGATATGTACAACGTTCATCACCAACATTTCAACCGACTTCCGTTTCGTCCGCGAAACACTATATTGTCGAATGACTCAAGCGTTCTTGGACTCATCTTCCATCCGACCCTCTTGCCTACTTATTCTACTGCATTCGCAGCTCCGAACTTTTCGACTCATGCCTACTTCCGTCTACTACGCTCCGAACTTACTAATCGGCGCCATCATGCTAGATGATGCGTACGTCAACTTTCGGTAATTCGCTTTTCAACTGGTCTCCGACTTGTCTTGGACGCTGTATTGACATACGCGTCTGCCTCAAACGCCCTCGACTTGTCTTCGACCCACACTCTCGCTCCATTCCTCCGTCATGGTATCTAGTCAGGACAACTGACGCACCCACACCCGGTCTCCTTTCGCTCATGTACCATCTTGCCATCTTACCTACATTACTCCATACCCTTTTGGGACAACTACACAATTATGGGATGTGAAAACCATTTCATCTGGTAGGTTTTAACACCTCCAGTTTTATGTTTTTGCTTATGCTGTCTTTGAGTATGAAGACGCCGTGAGGTAACCTTGGGCTTGATAGCTTACCCGTGGTACCTATTTATAGCCTTAGGTAAGGCTTCGCAGCCAGTCTGGCCACATACTAGCCACTACCAAGTTATTCCCCAAAAAGAATAGTACTTGGCGGACCTGACCTTAACCTTTAGCCGCTAGGAATAATCACCAGAATTAACTGGCTTTGCCTAGCGTTGCCCGGGAGCACCACGTGGAGGTAGGTTATAGGCATGGGCGAAGTATCAACCGTCACTGGCGGACCAGTAACTTTATGATACAACTTTGCTCCCTCCAGCTTAGCTAGAATATCGGAATGATCTGAAAAATATATTTTGACAATTGAAATAAGTTGGCAACAGCTGCGCGGCAGAACAGGTGGGGTTGCCAAATACGCGGAAGCGGCGCGCGGTGCGCGACCGCGGACTCGGACGCGACGGATGCGGACGCGACGTGCTCTCGGAACACAGCTCAGCTGAAATATCGCAATGCTCTAAAAAATATGTTTTAGGAATTAAAATAAGTTAACGAGAATTAAGCGGAGGAGCGCGGACGCGGGCGCGACGGATGCGGACGCGACGCGCTCGCGGAACACAGCTCAGCTAAAATATCGCAATGATCTGAAAAATATATTTTGGCGATTAAAATAAGTTGACAATAACTGCGCGGCAGCACAGGTGTGGCTGCCAAATGCGCGGAAGCGGCCCACGGCGCGCGACCGCGGACTCGGCCGCGACGGATGCGGACACGACGCGCTCTCGGAACACAGCTCAGCTCAAATATCGCAATGCTCTAAAAAATATGTTTTAGGAATTAAAATAAGTTAACGAAAACTAAGCGGCAGCACGGGTAGTAGCTGCGAGGAAGCGGCGCGAGGCGCGCGGACGCGACTCGCTCGCGGAACACAGCTTAGTGAAATGTCGTATGATAAATTTTATCTACGTATGTGAAATAATTACCTGTTGAAAATAGGAAACCTTGCGACACAATATTAAACGTCGTATTAGTCTTTCATTTCTGAAACTTGAATTTTACGTCTCTGCTCAATGATGATCACTTATTGAATGAAGTAATTCAATTTTTAAAAGTTTTGATTCCTTTAATTTGCGAACCTTTCCGTTTTGTTTTATGTTTATAAATAAACTGAAAAAAAAAACTTAAAGCGGTTTCGCAGCTTATTTTTGAAGCATTTTTGCTGCAGCATCTTATAAAAAACTTTTAAATTAAAAAATCAAAAAATTTTTAATTGAAATAAAAAATGAATTTACTGCCCATACAAATTTTTGGGGAGAAAGTTCATTTTATTGGGGAATTTGTTAATTGGGGCTAAGTACTCAGCGCTTGGTAAGCATAGTGAACCATTTTTCAAGTCAAAGGTCTTTTTATCCCGGGCAAGACCGGGTAAAAACAGCTAGTATTGCTATAAGATCCAAATTATCATACAAATCTTAGTCAAACTGGGTTTGTATGTGTTTATTACATCCATTAATGAGTAGTCTAAAAATGACCCCTATGGGACAACTCTTAGTCATAGGCCCCATATAGGGCTGCTTCCCGATCTTCACCTAAATCTTTAAAAAAAACAAAAATATTGCACTGATTCTTCTTAAATTTTATTTGTATATATTTTTCCAAAATACAAGAGACTTTACCAAACATGGTCATATTTGCAGCAAAAAAAAAAATTAATAAAAATCCCACTCAAATTTGATTTATGCTTATTTTCTATATCCAGTTAGTTTGGCCTGAGAGATAGGGTTTCTAAACGCATGGTATAGGGTATCGTATAGTCGGTCTAGACGGACTATAATTTTCTTACTTGTTATTAATTTTTTTTGCTGCAGATATGAAAAAGTTCATATCGGTTGCTATATCTATATGGGGACTAGGCCAAAAAATGGACCGATCCTGGCTATGTTTGGTATTTTGGAAAAATATAAACAAACAAAATTTGAGAAGAATCAGTGCAATATTTCTGTTTTTTGATAGAGTTAAGTGAAGATCGGGAAGCAGCTCTATATGGGGTCTAGACTAAGAGTCGTCCCATAGGAATCATTTTTGGACTACTCATTAGTGGATGTAATAAACGCATACAAACCCAATTTGAGTAAGATCTATATGACAATTTGGATCTTATGGCAATTTATGTCGATTTCATAGGGGTCGTTTGGGGGCTAGGTCTGAACATGGACCGATTCTCACCAATTTCAATAGCGTTCATCCAATAGCGAATAAAAGCTTATATACCAAATTTCGTCAAAATATATTCATATTTGCGACCTGCAGTTTGATTACAAACTTTACATGGACACACAGACGGACGGACAGACGGACGGATATCGTTAAATCGAATCAGTTAGTGATTCTGATTCGATCGGTATAATAAAAGATGGGTCTATTTCAAATATTTTTGGTAGTTACAAACAGCAGCACAAAGTCATTATACCCAAACCACATAGTGGTATAGGGTATAAAAAATATAAGAAATGAAATAAAATAAAATAATTTATTTGTACAATACAAACTTCGTAGGAAAAATTGATTATTAAAACATGCAAACCAATAAGTCTGGGCAAGTCGTAGCGAAACACGACTGGGCATACTAGTATTCCATAAACTTCAAATTATTGTTTTTACGGCATAGAAACGTTTATTATTCGTTAAAATCATCCTTGAGTGAATTAAATACTTGACTTACCCTCATCTTTAATCACTTTGATTGATTATGCCATCTTTTTTCCAATCCTCGAAAATGTTGTTATAGACGATTTTCGGAATGTTCTCCAAAAAGCTCAACGATTCGGTTTTTATCTACTTAATCGTTAACTGTAATTCTGGCCTTCTTTTGCGAATGACTTCGCGTGAATGACGGTTACCACTCAAATAATATTCCTTGTGATTAGTTTGGACTGGCGAAAGGCATGAATAATGAACAACACCACTATAATCGAAGAAAACTCTTAACATGACCTTGTCTTTTGAAAAACTTTGGCGTCATATTTTCGATTTTCACTTGATGGGTCGTTTGTTTTGGGCTCGATTGGAATCAATTGTGGTATGATGCACTTGAGCCCCTAAATATATTTTTTAAATGATGTTGACCGATTCTGTCAACAGTAGCTGTCAATCGATGATTTTTCAACACCAAAGTATTGATTTCAGTTACGAGTTGCTCATCTGATGATAGGTTTTCTCCTCCGCAATGTTTTTGTCCTTCGCTACTTTCTTTGTGTTCTTGGAACTAATTGTGACTTATAAAGATTCTTTTTCGACATATTCTAGTCACTGAACACCTTCTGCAACATGCTTAACGTTTTTACAGCAGAGGTTTTATTCCACAAACAATATTAATTGGAACTTCTTTCTACAACAAAATTAGATATTATTAAAATCGCCAATTTCACTTTTATAGTAGTTGTTTATAAATTCGAGCGTCACTATTGAACTAATGAAGATATTGACATGAAATTTGACACAGAAGTATAAACTAGTCGGTAAACCCACGAAATGTCACCTTTTCAATTGGGCACAATATTATATAAACTTATTTGGATGCAATTTCATACAAAAGCTTAAATCTAGCACCCTTTTCTGAAACTCATGATGTAGGGTAGAGTATCGCCTACACCAACTAAAGCTTATTTAGTTCTTTTTAATTATTTGAATTCCTGCGTATGACGTATATTTAAGAATTATTCATAATTGTTATATATTTTCCATTAGAATTGCATATTAATTTTGTTTGTAAAACATTCCTTACAACTTTGTATAACGGAAACTAAGCAACCGAACAATTATTTATTTTACTCTTTATACTAAAAACTCACAAATTGTTTTAAATTCCAACTTATTTTAAGATTCTTACCTTAACACGTTTTAATTCCCAAAAAGGAACGTGATCAATTTGCGAACCCACAAATCACCTTTTTACCTTTTGATTGTATTAAGGCTAATCACAAATCTTTTTTTCTATTTACATTAACATGTGATTAGTTCGAAATGTTTAACTTTATTTTTTATTAAAGTAATAATTGATAACTATGATTTGTGTGTCTGGAATCTTTTTTATCTTTTAATTTTTGTTCTTAAATATACCAAAAGACAATAAATTACAAAGACTTTATTCAAGTTCAGTTTTGTATCTTTACGGGTTTTATTTTTTGATGTGTAAACATCTATACGCGCAGGAGGGTAAATTTGTATTTCACAATACAATCGCAAAAACAGCGTAACACAGCGGTGTGAGCTGAAGTGTAAATCGGTGTGACTTTATCTGATTGTATTTGTGAAAAAATTATGATATGTTCTTTTCTAAACATTTTCCAATTGTCTTTCAAAAAACATCAATTGTATTTCAGAAAATCAATTATATTTCAGAAACCATCAATATAATTTCAGAAAACATCATTTGAATTTCAGAAAACAAAAATAGAATTTCAAAAATCATCAATATAATTTCAGAAAACATCATTCGAGTTTCAGAAAACATCAATTGAATTTCAGAAAACATCAATAGAATTTCAGAAAACATCACTTGAATTTCAGAAAACCTAAATAGAATTTCAGAAAACATCAATATAATTTCAGAAAACATCATTCGAGTTTCAGAAAAGATCAATTGAATTTCAGAAAACATCAATAGAATTTCAGAAAACATCAATTGTATTTCAGAAACAATCAATATAATTTCAGAAAACATCATTTGAATTTCAAAAAACATAAATAGAATTTCAGAAAACATCAATATAATTTCAGAAAACATCACTTGAGTTTCAGAAAACATCAATTGAATTTCAGAAAACATCATTCGAGTATCAGAAAACATCAATTGAATTTCAGAAAGCATCAATAGAATTTCAGAAAACATCAATTGTATTTCAGGAACCATCAATATAATTTCTGAAAACATCATTTGAATTTCAGAAAACATAAATAGAATTTCAAAAAACATCAATATAATTTCAGAAAACATCATTCGAGTTTCAGAAAACATCAATAGAATTTCAGAAAACATCACTTGAATTTCATAAAACATAAATAGAATTTCAGAGAACATCAATATAATTTCAGAAAACATCATTCGAGTATCAGAAAACATCAATTGAATTTCAGAAAGCATCAATAGAATTTCAGAAAACATCAATTGTATTTCAGAAACCATCAATATAATTTCTGAAAACATCATTTGAATTTCAGAAAACATAAATAGAGTTTCAGAAAACATCAATATTATTTCTGAAAACATCAATTGAATTTTAGAAACCATCAATATAATTTCAGAAAACATCATTTGAATTTCAGAAAACATAAATAGAATTTCAGAAAACATCAATATAGTTTCAGAAAACATCATTCGAGTTTCAGAAAACATCAATTAAATTTCAGAAAACATCAATAGAATTTCAGAAAACATCAATTGTATTTCAGAAACATCAATTGTATTTCAGAAAACATCATTTAAATATCAGAAATCATAAATAGAATTTCAGAAAACATCAATAGAATTTCAGAAAACATCAATTGTATTTCAGAAAACATCAATTGTATTTCAGAAAACATCAATTGAATTTCAGAGAACATAAATAGAATTTCAGAAAACATCAATATAATTTCAGAAAACATCATTCGAGTTTCAGAAAACATCATTTGAATTTCAGAAAACATAAATAGAATTTCAGAAAACATCAATATAATTTCAGAAAACATCATTCGAGTTTCAGAAAACATCAATTGAATTTCAGAAAACATCAATAGAATTTCAGAAAACATCAATTGTATTTCAGAAGACATCAATTGTATTTCAGAAAACATCATTTGAATTTCAGAAAACATAAATAGAATTTCAGAAAGCATCAATTGTATTTCAGAAACAATCAATATAATTTCAGAAAACATCATTTGAATTTCAGAAAACATCAATAGAGTTTCAGAAAACATCAATTGTATTTCATAAACAGTCAATATAATTTCAGAAAACATCATTTGAATTTCAAAAAACATAAATAGAATTTCAGAAAACATCAATATAATTTCAGAAAACATCATTCGAGTATCAGAAAACATCAATTGAATTTCAGAAAGCATCAATAGAATTTCAGAAAACATCAATTGTATTTCAGAAACCATCAATAAATTTTCAGAAAACATCATTTGAGTTTCAGAAAACATAAATAGAATTTCAGAAAACATCAATATAATTTCAGAAAACATCATTCGAGTATCAGAAAACATCAATTGAATTTCAGAAAGCATCAATAGAATTTCAGAAAACATCAATTGTATTTCAGAAACCATCAATATAATTTCAGAAAACATCATTTGAATTTCAGAAAACATAAATAGAGTTTCAGAAAACATCAATGTAATTTCAGAAAACATCATTCGAGTTTCAGAAAACATCAATTGAATTTCAGAAAACATCAATAGAATTTCAGAAAACATCAATTGTATTTCAGAAAACATCAATTGTATTTCAGAAAACATCATTTAAATTTCAGAAAACATAAATAGAATTTCAGAAAACATCAATAGAATTTCAGAAAACATCAACTGTATTTCAGAAAACATCAATTGTATTTCAGAAAACATCAATTGAATTTCAGAAAACATAAATAGAATTTCAGAAAACATCAATATAATTCCAGAAAACATCATTCGAGTTTCAGAAAACATCATTTGAATTTCAGAAAACATAAATAGAATTTCAGAAAACATCAATTGTATTTCAGAAACCATCAATAAATTTTCAGAAAACATCATTTGAGTTTCAGAAAACATAAATAGAATTTCAGAAACCATCAATATTATTTCTGAAAACATCATTTGAATTTCAGAAAACATAAATGGAGTTTCAGAAAACGTCAATATAATTTCAGAAAACATCAATTGAATTTCAGAAACCATCAATATAATTTCAGAAAACATCATTTGAATTTCAGAAAACATAAATAGAATTTCAGAAAACATCAATGTAATTTCAGAAAACATCATTCGAGTTTCAGAAAACATCAATTGAATTCCAGAAAACATCAGTAGAATTTCAGAAAACATCAATTGTATTTCAGAAAACATCAATTGTATTTCAGAAAACATCATTTAAATTTCAGAAAACATAAATAGAATTTCAGAAAACATCAATAGAATTTCAGAAAACATCAATTGTATTTCAGAAAACATCAATTGTATTTCAGAAAACATCAATTGAATTTCAGAAAACATAAATAGAATTTCAGAAAACATAATTCGAGTTTCAGAAAACATCATTTGAATTTCAGAAAACATAAATAGAATTTCAGAAAACATCAATATAATTTCAGAAAACATCATTCGAGTTTCAGAAAACATCAATTGAATTTCAGAAAACATCAATAGAATTTCAGAAAACATCAATTGTATTTCAGAAAACATCATTTGAATTTCAGAAAACATAAATTGAATTTCAAAAAGTATTATTTGAATTGCTGAGAACACTAATTGTATTTCAGAAAACATCAATAGAATTTCAGAAAGCATCATTTAAATTGCTGAAAACATTAATTGTATTTCAGAAAACATCAATTGAATTTCAGAAAACATCAATTGCATTTCAGAAAACATCAATTGAATTTCAGAAAACAGCATAATCGACTTATTTTTTATGCACTGGAAAATATGATGTTGATGTTTTCTTTAATTATTAGATGTTTACACATCTCCCTTGTGATCGGACTCACATGATTTTTTTCCAACTAGTCTCTAAATTTTCAACATCCTGAAGTACACACCGATATGATTATACTTAAACGAAAGATAATTTTGTTTAGATTCGTAATCTGGGAAAACGTTGCACGATTTTAACACCAGTTCCAAAAATTTAGCCAAGAATGCAAAAAAAATGGCTATGTAAAGTAAATATATAAACCGCGATATTTCAGAAACTGCCAATAAGAAAATATTTTCTTTGTCAGATTCAGACTCAACTTACCAAAGTTTATTATAAAATATGTACAAGCGAGATACACTTGTCCCAGTTATATTCAGTAGTTTCGATATAGTAAGAACTGTCTAACTCTTTAAAATACTCGTATTCATCAACAGCAGACTCCACCTTTTCATTGTTGGAAAACCTTTCACCACCGAGGCATTTTTTCAAGGAGCTTAATCTGCCGAATAAGGAGCGTGATATAAAAATTAGATCATTTCATGGATTTTGGCCATCGGAATAGTGGATGTGTGAACTTGTGCGTTGTCTTCATGAAGCAACGCCTTCTTTTTCCCCAAATGCGGCTTTTTCCCTTACTTTCATCACTTAAACTCTGCAATGAGTTACTATAATACTCGCCGTTGATTGCTTTTCCTTTTGGAAGGTAATCGATAAAAAATATCCCACACGCATCGCAAAAAACAGACATCATAATAACCGTTCCTGCGGATGGAACTGTCTTCGCCTTCTTTGGACATGATTCTACCATTTCAGTCCACTTTATTGACTGTTCCGTAGGGAACCATGGCCAAACACTCTATTGAATAATCTTCACTACTGTTTATTTGTTCTATTATGAGGAAACGTGAGCTTATATATTGGTTTGACTGAAACCTTTCAAATGGAAGTATTTAATTTCATAATGGTGACCATTTTCTTCTATGCTTACAAATTAACTGAGGTCGTTAACTTTTGATGGCTCTAAATAAATACTAAATATGACTCCTTTAAACGGAGAGCCACTTTGACTGCCATGCTTTTGATGAAAGTATCAATAGGCATGAAGTTCAGCATTACCTCCAGTCCCGCCTGTGGTGTTGATCTAATGGCTCCGGTGGTGCACATAAAGGAGAATCAGAATCAGAATGTCTGCAACATCAGCCTAACCTAAACGTGCAAAAACTTTTGTCATATAAAGGGTCCGCCAAATAAATTTTTTTTTTCAAAATGCTATAAAAAAAACTACTGAATATTATCTCAAATTTCTTTTTTTTATTTGAAAGTACAATCCTTCGGGTTAATAATGGAAAATAATTTCATTCAAATGGCTGCCTCGGCTGGCCGTGCAGTAGCCTACACGATCGGTCCAATTTTTAAGCACATTATCGATTGTGTGCAGCTGTATTTCACCAATGGCTTCACGAATATTGTCCTTTAAAGCGTCAATTGTCGCTGGCTTTTTGGCGTAACACTTATCTTTGAGGGCACCCCACAAATAATAGTCCAACGGTGTCAAATCGCAGCTCCGAGGTGGCCAAACGACATCAGCTCTGCGGCTGATAATGCGATCTTCAAAAACAGGGCGCAAAACATCGAGTGTAGCTTCGGCTGTGTGGCACTTAGCGCCGTCCTGTTCAAGCCAAGTGTTGCCAATATCCTCCTCTTCAATTCTTGTGAACAAAAATTCGTTCAACATGGCCCGATAACGATCGCCATTGACTGTAACGGCCACTCCTTGCTCATTTTCGAAGAAAAATGGCCCAATTATGCCTCTGGACCAAAATCCGCACCAAACAGTGACTCGTTTTGGGTGTATCGGCTTTTCAATGTATGCGTGCGGGTTTTCTGTGCCCCAAATGCGACAATTTTGCTTGTTTACATACCCGCCAAGATCAAAATGAGCTTCATCTGAAAAGATGATTTTTTTTTTTTGGCAAAATCGGCATCTTCTGTAAGTCGATCGGAGGCCCACTTAGCGAAGAGAAAACGCATTGGGTGGTCAGTTGGCTTCAACTCCTGAACCAATTGGATTTTGTATGGCGTCATACCAAGGTCTTTATGCAAAATTCGTCTCAATGATGCCTCCGAAATGTTCAATTCTTGAGAACGACGGTGAATTGATGTTGATGGCGCTTCAGGCACACTTTCTGCTACAGCAGCAATATTCTCGGGTGTGCGCACTGTTTTGGGCTTTTCACGCTTTGGTTTATCGACGAGGATGCCAGTTTCTTTCACTTTTTTCACGAACATACGGAGCTGACGGTGCTTCTCTTCTTCCAAAATCCGTACGCAATTTTCGCACACATTCTGCAACATTACCATGATTTTCAAAGTAATGTCGCAATATTTCCCAGCATTGTTTAAGCATATACACAACCATATTCGTTCAGCGGAAGGATAAAACTAATTATCTGTCAAATCAGACATGAGCTAAGTGTTACCATTCACGAAATAAGCACTAGTTGAAACAAAAAACGTTAGATGGCGGACCCTTTATTTGGACCCTTTACTATACCGCAAGTATTTTTTTTATACAGAACTCGGTAAAGCATCCCAAGGTAGTACTCTGCACCCTCAAAACACTATTCGAATTTTTTTCAGATATAATGTTTTTGTCGGTCAAAGCTTTCGTACAATTTATATAATATAACTTTTTCGCTTCAATTTTATAGAAACAAAAAAAAACTTCTGATACTGAGATGCAGAAATTTTGAGTTCCAATTCGTAGTCAGCGCCCTAGGTTCTGGAGTTGTATCATATTTTGTGGTCCTGTGTAAGTCAATCGAATGAAATAACAAATAGTATCGGTATAACGAACTTTTTCACTTTTACTTGTTAAAGCTTGCAAATAAGTAACTGTAACATCTAATTGACAAATAACAGTCCCCTTTTCTAGTCCTAAAAGGGAAAATGTTCAAAATTCATTTGTGCTTTATTGTATTTGGCACATAAAAGGAGGGTAGTCAAGTTTGGCCAGATCATTGATCTTGGTTCCAATACAGTCTGACAAGGACTTTGTTGCATAACTCTGATTATTTTAAGTTTTAGCTTCGGTTCTCTCCGCACATATGAGCGTCCGTCCGTTTTTTCCTAGCTACTCGGTCATTGTGGTCGTGCTTGCTTGAAACTTTTCTTACGGTTTCGGGGATAGATTTTATTTTAGATAGATAGATTTTATTTTTTTTATTAATTTATTTTTTATTTATTTTATTTATGTTAATTACAATACAAAGTAAATTTGTAATCTAATTTTGGGTCCAGGGATAAGCCGGGTAACAAAGACCATTTGGCTGGTTTTTGCAGCGACATACCAAAGCCCCTGCTGGGAATCGAACCCACGACCCCCGCACGATAGGCGAGCACGCTATCTACTCACCTACCGGGGCGAGGCGTTTTCTTCACTTGTAGAAGCCATCGCTCATCAGCGCCGGAAAATATTTTTCTGTTGTTTGGTTTTGCTGCGTTTTCAAAATTTTCTGCATCTTTATAATACTTGATGATATTAAACACTGTGGATTTATATTTTTGGGTGTTGTATTTTTAATTTTCTAATTTCTGGTGATGTTTGAGAACTTCGAGGCGCAATATCACATATTTCTTTTTATTGTTTAACTACAAATATTTGCAAACTTTACCGCTAGCAAGTGCAAATAAAATGAATGTTTATTAAATTTGTTATTGTATTTGTAAAAAATAATGTTTTCATCATTCACATTATTGCCTTGTATTGAAAAATAATTTTGGACATAAACCAATAATATTGAAAAATAATTTTAGGCATAACCAATCAATATTTAAAAAGTGTTAAATTGTGAATTGGCTTAAATTGATTAGCACACCTTTAGGGTTTTTATTATATAAAAAAATAAAATTTCCTAGAACTTGCACTCGAATTTCGAGGATCTGGATCTTATGACAACTTTCATCGGTCTGATTGTTCGTATGGTGGCTAGATTTGAGAGGTGGGTTTAAGTCAAATATCCTCTGACCAAATATTGGTATAGGGTATAATAAAGATGCCATATCGCTACCTAAAGTCGTAAAGGTTGTAAGTCCACTTTTTGGCTAAATGTATTTTTTGATGTAGAACGCAAGATAAGTTGAAAACGCATCTGGCTTGAAGAAAAAAACCACCAAAAATATATGCCCTGTCACCTTTTATAACTGAAAAGAAAATGTTCCAAGTCCCTATAACATATACAAACAAAGCGAAAAAGTTGTAAGTCCAGCCTTTTTATTTTAATCATTCTCTGTTGAGTGCACTAGCCACTCATATTTGCTTTGATCAAGTAGTCATAGTTTTTCAATGGAACTGCATGGTTCTTAATTTTTTTTTTTAAAGTTGAAAATATTTGCTTTGATTTTTACTTTTGAGCATTTGTCAGTTTAAGATTTTATCAGTCTAGAAAAATTATTGCACCAATAAACATTTGTGATCCTGTTGTCTATAAAAAGTGAAACATAATTTTTGCAACATTTGTAGGAGGTAAGGTGCGGTCCCTATTTTCATAATTTCAGAACCTTTTTATTTTATAGATGTTCCTGTCTTTTATAGATAATATGAATGCTTCGCAATTAATCAGGGGAGGAAGTAATGACGCTTCTTATGGAATGGAATATGATGACGGTCTCGTTGGATTAGTTCCTTATGGATTTAATACTGATTCAGACGACTCGTATGAATTACCTTCCAAATCACGGAGTAGAAGAAAGAGGGTACAAAGTTCTAAATGTCAATGGTTCAGTGCAAAGAATAAACGTCTGAGAGAAAATGGAAACCGTTACCTCGGAAGGAAAAAACACGAAGATTCTTGGATTTATAATAATGTGAAAAAACAACGAGCAATTAAACCGAGATGCAACTGCAAAAATGTTGGCACTATGAAATGTTCCCAGGTAACTGATGTACAAAGAAAAGACATATTTGAAAAATTTTGGCAAATGGATTGGTCGGCCAAAAAAATGTTAGTAAAAACATTAATTCAAACATCAGTCCCAGTCCGAATCAGAAATCGAAAAGATGATACTAAATCGAGAAGAAGCCAGTCAATAAAATATCAACTTAAGGTACAAAATAGATTTGTGCGTGTGTGCAAAAATATTTTTTTGAATACGTTTAGCTTTGGGTACCATACTGTGTTAAATTGGATAAAGAAACGTTTAGTGCAATCAAAGGAAAACATACAGAGGAACTATGGAGTAGAAAGACAGAATCTTGAGTCATTTTTTGATACCCTTCCTCTAATGGAATCACACTATTGTCGCGCAAGAACTCAAAAAAAATATCTTTTGCCTGAGTGGAGTTCCAAAAAAATGGTTTACGATTTTTATGTAAATGATTGGTGCACAAAACACTGTGTAAAAAACCTTTCTATAACAAAGTTCAATGAGATTTTTAATATCCGAAATTTGGGATTATTTATCCCAAAAAAAGATCAGTGCGAAAAATGCGTCCGTTACTCTGTTGGAAATCTGTCACTTGAGGAGTATCTTTTGCACCAAGAAAAAAAGGAAGACGCCAGGACTGAGAAAAACAGAGACAAAGAAAAGGAATCACATGTGTACACTGTTGATCTTCAAGCAGTGTTAATGGCTCCCAAATCGCAAGCTAGTAGCCATTATTATCGTACAAAACTGCAAGTACATAATTTAGTCTTTTATAATCTTAAAAATAACAAGTAAGAAAATTATAGTCGGTCTAGACCGACTATACGATACCCTATACCATGCGTTTAGAAACCCTATCTCTTAGGCCCAACTAACTGGACATAGAAAATAAGCAAAAACCAAATTTGAGTGGGATTTTTATTAATTTTTTTGGCTGCAGATATAAAAAAGTTCATATCGGATGCTATATCTATAAAGGGGCTAGGTCCAAAAATGGACCGATCCTGATCATGTTTGGTAAAGTCTCTTGTATTTTGCAAAAATATGTACAAACAGAATTTGAGAAGAATCAGTGCAATATTTTTGTTTTTTAATAGATTTAACTGAAGATCGGGAAGAAGCTCTATATGGGGTCAAAGGGATCATTTTTGGACTACTCATTAGTGGATGTAATGAACGCATACAAACCCAATTTGAGTAAGATCTATATGACAATTTGGATCTTATGGCAATTTATGTCGATTTCATATGGGTAATTTGTATGGGGGCTAGGTCTGAACATGGACCGATTCTCACCAATTTCAATAGCGTTCATCCCATGGCCGATAAAAGCTTATGTACCAAATTTCATCAAAATATATTCATATTTGCGACCTGCAGTTTGATTACAAGCTTTACATGGACACACAGACGGACGGACGGACGGACGGACGGACGGACGGACGGACGGACGGACGGACATTGTTAAATCAACTCAGAAAGTGATTCTGATTCGATCGGTATAATTAAAGATGGGTCTAGGTCAAATATTTTTGGTTGTTACAAACAGCAGCACAAAGTCATTATACCCAAACCACATAGTGGTATAGGGTATAAAAAGACAGATTGCTTTATATGGAATGAGTCCGAGGGCGGAGTCTCAGCGGAGGCATTTGCAAGCATTTGGGGATATTTCATTGAAAAACAAATACTACGTGTAAAAGACCATCCAGAGAAGATTATTATTTATAGTGATGGATGTACATACCAGAACCGAAATTATATAATGAGTAATGCCTTATTAAATACAGCAATTAAACATAAAGTCATCATAGAACAAAAAATTTTTGAGCCCGGACATACTCAAATGGAGGTTGATAGTGTACATTCCGCAATAGAGCGTTCTTTGAAAAATAAAAACATTGATGTACCTGCTGATTATATTGGAATATGCAAATCAGCAAGAAAAATTCCGGAAGCATATAATGTTTCTTACTTGTCCCATGATTTTTTTAAAACATTCAGCAATGTACAGTTTTGTAAAAATATTCGCCCTGGGCGTGGCAAAGGAGATGCAAAAGTAACCGATATTCGTGGCCTTAAATACATTCCAAATGGTGACATATGTTATAAACTTCGGTTTAATGATAATTGGAGACTTCTTCCTCAGAGAATTGACAGACAGGTAATCGCATTGGAGTGGTCAAATTTGAAACAACTACATCAAGAAAGAATAAAGATTACAGCTAAAAAATTCGAAGACCTACAATATTTGAAATCTAAGTTGCCCAAAGACCACCATCACTTTTATGATAATATTCCTCATGAATAATATTTTTATTACATATTTTATTAAAGAACAGCAAAGAAGTAAGACTGTTTTTTTTTGTGTTAATATTAATATAACATTATTAAAGTAATAAAATTTTACTTACAAAATATATACTTTCTAATTAAAAATGTAATGAACAATATAATATAATTAAAAATAAAATAAATTATAAAAAAAAAAAATGATTTCCTATAGGAAAAGGCGCTAAGTCCAAATCACATCGATAATTTAAAAAGCGAAAAAATTCAAAGTCCAAAAAAATGCTCAAAAACGACTACCAAGCATATTTTTCAAATTTTTTTTTTAATATTACCAACAACATGAATAACCTACACATAATTGCATTAAAACTTTTGAAAAAATAAATCGTCAAAGAATAAAATTAAGTTATTTGTCTCTCTTGTAAAATTTTAAATTTTGGACTTACAACCTTTACGACTTTAGGTAGCGATATGTTCCATTATTAATCTACGTTGCATTTTCTCTATCGTTGTGAATAATTTTTTATAAATTTATTTCTTTGCACCGAATAGGAATAATATTATGGGATATGAATGATAAGTACATATTGTCACATTATTACTTTAAGCTACTGTAAGTTTAAAACAAACTATATGGTTCTGTGGAAAATTTCTATCTAGACATGAGCTTTCAGTTAATAGTAAATTAACCATTATGTGGAAATTTGGGGTAAATCTTTCATATATCTTCTCATACCAGTCACTATTTCCTAATTTCAGAATCCCGGCTATGCTGGTCGTAAAGAATTGCCAGAAAATTTGAAAATTCAATTTCGTACCGTAGCCATGATGGTGCCAGATCGTCAAATTATCATACGAGTCAAGTTGGCCTCATGTGGTTTCTTGGAGAATATAACATTGGCTCGTAAATTTTACACTCTTTACAAATTATGCGAGGAACAGTTGACTAAGCAGGTGCATTATGATTTTGGTTTACGTAATATACTTTCCGTGTTGAGGACATTGGGTGCTTCGAAGCGCAGAAACTCAAAGGATAGCGAGAGTACGATTGTGATGCGAGTCTTACGTGATATGAATCTTTCCAAGTTAATTGATGATGATGAGCCGCTATTCATATCGCTGGTATCAGATTTGTTTCCCAATCAGGTGAGAATTGTGATCTCGAATATAAATTGTACAATTTTATTTAAATAAATGTTAACAGACCCTCGAGAAGACCAATTATCCTGAGTTGGAGGCGGCCATAGCCCAACAAACAGAGGAAGCTAATTTGGTTTACCATCCTCCTTGGGTTCTGAAGCTAATACAATTATATGAAACTCAAAATGTCCGCCATGGCATTATGGCATTGGGACCTAGTGGTTCTGGTAAAACCACTTGTATACACACGCTTATGAAGGCCTTGACGCAGATGGGTGATAGTCATCGGGAAATGCGTATGAATCCTAAGGCTATAACAGCTGCCCAAATGTTTGGTCGTTTGGATGTGGCCACTAACGATTGGACCGATGGTATTTTTTCGGCTCTCTGGCGTAAAACTCTAAAATTGAAAAGTGGTGAATATGTTTGGCTTGTATTGGATGGTCCTGTCGACAGTATTTGGATTGAGAACTTGAATTCGGTATTGGACGATAACAAGACATTGACATTAGCCAATGGTGATCGTTTAACCATGGCTCCGACCGTAAAAATAATATTTGAACCACATAACATAGACAATGCCTCACCGGCTACAGTGTCGCGCAATGGTATGGTATATATGAGTTCATCGGGTTTAGATTCGAGACCAAGTAAGTTTTTATTTTCACTTCGTGTGAAAATCGTTTGATGTTAATTAAAATTTTCCTCTTAAGTTGTTCAAGCTTGGTTAAAAGGTCGTGCTCCTGGTGAGAAAACGGTATTTTCGGAATTATTTGAACGTACTTTTGTGCCAGTGATCAACTGGGGCACACAAAATCTCAAATTGTTAATGCCCGTATTGCAGTGCAACATTGTACGTCAAATGTTGTTAATACTAGAAGGTTTAGTACCAGTGAAAAATGATGACGAACAGGCTGTCAGTTTGTCTAGCAATGATAGTCAAGATGGTAAGTTGCCTTTTCTGAAATCATTAAACAATACACCGTTAAAATGTTTGCCCTAAAAGGTGTCTTAAGAAGGTTTTATGCATATGTATTTAACTTAATTTCTAACGTTTTCAGCCAAGTCTTTGAGAGACCTTCGTCAATCGTTAGCTGGAGAAAATGGTAATGTATTTTATGTTTATCCAGTTCTTTTCTCTTTCAGAAATCTTTAACTCTCTCTTTTGCTCTGTAGCTGTCTAACAATTTGTTCTTCTTAATCTCGTTTTTTGCCTTCAACTCTTCTACTATTTAACATTAAGCACTTTATTTCTAACATCATACAGTGATTTGATTGAAAAGTTCTTCTTAAATATAAAAAAAGAAGAACTTTTGAGGAATATGTTAATTTTTTTTAACTGTTTGAAATGAGAATAGTTTTTTGTAGAAAACTTCCATTGGCGTTGAAAAATGTGGTTCAAAATATTTTGTCTCGCAGGCTATTTGTCAATGCGGAAAAAAGTCACCTGTATTTATAATAAGAATTAAGAATTTTTAAAGAATTAGAAGAGAGATTAATTCCTTTTATGTTAAACCCAGGATCGCAAATTCTGTAAAAAAAATAATACAGAATTTGATAAAAATTGCATCAATCCATCAAACCTGCCACAATGTTGGCCAATTGAAAGATATTGAACTCTAATATAAATCAATTTGTAAAAGAGCGAACAGGCCGCCAACGATATACAGTATGTCAAGAAAGTGTTATGACATAGCAAAAATTTTGTTATTTTGACGTTTAAAAATATATTTCGAGTATCTAACTAAAAGCAGGCAACGAAATAAAATGTAATTTTGAATAAGTATGTGCAAAAGAATAAGAATATCCTTCATTTAGTTTTCACGAAATGTTGTGCCGGGAGCAAGCAATTTTCATCGCGATTGTAACAGTTGTTATTAAATTTAATTGTTAAGCTAGTTGCTGTATACACTATATACTTCATTAAAACAGTACATTACAGTCTTAAGTCATCTTCAATTTGGTATTTAATTGCCTTTTTTATGTTGTTAAATAAAAAGACTCAAATAAACTTAACATAACTATGAGCAAAAGAAACTTCCGAATATTGATGTTAAGAAAGTGTTTAAAATAGAGTGCACTAGCATTAGATTTGATTTAGGTCTGGACTCTGGGTTGTAGAATAGTCAAGACCTTACCATTTGCGCCTTAAGTTTTGGGTCATTATCTTCATAACATTTAAAATACGGCTTTTTATCAGCATAAAATACGAATTTATCCGCGTTGTTAATTAGATGACACTTAAAAATATGTAAGTACTTCGTGCTTCGCTATAACTTACCGAGACTTATTGACATGTCTGTTTTCATAACAAGTTTTTCCTACGAAGTTTGTATTGAACAACTAAAACATTTTATTTTATTTATTGTATATTTTTTTTTTATTATTGCAATGCTTGCTGATATACAAAATATTTTGTTTTTCATTCGGTGCAAAAATTATCAAATTTTTCATCGTTGCTACTCTGAGAAAAACATAGATTTTCCAAAATAAATCCAGCAACACTGAACGATTCGCCTTGAATTTAGAATATCATTCGGGAATTTTTTAATTTAGCGATTTTTGATTTTGGCGATTTTTGATTTAGGCGATTTTTGATTTTGACGATTTCTGAATTTGAAGTTTTTTGTTTTGGCGATTTTTGTTTCTCACCTATATTTTCCACAACTACTCACATTGGTAATGCACTTGTCAAAAGTTTCAAGGTTGTCGCTTTCATACGACATTCTTTTTTTGTATAGGAGGTGCCACACCTACCAATCCCATTGAAAATGGGCGGAATAATAACTTATGAGCTTACGCAAAGCCTCCAGGCTCTCATTAGTTCGATCCCGCTCAATTTGACTAAACACATTAATAATAGATGACCTTACACAAATTTGCAAAGCTCTCCCTGTCATAGTACAATATATGTATATGATATTAAAAATTCACTTTGTATGGGAGGTGCCACGCCCACTAAAAATATCAAAAATATTATTGCCTATAGTGCCTATAGTAAGACTTTGTAAAACTTTCAGGAAGATTGGTGCAATGGTTTATCCTCCTATAAGCTTTCAACAAACAAACAAAATACATTCTTCTGTTTTTATGTCTATAGACTAGCTCTAACCCGATGCGCTTCGCTACAGCCAGCGTAACAAAATAAAAATCTGGGAATACGCTTTGTAGGAAAATTTTCTATTTATTTTTGGCCATTTTTGATTTTGTCGATTTTTATTTCCGCGATTTTATATTATGGGAATTTTTGACTTTGGCGGTTATTTTTTTACGATTTTTAATTTTGATAATTTTTTTTTTCTTGCACTTTTTGATTTTGGCGATTTTTGTTACTCGCACGTTTTTGATTTTGTTGATTTTTGAATTTGGCGGTTTTTTTTTTTTTTTTTTTTGCGATTTTTGTTATTCGCAATTTTCGGTTTTGGCGATTTTTGTTTCTTGAACTTTTTGTTTGCTACATTTTTCGATTTTGTCAATTTTTGTTATTAGCGCTTTTCGATTTTGGCGTTTTTTGAATTAGCGGTTTTTGTTTTTTTTTTGCAATTTTTGTTATTCGAAATTTTCGGTTTTTGGCAATTTTTGATTTAAGTGATTTTTGATTTAGGCGATTTTTGTTATTAGGGACTTTTGATTTGGTGATTTTTGACTTAAGATTTTTGTTTTTCTGCTATTTTTGATTTTAGCGATTATTGTTTTTTGCGATTTTTGATTTTGGCGATCTTTTATTTTGGAGATTTTTGTTATTCGCGTGTTTTGGTTTTGGCGATGTTAGATTTTTGGCAATTTTCTTTGCGATTTTTTTTATTCGTGATGTTTGGTTCTGCCAATTTTTGTTTTTTTTTTTGCGAATTTTTGTTTTGGCGTTTATTGATTTTGGAGATTTTTGTTATTTGCGTTTTTCAATTTTGCGATTTTTGGATTTTGTGATTCCACCCATATTTTCCAAGTCTACTCACATTGGTAGTTAGTGTACTTGTCAAAAGTTTCAAGACTGTCATTTTCATAGCACTTCACATTTTTTTGATAGGAGGTGCCACGCCGATTGGTCCATTCCCGCCCATTTTTGTTCGACTACTTACATTAATAACTCATGAAATTAGATAAAGTCCCAAGGCTTTCTCTATTACAGTACTCTAAATATATAACATTAAATATTTACTTTGTATGGTGGGTCCACGCTCATTGGTCCGATCCCGCCCGTTTTTAGGCGACTCTTCAAATTAGTTTAATATAGTTTCAGAACTCTATCTGTCCTAGTAATCAGATATTATATGCTAAAAATTCACTTAATATGGGAGGTGCCACACCCACTTGATAAATCAAAAAAAATATTGCCTATTTTTCCTTCCGGGTGGGCAGTTGCCTATTTTAAAAAATTCAAGACGATCGGTCCAGTGGTGTAGTATCGTATAAACCACAAGCATACAAATGTAGAAACATAGAAAACACCATTTGTATGCTCATGTATAGTATAAGATTACTTTTAGATGCCCCCTAATGACCTAGATAGCTTAAATTTGGCATACGTTTAGTACAATTCAGGAAACAGAGTATATCGGAGACTGTTTTTGGATTTTTTCTGTGTTCGATTATTTAATTGCTCGGTCTTCTCTTTATTTAGAAACAAATTCGTTTAAGTTTAATACCGTTTCTTTATGAAAAACTGTTTGGATTGTTAGACATTCATGATTTGTCTGGCATGGTTAGGCCTTTAGTAAGTCTTGTAAGTATTAGAGTAACATATGCTTAAATATCTCCTCAAAAAATCAATTGAATCACTGTAATCTGTCTCTGTCTTTCTCTTTTTTTATATCCCTTATAATTAAAATTGTGGCTGTAACAAATTTTGTCTACTAACTCTACTAATTGTGGTTTTTCGTCTAAAAAAAATTAACTGAATATTAAAATTAAAGTCAGTTAAACTTTTTTCTCCGTTTCTTTTCTTATTTTATCATTTTCCGTAGAAGAAACGGCCGAAGAGACTGCAGTGGATGAAAAAGAAGACACTTGTACACCAGAGCATTTACATCGTTTATATATTTTTGCTTTAGCCTGGGGCTTGGGAGCTTATCTAAATACAAATGATCGCGTTAAAATGAATCAATATGTTAAGGACACCTTCGCAGACTTGGACTATGCCAAGGGAGCGGCTAGTGAAAACAGTATTTTCGATTTCTTTGTTTCGTCAACGGGTGCTTGGCAATCGTGGAAGACTTTAGTTACACCCTATATGTATCCAGAGGTATCCACTCCAGATTATTTAAGTATTTTGGTGCCCATAGTAGATAACGTACGAATGGATTATCTAATTGGCTGTATTGCCAATCAAGAAAAGGCCGTGATGTTGATAGGAGAACAAGGTACCGGCAAGACGGTGATAATGAAAAATTTCATGAAAAAAATGAATGTTGAGACGTATATGGGTCGGTCATTTAACTTTTCATCGGCCACTAGCCCTTATCAATTTCAAAGAACTATCGAGAGCTATGTGGAAAAAAGAGTGGGTGTTACTTTTGGGCCTCCTGGTGGTCGTAAATTGATCGTTTTCATAGATGATATAAATTTACCGGAAATAAACGAATGGGGTGATCAGGTAACCAATGAAATTGTAAGACAATCTATGGATATGAAGGGATTTTATAGTTTGGAAAAACCCGGTGACTTTACTACTGTGGTGGATGTTCAGTATGTAGCTGCCATGGGTCTGCCGGGTGGAGGGCGCAATGATGTACCCTCGAGATTGAAGAGACAGTTTTGTGTTTTTAATTGTAATATACCGGACAATGAGTCCATAGATAAAATATTTCGTGTAATTGGTGAAGGTCACTATAATGTGAAGAGGGGCTTTATTCCCGATGTTAGAAATTTGGTTAAGAAATTAATTTTGATAACAAGATATTTATGGCAACGTACCAGAGAGAAATTATTGCCCACACCAGCTAAATTCCATTACGTATTTAGTTTAAGAGATCTCTCTCGTATATGGCAGGGCATGGTATGTACTTTATCCACGGTTATCACATCGGAAAGTGTTCTAATGTCATTGTGGAAACATGAGTGCACTCGGGTATTTGCCGATCGTTTTACTAACATGACCGATAAGGAATGGTTTACTTCGGAATTGTCTTGTTTGGTTCGCTCTGAATTGAGCGACAATCACGTGCAGATGATTATTCCAAATCCAGTTTTTGTGGACTTTATGCGTGATGCTCCTGAACCTACAGGTGAAGAGGGCGAAGATGCTGATATGGAATTACCGAAAGTCTATGAACCGGTTTTATCTCACGAAGTACTACGTGAGCGTCTGGTTATGTTTCTGGCCCAATTTAATGAAATGGTGCGAGGTTCTGGAATGGATTTAGTTTTCTTTCCCGATGCCATGTTACATTTGGTGAAAATTTCGCGTATCATAAGGTATCCTCGTGGAAATGTCATGCTGGTCGGAGTGGGTGGTTCCGGCAAACAATCCTTAACGAAATTGGCTTCATTTATAGCCGGCTATAAAACATTCCAAATTGCTTTAACACGTTCCTATAATGTGACTAACTTCTTGGAGGATCTGAAGCTTCTGTACCGTACTTGTGGTGTGCAGGGCAAAGGTACCACATTCCTCTTCACCGATATGGATATAAAAGAAGAAGGATTTTTGGAATATCTGAATAATATATTATCATCTGGAGTAATATCTAATCTATTCTCCCGTGACGAACAATCGGAAATTGTTCAAGAGCTGACCCCTATAATGAAACGAGAAAATCAACGTAAGGCCGCCACCCCGGAAAGTGTAATGGAGTTCTTTCTGGCTCGCACTTGTGCTAACCTACATGTAGCCTTTTGTTTTTCACCCGTAGGTGAAACCTTTCGATCGCGTGTACAACGTTTTCCAGCTTTGGTGTCCGGCTGCACTATCGATTGGTTTCAACCGTGGCCCAAGGATGCTCTGGTCTCGGTTTCCCGACACTTTCTGAGTGACTTTGAAATAGAGTGTACACCGGAAGTTAAAGAAGAACTTGTCAATGCATTGGGATCAATACAAGATATTGTTGCAGAAACTTCGCAAGAATATTACCAACGTTTCCGGCGGGCTACTCACGTGACACCTAAGTCATATCTGAACTTTATAGCTGGCTATAAAAATATCTATAAACAAATACAAAAAGAGCTGGGAGATGGTGTAGAAAAAATGGATACGGGCTTAGAGAAACTCAAAGAAGCTTCAGCCTCCGTAGAAATTCTCAAAAAAGATCTGGTGGTAATGGAAGAAGAATTAGTGGAAGCTTCCAAAAAGGCCGAATCTGTACTGGTAGAAGTGACAGAAAGAGCCATGCAGGCGGAAATAGTGAAAAATCAAGTATTAATCGTGAAAGACAAAGCCGAAGCGCTAGTAGCTTGTATAGCCAATGAAAAGGCCTTAGCCGAGGAAAAACTAGAGGCTGCCAAACCGGCCTTGGAAGAAGCAGAAAATGCTTTAAATACCATAAAACCAGCTCATATAGCAACTGTTCGCAAATTGGGTCGGCCACCACATCTCATCATGCGTATTATGGATTGTGTGTTAATACTTTTCAAACGTAAATTACATCCTTGCATACCAGACTCAGGCACACCATGCCCCAAACCATCCTGGCAAGAATCTTTAAAGGTTTGTTCATCTACAAACGATGCATATTTATGATATTTATGTCTACTTGTCTTTACAGATGATGGCTAGCACCACCTTCCTCCTACAGTTGCAAAACTATCCAAAGGATACTATTAATGACGAAATGATTGATTTATTACAACCCTATTTTCGTATGGAAGACTATAACATGGATATGGCACGTCGTGTGTGTGGTGATGTGGCTGGTTTATTGTCCTGGACCAAGGCAATGGCTTTCTTTCATAGTGTCAATAAAGAAGTTTTACCATTGAAAGCCAACTTGACAATGCAGGAAGCTAGGCTGAAGGTATGCAAAGTGAAATAATAATAAAAAACACAAGATGTCTACATAGACACGTATTATTAAAATGATGTGTTGTTTAGGTTTTCATAAAGTGACAGTTTGATAGACAAATGAATAGTGAGAACATTTTGACACACACACAGTTGTGCAGCCTGAAGGCAATGTGAAACAACGTGATTTGGTGGTTTTACGTATGTTTTTTCTTTCGACGTGATGAGGTTTCTTAACATGTTAAACAAAAAAGATAAAGTCAATCTATTCCGACAATGCGATGCCTTATAAAATGAGTTTAAAGACAACTATTCATAAAAATTTTTAAAATCCCAATCATACAAGATTAGCCCGCAGATATCGAACTTAGATGAGTGTATATATATCCTCCAAATCCTAATATTATTTAATCTATATATATAAAATTCATTTTCTGTTTGTTTGTTTGTTTGTTTGTTTGTTTGTTTGTTTGACCGCTATACAAATTTTTATTTTTCAACGGATTTTCCTGAAATTTTGTACACATGATCTCTATACTCCAGGAAAGGTCGCCGTATACTTTTTACCGGCCACGCCTACTTTTACGCCCACTTTTTATGTAAAATTCATTTTCTGTTTTATTCATATTTGTTCACTATACAAATTTTTATTTGTTAACAGATTTCTCTGAAATTCGGTAAACACGATCCCTGTATTCCAGCCAAGGTCACCATATACTTTTTATCGACCACGCCTACTTTTACGCCCACTTTTTGTGTACAATTCATTTTCTGTATTTTGGTATATTTGTTCGCTATACAAATTTTTATTTTTCAACGCATTTCTCTGAAATTTGGTACACACGATCTCTGTACTCCAGAGAGGTCGCCATATGATTCTTGCCGGCCACGCCTACTTCTACGCCCACTTTTTATACAAAATTAATTTTCTGTTTTTTGGTATATTTGTGCACTATAGAAATTTTTATTTGTTAACAGATTTCTCTGAATTTCGGTAAACACGATCCCTGTACTCCAGCTAAGGTCCCCATATACTTTTTATCGACCACGCCTACTTTTACGCCCACTTTTTATATACAATTCATTTTCTGTATTTTGGTATATTTGTTCGCTATACAAATTTTTATTTTTCAACCGATTTCTCTGAAATTTGGTACACACGATCTCTCTGCTCCAGGGAAGGTCGACATATTCTTCGCACTGGTCACGCCTACTGTTACGCCCACTTTTTGTATACAATTCATATTCTGTTTTTTGGTACATTTGTTCTCTACACAATTTTTTTTTAAACGGATTTCTCTGAAATTTGCTACACACGATCTCTGTACTCCAGAGAGGTCGCAATATGATTCTTGCCGGCCGCGCCTACTTCTACGCCCACTTTTTATACAAAATTAATTTTCTGTTTTTTGGTATATTTGTTCACTATTTTTATTTTTCAAGGGTTGTCTAAAATTTGGTCACACTATCTCTATACTACAGGGAAGGTCACCATATGCTTCTTACAGGCCACGCCTACTTTGCGCCAACTTCTATGTATATAAAACTTATTTTATCCTTTTATTTGTTTCTTTATTTGATTGCTATACAAACTTTTATTTTTCAATGGTTTTCTCCGAAATTGAGTACATATTCCAGGGAAGGTCGTCGTATGATTTTTATCGACCACGCCTACTTTTACGCCCAAGTTTCATATAAAATTCATATTTTGTTGTGTATATTTCTATTTCTTCCCTATCTATATTTCTTCCCTATACAAATTTGTACTTTTCAACGGATTTGTCTGAAATTTGGTTTACAGGGAAACAACTACATGGTGAACAAATTCCCCAAACTTAAAAAAAAGGTACCCACAAGAAATGAACAAATTCGCCATTTTTAATCGAAATAAAAATTGAACTTACTCTCCAAATTCATTCTTAAATTTTTACATATTTTTATTTAATGAATTTTGTTAAATATTTATTTTAGTAAACGTTTGCATACTGCTCTCAATATATGTCCTAAAATAAATGCATTTAAAATGAGTATTCTTTTCAATAGCATATGTGCACGGGGAATACAGCTTAGCCTGAATATCGGAATGATCTGAAAAATATATTTTGCGCGGCAGCACAGGTGTGGTTGCCAAGCGCGCGGAATCGGCGCGCGGTGCGCGACCGCGTCCTCGGACGCGACGGATGTGGACGCGACGCGCTCTTGGAACACAGCTCAGCTAAAATATCGCAATGCTCTAAAAAATATGTCTTAGGAATTAAAATAAGTTAACGAGAACTAAGCGGCAGTACGGGTAGTAGCTGCGAGGAAGCGGCGCGAGGCGCGCGGACTCGGACGCGACGGAGGCGGACGCGACGCGCTCTTGGAACACAGCTCAGCTAAAATATCGCAATGCTCTAAAAAATATGTTTTAGGAATCAAAATAAGTTAACGAGAACTAAGCGGCAGCACTGGTAGTAGCTACGAGGAAGCGGCGCGCGAACGCGACGCGGCGCGCGACCGCGGACTCGGACGGGACGCGCTCTCGGAACGCAGCTCAGCTAAAATATCGCAATGCTTTAAAAAATATGTTTTAGGAATTAAAATAAGTTAACGAGAACTAAGCGGCAGCACGGGTAGTAGCAGCTAGGAAGCGGCGCGAGGCGCGCGGACGCGGACGCGACGCGCTCGCGGAACACAGCTCAGCTAAAATATTGCAATGATCTGAAAAATATATTTTGGCGATTAAAATAAGTTGACAACAACTGCGCGGCAGCACGGGTGTGGCTGCCAAACGCGCGGAAGCGGACGCGACTCGCTCGCGGAACACAGCATAGTGAAATGTCGTATGATAAATTTTATCTACGTATGTGAAATAATTACCAGTTGATCAAAAGAGGCCACACATATACTATAAGCAGTTGCTTAGAAAGAAACCTTGCGACACAATATTAAACGTCGCATTAGTCTTTCATTTCTGAAACTTGAATTTGATGTCTCTGCTCAATGATGATCACTTATTGAATGAAGTAATTCAATTTTTAAAAGTTCCGATTCCTTTAATTTGCGAACCATTCCGTTATATTTGATGTTTATAAATAAACTGAAAAAAAAAAACTTAAAGCGGTTTCGCCGTTTATTTTTGAAGCATTTTTGCTGCAGCAAGCATCTTATAAAAAACTTCTAAATTAAAAAATCAAAAAATTTTTAATTGAAATAAAAAATGAATTTACTGCCCATACAAATTTTTGGGGAGAAAGTTCATTTTATTGGGGAATTTTTTAATTGGGGACTAAGTACTCAGCGCCTGGTAATCATAGTGAACCATTTTTCAAGTCAAAGGCCTTTTTATTCCGGGCAAGACCGGGTAAAAACAGCTAGTATTATAATAAAACATATTCTATTGAAAAAAAGTTATCTATATATATAAAATTCATTTTCTGTTTGTTTGTTTGTTTGTTTGTTTGTTTGTTTGACCGCTATACAAATTTTTATTTTTCAACGGATTTTCCTGAAATTTTGTACACACGATCTCTATACCCCAGGAAAGGTCGCCATATACTTTTTACCGACCACGCCTACTTTTACGCCCACTTTTTATGTAAAATTCATTTTCTGTTTTATTCATATTTGTTCACTATACAAATTTTTATTTGTTAACAGATTTCCCTGAAATTCGGCACACACGATCCCTGTACTCCAGCTAAGGTCGCCATATACTTTTTAACGACCACGCCTACTTTTACGCCCATTTTTTTATACACAATTCATTTTCTGCTTTTTGGTATATTTGTTCGGTATACAAATTTTTATTTTTCAACGCATTTCTCTGAAATTTGGTACACACGATCTTTGTACCCCAGGCCAGGTCACCGGGTGATTCTTGCAGCCACACCTACTTTTACGCCCACTTTTTGTATACAATTCGTTTTCTGCTTTTTGGTATATTTGTTTGCTATACAAATTTTTGTTTTTCAACGGAATTCTCTGAAATTTGGTACACACGATCTCTCTCCTCCAGGGAAAGTCGACATATTCTTCGTACCGGTCACGCCTACTATTACGCCCACTTTTTGTATACAATTCATATTCTGTTTTTTGGTACATTTGTTCGCTACACATTTTTTTTTAACGGATTTCTCTGAAATTTGCTACACACGATCTCTGTACTCCAGAGAGGTCGCCATATGATTCTTGCCGGTCACGCCTACTTCTACGCCCGCTTTTTATACAAAATTAATTTTCTGTTTTTTGTATATATGTTCACTATAGAAATTTTTATTTTTCAAGGGATGTCTAAAATTTGGTCACACGATCTCTATACTGCAGGGAAGATCACCATATGCTTCTTACAGGCCACGCCTACTTTGCGCCAACTTCTATGTATATAAAACTTTTTTTTTCTTTTATTTGTTTCTTTATTTGATTGCTATAAAAACATTTATTTTTCAATGGCTTTCTTCGAAATTTAGTACATATTCCAGGGAAGGTCGCTATATGATTTTTACCGACCACGCCTACTTTTACGCCCAATTTTCTTATAAAATTCATATTTTGTTGTGTGGTATATTTCTTCCCTATACAAATTTGTACTTTTCAATGGATTTCTCTGAAATTTGGGTTACACGGAAATAACTACACGGTGAACAAATTCCCCAAATTTAAAAAAAAGGTACCCAAAAGAAATGAACAAATTCCCCATTTTTTTTAATCGAAATTAAAAATGTACTTACTCCCCAAATTCATTCTTAAATTTTTACATATTTTTATTTAATGAATTTTGTTAAACATTTATTTTAGTAAACATTTGGATACTGCTCTCAATATATAGTATGTCCAACAATAAATGCATTTAAAATGAGTATTCTTTTCAAAATAAGTTGGCAACAGCTGCGCGGCAGCACAAGTGTGTTTGCCAAACGCGCGGAAGCGGCGCGCGGCGTGCGACCGCGGACTCGGACGCGACGGGTGCGGACGCGACGCGCTCTCGGAACACAGCTCAGCTAAAATATCGCAATGCTCTAAAAAATATGTTTTAGGAATTAAAATAAGTTAACGAGAACTTAGCGGAGGCATGAGTAGTAGCTGCGAGGAAGCGGCGCGAGGCGCGCGGACGTGACGCGCTCGCGGAACACAGCTCAGCTAAAATATCGCAATGATCTGAAAAATATATTTTGGCGATTAAAATAAGTTTACAGCAACTGCTCGGCAGCACGGGTGTGGCTGCCAAACGCGCGGCGCGCGACCGCTGACTCGTACGCGACGGATGCGCACGCGACGTGCTCTCGGAACACAGCTCAGCTAAAATATCGCAATGCTCTAAAAAATATGTTTTAGGAATTAAAATAAGTTAACGAGAACTAAGCGGCAGCACGGGTAGTAGCTGCGAGGAAGCGGCGCGAGGCGCGAGGCGCACGGACGCGGACGCGACGGATGCGGACGCGACGCGCTCGCGGAACACAGCTTACCAAAAATATCGCAATGATCTGAAAAATATATTTTGGCGATTAAAATAAGTTGACAACAACTGCGCGGCAGCACGGGTCTGGCTGCCAAACGCGCGGAAGTGGACGCGACTCGCTCGCGGAACACAGCTTAGTGAAATGTCGTATGATAAATTTTATCTACGTATGTGAAATAATTACCTGTTGATCAAAATAGGCCACACATATACTATAAGCAGTTGCTTAAAGAAACCTTGCGACACAATATTAAACGTCGCATTAGTCTTTCATTTCTGAAACTTGAATTTGACGTCTCTGCTCAATTATGATCACCTATTGAATGAATTAATTCAATTTTTAAAAGTTTTGATTCCTTTAATTTGCGGCCCATTCCGTTATTATATTTCATGTTTATAAATAAACTGAAAAAAAAAACTTAAAGCGGTTTCGCACCTTATTTTTGAAGCATTTTTTTTCTTATAAAAAACTTCTAAATTAAAAAACCAAAAACTTTTTAATTGAAATAAAAAATGAATTTACTGCCCATACAAATTTTTGGGGAGAAAGTTCATTTTATTAGGGAATTTGTTAATTGGGGACTAAGTACTCAGCGCCTGGTAAGCATAGTGAACCATTTTTCAAGTCAAAGGCCTTTTCATCCCGGGCAAGACCGGGTAAAAACAGCTAGTTGAAAATATAAATTCATCAAAGTCTTAACGGTATTTTAAATCAAACGAAATTTGAGTGATACAATATGTATTATTTTTTCTTTAAATTTTTTTCTTTCAATGTTTTTTTAGTCTAATCGCAATTCAATACAGGGCGTGTGATATACAATTATAATGAAAATCGATGAATTGTGAATTGGCTAAAATTGATTATTTATTATTAATATTTGACTTTCCAACATTACCTTGCGAAATTGGGGTGTAAAACACCTGGCCTAAAAGTTGCGAAAAGTTGGCTTTAACATAGCTAAAAAAAATTTTTTTTAAGTTTTGGCACATTGTTTTGGTTCCGCGTTCTTCAGAGCAATCATGTCTAGTACTTTTTGCACTTTGAAAGTCTTCGGACCATCTTCTTTTTTGGCCTTGCATACAAAAAACTTGAAACACTTCTCCTTTTGCCAGAGCCCATTTACTATCTGAGTTAGCTTTTAAATCCAGAATAACAATATATATTTTTTTCATTTTCCATTTAGCTCGCTATGGATGATTTAGCTGGAGCCGAAGAACAACTGCGAGCACGTGAAGAAGCCTTGCAAGCTGTCAAAAATCTATATGACAAAGCTGTGGGTGAAAAACAACGTCTCACAGATGCAGCTAATGCCTGTCTGCGAAAAATGACTGCTGCCACGGCACTCATCAATGGTCTGTCTGATGAGAAGGTACGATGGACCAATCAAAGTAAGGAATTCAAGATACAATTAGGTAAATTGGTGGGCGATGTATTACTAGCCACTGGATTTCTATCCTATTGTGGTCCATATAATCAAGAATTCCGAGCAAATTTAATTAAAACTTGGATGAGTATTTTAAAGCAAAAAACAATACCCTTTACGACGGGCCTAAATATTATCAATATGTTGGTGGATTCTTCTATGGTATCCGAGTGGACATTACAGGGTTTGCCAAATGATGAGTTGTCAGTGCAGAATGCCTTAATAGCAACAAAATCTAGCAGTTATCCACTGTTAATCGATCCTCAAACACAGGGCAAATTATGGATTAAATCGAAAGAGGAGCAGAATGAGTTACAAATAACTTCGTTGAATCATAAATATTTTAGAACACATTTGGAGGATGCTTTATCATTGGGGCGACCTTTATTAATAGAGGATGTGGGCACAGAATTGGATCCGGTCATCGAT
This sequence comes from Cordilura impudica, assembly GCA_963682025.1. Taxonomy (NCBI): domain Eukaryota; kingdom Metazoa; phylum Arthropoda; class Insecta; order Diptera; family Scathophagidae; genus Cordilura; species Cordilura impudica. The sequence continues at coordinate 324,192,370 of OY821517.1, forward strand.
AATGTTTTAGAGAAGAATTTTATTAAGTCTGGCAGTATTGAAAAGGTATTGGTGGGCGATAAAGAATGTGATGTAATGCCTGGCTTTATGCTCTACATCACCACTAAGTTGCCCAATCCACCTTTTAGTCCAGAAATAAGTGCTAAAACATCGATTATAGATTTTACAGTAACCATGAGAGGTCTGGAGGATCAATTACTGGGTAGAGTTATATTAATGGAAAAATCAGACTTGGAAGCCGAAAGAGTAGCTCTATTCGAAACTGTTATGCAAAATCAAAGGAATATGAAAGAATTGGAAGCAAATCTTTTGTATCGCTTAAGTTCCTCACAAGGCTCCTTGGTAGACGATGAAGCTCTAATAGAAGTATTAAGAGTAACAAAAACTACTGCTGAGGAAGTCAATGAAAAACTGCAAATTGCTGAAGTTACCGAACGTAAAATTATGAAGGCACGCGAAGAATTTCGGGCAGTAGCTGCTCGTGGTTCAATTCTCTATTTTCTGATTGTCGAAATGAGTAATGTGAATCCCATGTATCAAAATGCTCTTAAACAATTTTTGGTCATCTTTAACAATTCCATAACAAAGTCTACGAAATCCAATGTCACCGACGAACGCATACAAATAATATTACGTTATTTAACCTATGAAGTTTATAAGTTCACCAATCGCAGTCTCTATGAACGTCATAAGCAACTATTCACTTTGATGTTGGCAATTAAAATTGATTTTCATATGGGTAACATAAGCCATGAAGAATTCATGGCTTTCATTAAGGGTGGTGCTTCGTTGGATTTAAATGCTGTACAGGCTAAACCGTTCCGTTGGGTTTTAGACATCACTTGGTTGAATTTAGTGGAAATCAGTAAATTGGAAACATTTGTTAATGTTTTGGAATTGGTAAGTTTTTGGCAGGTTTCTTCAATACACTTTTTTATTTTGTTAAATTATTTTGTGTATATTAAAAATAAACCCAAACAGAACCCACAAGCTTTTACGTGTTAATATTAATTTAGTATTCGCTAGCCTAAAATTTAATTATGAAACAAACAAGTTTTGTATGTCATAAAAATAATGGTTTCACAAGAAATTTGTATAAAATGTTATGATGTAAAAATTTTATATGAAGAAGGGATGTGGGCTTTTGATGCAATAAATTTATTTTACATGTGAAATTTTTATTTAAATTTTAAAAAAATTATATAAAATTTTAATTGGCATTATAACATTACAAGGTCGACAATTTATAGCACGAATCTATTAATTTATACTCTCATAAAGCCCTTCTACCTTTTCTAAAGAGTACGTTTTCTAAATAGTGAATTTTTTGAAAAATTACCTCTTGTAAAAAAGCACCTTTTATAAAATAGAAAATAAAGAAAAAAAAAACTTTTTTTAAAAAAGTACTTTTTCTGAAAAAGTACCTTTTTAGAAAAGTACCTTTTAGCAAAGGTACCTTTTTAAAATGTACATTTTATAAAAAAAGTTACCATTTCTAGAAAAATATGTTTTCTAATAAAGTTAATTTTCTAAAAAAGTGCCTTATATGAGAAAGTACGTTTTATAAAAAAGTACCTTTCAAAATAAGTATATTTTCTAAAAACTGTTTTTTTCTAAAATGTATATTTTCTAAAGAAGTACCATTTCTAAAAAAAGGACCTTTTCTAAAAAATTTCCTTTTCTAAAAAAGTAACTGTTTCAAAAAAGTAGCTTTTTCGAAAAAGTACTTTTTACAAAAAGTATCTTTTATAAAATAGTACCCTTTATAACAAAATATCCTATAGTAGCAGTAACCCGATGCGCTCGCTACACCCCTCGTAACAAAATAAAAAGCAAGGAATAGGTTTTGTAGAACACAATATTTTATAGGAGGTGCCACGCCCATGTCTGATCCTGCCCATTTTTGGGTATATACTCACATTAATAACTTATGAACTCAAACAAAGTCGCAAGACTTTCACTATTATAGTACTCCAGTTATATTATATTAAATACTTATTTTGTATGGGGGTACCACGCCCACTGGTCCAATCCCGCCCATTTTTTAAGGAACTACTCACATTAATAACTCATGAACTCAGACAAAGTTCCAAGTCTTTCACTATTACAGTACTTCGGATATATGACATTATATATTTACTTTGTATGGGAGGTACCACGCCCACTAATCGGATTCCGCCCATTTTTTTTCGACTACTAACGTTGATAACTTATGAACTCACACAAAGTCTCAAGACTTTATCTATTTCAGTACTCTAGATATATGACATTTATTATTTACTTTGTATGGTGGGTACCACGCCCATTGGTCCGATCACGCCCATTTTTCCGTTCGCATTATTTAAATATTTATATGTACATAGTTTCAGAACTCTTGCTGTCGTAGTACTCCAGATATTATATGTTAAAATTATATATTAAAAATTCACTTCGTATGAGAGGTGCCACGCCCTCTTGAAAAATCAAAAAAATGTACCCAATTTTTCCTTCCGGATAGGCAGTTACTTACTGTAAAAATTTTAAATTATTAAAAAAGTACGTTTTATTTAAAAAATTACCTCATAAAAACATTAATTTTCACAAAAAAAAAATAAAAAGGATGTTTTTTAAGCCCGATAGAACTTCAAATTGTAAAAAAAACAACACAAAATATAAAATTTGTATACCCTATACCACTATGTGGTTTGGGTATAATGACTTTGTGCTGCTGTTTGTAACAACCAAAAATATTTGACCTAGACCCATCTTTAATTATACCGATCGAATCAGAATCACTTTCTGAGTTGATTTAACAATGTCCGTCCGTCCGTCCGTCTGTGTGTCCATGTAAAGCTTGTAATCAAACTGCAGGTCGCAAATATGAATATATTTTGATGAAATTTGGTATATAAGCTTTTATCGGCCATGGGATGAACGCTATTGAAATTGGTGAGAATCGGTCCATGTTCAGACCTAGCCCCCATACAAATTACCCATATGAAATCGACATAAATTGCCATAAGATCCAAATTGTCATATAGATCTTACTCAAATTGGGTTTGTATGCGTTCATTACATCCACTAATAAGTAGTCCGAAAATGATCCCTTTGACCCCGTATAGAGCTGCTTCCCGATCTTCACTTAAATCTATTAAAAAACAAAAATATTGCACTGATTCTTCTCAAATTTTGTTTGTACATATTTTTGTAAAATACAAGAGACTTTACCAAACATGATCAGGATCGGTCCATTTTTGGACCTAGTCCCTTTATAGATATAGCATCCGATATGAACTTTTTCATATCTGCAGCCAAACAAATTAATAAAAATCCCACTCAAATTTGGTTTTTGCTTATTTTCAATGTCCAGTTAGTTGGGCCTAAGAGATAGGGTTTCTAAACGCATGGTATAGGGTATCGTATAGTCGGTCTAGACCGACTATAATTTTCTTACTTGTTTTTATTCGAAAAGGCTTTTGGTCCTCTGTTTGGATCACTGCTGGCCGTATGTCATAAATAACATGAACAATGTTCGCCTCCGAGGTGTCAAATGTTGCTGCTTTATCAGCAAAACCAGTGACTTCATGAAGCCCCACAGGAAATAATCGAGAGCTGCCTAATCGCAAGAGCTTGGGGGCTAATAGACAGGTCCATTTATCGAAATCAACTTATCACAAAATTTTGATTTCAATAAGGTGATTGTTGCGGTCAACGTATAGCACGTAGCGCCATCCTGTTGAAGCCACAAAGAATAATTGATCATGGTGAGTTATTGATCTCCATTGACCTTAACGTGAGTTCCAGCTCAATTTTTTAAGAAATAAGGTCCGATGATGCCACCATCATGTAAATTGCACCAAACGGTACATTTTTCTGGATGTAATGGAGTCTGTGGGATCTGTTGAGGAATTATCTCACTCCATATGAAGCAATTTTGCTTACTAATGAACCTGTTAAGCCAAAAATGAGCCTTATAACTGAACACAATTTCGCGATAAAACATCGGGTCAACTCCAAGCTGCTCTAAATCTCAATCAACGAAAACATGAAGCATATGATGGTTTCGTGGCTTTAGTTTGTGCACCAGCTGGATCTAATACGGGTGTAGACCAAGATCTTTGCACAAAAGTGGAGCGCTAACTCTTGCGACCGATGACGAATCTATAAATTTGGATTTTCTTCCACACTTTCGCTTATAGCGGCGAAGAGAATCTTCAGTACGCGCATGTCGTCGGCGTGGTGATATTATTCCATCATTTAGAGAGCATGTGTTAATAAATCTATCTATAGTTCGATGGATAGATTGCTCAAATGGACTATTATGTGCGCCATAAAAATCACGAAGTCGTCTGCAAGTCGCTCGAATCGATGAATAACAAAGTAAATTTGGATATTTTGGTAGCGTTGATCAAGCTTGAATCTATGCATGATGATTTGCCAGACTATACTGATTATAAATATCAAAAGGTGAGCGCAGTGCGGCAGTTGGTTTGAGAGCTAACCCTTTCGTCAGCTCTATCTAAGCAAAAACAAAACACCCATTATTTAATTAAAAAATATATTGTGTATAAAAGATCTTTTATAATAATCTAACCCATAAAAACAAAGTTTTTATTAAAACTCTTACTCACCTAATGCATATGAGATTTGAATCTCTCCGTGACTGTGCGTAACTTTGCATGACTATTTTAAAATTAATCTTTAGCCACAACAAGCCTTTGGACAAAGTTTCAGATCGATGGATGAGAGGAAGTGAGGTTTTAATCTCTCCGTGACTGTGCGTCACGGCAAGTCTTTCGACCAAGTTTCAGTTTGATTGTATGAGTGGAAATGAGTTTCAAATTACTCCGTGACTATCCGTGACTGTGTGTGACTATGTCGAAGTTAATCTTTCTTTACAGCAAGTATTAGATTGATTGGACGAGGGGAAATCCGTTTTAAATCTCTCCGTTACTGTGCGTGACCATGCGTGACTGTACTCCAAAATTAATCTGTAGCCACAACAAGACTATGGGCCAAGTTTTAGATCAATTGGATAAGGGGGAATAGGGTTGACCCAGGACAGACAGATAGACAGACAGACAGAGAGTATGAGTTAAAAGAAAGAGTTTAAAAAAGAACATCTTTTTCAAAAACAAAGAAGATGTTATGGACGCAGTCTCAATATTAACTTCCCTGCAGATTAACACTTAATTTTAGCTGTTAACAGTATTATGATGAAGAGTATTACATATATAGCCCACCCAGGCCAACCTTTTTTGCTTGTTTTTTTAATTTTTTTATTTGCAGATTGAGTTAAACGAACGTGAGTGGCGCGTTTGGTATGAATCTGAAAAGCCAGAAAATGAGGAAATACCCTGTGGCTATCAAACATCTTTAGATGGTTTTCGTAAACTGCTACTTATTAGATCATGGTGTCCAGATCGTACAATTTCGCAAGCTAAAAAATACATAGAAGGTAATTGCAGTGCAGTAGATAAAAGTAAAGCGCCTTATTATATCCTTGAAATATTTTTCCTATTAGAATCTCTCGGACCAGAATATAGTGAGATGCAAATATTAGACTTAGAACTCACTTGGTCAGAATCGGAACCTAGAACACCATTTGTTTGCTTATTATCCATAGGATCAGATCCGTCAACACAAATTGCTGCTCTAGCTAAACAAAAGGAAATACGTAAGAATTCCCATGATTTTAAAGAATGTAGGAATAAACTGATACAACTCATTTTGTTTACTTGTTCTTTGCAGCCCTTAAATCTGTTTCAATGGGTCAGGGACAAGAATTTCATGCACGTAAAATGATTATGGATTCTATGGCCGGTGGCGGTTGGGTTTTATTACAAAATGTTCACTTGTCTTTGCCATTTTGTACAGAAATAATTGATATGTTAGTTGAAACAGAACATATTGATGAAACATTCCGTATGTGGGTAACGACAGAGCCTCATACAGAGTTTCCTATTGGGCTACTACAAATGGCAATTAAATTTACGAATGAACCACCGCAAGGTATACGTGCTAGTTTAAAGAGAAGCTATCAGGTATGCAAAGATATTTTATAACATTTTCCATAAAGATTTTGTGATTAATTTTGCAACACAATTTTTTTCCAGGCTTTTACACAAGACTTTCTAGATTATACCGCAGCTTCACAGTGGCCTACTCTATTATATACTGTTGCATTTCTTCATACCATCGTCCAGGAGAGGCGTAAATTCGGTCCTTTGGGCTGGAATGTACCGTATGAGTTTAATGCTGCTGATTTTGCTGCTAGCGTTCAGTTCGTACAAAATCATTTAGATGAAATGGATCCGAAAAAAGGTGTCTCTTGGCAAACACTTGTCTATATGATTGGTGAGGTACAGTACGGTGGTCGTGTAACGGATGATTTTGATAAACGTCTGCTAACCACCTTCACTGCTGTTTGGTTTTGTGAAGGTCTATTAAGTTCTTCATTTGAATTCTACAAGGGTTACAAGGTGCCCAACACGAAGAACTTGCAAAATTTTATTGATTATATAAATAACTTACCCACTTACGATACGCCAGAGGTATTTGGTTTACATTCTAATGCTGACATCACGTATCAAATTAACTCAGCTAAAGGTGAGTGGATAAAAGTATGAGTGTGTGTCAAGTTTGGGTGCTTTGAATTAATTCTTGTTTAGTTTTTTGCAAAAACCATCATCAGGCGGAAATCAATAATAATAACACTAGTAATATTGTTTGCTTTGGCACTTTTTTTTTGTCCTGATACGGTTTTGATATGGATGAGCTATTTTATGCTTTTGTATATTTTGGATAAATGTTTAACCTCAAGGTTATTGACATTTTGTAAATGGGACAGTGGTCTTGAAGAAAAAACCTAGAAGCAAAAAATAAATTGTGTGGTTATAACAAACTTGATTAGTAATATTTGAAATGAATTTGATTGCAAAAAATGGATAGTAGCTAATTCGTATATCTAAAAATAGATTAATTATAATATTGTTAATGTTGTGTTTTCTACAAGGAGTAGAAAGAAAAAGTATATTTTATATATATGTAATATATAAAAAGGATTTGTTTCACTCAGTTTTATTTCAGCCGGTTGCTCGAATCATTTCAACGTCAACTATTGTTGCTCTACAGTCTTCGTATGCATTTTTCCCTATAAACGTATGGGGCGTTTCATGTCAAGTGATCCAACTTTTAAAACCGATGTCTTCCGATCGGGATGAAGGTTAGTCCTATTGGATAGTAGCTTAGACACAATTTTTCAACAAGATTGGTCCAGAACTCTCTGAGTTAGAGGGGGTCAAAATTTGACATTTTGACCGAACAGGTGTTTTTTCTCATTCATGTAACTTTTTACATATTGGTCTTAGCAAAATTTGTCCCAAATAGTTTAGATAGCTATTGCTTCAGTCTTTCGGAAAAACAAATTTAAAAAAAACATTTTTTTTTTGACTTTTTTTCAAAATCAAAAATTTTTTGACTTTTTTTCAAAAAAGGAATTTTTTTTAGGCTCAAAAGAAAGCTTAGGTTTTTTCCTTTAAGAGCGAGTGGGATATCTATAAAAAAAGAAATGTTTTGTAACTCAATACAACGGTTTTTCAATTGTTAGCATATGCACTAATTTGAATTTTTTCCTATTAGTGTTTCCAAAACCTTAAAAATAAAGCATACTCTGAGAAACTAGACAAATTAACCTTTCCGGCGGTATATAACATACCTAGTAATACCCGCAATATGTTAACCTCAGGAAAAAATTCACTTTTTTTCTATAGAAATGTTGAAAATTTTTTTTTATTTATTTGTAATAATAATTAAATTAATATATTATAATAAAAATAAACAAGGAAGAAAATTATAGTCGGTCTAGACCGAGTATACGATACCCTATACCATTCGTTTAGAAACCCTATCTCTTAGGCCCAACTAACTGGACATAGAAAATAAGCAAAAACCACATTTGAGTGGGATTTTTATTAATTTTTTTTGGCTTCAGATATGAAAAAGTTCATATCGGATGCTAAATCTATATGGGGACTAGGTCCAAAAATGGACCGATCCTGATCATGTTTGGTAAAGTCTCTTGTATTTTGCAAAAATATATACAAACAAAATTTGAGAAGAATCAGTGGAATATTTTTGTTTTTTAATAGATTTAAGTGAAGATCGGGAAGCAGCTCTATACGGGGCCAAAGGGATCATTTTTGGACTACTCATTAGTGGATGTAATGAACGCATACAAACCCAATTTGAGTAAGATCTATATGACAATTTGGATCTTATGGCAATTTATGTCGATTTCATAGGGGTAATTTGTAAGGGGGCTAGGTCTGAACATGGACCGATTCTCACCAATTTCAATAGCGTTCATCCCATGGCCGATAAAAGCTTATATACCAAATTTCAAGCTTTATTTATAACGTAACTATTTTTATACCCTATACCACTATGTGGTTTGGGTATAATGACTTTGTGCTGCTGTTTGTAACTACCAAAAATATTTGACCTAGACCCATCTTTTATTATACCTTTCAACTTAGAATCACTTTCCGAGTCGATTTATCAATGTCCGTCCGTCCGTCCGTCTGTGTGTTCATGTAAAGCTTGTAATCAAACTACAGGTCGCAAATATGAATATATTTTGATGAAATTTGGTATATAAGCTTTCATCGGCCATAGGATGAACGCTGTTGAAATTGGTGAAATTCGGTCTATGTTCAGACCTACCCCCATACAAATGACCCCTATGAAATCGACATGAATTGCCATAAGATCCAAATTATAATATAGATCTCAGTCAAATTGGGTTTGTATGTGTTTATTATATCCATTAATCAGTAGTCCGAAAAAAATTCCTATAGGACAATTCTTAATCATAGGTCCCATATAAGCTGCTTCCCGATCTTCACTTAAATCTATCAAAAAACAAAAATATTGCACAGATTTTTCTCAAATTTGGTTTGTATATATTTTTTCAAAAGATAAGTGACTTTGTCAAATATGGTCAGGATCGGTCCACATTTCGACCTAGTCCCCATATAAATATAGCATCCGACATAAACTTTTTCATATCTACAGCCAAACAAATTAATAACAATGCCATTCAAATTTGGTTTATGCTTATTTTCTATATCGAATTAGTTGGACCGAAAGATAGGGTCTCTAAACCATGCCATAGGGTATCATATGGTCGTCTAGACCGACTATAATTTTCTTAATTGTTTTAATTAATTTATTGTAGCTGATGAAGTATTTAAGTTTTGTACATTTTTAAATACCCAGTCTTTCATCCAGCATATTAATCGCCTTTATTTGCTGCTTTTTTGCCAATCTTTTCTTGGCGTTACTAGGTTTAGCTGTTGATTTCGCTGCTGGTTTCTTTTTTGACTTTAGAAAGAACTCGCATTGAGAAGAGGCAGAAAACTTGGGTCTTCCAACGACAAGCGGTATATAAGCATGGTATTGAGCGGTGCCGTCGACTGTTATCGCAGCATCGAATCTGTTCTTCAGTGTTTTCAATGTTTTCTCATGATACTCTTTGCTACTAAAAACTATTTTAGTTTCTTTACAATAATTCATTGCCCAATGGAATAAAGCAGTCGCATCTAAGTTGCGATCTGGATGAGAGCACTGGAGGCTATAATTGACGAGCTACATCCGAAACGTAGTATATCTTCTCTACTGTAAATTTAGATTTTAGATATTTTAGTATTATCTTTTGGTACTCATAAACTGCAATGGTATCATGTTTTAAATCGTGGGATATGATTGCCACACTTTTGTGTTCCACTTTTTCATCTTTCATGTAGTAAATAACTACTGTGAATATAGTTGCTTGGTCGTTATTGAAGTAGAAAGCTTGTATGGCATCCTGAAGAACAAATTTATAGATTTCTCCAAAATCATACGAAATAACGAATTCACCAGACTTCAAATGTATCTTCAAATCCTTGAAGAATCACCATTGCTCTTTGACTAAAAAGTAATGGGTTCTCAAGTTTAGCAATCCTGTACACATTTCTTCCACAAAATGTGTATCTGTCAGTCTGAATCCAAGATTCAAATTTCACCTCCTCAATATATTCGCGATCAAAAGAGTTGATTAAATTCTCTTTGATGAATGTGATTTCCGGGCAATTTGAACTTCACTTAAGTGGCAAGAAGTTGTTGCATTAGGACACATAGTCAATTTAAGGCAATCGTAGTATTCGTGTAAATCTTCTGGCGAGTCATCTGTTAAGCACTTTAAGTTGATTTCCTTCAACATCAGTTTAAGCAACAGATGAACCTAGTAACACCAAGGAAAGATTGGAAAAATAGCAGCAACTAGAAATGATAAATAAGCTGGATGAAAGACTGTGTATTTAAAAATTTACAAAACTAAGGATTTATTATTATTATTATTACATAAGGATTATAAGGATTTATTATTATTATTTCTTTTAATTAACCAACACTACGGAGATGCCCCCTACAAATGCAGTGCATTGTGTTGATTTCAGGGAAATTGGTTATGGGAAGGACGAGAGAGGGAGTAGTGTTTGTGGATATTTGACTTAAATTTTATTAGATTATAACTGTCAGGAAAGACCTCTGCGGGGAGTTTATTCCACATGCGGCTAGTTCGTTTAATGAACGAATAATCTCTGTAATGCGTTGTGAGGTAAACTGGACAATAGACTACAAACGGATGTGATCTACCAGAGAAGCGGGTAGAGCGAACCGAAACTCGGGCACTTGGAATAAGTCCGCTAATCTCAGAAGAATATTTCCCATTGCAATTTCTATAGATCAGTGCTACACAACCCACATTCCGACGATGTTCCAATGAATCAATAGAGTTAGAAACCCTACTGTCATTGATGAGCGCAAACGCCCTCCTTTGACCACAGTCCAGTAGCTCCAAAAGAGACTTTGCAGCTACTGCCCATATATGGGAGTTGTATTCCATTTTCGGTCGAATGTAAGTGGTATAGATTTTAAGGAGATCAGAAGGAGTGAAGTAAATTTTACACCGTTTTAGAAAACCAATACACTTGAATGCTTCTTTCGACACTTGAAAAACATGCTCATGCCTAGAACATCAAGAGTATCCGATTCCTCAATACCTGTACCACCCTTATATACAGATGACATTGTTGATTCCATGGCACTATGGGTCAACGTACAACATTGAGTCTTCAGCGCATTAAAATGAACCCTATTTGCTTTACCCCACTCGGAGATTGTAACAGGTCTTGATTGAGTCTGTCATTCATTGTCTGCCTTTTGCCCCCAACCCAGTGGTGGATTTACGCCTTGGACCATGAGGCCCAGGCCTAGGGCGGCATAATTTAAAGGGCGCCAAAATTTAAAGGTAAAATAATATAAGGGCTATTTAAATTCGAAAATTGATTTGGCCCAGTTTTGCTTTAAACGAGTACGAAATTTCTATTTAATTATATTAAATAATTCAATTATTGAATTTACTTTCTTATTAGTAATTCGACTGACCACAGATTTAATAAAAAAAATAAAATAATATTCTTAAAAAATCTGTGTACCTTAACTTTATTTTAAAATCGCTAGATTTGACGGGAAAATAGCTAAATTCCCATCACTGCTCAGAAGGTTTTAAAGAATAATTAGGTGATTTCCCTTTTCAATAATTATCTATGAAAAATAAAAATGTGGGTGTTATTTATTTTGAATGTGTGTGGCTCATTCTAATTGATAGTGTTCCCATACCTATACAAGTATCAACATCTTTTTGTGTTTTTGCAATTCTAATCTATTGTTTTTTTTTTAATATGAGTGCCTATCGGAAAAAACTCAGCGGTGCTGAATATCGTAAAAAAAAGACTGAACAAAATACAAAGGTAGATAATTTACTAAAAAAAACACCAAAAATATCTACTTTTATGACAAATTGTTTGACAAAATCCTTTGATAATGAACAACAACCATCATGTTCATCTAAAGTAAGTATTTCGTACTAATTATCGTGCTTTTTTTCAATTGAATAAAAAGTTTTAATATAACTAAAAAAATTGTGGTTGTTGAAAAGTAATATTTTATTTAGCAGGACTTAGAACGGACTTTAGCACAAGATATCGAAGAAATACATTCAAACTCTTCTTCAACAACCTTATTAAGCGACAATTTAATTCGAACTGATGTTATAAAGATTGATAGTGATCCCTTTTTGTGGAATTTAAATGAAGAAACACGGGAATACATAAGTACAAACGGTACGCCACCAAATAACATCACAAATTTCAAAAATTCCAAAAACGTTTACAATGATAAAACTAGGTATTGTTCCAAAAACCTATTTCAACGTACTTTAAAAAACGGAGAAATTCAACGCCGTGAGTGGTTGATTTATTCAGAAACTAAAGGGTCTGTATTTTGTGTTCCTTGTTTGTTATTTGGTAGAAGTGGTGAAATTAATGCTTTTACCGGCGAAGGGTTTAGTGACTGGAAAAACTCAAATGCACGCGTTGAAGCTCACGAAAATTCAGATTTTCATAAAACTAATGTTTATCATATAAAAGCTCGAGCAGTAGTTCAAGGCCGTGTTGATCAAAGTCTAATTAAACAGCTAGATGAAGAAATTTCGTATTGGAGAAAAATTTTATATAGAATAATTGCAATTGTTAAATCACTAGCAATGAGAGGACTGTCATTTCGAGGACATTCAGAACAAATTGGAGATCTACGAAATGGAAATTTCTTAGGAACAGTAGAGCTTCTTGCCGAGTTTGATCCATTTTTATCTGAGCATTTAAAATGTTGTGCGCACCCTGGGAGTGGAAAAACGTCGTACTTATCTAAAACAATCTACGAAGAAATTATAACCTTGATTCGAGATAAAGTATTACAACACATTTCTACTGAAGTGCAAATGGCTAAGTATTTTGGTATCATTGTAGATTCTACGCCTGACATTGCACATGTCGATCAGCTTGCTATAATTATTAGATATGTACGTGAAAATGGTGAAACCGTTGAAAGATTTTTAGAATTTTTACCAAATACTGGTCACAAAGCCAAAGATATTGAAAATGCCGTGTTAAACTCTCTAGAAAAAAATGGTTTGGACATAATGAACTGCCGTGGTCAATCTTATGATAATGCAAGTAATATGTCAGGTATATATTCAGGACTCCAGGCTAGAATTAAAACAATAAATCCTTTAGCAGATTACGTGCCTTGCGCTGCCCATTCTTTGAATTTAGTAGGTACTTGTGCAGCTGAATCTGTACCCGAAGCAGTAGAATTTTTTTTCACTTTGCAAGAACTTTATAATTTTTTTACAATATCTACACATCGTTGGGAGATCTTGGTGCAGCGGACAAATTTAAGACTCAAAAGTCTATCTCAAACTCGCTGGTCTGCTCGACATGATGCATGTTATGCTTTAGAAAAAGAGTGGTCTGCAATAATTGATGCATTAAACTTTATTGCAGAAAACAAAGACGAGAAACCGACTACACGATCTGAAGCTATTGGATTGCAAAGAAAATTACAGCATCTAGAAACAGCTATTCTAGTCATTGTTTGGAATGTAATTTTAGATCGTTTTAATGCTGCTAGTAAGAAACTTCAGGGATCTCACGCTGATTTGTCATCTGTTATCCAAATTTATGGTTCCCTAGCATCATTTCTTCAGGATATGAGAAATAAACAATTTTCTGAATTCGAAGAAAAAGCCAAAAAGTTATCTGGAGTTCAAGATTATTATCATTATGACACTCGTCGCAGAAAAACAAGAAAACTTCAGTCAAATGAATCACGGGTAAATGAAAGGGCACCATTTTGTGGAAAAGAAAATTTTCGTACAAATATTTACTATCCCATTTTGGACACTCTGAGTGTACAGTTATCCGAACGTAAAAACGCATACGAAAAACTTTTTGTAAACTTCCACTTTTTTGATAATATGTCTAAAATAGATACAAATGAGTTAAAAAGTCACGCAAATAAACTCGTCAAAAAGTATCCTGATGATTTAGAAGAGACATTAGCAAATGAATGCATTCATTTACATTATCAACTCAAAGATTTATTGGCAAATACTGAAGATGTGCGCTCTGCAAAAAATATATCCGACATATTACATTCACGTAATCTTCAAGATGTTTACCCCAATGTATACATAGCTTTACGAATTTTTTTGAGTATCCCTGCTACAAACTGTTCAGCAGAAAGGTCATTTTCCACCCTTAAAAGAGTAAAAAACTATCTACGGGCAAGTATGGGCCAAGATAGACTTAATGCCCTTGCATTATTGTCTATTGAAACCCAATTAGTGCAAGAAACAAACTTTGAAGAATTAGTTGACGTTTTTGCCCGATCAAAATCCCGAAAAACTATATTAACAAAATAAGCGCTGAATGAAAAAACTCAATAATATATTTTTTAAAAAATAGTATTCTTATTAAAAAGTTACTTATATTTTTCATAAAAACTTTTGCTTTTCTTTTTGTCTGGATATAAATATATGAATTTTATTTTAATTTATTTTATTTAAACCTCAAATTTTGAAAGAAAATTATAAAATTTGGAGTTAATTTTTTTTAAAAACACACACCTCATGTGTAAAATTTTACCAATTTTTTGTTCGGAAAATATAAGCAAATATGTATGAAAATAAGACAAATGTATAAAAAATAAGACTTATTGACACTGCTTTGAATTGGCCAAAATATAAGATTAATGATATGTGAATTAAAATAAACGTATATATAGTATGTATGTATCTAAATTAATAAAAATTAATACACAATAATTTAATTATTAAAAAATTGTATGTTTTTTTTTTTTTTTTTGATAATCACTCCTATTTTATCAAAAAGGGCGGCATATTAAAGAGTGCCTAGGAAAGGAGCAGGCCTAAATCCGCCTCTGCCCCAACCTCCAAGAGCCTTGGCTCACAATTAAAGGAAAATGAATGACAACTGCTGCTATCATCTGCGAAAGATTATATCGAATTAAAAGTTTGACCAAGAATGTCGTTCAGAAAGATAAGGAAAAGAAAAGGAAAAAGAACGGAACCTTGGGGTACCCCTGAATTAAGCTGAAACTCATTAGATGAGACCCCATCAATAACAGCACGTATTGGGTCTCTGAGAAAACTCGATATAAATCGAGAGAAGTCATTACCGACCCCAAATGCAATAAGCTTTGATATCAATGCACCGTGCCACGCACAATCGAATGCCTTGGAAATATCCAGAGCAACCACTTTACTTTCGTCAAAATTTCGAATGGATCGACTCCAGTGCTCAGAAAGTAGAGCTAACAGCCGCACCCTTTTTATGGATTGGTTGGACATTAGCAACTTTCTAGGGGAAAAGACTCCCACACTGTACAAAAGGCTCAAAAGGTTGGCCAATGGACTGGCTAGCGTCGAAGAGCACTATTTCAGCACCAGTGCTGGTATTCCACCCGGTCCCGTAAAAGAACGTGAAGATAATACACTTAATGCAACAAACTCACAACAATTATATTATAGTGCAACACCATTTCTTGCTACAAATTATTCGTCCCGTGTCACTAGCTTAATTGTAAAAGTGATAGGAGGAATGTTCGATTTAAACGCCAGGCCCTATAGAACCAATCTAGTTTATACATGCACACTAAGTAATCTAGACATAGCTGAAAATATGTTCCACTTTTTATGCGTCTGCTTAAGGTGCTATTACACGAAGTGTTTTTTACATATGTACTGTCACTTTTTTTATTCATATGAAATTCCTCATGTCTGTCAAAATAGTCTTTTACATACGATTCATAATTTTTGCTATCACACGTGCATATGCATTTCTGTATTACATAACCTCTAAATGTAAACAACAGCTGATTTAATTTGTGAATTTACAAAAATTTATTGTTAAAAAAAAGGTTATATATTTTTTAATTGTTAATCATGCATGTTTGTCATGCATATTCTAATTGAAAAATGTACATGTGACTTTCCTCATGTATTGTACATAAACAATGTTTCATATGTATCACACGATGTGTACAACTTTTGTTGTGGGAAAATTTGACAGTACATACAGCGGCTGTCATATATAAGTAAACAAACTAATCATTTATGTTTTGCTTTGTGTAACGGTAAATGTAACGGTCAGTATTTCTAAATTTCCACGTTTTTACAATAGTTGAACTATTTTCTCTAATATTAATTAAACAATTTAGTCCCTCAGTTCATTTTTCAGTGTTCATAAGAGAAGTATAAAAAAAAACTCATTTTCAAGCGAGTCAAAAATAAGTAAACAAGCAACAATTGACTTAATTTCTTTAATTATTTGTTAAAAAAAAAAAAGTAAAGTTGTTAATTGAAAATTAGTAAATAATGTTAGCAGTGCATATTTCTTACTTCGTAAGTAAAACAGAAACATTATTTTTTCAACTAAATTTTAAAACTCTTAAATTTTTTTTTTTTAATTAAGCCATAATTTAAACTTAAAAGATGGCAAATTGTGCAAGGTTAAGTACAGGAGAACGAAAAGCGATTATTAGACTACACGATGATGGTGAAACATATAGACATATAGCCAACATTTTTAACAAAACACCAGCTGCTATATTCAAGGTGGTAAAAACCTTCAAAGACGATGGACGCGTTGATCGCAGTTACTCTCCAGGTCGACCAAAAAACACAACAAAGAGGATAGATACAAGAATAAAAAACATATCAGCTTCAAATCCCATGCTTTCTGCCCCAAAAATTCGATCTAAGATGGTATCAGAAGGCCAAACAACACCATCTTTATCCACTATACGCAGAAGACTTTATGAAGAGGGAAAACATGGTCGAGTTGTACGAAAAATTCCATTCATAAATAAAGTTAATCTGCAAAAGAGAATGAAGTTCTATGCAGAACACGTCTTCAAACCCGAAAGTTTTTGGGAAAAAATACTATGGACTGACGAATCTATGATTCGGATGAAATATAATGGTGGGCAAATGTATGTTTGGCGCAAAAATAATGAGACTTTGTCTTTCAAGTGCACAAAGCCAACACTTAAGTCCGGCGATAAGGGCTTAATGGTATGGGGATGTATTTCTGCTTATGGAGTAGGAAAAGTAGTGGTACTAGAAGGCAAAACCAATTCCCAAGTTTACCTCAATCTAATGAAAGACGTAATAGTTCCTGAAGGTAAGCGCCTAATTGGCGAGGATTTTATACTACCGCAGGATAATGCACCTATTCACAAGGCCAAAATTGTTTCGAAATATATAGCTGATGAAAAAATTAATATTTTGGAATGGCCCCCTCAAAGTCCAGATCTATCACCAATCGAAAATGCCTGGGCATGGTTAAAAACTAAAATTAGTGAGAAGGGTCCTCGAAATTTGACCGAACTGAAGGATTTAATTACTGATACTTGGGCTACTTTTCCTCTAGAAATGTGCAGAAAATATGTACTTTCCATGCCAAAACGGCTGGCTCAAATGTCTCAAAACAACGGCGGTCACTGTGGCCATTAACCACAGTGTTTACTTATTTATGACACTTTGAAAATATTCATATTTTAAAATAAACACATTTAAAAAGTGGTAACATTTTGAATTGAATCTTTGGTTCTGTTTTTTTATTCATGAAACATTGTATATTTAAAAATATTTGTTACTTTTTAGATTCTAAGAAAAAAAAAAACTGAAATAAATGTATTTGATTTAAAAACATTACTCTGTTTACTTATTTATGACAGCCACTGTATGTAAAAAACACGTCATGTAATAGCACCTTTAATAAGTATATAAAGAATTTAGACTGCAATATTTTGGCATAATGGCTCTAATTTCTAAAACCTACATATATACGAGTAAATATTTAAAAATTTAAAAAAACTTTATACATGAACTTGCTGTGTAATCTTTTTAATTCCAGTAACTTTAATATTTTTATAATTAAAATTAACTCATAATTGATTTCGTTAGAAATTTTGCCTATCCATTAGAAGTGTTTGATGACAGCACGAAATTCATTTTTTTTTAATTTTTCAAAAGTTGTCTCAAACAATTGATTGAATTGGAATTTGCCTAAAAAATTGTCAGTCGTCTTTTGTAATTTAATATTTCTCAGAAATCACATTGTTTTAAATGCTTTGTTTTAAATTAATTTTAACAACTTATTGACTCACCCTCGAACTTAAACAATTCAACAATTATTACTTATAACTAAGAAGCAATTGACTGATTCATTAAATTGCAGAAAGCAGATTCCTTGTAGCTAGCGAATTTTTTGCCATCCGAAAAGTGACGATAGAAGTTCAGTTTGATCCCGATTGAAATTCTGTTGCCTTAACAGTAACTGTTTTATTACTAGTTACTTGCAAGTCGCCTGTTGAAAAAGGATCTAAATATATATTGTCAAGAAAAGCACATTTTGAAGAAACTGTAGTATTTTAAGAAAAGTTTATTTTTAAAGCAAATTAATTTTTAAAGAAAAGATTCTTTTTTAAAGAAAATGTACTTTTTTAAGAAAATGTACTTGTTAGAGAAAAGGTACATTTTAAGATAAGATACTTTTTTTTTTTAAAGATAATTTACTTTTCAAGAAAAGGTACTAACTTTTTTGCATTGCTCTTTCTGAATCTGCAACATGTCGGGAGCGTTGTATCCAAATTTCAAGTAAATCAGAGCAAAACTTAAGAAGATACAGCGTTTCCAGCGGCCGGCCTCATACGGTATATCGTATATAAATCAGTTTTTAAAAAATTTCAAATCGATTTTCTCGCAAATAAATGTTCAAAGTCCGTGAGCATCATAACTCAAAATCTACTTGAGCGATTCTTTTGAAATTTTACTCACTATATCTTAACATAAATTGTCAGGTAAACGCGAAGAGTTTTTCGTTATTTTCCACTCTCTTCCTCATTTTTGAACAACAAATTTCCGAAATTTTATAGCAAAAATCGTGTTTTTCACTTCCAAATGCTGAAAAAAAATAATAAAAAAATAAAAAAACTCTTCGTCACTACCTCAGGAAACATGTCACCTTTCAAACGCATTTCGATTTTTTTATTTCACATGATCCCATAAGTTTTGATGTTCACCGCAAAGCAACAACGCCTCCGGAGATTCGCTGTCACTGACTTATTTATTCAAATTTTTAATTGAAATTTTTTTCAAAGACTCTTCAAATGTTATGCTATAACGTGTATATGAAATAAATAATCCAACAATATTGATATCTTCAAAAAAGAATTATGAAAATACGACTTTTTTTAATTTTTAAAACCTTACCCACCCTTAAGAAGCGATCTTCTTTTCGGAAGATATACTTCTTAAAGAAAAGAAATTTCTTTAAAATGGTACTTTTTGAAGAAAATGCTTTTTTTTAAGAAAAAAAAAAAAACTTATGAGAAAAGGTACTATTTGAAGAATGTTTGAAAATATATATTTAATAAAATATATTTTTTTTTAAGAAATGTCCCTTTTGAGATAAATGCACATTTTTAAGAAAATAAACTTTTTTAGGAAAATGTCCTTTTTATGAAACGGTATATTTTTAAGAAAAGTTTAATTTTTAAAAGAAGCTTTTTTTAGCGGAAAAGGAGAAACAAGGAAAAACATTTTAAAATTAATTTTAGTAACATTTTGGAAACATGTTATTTTACTTTTAATTACATTAGTATTTAATGTGAAATCAATAAATCTATAAAGTTCATTAAATTGAATACACATTCTCCTGAGGAGTAATGTGTTGGCGTTTGAGGAATGTTGAATGATAAATTGTTAATAAGACTTAATTTATTACACAATAAAACACCAAGATCTAAAAAGTTATTTAGTTTATCCAGACAATAATCACGCAGCATATATTTAACATATGTATATCGGCCTCTGTCTGACGAAAAACATGTATTTAAACTTTTTAAGGTTCAGCTCCAATAAATTTTAATTACACCATGTATAAAACAAGTAAGAAAATTATAGTCGGTCTAGACCGACTATACGATACCCTATACCATGCGTTTAGAAACCCTATCTCTTAGGCCCAACTAACTGGACATAGAAAATAAGCAAAAACCAAATTTGAGTGGGATTTTTATTAATTTTTTTTGGCTGCAGATATGAAAAAGTTCATATCGGATGCTATGTCTATATGGGGACTAGGTCCAAAAATGGACCAATCCTGATCATGTTTGGTAAAGTCTCTTGTATTTTGCAAAAATATATACAAACAAAATTTGAGAAGAATGGGGGCTAGGTCTGAACATGAACCGATTCTCACCAATTTCAATAGCGTTCATCCCATGGCCGATAAAGGCTTATATACCAAATTTCATCAAAATATATTCATATTTGCGACCTGCAGTTTAATTACAAGCTTCACATGGACACACAGACGGACGGACATTGTTAAATCAACTAAGAAAGTGATTCTGATTCGATCGGTATAATTAAAGATGGGTCTAGGTCAAATATTTTTGGACGGACATTGTTAAATCAACTAAGAAAGTGATTCTGATTCGATCGGTATAATTAAAGATGGGTCTAGGTCAAATATTTTTGGTTGTTACAAACAGCAGCACAAAGTCATTATACCCAAACCACATAGTGGTATAGGGTATAATGAATTCAAATCATTTTGGAGAAAAACATACATTAAGATGCTTGAAAAACGAATAACAATTATAAACAAGGAAACAAGACTGTCCAAGATGGCATTATCGGCTTTGATATAAAATAAGACTACAACCACTTCTTCAACTATTTGAAGTTGAAGTACAATCGACCAGAGAACCGTCTCCATCGAAATTTTTACCTTCAGCTAGTGAACTTGGGTCTTCAGTCCCTCATTTCTTAACACAAGTCGACACTGGCGTTTCGAAAAAGATGGCGGGATTAATAGGTTCCCTTTTAAAAGAATGGATTTAGTATCCAAAGATTTCAAAATTACAGCTGATCGGTCGTAAACGCTCGAAGACGAATCCATTTAATTAATATTTCATTATGCACGAAACTTCTGAATTATAACTTTGCTACTATCAGAACATTGATGCAATCTTTACAGAAATTGGACAACTGCATGTTCCAGATGAGTGGAAACTTTTTACTGACACGTCGATATCGAGCCTAAAGGTCGTACTTTTACATATTGGAAATATGTACCCATCAGTTCCGATTGCATACAGCACCTCAATGCTATAAATTACAACCAGTACAAAGGGAAAGTCTGTTGTGATCTTAAAGTTGTTGTGCTATTAACGTTTAACGTGAAACGTGAATTTATGAAAAATAAAATATTTATTGGTAAAAAAAATTGAAAAAGGACTATTCATACCTATAAACAAATTTAAATAGCAGTGCATAAGAACAAAAGTTCAATAAAAACATTAATTTAAAAAAAAAAGAAAAAACAATTCAAAAAAAATTTTTTTTTTAACTTGTTGCAATGGCTGAATGCCATAAATGCAAAAGAACAATCCGCAGCGAAACAGGAATATTATGTGCAGGAGTATGTGGAAAAGTATATCATTGCGTGGATAAATGCTCAGGTCTGGATCAATATTCTTCAAAAATTTTGGAAACCCATTCATTTGTTAGATTTATGTGTGATTATTGTGTGCAGTATATCCATAATGTAGATTTTGTACTGAAGGAGATCCAAGATGGTGTCGCCAAAAACAAAATAAACCTAGCTGAATACAAATCCGAATTTAAAGTGTCACTAAAGCAAAATGAAAATGAAATCAAACAATTACTAGAAGCAATTGAAACAAGATACGAGAAAAGACTGAAAAAAATAGATAATGCGCAAAAAATTTGTGAAAAAAATGTAAAAGAAATAAAAAACCTCTGCGGCGTGGTAAATTAATTTGAAAATAAAAATTAAGACTTCTTTAACACAATCGAAGAAAACAATGCAAAGATATGTAAAGAAATAAAGAAAACAATAAAAGAAACAAATGACAATCAAAACAAACCGTCATTCGCTGAAATAATAAATAAGAATACGAAGCTGCCAGATTTTAAAAAACAAGTACCACTAATAATAAAACCTAAAGAAAAACAAAGCGTGGGAAAAACAAAAGAGGATCTGAACAATAAGGTTGATCCAATTAACCTAAATATAACAAACATTGAAAACCGAAGAAATGGAACAATTGTGATACAAAGTGAAAATGATACAGAAAGAGAACAAATAAAAAATGCTATTGAAAACGGAATGAATGATACATATGATATAAAAGCGCCAACAGAAAATGATTTGTCAATAATAGTAACGGATATGTCTGTTAAATATACGGAAGAAGAAATAATGAAGAAAATTAAGAGACAAAATAAGCAATTGCAATATAATGAAATGAAAATAGTGAAATCTTACGAATTCAAAAGATATAATAAAGTAATTTATAATGTGAAAATAAAAGTAGACAAAGAAACTTACACAAAAATTAAAACAGCACAAAAATTAAATATTGGATGGGAAAAATGTAGAATATTTGATAGAACTGACATAATTCAATGCTATAAATGCCAAGGATATAATCATAAGGCGGCCAAGTGTAAAAATGAAGAAACATGTTATAGATGCCACGGAAACCACAAATCAAAGGAATGCGAAAAAGAAATAATTAATAAATGCATTAACTGTATAAGAACAAATAAGAAGCTTAATATGGGACTTGACGAAAATCATATCGTATCAAATAGAGAATGTCCGGTATATCAAAATATGCTTAATATGAAAAAGAAAAGGCTGGGGTTAATAGTTTAACAATCACAGGAAATACATGGCATCTACACAAATATATGCGGATTAGTTAATAACTATATTCAATTGGAAATAATTGCTGATAAAAGAAACCCAGACTTCATTATACTTACAGAAGCCCATTTAACAGAAGATATAGATGAACGAGAAATACTACTACATGAATATAATCAATATAGTACACAGTCAAACTCAAAAAGGACGGGGGGACTTACTATATATTTTAAAAAACTATGGAACATTACACAAATTTTTGAAAAAACTTCCAACTCAAATTATTGGATTAGTGCTTACGTGGCCAAATTTGGTAAAAAAAAAACAAATCGTAATAACGGCGGTTTATACATAGATCACCAAGTAGCAGTGAAACAGAATTTTGTACAGTTTTTGAGCAATTAATTGAAGACATATCTGAAACAACTTATGATATAATAGTAGCAGGTGATTTCAACATCGATTGGAATGAAGAAGAAACATATAAAAGCAAATTGGAAAATGTTTTGCATGATAATGGACTAAAGCAGATAGTAAACGAATATACTAGAATCACAAAAAATTCGAGAACAATAATAGACTACGTTATAACAAATAATGATCATGTAACACCGAAAATCAATAACGCCAATAAAATATCAGACCATGAAGCAATAGATATAAGAATTGAATATAAAAATGAAAATCAAAACCAAAGAAATAGAAAAGAAATTGAAATATTTAATTATAATCAGGATCTATTCAATAGAGAACTCAGTGCAATATTAGAATATAATGAAAATTATAGTGTTAATAAGAGCGTAGATATAATTGACACATGTATCGAAAATACGATTAAAAAATTTACAAACAAAACAAGTAAGAGTGTTAAATTCGGCTATGCCAAATCTTTGATACCCTCCACCATTAATATCTGGACTTGTTGCACTATTTGTAACAAATGTATATAAAATATTTGAATATGTAAACACTTTGATAAACCTATTACTGAATTATTACAACAAATGCTCTGAATTTTCAGCATTTTATAGAGGTGTCTACATATTTTAGGTCATAAATTGGCACAATGACACCCGATTTATCCTATTTTAAATACTAACCTTATCCAGATAATTATAAACAATATTAAGTTTAACCAGGTAAATGGTTTATTTTGTAATTTTCTTCCTAATTTAAATTTTTTAATATAAAGGTGCATTTTATATTTTACAATCCTTTTAAATTTTCCAGTACTATTAGTATAGGGCACATTTGTGAGTCCGCATAGATCAACTTTCAACTCTTACTTGTTTTTATTGTATTAAATCTATCTCTGTGTCCTTAAATTAATTAAGATAATTAAGATGAAAATATTTAACAAATTGTTTTTTTTTTAGTTAATATCTGAACATTTTACTGATACAAGGCAAAACTAAATCTGCCAAAAATTTCAGTCAAAACTATTTTGAATGTATTTGTTAAATATCGCATAATTTTTTTCAATTTTAAACTTTAAAGTCTTTTTAAGTCTGGTAATAACTCTATAATATGAAGGAAGTAAATATGTGGATTCTTTAATAACAATGACAAGTATAAAACACTTTTTTGTGCATTACATTAAAATATTATAAATTTGAACATTAATTAATTTAAGAAACATAATTAATGTTATTGTTATGTATTGTTGATCTGTATTGGAATAATTAGTCATTTATTGTTCGGTTTAAGATCATGTATATATTTTTCTAATGAAAGAAAGATAATAATTTTTGTAATGTAAGAGAAATATTAGAAAAAAATTTCTTTCAAATGTTGAGTTAAATAGTTGATTAAGCATGAGTTGAAGTAATAGGCTGAAGGATGCTGACGATGAACAAGTCGCTTTGTTCGAAAGTAGCTACTCCATCTAGCGCTGTCTTCAATTTTTTTCTAATAATTAATTTTAGAAAAATGTCCGATTCGTTTTTCGATGATGCTGAAAACACATCAAAGAAATACAGAAAGTAAAGATTTTGCTTCAGTTAGTTGAGAGACGAGAAGCTAATGGATGGCTGGAACAGGTCAAAGGTGACGACTATAAATAAATGCAGATGCAAGGCTTGTGAAAAAATATTAAAATGCGATAAATCAGATCTAAGTATACATGCTAATAACCACTGTTAAAAAAATCTTTTAAAACCATAACAAATATTCCGTTTGAGTTATAACATGTCATTTTCAAGCCATTTTAATTAATTGTGTAAATTTTAAATGTACATCTAGACATATCAAAAAGATGAATTATACAGAATTGTAAAAATAATTTTTTTATAATATCTGTTAGTTTTTTTTTTTTTTTGCATTATTCTTATGTAATTCTCATGATGTTTTTAACTTATTTTTTATATTTTTATCTTCGTTTTTATGTTATTTTTACATAATTGAAATTGAAAATGTACAAATTAAGAATAAATTTTGAAAAAAATAGTGTAGGGGAAAAAAGTGGGTGTAGGGAAAAAGGGAATTTTTGTCATAAGCGTAGAGATTTCTGAAAAAATCTCCTGGCATCACTAGTACCTATTAAAAAACAATGTAAAAATTTCACAAGACAATGCGACATACATACATCCGCTTTGTTCAAAAGCTTCCATAAGACTGAATGAAATTGTTGCTTACTTTACTCTTTGGTGAATATTTTCGTTTTTGTTCGGCTGCATACATATAAGAAGCCGATTAGATTTCGGTTTACTTGTGCTGCTATGCATATGTGTATTTGTTAACAAAAATATAAGATATCCCAGTCATCATTTCGAAGATTGTTTTATTAAAAATTACCTTACTGTGTCTTCTTCGAGCACTTTTGATGATTAAAAACGATTAATCACATGCGCTATTAGAAAAAGACTAGAAAATGATTTTTGCTTACTCTTAAAAAGTGATTTATAGAAAAATGACATTAAATACGACTTAAAAATGAGTCGAAACTGATCAGAAAAGCGGATAAAATGGACTCTCAAGAATATTCGCGGGTATGGAAATATTTCCTCCCAACAAAAGTATATTTTGTGATCAGCAAAAGAGCGCATTTATGACTGTTTTAATAGCACATATGAGTCAAAAAAGGCTCTGCATGATCATTTATTGCATAAAATGCTTACTGGGATTTTATTCACTATCTGTAGAAACAGGTTTTTTTAAGTATTCACACTATTTCAATTCTATTTCGTTCACAATGATACGATCACTTTGTTTACTAGCTACCAGTAAAATAAGAAACTAGTAAATATTATAATACAGTGTAATGATGAATTGTACTTCTCAATTAGTTTATTTTTAATGTGCCATAAGAAGTTCGGTTTGTGCTAAGAAAAGCATGATTATATGTTTCCCAGGGCGAAGCTTGATCATTGCACTTCGATTGAGTTGAGCTCCGCGACTATTCATAATGTGAATAGTTCGTGCTTAAAATTTTTTGTTGTTGGGAAATGCGTTTGTGTTAAGAAAAGCATGAATGCATGTTCCCCAGGGCATGGCTCGATCATTGCACATTGATTGAGTTGAGCTCCGCGGTTATTCTTAATGTGGATAACTCATGCGAAGAATTTTTGGGAATGGCGTTTGCTTCCGTCCCGACATTAAATAACAAATTTTAAAAATTTATTGTAATTAACATCTTTTTTTAACATATGACAAAAAATAGTATTTTTTAAATACCAATTTTTTTACAGGGTATGGTTTACCTACTACTTTTGAATGCAGGTATGCAAAGTTTATACATGTACTAAAAATACAACCCTTAAAACCATACTACTTTTGCAACTATAAAAATTTCATAATTTTGTATAAATAAAATAAAATACCTAATTATTTTAATATGAGCGTATTATGGATATACATATACAGAATATATGAATATTATTTATAGTATTTTCATATTGGCAACAGAAGTATGTATCAATTTGTAACATTTTATGATGTTATAAAATTCGCAGAATATTGATATTGATTTTACATAGTTTCTTATATTAATTAATTAACTTAAATATTGCACCAAAACATATTGATATTGATGAATTTTTATATTATTAACACAACGACCACAAAACAACATGCACAGCTATGACAAAATACAAAGTTTAGGAAAACAATATAGGAAAACGTCATATTTTTTTTTTTACTTTTCAGTGATTTCTCGGCACATATAAAACCTATTGTCATGATTTAAAAACAGAAGCCTTCTCATGATGTTAGTGAATCATTCTCACTAAAAACGAGCACCCTAGCTGTCCTATTGAGGGCGTTATCGTGACAAGAACACATATTCAAATCATATTTTCTCAGGACTTTTTTTACTTCTTCGTTCAATTCTCGGGACCAGATTAACCGATTTGGACGATTTTAAACAGCAAACTTCTCAGGATGTTAGTGAATCATTTTTTATACCAACGAGCACCCTAGCTACCCGATTGAAGCCGTCATCGTGATTTCCACAGACGGACAGACGGACAGACGGACAGCCGGACAGACGGACAGACGGACATCGCTATATCAACTCCGCTTGTTATAGGGATCACAAATATATATATTTTATGGGGTCCAGATTTTTTTTCTAATTATTACAAACGGAATGACAAACTTATATATACCCTCTGCACACTGGAGTGGAGGGTATAAAAATAGTGAATATAAAGAACGATGTTAACAAATGGTTCAACGAAGACTTAAAAAAGACTTAAAAAGAGAAAAAATTATTAAATACCAAATCGCTAAAACGGAAAATACAGAATCTGCATGGAATGAATATAAATTAATAAGAAATATGTATAAAAATAAAATAGAAAATGAAAAAAACAAATATGTTAACAACAAAATAAATAATTCCAAAGACCAGAAACAAATGTGGAATGCAAAAAAAAACTTAGTACTTAAGAAAAATGCCAATGTGATAAAAAATGTGATGTTTAACAATATAGAGTATAAGGATGACTATCAAATCGCTACCCAATTTAATAATTATTTTATCGATAGTGTTAAATCAATAATGGATGCAATAGAAAAAGTGCAATATACAAACAACATACCTGTGATATTTTCTAGATTTAAATTTCGTGCAATATCTTTAATAGAACTTAAAAACATATGCAAATGCCTAAAGAACAAACAAGATTTTAACAAAGTCTCAATTAAGATAGTTTTAGATAATTGGAACATTATTGGTAAAAATATGCTTTACATCTATACTAATATAATAAAGAGGTAATGTGTGTTTGTTTGTTTGTTTGTAGGGGGTAATCTCCGCAACTAGCCATCTGATCGTCCTGAAATTTTCACAGAGTCTTACTGCGGATATGGGAAGTGCTATAGGCTATAATTTTTTTAATATTTTTAGTGGGTGTGGCACCTCCCACACAAAGTAAATTTTTAATATCATATACATATATTGAGTATTATGATAGGGAGCGCTTTGCAAATTTGTGTGAGGTCACCTATTGTTAACCCTATACCGCATACAACGCCAAATATGGCTTTTTACTTTTGTTGTGATTTCTCTTTACGGTAACGGTACTTTTGCAAATGTTTGTCTTATCTATCATTCTTTCTATGTTGTTTTCTTCTGAAATTCAAAGTGTAGTTATTTAAAAACAATATTTGCTTCTTGTTTTTGCAATTTTTGTGCGAGCGTCTCAGTTGTCCTAATAGAAGTGAGTTTTACAGAAGTTTGCCACCAATTTTAAATACAAAAGAAAGGTATTTCTTTCGAAGAAATTTTTTTTTTTATGTAAAAAGTTCATTACATTTATAAATAAAACAATAATATTGAAGAAAGGTAAGCATTATAAATACTTTTTTTTTGCTAAAATTGACGAAGCCATATATGGCCTTTCATGCAGTTATCCCAAAAATTTTCCAAAAATGAATGTACAATCATTTTATGGTAATTTGAAATATACTGATGAAATCGCTGATGGACTTCAAAGTGATGATGAAAATATATCCGATACCGATGAAGAAGAAGTAAGAGTCCCACTTTCTGAGCAGGACAACATTTTTGTACCGGAAACTGATGAGAGCGATTTGGAAGACCATTGTGAGAAACCTACTACTTCAAAGAAAAAACAACCTGAAAAACCAAGAGCCCCAATTTGGAAAGAAAGTCATTTGCCTCCGTATTCGAATGATAACTTTCCATTTCAGGGAAATACGAATCTCCCAGATATTATCGAGGAACTGGACACACCAGCAGAGTTCTTTAATTTTTTTTTCAATGACGATTTGATCGAATTCATAGTTGAACAGTCGAACTTATTTGCACTGCATATTGATATAAATAAACCTGCTAGTATTACAAAAAACGAAATAGAGCAATTTGTTGGTAAGTGAGACTTATATATACTATCAAAAGATGCTATAAAATATTTTTCAGGAATCGTTATATACATGTCGTTATTGAAATTACCATCATCAAGACATTATTGGAATACGTCGATTGGCCAAGAATTTGTACGTAGCACTATGACGTGCAACAGATGGGAAGCCATCAAGCGTTTTTTACATTTTAACAATAATGCAACTATAAGATCACCAGGTGAAACAGGATTTGACAAGCTGTTTAAAATACGACCACTTCTAAGCAAAATCCGTGAACAATTACTGCTTATACCCAAAGAAGAATTTTTGGCAGTTGATGAGCAAATTATACCCACAAAGTGCCGGCATCACCTGAAGCAGTATAATCCAGCTAAGCCTCACAAATGGGGTTTCAAAAATTTTGTTTTGAGTGGAGTTTCAGGATTCAGTTACGACTTCGATATATTTGCTGGTGCCCAAAGTGACACGTATCCGGAGGGAGCACCTAATATGGGAGTAAGCGGAAATGTTGTTACACGACTTGCAGCAACAGTACCAAATGGACAAAATTATAAAATATTTTTTGACAATTGGTTCAACAGCCCTAAACTTCAAGTCCATCTAATGAAAATTGGCTTATTGTCTTTGGGCACAGTAAGAATTAAGCGAGTCCCTAACTGCAAGCTCCCATCTGAAAAGGAAATGAAAAAACTGGGTCGCGGTAGTATTGTAGAAAAAGTGACTGAAATTGAAGGAGTCAGTCTTAGCATTGTCTCTTGACAATAAAGTGGTTAATTTACTTTCAACTTATGTTGGAAGTCAACCTGTTTCGACAATGACTCGTTTTAGTAAGAAGGAGAAAAAGTATATTCAAATTAAATCGCCAAAGGCTGTTGGCGTCTATAATAATTACATGGGTGGAGTCGATTTACTCGATTCGTTACTTGGTCTTTATAGGATTCAAATACGTACGAAGAAATGGTATAAAAAATTTTTTTTCCATATGGTTGATATGTGCGTTGTAAATTCCTGGATTTTATGGCGTAAAAAGTCAGGAGAATACATGCCGCTTTTTGATTTCAAGCTTGCCATTGCTGAGCATTTTTGCAAGGCTGGGAAGGCCAAAAAACGTGGACGGCCAACGACCACACCATCTAACCCTTCAACACCAACGACAAGCAAAGACTGTACTCCCAGCAGCAGCAAAAAAAGGAAGATGCAAGACTTTCCATTGAATTCCGTTAGAGCTGACGGTATTGGTCATTTTCCCAAATGGATGAAAACGAGACAACTTTGTCAAAATAATTGCTCCTTCCGTTCCTATACTTATTGTGAGAAATGTGAAGTATTTTTGTGCTACAATGATAAGAGAAACTGTTTTACAAGTTTTCACATTGATGCATAGAAAGCCATATATGGCAATTAGAAAATACCTCTGAATGCATACAAAGCCATATATGGCTTATTTTTTTTTCTCGTAAAATATCCAATTATAAAAATTTTTTTTTTCTAAAATATATAAATACATCCTAAGTAAACACTAATTTGTCTTCTAAAAATTTTTTTCATTAAAAAATCGATGCTCATGCAGTAGAGGGTTAATATTAGTAGCCACGCCGGAAATGGGCCGGATCGGAGAAATGGGCGTAGAGAGTTTTTCAAATTTGTCTGATGTCACCTATTATTAATGTGAGCAGTCGGACAAAAAATGGACAGTATCGGACAATAGGCGTGGTACCTGCCATACAAATAAAATATATAATGCCATATATCTGGAGTACTGTTATAGTGAGAGTCTTGGGACTTTGTGTAAACCCATAAGTTATTCATATGATTAGTTAGACAACAAATGGGCGTGATCGGAGCAGTGGGCGTGGCACCGCCCGTACAAAGTAAATATATGATATCATATAACTGGTGTACTAAAAGAGGGAAGCTTTGGCACTTTGCAAGACACCATCAGATCTTAATATGAGTAGTCAGATAAAAAATTGGAGGGTTCACAACAATGGGCGGGGAACTCCCCATGCAAAGTAACTATTTAATTTCATATATTTGGAGTACTGTAAAAGAGAGAGCTTTGTGGCTTTGCGTGAGCCCATAGGTTCTTTGTGTGATTAGTCGAACAAAAAAATGGGCGTGATCGAAGCAGTGGGCGTAGCACCGCCCATGTAAAGTAGATATCTAATATCATATAATTGGGAAAGGCTCGACATTTTGCACGAGTCCATCAGATATTAATGGGAGTAGTCCAATAAAAATTGGGCGGGATGGGATAAGTGAGCGTGGCACCTCCTATATCAAAAATATGATGTACTACGAAAGCAACAGTCTTTTGACAAGTACATTAGTTATCAATGTGATTTGTCGTGGAAAATATATCGTCAAAATCAAAAATCGCCAAACCCAAAAATCGCGAAAAATAAAAATCGCCCAAAAACAAAAAGCTTCAAAATCAAAAATGAGCAAAATCAAAAATCGCTAAAAAAAATAAAAATTGCCAAGTGATATTTTAAGTTCAAAGCCAATAGTTGAGTGGTGCCAGATCTAATTTGGAAAATCCATGTTCTTCTGATGGGCAGCTACATGTACCTCCAGGGCAGGAACGCCGAAAAATCTGATAATTGTTGTACCGATTTAAAAAAAACAAAAAACATTTTATATCAGCAAGTATCAAAATAAATGAATCTATATTAATGATCTATACTTAGCATAATAAAGAGGTAATGTGTTTGTTTGTTTGTAGGAGGTAATCTCCGTAACGACTTATCTGATCTTCCTGAAATTTTAACTGATTCTTACTGCGAATATCGGAAGTGCTACAGGCTGTATTTTTTTTAATATTTTTAGTGGGCGTGACACCTCCCACACAAAGTAAATTTTTAATATCATATATATTAAGTACTATGATAGAGAGAGCTTTGAAAATTTATCTCAGGTTATCTATTATTAACGTGAGTAGTCAGACAAAAAAATGGGCGGTATTGGACAAATGCGCATGGCACCCTTTACAAACTTAAAATTAAATGTGATATATCTGAATAACTGTGTTAGTGAGATCCTGGGGACTTTGCGTGAGCCTTTTCATAACAATTCGGAAGAGTGGGGGAGGGGGAGGGTGTAGCGAAGCACATCGGGTTACATCTAGTTATAAATAAATCTTTCAAGACTGGTATATTCCCTGAAAATTGGAAGTATTCTATGGTAACATCTGTAGAAAAAATAGCCAAAACAAACAAATGTGAAGAATTCCGACCAATAAACACCTTAAAAACATTTGAAAAAATTATAGAAAAAATTGCTAAAGAACAGTTGGAAACTATATGGAAGAAAACTATATGTTTTCAAAATATCAATCTGGTTTCAGAAAAAAATACTCATGCGAAGCAACGGTAAACTATGTGATAAATAAATGGAAATATTATAATAAAAATAATAAGATAATGATTAAAAAACTGTATATGTATGATATCAGAGAAAATGAACTGCAATGGTTTAAATCATATCTGACAAATCGAAAACAAATTACGAAAGTTAATAGTGTTAAATCGGATAAAATTGATAATAAAATTGGAGTGCCACAAGGTTCTATATTAGGAGCACTATTATTTATAATATATATAAATGATATGCCCAATATTTTAAATAAATGCGAAATAATTTTATATGCTGATGACGCACTGATCTATGTTCAAGGAAATACAGAGGAACAATGTAAAGATAATATAATGCATGATATCAACAAAATAAACAATTGGCTGAAAATGAACAAATTAAAACTAAATGAAAAAAAAACTAAAATAATGGAAATAAACATGAATAGTAACACAGTTTTTAAAATTAATAATGAAACAATTGAAAAAGTTAATCAAATAAAATATCTGGGTTTCATAATCGATAAAGACTTAAAATTTAAACATCACGTCGATTACATATGTAAGAAAATTGGAAAAAAATAGGCTTTTTTAAACGGGTGCGAAATAAAATATCGATAACAACGGCAATAAATAACACGATGATAAAACCTCATTTTGAATTCGGCTCCACAATTTTGTATACCTTCTGCACAACAACACAATTGGAAAGATTGCAAAAACTTCAAAATAAGGCTATGCGTTCTATTTTAAAATGTAACAGATACACTCCCATCCAAAATATGCTAGATACATTGAAATGCCTAGACATACAACAAAGATTAGAATTTAATACGTTGAATTTTGTCCAAAAGATGAAGATGGGTAATGCTCTAGAATACGTGATCGACCAACTGATGTACGTGGGAGAAGCTCAACCGTATAACTTAAGAAACGCGGAAAACTTTAGATTACAAAGGGTGACAACAACAGCAATGCAAAGATCTCTCTTCTTCAAGGGACTAAAAATATATAATACTTTACATAACTATGTCAAATTAGAAAGAAATGTTAATGTTTTTAAAAGAAATGTCACACAATTTTTATGATATAATAACACAAATCAAGAAGTTGTATAAAAATTGTTAAATATTAATTATTAGTTTTAAATTAAAGTATAATAAATACTACTAAAAAAAAAAAAAATTAACTGAAGTAAAATAAGGTTATTCACGACATCAATTTTTTTTTGTGTGTTTGGGAGGGTCGCACAAAAGAGTTGCACTATACAGACTTAAATTTTATGATCGGTGAATTCAGTATAGACCATATATTATTGGTTAAACCAGATGATGTAATATTACCTGCTTTACACATAAAACTTTGTCTGATCCGAAGCTTTATACGAACACTAAATAAAGAAAGTGTATCATTTAAAATGTTGAGACAAATTTTTCCAAAATTATCCGATGCGGAAATAGAAGCAGGCAACCTATTTTAAAAACGTTTTTATGACCTGGTTTGTAACAATTATATTTTTATAGGTGTGTTCAAAGGTCCCCAACAAAAAATCTTTTAAATAGTACAGATTTTTTAAATGCACTAAGTCCTGTTGAAAATTGTGTACGGGTAGCTTTCGAAAATGTTACAGAGAAATAAAAGAGTTAAACATTACAAGGAAATTGTTAAAGAAATGATTGACAAAATAAGGGTCTAAACGACAAAATAAGGGTCTAAAATTTCCTAATAATTAATTTTATCTTAACAATTTAATGAATTTAATAAATTTTTTGCAAGCGACAATTTCTTTTATGTTTTCTTATTTAATATTAGAAGATGGAATACGGGTGGTATGATTAATTTTTGATGTGTAAACATCTATACGCGCAGGGGGTAAATTTCTATTTCACAATACAATCACAAAAACAGTGTAACACGTAATAGCTGAGAGCTAACACATAACACTTTGTGACTTATGATTGTATTGGTGAAAAAATTATGATATAACATTGTTTTTATGCCACTTTTTAAAAGCGTCATCTATGTATCACTTATATACGTTTATATTGTGATATTTTTAACGTTTTACAGCAAAGGGTTATTGAATTAACTGAAACAGTTTTTGCTATAAGTGATGCATAGATGACGCTTTCTGTTTGATTTTAAAAAATGACATAAAAAATCTTTAATTACTAGATGTTAACACATCTTCCCTGTGACCGGACTCACATCATTTTTTTTTAATATAAATTTGCATTTCTTCGAAATATGCGAATTGATCTAGAAAAATTGGGATATACGAGTATTTTATTTCTTGCTCCTCTTTCACAATATACTAATTTTTTCATGTGTGCAACCAAAAGATAAATTTTGTAGAACAGTGTTATATGATTCTTGAATCAATATAAATATATGGAATACGGAATTTCGGTTTACATCGTTTGCCTTTGCATCGCATATCTCCGGTACCAATTAACGACATAAATAATTTTTAAAATGATTGTACTTTTTTGAGATAAGTTAGGAATGGGTGTTTTTTTTATCAATGTTACTTTTTCACTTTTTTAAAAATGGTACCTTTTTTGAAAGTGCATTTTTAAGACAAAGTATTTTTAAAAAACGTTGCTGTTTAACAGTAAATGTTGTTCTAATTTTCTATAATCGATTGAAATCAATAATTTTAATTTTATTATCATTAAACATATCCAATGGTCACGTAACGTTAATAAATACATACCAATATACAGTGCACCATTCTACGGCTAACTATGCTAACGTTCATACATACATATGTATTTGTAATCTATCCATCATTTAGAAATGTTATAACACGAACTGTGATTTTAATAATGCAATAATTAACACATTGCTTAATTGGAAGAGCAAATTAATGACAAGGTCAATTACGTCAAGGCAAATTAAGTCTATCGGATTGTGTACAAACAAAAAGAACGGTTCACTTAAAATTGCAACTCACTTTGATACCCATAATACTCGTAATAGCATTTAAAAAGTATTTATAGAAGGATATGAAAAGATAATTTATATTTTCAGATTTCGAATGGATTCTCGGTCATTATTCTTGTGACACCCTTCAGCATAAATATTTTTTTAATATTGTTCCCAATTTTTTAAAGTACATGGACTTATTTCTTGAAATAAGTATTTAAGAATCGTCCGGAATTTCTAAATTGTCTGAAGTTTGAGATTAAAGTATTTCGATAGAAAATCAACACTGCTTTAATTATAAAAATTTTCTCTAAACATATTCTCTCAAAGCGCCCCGGTAGGTGAGTAGGTAGCGTGCTCGCCTATCATGCGAAGGTTGTGGGTTCGATCCCCACCAGATGCTTTGGTCTGTCGCTGCAAAAACCAGCCAAATGGTCTTTGTCACCCGGCTTATCCCTGGACCCAAATTGGAATACAAATTTACTTTGAATTGTAATTAATATAAATAAAATAACTATTCTCTCAACATAATCTCCTTTTAACCCGATATATTTTCCCCAACAATATTCAATAGTTTCGATACCATTTTTATACTTAGAACAAACTGTCTAACTCTTTAAAATAGCCATTAACCGCAGATTTGACCTTTATATTGTTGGCAAATCTTTTACCACCGAGCCAATTTATCAAGTTTGAAAATATAAAGCAATTAGAACTTTAATTCAAGGATTTTGGCTATCGAAATAGTGGGTGTGTGCACTGGTGCATTATCTTGTTGTATCAACACTTTCTTTTTCGCCAAACGCTTCTTTCTTTCCTTATTTTATCACTTGTATGCTGTAATAAGTTAGCATAGTACTCAGTGCTGAATGTTTTTCCTTTTGAAAGATAATCAGTAAAAATTATCTCACGTTCATCCTAAAAAACAGCCGCCAATAGCTTCTCTGCAGATGGAACTGCCTTCGCCTTGTTCGGACACTATTCTCCCATTTTAATGCACTGTTTTTACTGTTCTTTTGTTTTAGGTGTGAAGTGATGGACCCCCCGGTCAGCCAAACTGTCACAAAAGGTTGACAAAATGTTGATGAAAAGATGTGGATGGGCGATATTTATTTGTGACAATTTTTGTTGAAAAAAGGTCGGCAGGATTGACACGTTTTGTCAACATTTTTATATACATTTTGTCGACGATTTTGTCAACATATTTGTCAACATTTTGCCAACAAATTTGTCAACATTTTGTCAACAAATTTTCCAGTAAATTTATGAAAAAAATTATCAAAATCTAAATTAAAACTATTTTTTTTAAGGCAATTTCTTTTATTATTGAAATAAATTAATATAATTATAGATTTAACGATTTATGTATTAAAATAAATATTACAGTCTTCTTCTTGACTAAAAAAAAATACATTATACATGTAAAAATATTACAGTCTTCTTGACTAAAAAAAATAATTTTATTCTAGAATAACGATTTATGCATTTAAAAAAATTAAAACAGTCTTATTCACTTAAAAAAAAATAATTTTATTCTAGAATAACGTGTTATATATTAAAAAAAAAAAAAAATAAAAACTGTCTCATTCACTTAAGAAAATATATCTTATGATATGTGACAAATTGTCGACAGAGGCCAACAAAAATGAATCACATATTTTTGTCAGAATATTGTGATCCTTTTGTCACCCCGCATTGTAATATGTCGTTTAGGACAGCAATCGCAATTTTTCAACAAATTATTGTCGACAAAGTATTTTTTCGAGAGTTAATAAGAGAGAGTGAATACAACACATCCAAAGTAATAAAAAGTTCGATAAGAGAAAGTGAAGAAAAACACTTTGATTTTATAAAAAATTTAATAAAAGAAAGTGAAGAGAGAATTCTCTCTGTAATTGAGAACAAAATTGACAATATAAAGGTCCAAATTAATACAATAACTGAAAGAGTCAATAAATTAGAAATGAACAGTACAGAAGTTATCGAGATGAAAAACGAATTAAATGAATTAAAGAGAAATTTATTAAAGCAAGAAAACTCAGTAGTAGCTGGTAGTATTCGAATATCTGGTGTCCCCTACTATGAAAATGAAGATCTTCATAAAATTTTAGATAACATATGTGGTAGCTTGAATATACCTTCGCCACAAATAGAAAATATATATAGACTTAAAAAGATTTACAAAAACAATAAACCCTATAAACCTACAGATGAGGTTATAGTGGCAAAATTAAATTCCCCGTATGAAAAAAACTTTATTCTAAAAACAATTGTTAAATACCGTCGTAATCGTAAATCTTTGTGTTTACATCATGCTGGTTTTCAAAGCGATGAACCGATTTATTTAAATGAAAATCTTACACCACATAATCATCGAATATTTAAAGAGGCGCTAATTATGAGAAAACTTAAACAGATCCATTCTACATTCACTCTGCGAGGTCTCGTTTATGTAAAAAAATTTAACTCAGATGACCCAATTCTAATAGAATTTTTTGATGATCTGAAAGAGCTTTTTCGTGAATAATAAACATAAAGCATTAATCAACTTTGATGCTATTAATGCTATATATTACTATTGTTTAACAAATCTTATTGCTTATTGCTCATTTTACATATGTTTTTCATTTCTCTATATGTTTTTACAATTTTGCAAATTTGTCTTTTATTTTTAAATTTATATATGACAAACATGTTTTTAAATTTTTGTAACATTTATTTTTTATTATTAAATTTACTTTATACGACTAAATGTAAATTTTATTGCGTTGCTTTAGAATGTCATTATGACAAGTACATCATATGAACAAGTTGGCTCCAGAGATGGTAATTATAACATGGTACGTATCCTGGCTAATCATAGACAGAGTTTCAGTATTTGTCATTTAAATGCACAAAGTTTATGCAATAAACTTGATGAGTTTCGTCTTTTATTGGAATGTGTTTCTGAAACATGGTTCTGTGATAATGTTAGCGACAATATCTATGAGCTGAAGGGGTACTGTGTCTTTTGTTCCGACAGAAGTAGTCATGCTGGTGGTGTCGCAATTTATATAAAAAAAAATCATGTGAGTTCGATCACAAGGGAGATGTGTAAACATATAATAATTAAAGAAAACATCAACATCATATTTTCCAGTGCATAAAAAATAAGTCGATTATGCTGTTTTCTGAAATTCAATTGATGTTTTCTGAAATGCAATTGATGTTTTATGAAATTCAAATGATGTTTTCTGAAATACAATTAATGTTCTCAGCAATTCAAATAATGCTTTTTGAAATTCAATTGATGTTTTCTGAAATTCTAATTATGTTTTCTGAAATTCAAATGATGTTTTCTGAAATACAATTGATGTTTTCTGAAATTCTATTGATGTTTTCTGAAATTCAATTGATGTTTTCTGAAACTCGAATGATGTTTTCTGAAATTATATTGATGTTTTCTGAAATTCTATTTATGTTTTCTGAAATCCAAATGATGTTTTCTGATATTATATTGATACAATTGATGTTTTCTGAAATTCTATTTATGTTTTCTGAAATCCAAATGATGTTTTCTGAAATACAATTGATGTTTTCTGAAATACAATTGATGTTTTCTGAAATTATTTTGATGTTTTCTGAAATTCAATTGATGTTTTCTGAAATACAGTTTATGTTTTCTGAAATTCTATTGATGTTTTCTGAAATACAATTGATGTTTTCTGAAATACAATTGATGTTTTCTGAAATTATATTGATGTTTTCTGAAATTCAATTGATGTTTTCTGAAACTCGAATGATGTTTTCTGAAATTATATTGATGTTTTCTGAAATTCTATTTATGTTTTCTGAAATTCAAATGATGTTTTCTGAAATTATATTGATGGTTTCTGAAATACAATTGATGTTTTCTGAAATTCTATTGATGATTTCTGAAATTCAATTGATGTTTTCTGAAACTCGAATGATGTTTTCTGAAATTATATTGATGTTTTCTGAAATTCTATTTATGTTTTCTGAAATTCAAATGATGTTTTCTGAAATTATATTGGTGGTTTCTGAAATACAATTGATGTTTTCTGAAATTATATTGATGTTTTCTGAAATTCTATTTATGTTTTCTGAAATTCAATTGATGTTTTCTGAATCTCGAATGATGTTTTCTAAAATTATATTGATGTTTTCTGAAATTCTATTGATGCTTTCTGAAATTCAATTGATGTTTTCTGAAACTCGAATGATGTTTTCTGAAATTATATTGATGTTTTCTGAAATTCTATTTATGTTTTCTGAAATTCAAATGATGTTTTCTGAAATTCTATTTATGTTTTCTGAAATTCTATTTACCACGCCTAACCGCCATCTGGGGCCTTATGGGACCCTTAGAAGCCACTGCCTGTACGCCAGCCACTTTACCGCCCTCGTACACCTCCAATCGCCCCTTCAGCCGTTCGTTCTCGGCGATTAAATTAAAGAGCAGTTGCTCATATACGCCAGCATGCCCCATAACCGCCTTGGCCAACCGCGCATCAACGCCATCAGCCATTACCAGCACCAACAAATCGGCGCTTACCTCCTTCATTCTACCAACCATGCCAGCTTCACGTACTGGCCGGGCCCTAATACGGTCACGCGTCTTTCTACTGGTGGCAGCAGACGCCTTGTCGCTGATTACAGCTTCAGCAGCCCCATCCACCAACTCCTCAGCACCAGCAACAGCAACAGCAACACCAGCAGCAGCACTAGCAGCACCACCAGCAGCAACAACAGCAGCAGGACGCCTAAATCTAGGCGAAGCCGGCACCAGTACCACACCCATCGGTAGTCGCCATGTCCAAAGCGTCACCTTTCGGCTTCACGGCCCGCTTTCTGGGCGGCGGCGGCATCTCACAACTTAACTACTAAGTACTAACCTTGAGAAACTGCTACAGAAGGACGGACGTTGACGGAAGGACGGACACGTCAACGGAAGTACGGAAACTTCAGTGGAAGGACGGACACATCAACGGAAGGACGGAACGTCGACGAAAGTACTGACTCCTTACCGGAAGGACAGACACGTCCACGGAAGGACAGACACGTCCACGGAAGGACGGACACACCGACGGAAGGACGGACAAAAATTCTTTTAATAAATCGAACGAACAATCAGTACTGTTCGTATACTTAATAGTTTATAAAAGTTGTTATGTATACGCAACCCGCTCACCACAGTACTACTACTAACTATGACGGAAGTTAGCAGAGTCTCACACCGGTTACACCCGAGACACCAACCGGAAACGAACTTAGCCGAGACACAAACCGGAAATGGACGCCCCGAAACAGGAAGTTGCAAACAGGAAATAGACTTTAGTTTCACTACTCGCCGCTAGAGTCAATATTGGCGCTAGTGTATATCTTCTATTCGTCACCGTCTCTAACCACACTTTTGGCCGGAGATTTTTGAGACACCGATTTTACAAATGTTCAGCGGAGCACCCAAACAAATAAATCTCTAGGTTAATTTAAAGTCACTGTCTTAATTATTTTCACAATATTCACTCTATCACTATCGATCAACCGCACTTGTTAAAAACACAACCGTTCTATTCAACTGCTAAACACCGAATGAAAGACAGTTGGAAAATGTTTAGAAAAGAACATATCATAATTTTTCACCAATACAATCATAAGTCACACAGCGTTATCTGCTTCAGCTCACACCGATATGAGTTACGCTGTTTTTGTGATTGTATTGTCAAATAGAAATTTACCCCCCTGCGCGTATAGATGTTTACACATTAATAATATTTCATGTCAATTAAATTGTACACATAATATAGCTAATGACGTGGAATATGTTTTTGTAGACGTAAATTGTCATGGTGATAAACTTCTTCTTGGATGTGTATACAGTCCACATAAACGGATAAAGTTTGACAGTCTTATCACGAAGCTGGAGCTTTCATCTATGTCGTACTCCAAAGTCATTATATCAGGTGATTTTAATAACAATCTTTTCGATGACTCCAATCTTACCACTATAATGTCGATGTTTAACTTGTCGGCTGTCAACACAACGAGACCTACACACTTCACGTCAACAAATAGCACTTTGCTTGATCTTTTCTTTACCAGTAATGAAAGTAAAGTCCTTCATTATGATCAGTTAGCAGCACCAGCATTTTCGAAGCACGATCTACTCTTCTTATCATACGACTTTGCAATAGAAACCCAGCCACAAACATTTACTTATCGTGATTTTAATAATATTGATATCTTGGCTTTGGGATATGATCTTTGTTCTACTCCATGGGATCAAATTTTCTATTTACCGACTGTTGGAGAACAACTGTCATTTCTTAATGGTAAGATTTTAGGAATTTACAACAAACATGTCCTCAACAAAACGAAAACTATTAAAAATAGAGATAGACCTTGGTTCACAATGGAAACCCAGATGCTAATAGAACACCGTGATAATCTGTATCAGAAGTGGAAACGTTACAGGATATCAGAATATCACGACGAATATAAGATGGCTAGGAAAGCGGTTGTTTCCAAAATAAGGCATGATAAGTCCTCCTATTATTTTAATAAATTTAATACAGCTATTGGAAGTAAAAAAACCTGGAAACAAATACGCGAAATTGGAATAAATAAGACAATTAATCAATCAATGAATGATGACATTAATGCGCTAAATGAAGCTTTTGTAAATATTCCTCTACCAGCCGTAAATAACGAATTTTATGATGGTTTTCCCTGTAATAATTTAAACATTCCCAAATTTAGCTTTCAGTGTGTAACACTAACAGAGGTAATTGAAAGTTTCAATGCTATTAAATCGAATGCAGTGGGCCTTGATAAGATTATAAAAATGATTTTACCATGGATTGTGCGTTTCATAATGTACTTGTTTAACTCCATAATCACTACTAGCATCTTTCCAATGGAGTGGAAACATGCCAAAATTATACCAATACCAAAAACGGGTAACGAATACCGCCCGATTGCAATTCTTCCATATCACCTTTTACACAGACAAATCTTTACGTATTTAAACGACAACAACTTACTTATAGAGCGTCAATCTGGTTTCACGCCACAACATAGCTGTATAACAGCTTTATCTGATGTAGTTGAGGAGTTAAGAAGTAACATGGATGATGGAAAAATATCGTTTTTGGTTTTATTGGATCACTCAAAGGCATTTGACACGGTGCACCACTCAATTTTATGCCTCAAACTGAAGAGGTTTTTTAACTTTTCTACATTAGCAGTTAGACTCATATCGTCATATCTCATAAACAGATCCCAATCTGTTGCTAATGGTAGCTCCATCTCAAACTCACTGCAAGTTATAAGAGGGGTACCACAGGGTTCAATCCTTGGACCACTACTTTATTCGATATATGCCAATGATCTTCCTCAACAAATTAAATTCCCTAAGGTACAGATGTACTCTGATGACATTCAGCTATATTTAAGTAGTACCAAGGATTCAATTATTTCCAAAACTCAAGAACTAAATTATGATCTCAAACGTATTCTAAATTGGGCAACGGCAAATGGTCTACGACTTAATCCAAATAAATCTAAGTGTATTATAATAAAGAAGAAAGTGATGCATTTGGAGAATGAGATCAATGTCTTCCTTGGGGGCTCTAAAATTGACATCGTGGACTCTGTATGAAATCTCGGAGTTGTGTTTAACTCTGACTTGGTCAGATCATATTATCAATCCTGTGGCGGAATTTATAGTATGATTAGAAGTTTATGGTTAACACAGCACTTTACTCCACTGAAAATAAGATTGCTACTTGCTAAAACATATCTTTTACCAACATTACTATATGCATCTGAGGTTTTCACAGGTTGCAACTCTAGGGATAACAGAAAACTTACTGTAACTTTCAACAACATTATTCGCTATATCTTTGGATTAAGAAAATTTGATCATGTATCCCAATACTCGTGTCATGTCTTACACATGTCAT
Organism: Cordilura impudica; assembly: GCA_963682025.1. Lineage (NCBI taxonomy): Eukaryota > Metazoa > Arthropoda > Insecta > Diptera > Scathophagidae > Cordilura > Cordilura impudica. The sequence goes on from OY821517.1 coordinate 324,235,636, forward strand.
TTGACAACTATATTAAATTCAAGAACATTATATTCCTATATAAAATTATTATAACAAAGGGTCCAAAATATCTTTTTGAACGATTAAAGTTCGCAAGATCTTCCAGAGGGAATCGAATAATTCAATTTAAATACCGGGACCATGCCTCTGAATGTCAATTTTTTTTTTTTACTATTCGTCTCTAGAATCAGCTTCCTAATGTCATGCAAAATACAAGCAACGCAATAGGGTTTAGAAAATTACTATACCAATACTTTAATTGATTTTATTTGATTTTTTTTTAATGTTTTTAAATTGTTATTTATAATATTTTAAATTTAGATTAAGAGTTACTGATATTAAATATATAGTGAATAACTTATCTGATTCCATTACTGTAATTTATAAGATACTGTGTCTTGTTGTAATGGAAAATCGCATTTAATAAATATAAATATAAATACAAATTTGTTGGTAAAATTTCGTTGATGACAATATGTTAACAAAAAGTTGTCATCACATTTTCTGGTTGGCCGGGCCATGTCTCATCCATGGTGAAACATCGCCGAACACCCTTTTGAAACATATTCACGACGCACTCTGGCTGAAATTTTGATACATCTTATATCATCCCTTTATAAATTATAACGGACTCGTTATCACATCAAGTATCATCCATACTTTCTCCATATCAACACGGCTTTCGTAAATCTGGACGTAATTTACACCGACTTTAGTAAAGCCTTTGATAAAGTGAATCATGATTATTATTAAACAAGCTGAATTCTATGGATTTCAGTAATTCTTTAGTTTTCTGGTTAAAATGTTATTTAACGAACAGATCTCAGCGGGTTAAATTTAGAAACGCTGTCTCTAAAAAAAATCGAATTGTTTTCTGGTGTTCCCCAAGGAATTCATCTTGGTCCAGTACTTTTTACTTTATTTATCAATGATCTCCCTTCTGTTATTTAACACTCTAAAATTCTCTTATACGCTGATGATATCAAACCATTTTCCTCTCTTCAAAATTACTTTCAACATTTTTTGCTAAAATCCGATTTAAATAAGTCTTGTGGATGGTGCAATGTAAACCTTATGGAGCTCAATATAAAAAAAATGTAAGCACATGTCGTTTTGCAGGTGTAAAAATCTACATACTACTTATTTTGTCAATGAAAGTGAATTGGACTCGGTTGATATATTCTCAGATCTTGGTATTTTATACCATACATCTTCAGCAATAAACAAAGCTTACGGCATTCTTGGATTTATGAAGCGATCGAGTAGAGAATTTTCTGATCCATATGTAACCAAATAGCGGTATACATTCCTGGTTCATCCTATCCTGGAATATGGTTCTATAATATGGGATCCGTGTTACATTATTCATATAAATTTCGTCGAATCTGTCCAGAAACAAATTCTTTTGTTCTGTCTACGTGGACTTGGTTGGAACTCCCGTGCCTTAGCCTCTTATGAATCCAGACTTGCTTTAATCAAGTTACCGACACTGAAAAGTCGTAGAACAATGCTTAGCATTTCCTTTCTACTTAGTTGTTAAGTAGAATTCAAATTAATATACCATCGAGACCTACAAGAAAGTTTCAGCTCTTAAATATTAACTAGCAGATTCCAGCCCTCGAAATTCGAGCGCAAATTCTAGAAAATTTTATTTTTTTATTAAATAAAGACCCTAAAAGTATGCTAATCATTTATAGCCAATTCACAAATCAACACAAAAAACAAACTCATTTTTATTACAAACACATTAACAAATTTAATAAACACACACAGATCATTGTGTAATTTTATGTACGTGTTAGTAGCAACTTTAAATGCAATTTACTCAAAATAAAGGAAAAATTTAAAAATCTGTAAATCTAAAAAAGGGCTAAAAAAAAATTCCTTTCAAATAATATACGTTTGGTCAAAATCGGGATAAAACGGTAAAACAAAACATCAGTTACAAGAAATCGCCTAGCCTATTAATATTATAAATCAATTTCGATTTAACTATGCTTATAATGATCCATTTCGCCGGTTGTGTGAGCAATTTAATGGAATTTACCACATTGATTTATCTGAAAATAAGATTCTTTAAAATTCGAAATTTATTCTATATCTAAATAATTAAATCGTTATTAATTTGTTTCTTATATCGATTTTATACACTAAATATATTAGTCTCTTAGGACATTGTAATTCCATAGACTTTAAATAAATAAATGAATAAAAAAAATTGGCCAGAAGTCAAATTTTTTGTCACAGATTTTTAAAATTTTAACGCCATTTTGTAGCTAATATATCCAAATTAAGGTAGCCAAAAAATTGAAGATAAACTGTTGCTAATTGTGGTCATGGCATGCTGTCAAACTCAACTGTTTTTTAATTTCAGAAAAAGGTAATTTTTTTTGGTTTTTTATCAAAAATAAATGGTTACTACTCGAAAGTTATCATTGACAATTACCTGCGGTCCTATTTACAAGGTTGCTAGGCTTGTAGGTTTTAGTTGTTGTAAGTGGTCACAGCCCTACCGTTTAATATTAGGGGTGTTATGATATATTTATTAAACTACTATATTTTTTATCAAGTTTCAAATTAAGTGGAATAGAATTTCTAGGTAACAAAAGGGAACAAGGAACGTATGCCCCACAGGTTAATTTCAGAAATTAAGTCCAGAATATTGTTTTCTAGAATTTTTAAAATATTATCAACAAGTTTATCGAAATCCTCCCACAAATATATATTATTTCGATATTTTGTTTAAAAAAAAAGGAAATCTCCTTAAATTTGGCCTTTGACCTTAAAGAGGGACAATTTATAGTGCTTCAATTTAACCTCGATTTACAAGAATGAGAACTTATGTCAAGTAGTATAATATTTTGACAAAAGATAATTTGAAATATGAAAACACCAAAAAAATGTAGCCTAAAAGTTGAAAAAGTATGAAAAATCAAATTTTTTTTCAAATCCACTCAAAAATACAAACGCCTAAAAGTTGAAAAAGTATGAAAAATCAAATTTTTTTTCAAATCCACTCAAAAATACAAACGCTGCCCTCGCCAAATTAAGAACAGGGTACCTTACAGTATTTGGCATTTTTAATCACATATATTTTGCTAATAAGACCTTAAAGTCCAATCGTTGATTTCGGAAAATTTCTTGAAGAAAATTTTTGAAGAAGTAAAACTGAAGATTTTGAAATATCTCTAAGAAAGTACTTACCGTTTTGACATTAATTTAGAACGGCATAACAATAGAGGAGATGCAAAATACTTTACATAAGATCATTTTGGGATCAGGAGAATACAAAAATGTTGTTGTTGTAAATTATTTCAATGTCTTTAAAAATGTGAGCTCCATTTTTTGCGACGCATTTATTGTCTGGGGAATTTGATATAACTTGGCTCTTTTTAAACCGATAATAGATTTTGTTGCTTTATTAGAAAGATAATTTACTCTAGATTAATTAATTTAATTGAGACGCAATTTTTTTTTGAAAATTTTTACATATAAATGCATATTTGAACATTGAACTCAATGCGCGTCCAGAAAGTATTGTCTGATTTGGCTCAAATTTTAAGCACTAAAGTTTTAGATTGAGTCTCATAATAATCTGACTCGCACACTTCAAAATTCGACCAAAAATTTTGTTTCATACAAACCGCTGTCACTCTATTGTATATTCGACAACAAACCAATCTCATATATGCAAGTGGTCATTTGTTTGTGAAGGAGCTTTTCGAGTACTTTTGAAAAGTAACACAGGATTGCTATGGGGCGGTATTCTATGTAAGGGAAAATGCTTGTGGTTATAATTGAGTGAAAGGAATGTGTTAAATTTGGCAAGAGAAAGGGCAGCAAAATTCTTACAAATACTAGATGAATATTATAAAGTCCGATTGCATTAGACTTAGCACCAATAATACTAAGATAAACATCTTCATGAGTTACACACGAATAGTTTGGATCGGGTTACTAAAGGAACTGTAGCGCCATATAAACGTATAATATTATTTACAAGAAAATGAAGCTGATAATTTACGGAGGGCATATAATAAATATTCTCTCTAAAGTATTCATATGTGACCTTCTCCGAGAAAAGGGACCTAGTGTGTCAAAAAACGGGTTGTGTCAAAAACGGTGGATTTTTGTACCTAAAAGGGTGTAGAAACTTTAAATGCGTTTTTTTCTCAAAACTTAATTTTCACACACTAGGTCCCTTTTGTCGGAGATGGTCACATATAGTAAATTATAATTTAAGTTTTTAAAGTCCCTGTATGAGTACAAACAATTTGTTTCTCCATGGATATGATAATCGTAGGCAAGAAAAATTAAATCATGTTTGGAAAAACATGAAGCTGAAATTCGGTCATAAAGCAACACATTAGAAATATTACTTACTAAAAAGAGGTCCAACAAAGTATTGTTCTGGTAGAGAAATGAGTAGGAATCGATCGGTTTATAGGTTCAAGACCAAGATATGACATATTTTCTAAGAGAGATGATTCTAATAAGATGTTTGAATTAAAGTCGCCTGATATTACAACATCATTGTATGACACGGTTAGCAATTCCAATATGCACACAGAAAAAAGATTGGTTGGAATTCGGTTAAGACTAGAAAAATTTATTAAGGTAATAAGAATTTTTATTATAATTCTTCAATATTTAATAATACAATATATTTACTTTAATAACTACTGTATAAACACAATTCTTATGAAATAAAAGTATCTGCAACAACAAAAATAGTTCCATTTACTAATAAAATTCTTTATAAAAAATATTCAACTAATTTAATTGAGGCAACCTTATAAATCCAAGAATTACATACTTCAATCCCAAATATTGGCAACTGCAATTTCTTATTCGGTTATAACAACATATTTTAAACCAAAAATGTTTTAACAGATATTGTAACAAATTATTGGTTACATTCCTTCCAATTAAATTTGTATTAAGAATTATTTTTCGTTTATAACAAAAGAAACCAAAACTATTAAACTATTTTGGTATTTCTAACCAACAGAAATTTGCATGACTGCAAACTCGAACTCGAACCTGTTTATTGTACATGTTCTGTTTTTTCTCACTACACGAGCCACAACACGACTTAAAATATAACTGAACTCTAACCTGTTTATTGTACATGTTCTGTGTTTTTTTTCAGTACACGTACCAGAACATGAACTTCAAATAAAGCAACACTCAAAAATGTGTGCTTTATGTGTGATTGAAACAAAAAGTATGTGATACAAAAATGTTCGTGTAAATAACGAAATATTAAAACGAACACAGTCATGGTTGTGTTGGGCACCGTAGAAAATTTAGAAACGCACATAATTGATATGAAAATAAAGATATGTGTTGGCTGCTTTTGAACAGAAGATTGTGTGTTTCATGTGTGTATTTTCTGAACCTTGAATTTATGTATACAAAAAAATGGATCATAGAAGTATGTAAATTAAATACGAAACCTGAAAGTGTATTTAGCCGCGTCTGGGAAGAAGCTTTTGTGTGACATTTATGCTTATGGTTTAGAAAAACAATCTGCCATTCAACGGCGCACTACCAATAGTCGTGTTAAAGATAGAGAGATATGGTCTGAACTCTGTGGAATACCTGTAAAAGTTATTTATTATCATACTACAATAAATCAATACGTCCAGGATTTGATTTCAGCAACAACTCCTGACTTGTCAACGCATATATTATAGTTCGTTTCCACGCCTGTGTTGACGGAAAAAATATTTCTAAGGACGTACGTAACCAGGAAGCTGGTCGTCACGATGTGGTCACCTTATCAAACCTTATTTAGAAATGACTAAACGCATGTCTATACACACGAACAATATGAAATGTTTCGTGTTGGATGAGGTCGATCAAATTTTTCTGATTTCACCAAAGACCAAAAATATATCGCGATGTATTGGAACACAATGTGTTTCATCCAATCAATTCTTTTTTGTAACAGAATGTCGATCAATTGACTTAAGAGCAAGTTACATATACATATGTGATCATAATTTGTGTTTGTTGCATTTATTTTACTCTGTGGTCAAGTTGAGTTTCTTCAAAAAAAATTTTTTCCCAATTAATACCAACTTATTACTTCAGGAAATTTTGCAGACAATATGCCGATATATTATAATTTTTAGTGGAACAGAAAAATATTTTTCTCAAAATTGTAAAATGTATAAAGTATGTATGGACTACCTAAAGATTAATGATTACTATTTTATTGCAAGCTATTGTCGTATATCGCTAAAATAAAAATAAATTATTAATACAAATTATTAATAAAAGTTATTATTAAAAAAGTGTTTTAAATATTTTATATCAGCAAAAACATAGATAAATGGTAAATAAAATTAATAAATCCATTCATTGTACCAACTATATACCACAGTTCTAACATTCGAATTTATATTTATATACAATTGCCCTTACCATTCTACGTTTATATAGATTATATAATTCAGTTATCACAAAAGAATATTGTGATAGTACATGGGACTACAAAAATTCGGTTGGCAACAAATTTGGTTGCGACAACGAATCCGTTTTCTGTGTGTGGAGTTGAAGGTGCACATGTTAATATTTCGCCTAGGTCTGTATACACAACCAATCAGTAGTTTTCTTTCGTTTGAAGTAAACTCCAAAAAAAAAAAAAAAAAGATATTCAATACCAGTCTTTTGACCAGCCAAATTTTTACCATGTTCATAGGGACGTTTTTAGAACTTCCACTATAGCTACCAGAGATACCCAATGCGAAGAACAGAACTAACAACAATGCAAGCTATGACATGAGAATTAAAAAAAGCATGGTAAAATTTTCATACACTAATAATTATTTGTGAAAAATGGTAGGGGTCAGTGATTGGGATGGGATGAAACCACCGGGGAAAGTTATATCGATAAAAAAAAGTTCTACGTGTTCCGGCGTTTCGCTTGGTTCACGTCTAGGAATAGAGATATATCGATTTAAACTTAGTAAGTATCGTATAGGGGAATTTGTCCCGTTTTGGACTCTTTTGTGTGACATAACTCGAGAACCACTAGTCCGATTTGGCTGAAAACAATACTGAGGCTAGCTGCTTGCTGAAGTAATCGAAATGGTGATGCAAGAATTGAATTTTGAGAGACATGTTCACTTCAATTTTCTGGAAGTATTCCAACATCTTGGTCACAAGAGCGCGGAGCTCGCTTAATTCCAAAAAAAAAAAAAAAAAAATCGTATGACTTTCTTTACTGTGCTCCACGCAAGGTAATAATTACTGACTAAAGCGTCTTTAAATTCTTTTGATTTCATGAGCTTCCGTATATCGGACCCATTCAGAACACCTTCCTTTAATTTTGCTTCGCTGATTCGTGGGAAAATATTTTTCAAACAATCAAGAATTTTCGATTGCTTCACAATTGGGGATAAGAGGACGTTCTCCATTGGCACGAGTGGATCATTTACGCAGTTGTGCCCTTTCTCATGCGTCATGCGTTTTGTATTGGTTTCCTTAAAATCGGGTATCCCACAGATACAGGACACACATGTTTTTCATATAGCCACCTGGGAGACCTCTTAGCATCACCACGACTTTCAGATCACAACTGATCCGCCACATGTGATCAGTGTAGCGAACTTTATCAAAAATTATTTTCATTGAATCGTATGTTTCACTCACATCTGTGCTATAGCCCATGGAAATGCTTGGTTTTTTTATTAAGTTTATGTAGCAAAACGACTTTCAGGCTTGATTTCGAATGATCGATGAACATTCGACAATCACCTGCGGCGTAATTAATGGTCATCGCCTCCATCAGTCTCTTCGTTGAGTGTGAAGTACTGTTGGAATGGCAATTGTCGTCTTCGATATACGGTAACTTTGACATTAGGCTCCAAATTGTTGCCTTCTTTCAAAAGCGGGCAAGTTTTTCTGCTTCACGTTCAGCCAAGTTTAAGTCTGCAGCAATCTTGTCCATTCTTGCTTGTGATATTGAAATTATTTTAGTCGATGGGCCGGCTTCTGGTATTGGTTCGTAGGTGGAGTCCGACTGATTCGTTGTTGCAATATAAAAATAAGTTTCTTTGCCAGGATTTGGAAGAGATGGAATTGGTATGTCATCCGAATGCGGAAGAGGTGTTTGTGCACTTTTAACAGCGATATAAACTCTTTGTTTAGACCTTTACGATTTACTCCATGTATTTTAAGTTCAAATCGATATATCTCGATTCCTAGACGTGACCCAGCGAAATGCCGGGACACGTATAACTTTTTTTTTACCGATATAACTTTCCCCGGTGGTTTCATCCCATCCCGATTTTGGCAGTCTCACAGTGTTATTACAAAGAAAATTAGGATTAAAGCTACTTTATGAATAAAAAAAGGAATTTTTGGTAATATGAAAAAAAAAGCAGTTAAAATGATGTTGCTTCGGACGGCAAATTAGGCTAATCACGAAATAATTGGTCAAGAGCGTCGATATGCTCTATACAAATAGGCTCATCCATGCGTAAGCGTTTTACGTAAACAAGGCCCCGAAAAGTATACGTGGACTGTAGGTTATTCTGCTATTTTAACTGAACAGCTTTTTGAAGAATTTTATAATTTATTTTATATAAAAAGGCTTATTGGAATCAAAACCGAGGATTTCTAACATCAGATTCTTTTTATTCGATTACATATAATTACCCACTGATTTCAAGAAGAAATTTTTGTCGTAGGGCGATAACATCTTAGCTATAACAACTGCATCCTAACAATCTTCAGTAGATTTATTGTTTCTGTTTTGCAACCGGTAAATTGTTTTTAAAGGTGGAATTGGTATATTAATATAATATTGCATATTTCATTGAATATACCATGTAGATTTTCATCATTAACATAAGGTATCCCGTTTAGACGAATATCACAAGCCACAACTGAATTTGCATTTTTTTAAACATAGACAGCCGTATTCATAAAAATTAAAGTGTACTTCAAGTAGACTTTATCAACAAATTTTGTATGAAAAACACACAATTAAGTCTGCTTGAAGTAAGCTTTAATTTTTATGAATACGGCTGAGAATCTTTAGTTCTTTAATTTCACGTTTGAGTGTTACAATTTTGTCTGCCACTGTTTATATTTTTGCAACTCTCTCAGTTACATGATCAATGTCTTTTCGCATAGAACACATTCTCTTATCAAGTTCTGTTAAAAGTCGATTTTCAGTTTCTAAGAGTAAAGCTTTAATCATCTCAGTTTGTTTGTTGGCAGCTTGTTCAATACGTTTGTCGACTATTTGAAGAAAACGAAGAGGAGAATCAGAAAGTCTGGAAGTTTGCAATACATTTCCAATGAATAACTCCTATCTTACACGTTTATGCGAGTTGTTTGTTGACATATTTTTTTTTTAAATATATATATATTAGTAGTTTCGTATATAACATCCGTATATATGTATTACAATATTAATGTATTTATGTGAGTTTTATTTTTGTTTTTATAAAGAGATTCAACGTTAACAGTTAAATAATATTCACTCTGTTCATTGTTATTAATTCACCTTTAAATCTTACAGGTATATTGGATACAATCTTAAGTGTACAACCCAAAGAAGGTGGCGGTGGTGGTGGGGAGACACGTGAAAGTATTGTATATCAATTAGCTGAGGATATGCTAAGAAAGTTACCACCGCAATACAATGATTACGAAGTGCGCGAGAACTTAGTGCGTATGGGTATATTGTTACCAATGAATATATTTTTAAGGTGAATAATGAATTTGAATGTTACTTATTTTGGGAACAACAACAACATCCATTAGTACATGTGCTAATCATATATTTTTTCATTACCAAAATTAAATAACATGAAGCTCTACTGTTCCTTACCATTGATGACGATACAGTTATGTTTTTTCATTATTAATTAATTTAGACAAGAAATTGATCGCATGCAAAAAGTAATAAAGAGAGTCTACTCGTGTTTGTGTGATCTAAAATTAGCAATTGATGGCACGATTATTATGAGTCCTGGACTGAAGGAATCCTTAGATGCCATGTATGATGCTCGTATACCAGAATCATGGATGAAGGTAAGTTGATTGTATTGCATATTAATAACCTGTCACAGCTTTTGTGTACTGTTTTGTGTAGAGTTGTTAAGAAAAACTTGCTTCAAACTGTTGGGTATGAGAAAAATACTTTTAGAAAGAAACGGTAGCAATTATACAAACAAACAATTCTTTAGCAAATAAACTTAAAAAAATTTAAACAAATACATAACATGAACTAAAACTTAATTATCGATTAAAGTGTGTGAGCGTTAGCTTTGTACTCTTCATAGCAAAATTTTGGGAGTTCTAAAGTTAATAAAATTTCACTAACTCATGGGGCTTGTAGAATTTTTGATATTTGAATATAGATTTGTTAAACTGACAGCTTTGCATTAGGGAGAAAAAATTCAATGATTATTGAAAAAAAAAAAAATGAAAAATGAAAAACAGCGAAAGTGTTAAGTTCGGCTGTGCCAAATCTTTAGTATAAGATAATTAAAAATTTTGTGGTTTCAGCAACATGGTGCCCGTGAAATGGTACAATTACTGCATATAAACTAGAAGAACTCTGCCAAGATTTTGGATTACACATTCTTAACGGATGCACAAAAGGTAATGAACTGGGTCAATTTACCTTTGTGAGTGGTGTCGGAGAAGCGGTAAATGATATATGTGCAGCAGCACACGATAACCTGAATATTGTAGATAATTTTAAAGTAGAAAACAAAATATGGTCTGATCATATGCCAATAGTTTTAACGGTTAATGCAAAAGGAAGAATTATTGATAAACCAATGAATATGCTACCAAAACTAATATGGGATGAAAGAAAACGAGGAGAATACCAGCAAAAACTGAATCATGAAATAAGTTCTTATAGGCAACGAAAAGATACTTTGTATTTACAAGACTTTATAGAAGCCATAAATTCTGCCAACCCTTCAAAACTTAAAAGCAATGCTTACACACAGAAAACGGATTCGTTGTGGCAATCGAATTTGTTGCCAACCGAATTTTGGTAGTCCTATGTACTATCACATTTTACTGTTATGATTACCGAATTATTTGTTACATACTTCTTTACGATCTTAAAGGCAATCGATTTTATAAATGAATTCGATTGTGTGAATTGTGACATTGTAGTTGATGCAATGGAATTTAGATTTAAGCAATAAATACAGAATAAAGTTTCAGTTATGTTTACTTCAAATATCTGTTGCCACCATTGATATAATTAAAAAAAAATCTTGCATGTTAATATATAAAATGGTGTGCCCAACCAAAGTGTTATATATATTGGTTGTATCTGCCATTTATCGGGATTGTATATATATCTAATTATATATAAAAAAAAACAATATTAAAGCTTTTATTTATAGTGTATTTATTTTTGATAAATTAGTTATACCGTTTACAAATATTTACAATATAAAACTTATGATACAGAAATGCTTACAATTAATAGGCCCACATTACATATTCTTCACCAATGGGTGAAAGAGAAATGTGTGATACATACTTAGCTCTAACATTTTTTGATTTTACAATGTTAAGTGTATTTGTTAAGCTGTTTACTCTATACGCAAAATAATATTTATCGAAGTGCCAGGATTCTAATATTTTTACACATAAATAAAACGCATCATCATCAATAATAATATGCTCGATTAAGCCAAACAACGGTTCAACATTTTGACAAATATGTACACACCATAGATTTTTTAAAAAGTAAATTCTAAAAATTAGGCCAGCTTATTTCCTTTGCGTTGAAACAATGCATTTCAGATGCAGTCAATTTAAATTTATTTTTGTTTGGTCCAAAATCAAACAGATCGATTCTTCTATTTAGTAATTCTAACGTGAATAATTTTTTTTCAATTACGAACATTTCTAAAATTGTTATTAGATCATAATGCCATATCCCATCTAAGATATCATGCATGACATCAACACATTTATTTTCAAACACGTGAAAATTTTGAAAATGATTAAAAATTGAATTTTCTTTTAATCCTGATCTGTTTGGATTTTCGAGCAAATCAATATCGTAATTTTCTTTGCGTCTTAGCTTTTGGGTATCATCAACGCATAAAACTTTTGATTCTTGTGGGCTACATTTACAAAATCGACAAAAAAAAAAATGAAGAATTAAAAGATTCAACAAATCCGAGAATAGAATTTATTCCTAAATTGTCTCCTCCACCTATACATAAAAATAACTTTATAGACTGACCATTTACAGAAATTCCTTGTAATTGTAAAATGTTAATTGTTTTTAAAAATTTTTTGAATGCATATCTATTTCCAAATTTTTTTCGATCATCCGTAAAAAAGCATTCCTAAAAAAATATTGATTATTTAGAATTTAAATGTTCTGGAAGAATTAAAAGTTTTATATATATGCCTCTAATTTTTTGTTGCCTACTATGGGAACCTTATGCATTCACAATTTCAAAATCATCGAAATAGATCATTATGGGTATTAATATTTCATCTTTATCACCACTGGGGTTGATATTTTCAAATTTTTGTTTCCAAAATGGGCTTTGAATAATATTGCAAAACGAAGATGCTGAATTTATTCATTTCGTATAATTTTAAATTTTTTTTTATAAATTTGTTTGAGTAAAAAGATTTTGAAGAAGATGTTGGAGATCTACAATTATGGAAAAAAATTCATTTATATTTTTAGCAATTTTGTTACCATTTTTGTATGAAAAATTAAATTCTTTTCGTAAATCGATCGTATCAAATTTTATTAAAACATTTTGCAGGTGTAGGTAATTTAAAAGCAAATATTCAGACTTAATTTCTAATGGGGTAAGAAAAGATTTTAAAATAGTTATAAGTTCCTGATTTTCTTCCATGTTACTTTGTTTACTATTTAAAATATTATTTATACGAATTGCATAATATAAAAACAGTTCATTTAATGTTTTAAATACAGTTGAACGTCCTCACTCTCATAACTCAAAATTTCTAAAATTATTTTTAAAAGTTCCTTGTTTACTATATTGTCAGAACTTCAACTGGAGTTGGTATGTGGCAGAAAATCATTAAATGACATATTAGTACTATCATTGTTTTCATTAAATCGATTTTGAGTATTAGTGTGAATAAAATGATAATTTTTAACATGTTTGAGGTATGTATTCATATATATATGAAAATATTCGGGTACAGCTATTATTGTTACATTTGAATCTAACTTTAGTTCGCTGAGTAGTTCTAAGGTGTATTGGGTAAAAATTATAAGAATCAAAATATCTGTTACAGCAAATACAATTCATTGTTAAAATAAGTAATGTAATTATTTATCATTAAATTTACGATAATAATTTGTTGGTTTAAAATAATTAAACCAAAAATATTTCTTATCGCACAATTCATCCAATTTTCCCACAAATATTATTTTAGGCTGCAAATTAACTTTTTCTTCTATTGAAAGTCTTTCATAACAATCAGCTTGTTGAAGAGTCTATAAGCAGAAGAGAATTATATCGATTGTGTAATAATTCAAAAAAATAATCAACATTACAAAAAATCTACTCACATCATAAAAATTTTTTCTGAATCTACAAATTTTTCCTGAATCTTAAATTTCGAAGCTTTGAGACTTTTTGTCTTCTGGCTTTTTAAAATTGTAGATGGGAACAAATAAGGAAGTAAAAGAAAAGCAACTGACTTTTTTGATGCTAAATTGTAAGAAAATATGAATTAAAATCTTTAGTTCAAATTTAATTCATAAAATAAAGAAATGATGATGCAGAACGTGTGTAAATTCAGATTACCCCACCTTTTAGCATAGAATACGTGAAGATTCGTCATAACTGCCCATGCTCTGCAATTCACATCCCCATGAAAGTAATACCTATATGAATGCTAATGTTTGTCACTATCAAAAATGTTTGACCAAAACCCCTCTTTTATTATGGAATCATAATCACTATCTAAGTCGATTTAGTTATGTCGTCCATCTGCCCGTGTTGTGAGTATTAGTATATTAAGCAGTAATTTGATATATAAGATTTTATCGGCCATAGGACGAACCATATTTGTTCATGGGTTCATGAGGGGTCTATTGGTATGTAGTTTCTTTCCCAAATGTTATTTTATAGTTTGCATACAAATGCTTATTGTAGGACTTCAGGATAAATGTTCAGCATGGGTCACATATGAATTTGTTCGTGGGCTTATGTAATGTCCAACGTTATATTTTTCATTTTCCAAAACATCGGGAGAGCTTAGAAAAATTAATTTTAAATGCACAACTCTATAGTACACTCGCACTTCCGTAGTTTGGTATTATATTTCTTTATGTTGTTTTTAATTTATGCAAACCTGATTTGAATCGCTACAGATGTTTCTTTTCATAATTTTTGATATTAATATAATTTTTTTATCAATTAAAAAAGATATGTCTAAATCTAAATCACGTTCCACATAAATTTTTATGGATAACTCTTAATGAATAACTTCACATACATTTATTTTTAACTTACCGTTGGTGTCAATCCGTAGTACAAATCTTGATGTGCACTTTTTTAACACAATTTTTTTAAATTAATAATTATTATTTTTCACACAATTATTTCACAATAAATTTTATGACTTAAAGTTTTATATTTTTTTCAGATTTGAACATTTCAACAATGACATTAAATCCAAACATTCGATTGGGTTACTAATAAATTTATATATTTCTTGCATTAACACCAGTATTTGTTTCACATATATATCATTCGGCTAAATACACCCAAAGCAGTAAAAATTTAATTTTGCTTTTGTTATAACTGAAAAATAATTTTATATACAAATTTATTTGTATCATACATACCAACAATTTGTTGTAATATCTGTTAACATTTTTTTTATTTAATATATGTATGTTGTTATAATCGAAATTATTGTTGCAATCATCAGTATTAAATATTGTAGCATATTATGATGAGTTTAAAACATGGTTCCCTCAATTGAATTGATTTCATAAGTTCTATAAAAACTTTGATTGGTAGATGGGATTTATGTTTCTATTAAAGGAACATTAAACAAGTAAGAAAATTATAGTCGGTCTAGACCGACTATACGATACCCTATACCATGCGTTTAGAAACCCTATCTCTTAGGCCCAACTAACTGGACATTGAAAATAAGCAAAAACCAAATTTTGGCTGCAGATATGAAAAAGTTCATATCGGATGCTATATCTATAAAGGGACTAGGTCCAAAAATGGACCGATCCTGATCATGTTTGGTAAAGTCTCTTGTATTTTGCAAAAATATGTACAAACAAAATTTGAGAAGAATCAGTGCAATATTTTTGTTTTTTAATTGATTTAAGTGAAGATCGGGAAGCAGCTCTATATGGGGTCAAAGGGATCATTTTTGGACTACTCATTAGTGGATGTAATGAACGCATACAAACCCAATTTGAGTAAGATCTATATGACAATTTGGATCTTATGGCAATTTATGTCGATTTCATATGGGTAATTTGTATGGGGGCTAGGTCTGAACATGGACCGATTCTCACCAATTTCAATAGCGTTCATCCCATGGCCGATAAAAGCTTATATACCAAATTTCATCAAAATATATTCATATTTGCGACCTGCAGTTTGATTACAAGCTTTACATGGACACACAGACGGACGGACGGACGGACGGACGGACATTGTTAAATCAACTCAGAAAGTGATTCTGATTCGATCGGTATAATTAAAGATGGGTCTAGGTCAAATATTTTTGGTTGTTACAAACAGCAGCACAAAGTCATTATACCCAAACCACATAGTGGTATAGGGTATAAATAATGAGAACTATATTTGTATGGGAGATATTAAAGGAAATGTAGTACATTTTAAAATATTTATAAATTACAATGCAAATTATTATTTCCTAAATAAATATTTTAAATGGTAACATAATTCCAACCAATCCTTTTTCTGTGTGTACCAACAAATCAAGGAAAACAAATGGTTTAATTTCAAGTTTTTTAACTCTAGGGAAAGATCCTTTAAAGCATTACAAAAATTTAGACAAAATCCAATAGAAGAAAATGGATTAAATTATATTGTTGAGAATAAAAATTCAAGGAATTATGCGAATCTAGTAAAATTGAATACTACAAGGTCATAGAAAATAAACTAAATCAAGTAAAAAATAAAAAAGATTGGTGGAACCTAATCAAAGTTTTAAAAAGCACACAAAAACAGCAAATCCCTGAAATACCACTACATCAATTTAAACAGTACTTCCTAGAACTGCTAAACCCCCCACAAATTTCAAATAACATTGAATATGCAGCAGTGTTCTTTATGGACAATGATTAAGATCGCCCAATTACAATAATAGAAATAAATATTAGCAAAAGCAAAAAACAGTAAAGCACCTGGAGAAGATCGGGTTAGCTATGCATTTTTTAAAAATGCACCGGATATGGTATTCAAGGAACTTGCAAATTCTTATAATATAATTTATGAATCGGCCCAACTAGATGAAAAATTTACGAAAAGTGTAATTTTTCCTATAAATAAAAAGGGTGATGAGGGTATAACGAGTAACTGTCGTGGAATATCGTTCATGAATATCATAGCAAAAATTTTTATGGTTATTTTAAACACATGGATAAATTTATGGCTAAACAAACACAATATTATATGTGAGTACCAAGCAGGCTTCCGTGGAGGATATTCTACTGTAGATAATTTGTACAACTTAGCAGCAATTTCTCATCTAAAATATAACAAGTAAGAAAATTATAGTCGGTCTAGACCGACTATACGATACCCTATACCATGCGTTTAGAAACCCTTTCTCTTAGGCCCAACTAACTGGACATTGAAAATAAGCAAAAACCAAATTTGAGTGGGATTTTTATTAATTTTTTTGGCTGCAGATATGAAAAAGTTCATATCGGATACTATATCTATAAAGGGACTAGGTCCAAAAATGGACCGATCCTGACCATGTTTGGTGAGGTCTCTTGTATTTTGCAAAAATATATACAAACAAAATTTGAGAAGAATCAGTGCAATATTTTTGTTTTTTGATAGATTTAAGTGAAGATCGGGAAGCAGCTCTATATGGTGCCTACGACTGAGAGTTGTCCCATAGGGATCATTTTTGGACTACTGATTAATGGATGTAATAAACACATACAAACCCAATGTGACTAAAATTTATATGATAATTTGGATCCTATGGCAATTTAAGTCGATTTCGATTGAACATGGACCGATTCTCACCAATTTCAGTAGCGTTCATCCTATGGCCGATAAAAGCTTATATACTAAATTTCATCAAAATATATTCATATTTGCAACCTGCAGTTTGATTACAAGCTTTACATGGACACACAGACGGACGGACGGACGGACATCGTTAAATCGAATCAGATAGTGATTCTGATTCGATCGGTATAATTAAAGATGGGTATAGGTCAAATATTTTTGGTTGTTACAAACAGCAGCACAAAGTCATTATACCCAAACCACATAGTGGTATAGGGTATAATGAAAGTAAAAAGCTATACGCTTTTTTTTGTAGATTTTCGTGCAGCTTTTGATAAAGTCTCTAGAAAAGCTCTGTTTTGCAAACTCCAGAGCATTGGTTTATCAACAAAGATGGCTAGAATGATTCAGAGCATATACAGCCATACCAACTTTGCAGTTTGGAATGGAGAAGTTTTATCGACAGATTTTGCAACATGTACTGGGGTAAAACAGGGGTGGCTGCTATCGCCAACGCTTTTCTCGATTTATTTAAATGACTTACACGAGTATTTAGAAGGAGGAGTTAATGTGGGATCACTAAATATCAGATTATTAATGTACGCTGATGATATAGTAATTTTAGCAGACGATATTCTTACCATGCAGACTATGATCAACAAGCTGCAGAGATATTGCGATATATGGAACCTAGAAGTCAATCTAACTAAATCGGAAATGATGATATTCAGAAAAGGAGGGAGACTCGCAGAAAGAGAAAATTGGATTTTCAATGGTGAATCAATTAGAATACACATATCTTGGAGTTACACTATCGCCAAAAATGGCTTTTAAAAAACATATCGAAAAGAGAATCATATCAGCGAAAAATAGCATAAATGCAACATGGAAAAATTTTTTATCTAAAAAATAGATTGGATTAAACGCGAAGTGGAGCCTTTTCAAATCAGTATGTCGAGCTATCAAGTCATATATGTGGATTCTCATTATTCGAGGAAGTCGATAAACTTCAAAGGTTTTTCTTAAAAAATATTCTTAAATTACCACAATTCACACCTACATACGCGCTGATGCTAGAAACTGGCTGTGAAAATAATCATATATATACTCTAGACTTACATCTACGATACATACTAAAAACGCTTTTTGAATATAATGGGAAACGCTTGGCAAACCAGCTCACAAAACTAATTTTAGAAAAAAAGTTGTATTGGTATACAGATATTGAAACTTTTGCTAGAGATGTTAATTCAATACGAATTGCGGCATGCACAACAAAAGAAAACTGGGAACAACTACGTATTGATATTCTTAATGGGTTAAAAGCTAAAGAAAAGGAATTTTACTTGGAAAATGCGTCTAATACAAACCGCTTTTATGCAAAACTGAATTATAGAGAACCACAATGCTATTTAAGCAGTAAGCTATATTTTCAAAGCCAGATGTTACCTTATCGAGCTCAATGGAACCAGGTTTCAACAGCAAAGGTCTCGTATGTGCTCTTTATGTAACGTGAACGAAATAGAAAATATTCTTCACTTCATGGCCCATTGCCCCATTCTGCGTGAGATAAGATACAATCACTTTAAAAAGGCAATCTTACGGGAAATTGATTTAATTGATATTTTAAAAAATGCAAAAGAAAATTTTAAAGCCGTATATCATTATATGATAGATGCGATTGGTTATAGAAATAAGTTAATCAATGAATACAATTATTAATTTTACTATTTTTCTATTTTTCTCAAACATAAACATTCTCGATTAAATCATACATATATAATATTTATATCTTTTTTCCGACTGACGACAATAAGTCATAGTCGTAAGTTCTATTTATTTTCTTCTAAAATATTTTTAATTATAATATTATAATATTTAAGTTTGTAATTTAGTGAAATGAATTGAAAATAAAGAACAAGTAACTAACTACTGCATATAAAATGAATTAGACAACAAGGTCTAAAAAATATTTTTATAAACTATCTCCGTTTACTTGGAGCCATACTGACCATGCTCATTACAACAATCAGTCGCTGGACTATGTTCCTCCTTACACCTTAGTCTACATCATGTCACATCAAAAACCTATATAATGAACTTCCCACAGAAAATAATGTTTTCTCATATTCAATACATTTTCACTTATGTTATATTAGCACTTTGTTGTTCCTCAGAGTGGCTGCATATAAATTGTTTTTTCTTTTTTTTTTTGACGTGCACATGTGATTTAAACAAAATTATATGCAATTACATATTTAAATTTACATACTAGCATATGTGATGTTCACAATAGGGCATTCCGATAAATTAAAAAATTCTATCCATCGGATAAAATTTTCAAAAAGTTAACGTTGCAAATTAAATGTATATTCTGAAGAAAACAAGAAACAAATATGAATATTCAAAGACGTCGTATCAAAATAGATTATAAAAATAAAATCTATAAAGTCTATACCGACTATACGACATCCTATACATTGAGTTTAAAGAGAGGGTATTATAACTTATTAACAGGGCATAGGAAATAAACATTAACCAAAGTGGCAATGCTATGAATGTGTTGGGCGCATATATGAAGAAGTTCATATCGGGTGCTATTTTTAAATGGGGACTAGGTCGAAAAATGTGTCGATCAGACCAATATCTAGTACAGTCTATGCCATATTTTTGTTTCTTGATAGGTTAAAGTTATGGTCAGGAAGCAGTTTTCTAAACGATAATGGGTGGAATAAACCCACAATAACTAAATTTGACGGAGATCCATATAGCAATCTCATTTGTAATTTGTATGTGGGCTAGGTCTAAGAGCTTATAAGTACTTACAAATATATTCATATTTACGAACTGTAGTTTGATTACAAGGTTTACATGCACACACAGACATAGTGGCAGACAGACATTACTAAATCGACACAGGAAGTGATTCTGATTGGATCAATGTAAGAAAAAGTGGTTCTAGATATGATATTTTTGGTAGGCACAGAGATAAATTTTGGGGTATCCATTTACCTTTATAAAGGCTTCTGGACGTCGATTGTTATTTGAAACTAACTTTCTTTATGATCCCAGCTAATTTCAACCTATTCAGTGGCTAGATCTGTTTTCAACGAGCTTTTTGAGGAGTTATCATCTCTTTTGATCCGTATTTTAGCAATGTCCGAAGGTGGGATGTCTACAACTGCTTTGGAAAGTTATATAGAAGCCATTCTGAAAAATAGGAATTATGTGCCTGGGATTATTATTTTGTTAAAAGTACTATAAACTTGGATTGAGACCAATATTCTGCACACTTCTATTTTGATTGTTTTTGAGAATGTCCATATGTGTATATCCAAATCTGTCTATTAAGTTATTGATAAAAACATACATACATATAACTTAAAACCATGCCATTACTAAACAAAATTTTGTTACCTTTGTTCTACAATCGGAACACAGCCGGGTTCCAAAAGTTATCTGATTTATTTTATTATTTGACATATGGGGCGTTTCATGTCAAGTAATCCAACTTTTGAAACCGTTGTTTTCCGATCGGGATGAAATTTGCACCAAGATTAGTCCTATTGTATAGAAGTTTAGACACAATTTTTCAACAAGAGCGGTCCAGAACTCTCTGAGTTAGAGGGGGTCAAAATTTGACATTTTGACCAAACAGGTGTTTTTTTCATCCATGTAACTTTTTACCTATTGTTCTTAGCAAAATTTGTCCCAAATAGTTTAGGTAGCTATTTCTTCAATCTTTAAAAAAAAACCAAAAAAAAATAATATTTTTTAAATTTTTTTTAAAAATTTTTTCTCTCAATCACAAATTTTTTGACTTTTTTTCAAAAAAGCAATTCTGTTTGGCTCAAAAGAAAGCTTAGGTTTTCTCCTTTAAGAGCCTTTTGGTCACTTAGTGGGATGCGAGTGGGATATCTATCAAAATTAATGTTTTGTAACTCAAGACAACGGTTTTTCAATTTTTAGCATATGCACTAATTTGAATTTTTTCCTATTAGTGTGTAAGTGTTTCTAAAACCTTAAAAATAAAGCATATACTGAGGAACTAGACAAACTAACCTTTCCAACAGTAATATAACATACCTAACTAAAATTTCATACCTTCGATATTGTAGTACCCGCAATATGTTAACCTCAGGAAAAAAAATCACTTTTTTTCTATAGAAATGTTGAAAAACAATTTTTATTTATTTGTAACAATAACTAAATTAATATATCCATAATATTAATAGGATAGCCGATTTCTTGTGACCAATGTTTTGTTCTACCGGTTAATCCCGATGTCGACCAAACGTATATTATTTGAAAAGTATTTCCTTTTAGCCGTTTTGCAGATTTACAGATTTTAACATTTTTTCCTATGTCCTGAGTAAATTGCATTTAAATTTGCTACTAACACATACATAAAACTATACAATGCTATGTGTGTGTTTATTAAATTTGTTAATGTGTTTGTAATAAAAATGAGTTTGTTTTTATACCCTATACCACTATGTGGTTTGGGTATAATGACTTTGTGCTGCTGTTTGTAACAACCAAAAATATTTGATCTACACCCATCTTTAATTATACCGATCGTATCAGAATCACTATCTGATTCGATTTAACGATGTCCGTCCGTCCGTCCGTCTGTGTGTCCATGTAAAGCTTGTAATCAAACTGCATGTCGCAAATATGAATATATTTTGACGGAATTTGGTATTTGATCTTTTATCGGCCATGGGATGAACGCTATTGAAATTGGTGAGAATCGGTCTATGTTCAGACCTAGCCCCCATACAAATGACCCCTATGAAATCAACATATATTGCCATAAGATCCAAATTATCATACAAATTTTAGTCAAATTGGGTTGGTATGTGTTTATTACATCCATTAATCAGTAGTCCAAAAATGATCCCTATGGGACAACTCTTAGTCATAGGCCCTATATAGAGCTGCTTCCCGATCTTCACCTAAATCTATCAAAAAATAAAAATATTGCACTGATTCTTCTAAAATTTTGTTTGTATATATTTTTGCAAAATACAAGAGACTTTACCAAACATGGTCAGGATCGGTCCATTTTTGGGCCTAGTCCCCATATTGATATAGCATCCGATATGCACTTTTTCATATCTGCAGCCGAAAAAATTAATAAAAATCCCACTCAAATTTGGTTTATGCTTATTTTCTATATCCAGTTAGTTGGGCCTGAGAGATAGGGTTTATAAACGCATGGTATAGGGTATCGTATAGTCGGTCTAGACCGACTATAATAATCTTACTTGTTTTGTATTGATTTGTGCATTGGCTATAATTGATTAGCATAGTTTTAGGGTTAATGAAAAAATAAAATTTTCTAGAATATGCACTCGAATTTCGAGGGCTGGAATCTGCTAGTAATAATAATAAAAAATAATAATAATAGTAATAGTAATAATAAAAATAAAAAATAAATAATTTAATAAAATTTAATCTTAATCTTAATTTTGAAGTCTGGTGAATTCGTTATTTCATATGATTTCGCAGAAAACTATAAATATGTTATTCAGGATGCCATACAAGCATTTCACTTCAATAACGACCAAGCAACTATATTCACAGTAGTTATTTACTACATGAAACATGAAAAACTGGAACACAAAAGTATGGCAATCATATCCGACGATTTAAGAAATGATAATATTTCAGTTTATGAGTACCTGAAAATGATACTAATATCTAAAATCTAAATTTACAGTAGAGAAGCTATACTACGTTTCGGACGGAGCTCGTCGAAATTTTAAAAACAAAAGTAGCTTCGAAAATCTTATGGCTCATAAAACCTGAAAGGAAATGCGGCGAAGTATAGCCTTCAGTGCTCTCATCAAGATCGCATCTTAGATGCGACTGCTTTATTCCATTGGGCAAAGAATTATTGTAAAAAAACTAAAATAGTTTTTAGTAGCAAAGAGGATCATGAGGAAACATTGAAAACACTGAAGAGCATATTCGATGCTGCGGTAACAATCGATGGTACCGCTCAATACCATGCTTCTATTCCGTTTGTCAATGGAAGACTCAAGATGAAAAAGTGTTCTGCCTCTACTCAATGGGATTTCTTTCCAAAGTCAAAAAAGAAACCAGCAGCGAAATCAACATCTGAACCTAGTTACGCCAAGAAAGAATTGGCTAAAAAGCAGCAAATTAATGCGACAAATAAGCTGGATGAAAGACTGGATTTTTAAAAAGTGACAAAACTTAAATACTTCATCAGGTACAATAAATTAAGTATAAAAATAGTTATGATATAAACGGATCTAATGTGATTAAGATTAAATTTTATTAAATTATTTATCTGTTTTCTTTTATTACTATTATTACTATTATTATTATTATTATTATTATTATTATTATTATTATTATTATTATATATTAATTTAATTATTACAAATAAATAAAAAGAAAATTTTTTCAACATTTCTATAGAAAAAAGAGTGATTCTTTTCCTGAGGTTAACATACATATTGTGGGTATTACAGTATTGAGGCTATGAAATTTTAGTTAGGTATGTTACATACCGTCGGAAAGTTTAATTTATATAGTTTCTCAGTATACGTTTTATTTTTAAGGTTTTAGAAACACTTACACACTAATAGGAAAAAATTAAAATTAGTGCATATGGTAAAAATTTTAAAACCGTTGTCTTGAGTTACAAAACATTTTTTTTTGATATCATCGCACTAAGCGACTAAAAAGCTGTTAAAGAAAACACCTAAGCTTTCTTAGCAAAAAAAAATTCCTTTTATGAAAAAAAAGTCAAAAAATTTTTTCCGAAAGACTGAAGAAATAGCTATCTAAACTATTTAGGACACATTTTGCTAAGAACAATAGGTAAAAAGTTACATGGATGAGAAAAAACACCTGTTTGGTCAAAATGTCAAATTTTGGCCCCCTCTAACTCAGAGAGTTCTAGACCGATCTTGTTGAAAAATTGTGTCTAAACTACTATCCAATAGGACTAACCTTGGCGCAAATTTCATTCCGATCGGAAGACATCGGTTTCAAAATTCAGATCACTTAACATGAAACGCCCCATATATATAAATATCGAAAATCTTTATCATTTTCATGAATGGGTTAGAAATTAATAAGCTTAGGATCTAATCATGTCAAATTTTTTTCAAAAATTGATCTATTGCAAAATTGTTTTATATTTAAGTTTGTTCTGTTGGGAAAAGCTAAAATGGTGTAATTCTTTTTTTGGATTCTAATTGGGTTGGTTTCAGCAAAGGTATGTATATGAATTTAACTTTTTTCCAAACAGACGATATAACACTTTGGATTACTGAAGGGGCTTGGTGATACGACCCGAAACATATTTGTATAACCAGTCTATCAGGAAAGTAAAAATATTTGATCTGGATTAATTTCTAAATCAATCGTTATCTGATTTGTTTAAGTGCTTTTTAGCGAACTCTTGTCAATTTTTCGTATCAATATCCAAGGTAATGGGTTTTTCTTCTTTTTCGAAGATATTCCAAACTGTTTGTTGACTAACAGATGTATCATCAGATTCGTCAAGGTCTGCAAACATTTTTGAATTCCATTTAATTTTCACTCTAATATTGAGTTCATTTCTATGGGGCTGCCAGTATGTTTTATTTTAAACGTATGAATTTATTGCTGTTTCCTCTATAAAAAGTTTTTTTTTTTTTAATTTGTGGTCTCTATTAAAATTTCATTTTCTGTTGCCATTCGTCAAAAGCAATCATAAAATACAGTCTTTGTCGTTTTGTTTTACCAACAAATATACTGTTTTGTTGCATTTTTATTGATTTCATAATATATTAAATTTGATTTGAAATTTAAGTTCTTCGATGTAAATTTAAGGATTATAGTAGTGCTGATATTTATAGCTACCAATAATATTTGACCTAGGCCCATCTTCTATTGTACCGATCGACTCCTCAGTGGATTTAGCGATGTCTGCTAGTTCGTCTGTGTGTCCATGTTAGCCTTGCAATCAAACTACATGTCGCCAATATGAATATATTAATGAAATTTGATATATGAGCTTGCATTGCCCATGGGACGACCGCTGTTGAAATTGTTGAAAATCGGTGCATGTTCAGACTTAGTCCCGATACAAATTACCAATATGGGAGCGACTTAAATTGCCACAAGATCCAAACTATCACACAGATCTCGCTCAAATTGGATTTGTTTGAGTTTATTACGACCATTAATCAGTAGTCCAAAAATAAACCATATAGAACAAGTCAGAAAATTATAGTCGGTCTAGACCGACTATATGATACTCTATACTATGCGTTAAGAGACCCTATCTCATAGCCCCAACTAACTGGACATAGAAAATAAGCATAAACCAAATTTGAGTTGGATTTTTATTAATTTTTTCGGCTGCAGATATGAAAAAGTTCATATCGGATGCTATATCTATATAGGGACTAGGCCCAAAAATGGACCGATCCCGAACATGTTTGATAAAGTCTCTTTTATTTTGCAAAAATATATACAAACAAAATTTGAGAAGAATCAGTGCAATATTTTTTTTTTATAGATTTAAGTGTAGATCGGGAAGCAGCTCTATATGGGGCCTATGACTAAGAGTTGTCCAGTAGGGATCATTTTTGGACTACTCATTAATGGATGTAATGAATGCATACAAACCCAATTTGAGTAAGATCTATATGACAATTTGGATCTTATGGGAATTTATGTCGATTTCATAGGGGTCATTTGTATGGGGGCTAGGTCTGAACATGGACCGATTCTCACCAATTTCAATAGCGTTCATCCTATGGTCGGTAGAAGCTTAGATACCAAATTTCATCAAAATATATACATATTTGCGACCTGCAGTTTGATTAAAAGGTTTACATGGACACACAGACGGACGGACATCGTTAAATCGAATCAGATAGTTATTCTGACGGACACCGTTAAATCGAATCAGATAGTGATTCTGATTCGATCGGTATAATAAAAGATGGGTCTAGGTCAAATATTTTTGGTAGTTACAAACAGCAGCACAAAGTCATTATACCCAAACCACATAGTGGTATAGGGTATAAAAATTCTTATTCATAGCCCCCATATAAAGTTGTTTCCGATATTTACTTAAATCTATCAAAAAACAAAAATACTGCACAGATTTTTCTCAAACTTGGTTTACAAAACAAGAAGTGACTTTACCAAATACGGTCAGAATTTGTCTATTTTTTGAACTAGTCTCCATAAAAATATAGCGTTCGATATGACCTTTTTTAAATCTGCAGGCAAAAATATTAATAAAAACTTCCACTCAGATTTGGGTTATGCTTATTTTTTCTACCCAATTAGTTGGAACTCAGACCAATTCTCTAAACCAGGGATGCCCACAAGTTTCTCATGAAAGTGCAAACACTAATACATATAGAGAATACAATTTTTTTTTTTCATAATTTATTCCGTACTTCTACATTAAAAAAAAAAGAAAAATATCTTAAAATGCTTTTCAATATTATATTTTGTGTTAGTCTGAATAATTTGAAACCATATCAAACATTCTGCTTCAGCCTTAAAGTTGTAAGTGGACAAAAAAATCACTTTCCCATTCTCGTCTGAATACATGTAGATCATTTTGTAAAGTAATAATTTGAATTCTAAACTTAAAATTTACATTGATTTTTCCAAGTGCTTTTTAATTTACAGCTGCAAACTATTTTTTAACGGAACCATACGTTCGGCAACAACAAAATCTACATTGAATATCTCGGTCACTAATGTGTACCAACAAAGCATACGAAAGTGTTCTTGCTTTGATCTTTCGTATAAGTAAGAAAAAGAACCACAAAAAACGAAACAGACAAAATTGTTCATGTATTTTGTATAGCTTGGTGCTGGGTGCTGTGTATGTGTTAGAATACACTGCCTATGCCTAAGTGCTTTTACAAAACCAAATGTGCATCGAGTGCATAGACCTTGGGCAAATATGCTCTAATCGCACGGTACAAGCTATCGCATAGTAGTTCTAGACCAAGTATAATTTTCTTACTTGTTTTAAATTTCTGTTGTAAAAAGTTATACATGTCATTCCTCAACTATCTGCTCTAGAAGTTCCAACCCACCTTATCTGATTAACAAATAAAAAACATGACGCTTTTTTCAAAGTTACATTCAAAAGACAACTACATAAAGGAATAAAAATCATTTCATGGTATCTATAAAAAAAGTGTTCCAGTCTGAAGTCTCTTTTTTATCAAAATTATTCTAAGAATATTTTTAAAATAGAATTACAATAAATAATATCAATTTTGCTAAAATAACAAATAAAATTTTTAAATAGTTGTTTTTATTAAAATATGGCCAATTTATTATATTCTATTATCAGTTCGCAAATACTCATAATTTATAATTTACCATAAAATTTTGAAATCAAAATACTCAAGATGCCCTAGTGTACATATTTATAATATACATATAAATGTTTTTGTATGTATTTTTTTTAATATTTCAATTCATATACACACTCAAACACCTGAATCTTTGTTGGAAAATATTTAATTTTTTTTTATATCGACAATCATCATAATAATATTTATCACGCTCATGCCATAAAATCATCATACAAACATTCATACAATGTGTGTATACAGTGTTGGGTAAAACAGGTTCATTGTGAAAAAAAAATCAAGTGAACATAAGCTGTGTTTTCTATTCTGGAAAGCATCAGCATCACTTTAAAATTTTTTTTTGTAGATTTTTGCAACAGAATATATTTGAAATAGTGTATTTAAGTATGAATTACTTTTGAACTTTACTGTATAACAAAGACCTTTAAAGATTGTATTGTTTCTTGAAGAATTTGTCTTTAATTTTTAATGAAAGAATTTATTCATCGTATATCTTACTTGACTGAAAACTGGAAACCTTATAAAACATATGTTTTAGTTTTTAAGCACAGCGTTGTTTTTTTTTTTCTATGGAGCCATCAAAAGTAAAAAATCTCAGTATATTTAAAAAAAAAAAAAGGAAATCCGTTCCTTTAAAGCACTGATATACGAATATGTTGGCTGTTAGATTGGCATACATAAACACATTTGTTTACGATTTTTACATGAATGTATTTTATTGTTATTCACGCAAACATCTGCAAGTAGAAAATAAATTTCCTGTGATTTTTCAGTTTTTTGTATAAAACAAGTAAGAAATTATAGTCGGTCTAGACCGACTATACGATACCCTATACGATGGTTTAGAGACCCTATCTTTTCGATCCAACTAATTCGATATAGGAAATAACCATAAACCGAATTTGAGTGGCACTGTTATTAATTTTTTTTTGGTTGCAGATATGAAAAAGTTTATATCGGATGCTATATTTACATGGGGACTAGTTCGAATTATGGAGCGATCCTGACCAAATTTGGTAAAGTCACTTATATTTGGAAAAAATATATACAAACCAAATTTGAAAAAAATCTG
The DNA here is from genome assembly GCA_963682025.1 of Cordilura impudica. Taxonomy (NCBI): domain Eukaryota; kingdom Metazoa; phylum Arthropoda; class Insecta; order Diptera; family Scathophagidae; genus Cordilura; species Cordilura impudica. The sequence continues at coordinate 324,264,339 of OY821517.1, forward strand.
TGCAATATTTTTGTTTTTTGATAGATTTAACTGAAGATCGGGAAGCAGCTCTATGTGGGGCCTATGACTAAGAATTGTCCTATTGGGATTAATTTTGGACTACTGGTTAATGGATATAATAAACATATACAAACCCAATTTGACTGAGATCTATATGATAATTTGGATCTTATGGCAATTTATGTAGATTTCATAGGGGTCATTTGTATGGGGACTAGGTCTGAACATGAACCGAATTTCACCAGTTTCAACAGCTTTTATCCTATGACCGGTAGAAGCTTATGTACCAAATTTCATCAAAATATATTCATAGTTGCGACCTGTACTTTGATTACAGGTGGACAGAGGGACGTACAGACGGACGGACAGTCAGACGGACAGACGGACATCGCTAAATCGACTCAGAAAGTGATTCTGAGTCGATCGGTGTAATAAGATATGGTAAAATATTTTTGGTAGTTACGAACAGCAGCACAAAGTCATTGCACCCAAACCACATGGTGGTATAGGGTATAAAAAAATGTTTAACTGCTATGCAGAATTTCTGCTTCTCTACTTCAATGGAGTATTGTGTTTTGGATTTTAATCTTGTGGTAAACAAATTGAATTTACGCGTACAATAACTTTTTCTATTATGATTTGTTTGCAAATATGTTTGTGTTGTGATTATGCAAAATCAATGGTATTAAATAATTCAATGCCAAATTTGTGGAATTATGTCGAAAACTTTTAACTTTTAAAGGACTGATAATTTATTTATTATTTATTATTTATTATTTATTATTTATTATTTATTATTTATTAGGTCAATGGCATAAATCCTTGCAGACCTGTATAAATGATATAATTACATATGTACATATATTGAAACAATTAAATGATTTAAAAATAAAAACAAATAGTTAGGAATTTAAGAAAATAATGATATTATGCTTAATTACATCAGTGTTCAACGAAAAATCAATTAATTGATAAAGATTATTAACAAATTCTTCTAAAAGGATCAGCTAGAGCATAGTTGGTATGAAAAGATTTAACAAAGAGTGGTTGGAATTGGCGTGATACTCGTTGAGGAACATTAAAAGTTATATTGTTGACAAGAAAGTCAGAACAGATTTCACCATTAATTAGGTTGATCATAAATGTTACTTTTAGCATAGTCCTACGGCTTTCCAAAGTAGGTAATTTTATTAATTTAAGTCGATCAACGTATGAAGGTAGATTAATTGCAGAATTCCAAGGTAAGCCACGTAAGCAAAAGAGTAGAAATTGTTTCTGTACAGACTCGATTCGTTGAATATGAATGTTATAGAAGGGATCCCATATTATTGACCCATATTTTAAAATAGGTCTTACAAGAGATGTAAAAAGTTGTTTGGTTATGTAAGGATCAATAAATTCTTTTGCCCATCTTTTAATAAAGGCGAGTGTACCTCTGGCTTTATTAACTGTCATGGTGACGTGATATACAAAGTTTAATTTAGGATCAAGTAGAATCCCTAAATCCAGAAAAGTATCAACAAGTTCAAGCTGATATCCGCCCAAAAAGTAGTTAGCAGGAAAAACATTATTTCTAGAAAAACGCATACATTTACATTTTTTCAAATTCAGTTCCATTAGGTTACGGTTACACCACGAAAAGAAATTGTTGAGATCTGATTGAAGACCGCAAGATAGCGGTCAAAACTCTATAACTTTTGACCGGATTGGTATTTTTTTACGCAATTTGTTTTGTTCAATAGGAGGGACTTTACGTTCTGATAGGAACGTAAGTAATTTGGAGTTAAAAATGCACTTTAATTTTTTGTTGAGTTTCCATGTAAAAGTTGAATATTTTGACATTTTAAATAGGTATTTTTTTATAATTTCTTATTTTCTTCAATCGTATTTTACAACCAATACTTATTTATTATTCCTAAACTTAATTTTGGTCAGAAAATGCCAACATTTGGCCCCTGACGTTTATTTAGTCTCAATATTCACAGGGGCCAAAGGTTGGTTTTTTTGGAAGAAAGCTAATTCTTTTGAGGATTAAACTGAAAAATAACACTGAAATTCCCAACAATATCAACACCATTTGGATATATTATATACAGAACACAACATCGATAAAATTTTAAGTAAACTTTTACTATTGATTTAAAGTGCACATATATTTTATTTAAATGTATTAATAAAAATTTATACTAAAATTAGAAACAAATTATAATCTTTAAACTAGTATTAACTAAACAATATTAGTAAAAATTTCTTCCAAATAGCTTTGATTTTCATTTTGCAGTAGTTGTTTAGCTTCTTCATCTAACTCTAATGAGGTTGATTTCCATTTTTGTCGAATACTGGACATATATGGGTCTGATGTGCACAACAAAATATTAATAAGATCTTCATTAGTACAATATCTGGAAATTTTTCTTGTATTGTGCTCGCGAAAGAATCTGTAGTCTTTGTTCCTTTTTTCTTGGGCTTCTTCTGAGAGATCTCCAATTGGAAGCATATTGTGCTGAATTATTTGTTCCTCATGGAACAAAATTTTGTGAACTGTGGTTGGCATATGTCTCCAAGAATATTTTTGGTTATAAAGGGTTGCTGTCTCATTAGCATACTGACCAAATTTTTTTGCATCTATCTTTTTGCTACATGCTATAACTTGTAATATGATTTGGAATTGTCGTATTAAATCATAATCTACTCCAGTTATAGAAGCTGCTGTGTTTCCATCATTAGAATTTCCTTCTCCTTGCTTTGGTTGGTCAATTATAAGGCCTATCTCACGGTATTTTTCTTGAATATCTTTTTTTTTGGCTTTCTTTTTTCCAAATTTTCTTTGTTGTTTCTCAATGTTTCGCCTAACGGGCCAAATTCCAAATCGTATCCCAATTTAAGAATATGCTCCATAAAACGAATTCTAGCATGAAGAGGTGACATTCCAAATTCATATGCTTCATTAAAACTATCGTCTTGTGTTGGTGGTTGGCTCAATTGACTTGATGTTTTTTGGCATATGGTGCAGCTTGACGATGACTTTGTTTTGGTTAAAGCTTGTGCAACTTTTCCATCAATCATTGTGAGACACATTTTAAAATTTACTTCAATGTCTTGGTCATCAAATTTAAATGTTACTGGTTGAAGTTCTTTAATTTGATCATTTATTTTTCGAACTTCTTCATCTATGACATCTTGAGTCTCCTTTTTGTAAGCAAACTTTATTGGTCTACAAAATTTTGTTGACGAGGGAATTTCATTCTTCCATACATCTATCTCTGCAGCTCTACTAGTTGACGGCTCTGAACCAATATAAGTTTTTGTTAAACGTAATGGAACGAAAGAAATCATGAATAAATTGGCATCTGATAAATTTTCCGCATTACATTGTTTGTATTGTTTCTGGCCAGAGGACCCATCACATCCCCATTTAGAAATTAAAGTCATGCTGCAATTTTTAAACTACTTTAAATAGTCAGCATCAAATGTCTTTAATAATCGTTCTGCAGTGTGTTAAAGAAGATCCTGCAATTTTATTTCTGCTGAACTTGAAGTTACACTAATAGCAGTTGGTGGAGGTAAGCAATCTTTTTTGGCAGAAACTATAACTCGATATGATGGAAAAATTCCACAATTTTTTTCATTGGTTCGCTTCCGCAATTCTGTATATTGGTTTTTAGTCATTTTCAAATCCAAAAATAGTGCAAATGCTTCTTCTGGAGTAAATTTATTTTCTTCAGTTGGTGTCGGCATACTTTCTAAAATCCTTTTTGTGCGTCTGGGGCTTGCTTCCACTATTTTTTCAATGATAGCAATTTTACCCTTTTTAGTTTTCGATGGTTGAATTTGATGCAGAAATGAATCCTTTATGATGCTACAAGAAACTTCTTCATTGATATGTTTAAGCTTGCGTCTTCGTGATCTTTCACTACAATTATCAATTGGCTTTGCTTGTCGACCACCTTTTCCAGTTTCCGTGGTAGTTACTGATGGCTTTTTAAAAATAAGTTTATTTCTTAGCCATTCTTGGTTGCGTGAGTAAAACAATTTCTTGTTTCTGGAACATTGATTGTACCGTTTTCTTAAAGTATTTAAAAAGTTTTTTATTTTTAAGTCATGTATTTTAATTTCTTGTTTGTCGCATATTTTGAAGAATGGATTATTCATTATATGTAAAATAATGTCGTTTTCATCTTTCCGTTCAAAATATATATCAGATAGAACACTATAACTGAATTTAGCCATTGTTTAAACAATAATGAAGAAAAAAAATGAATGCATGGATTAATATACTATTGCTCGAAGTTTCAACATGATCTCTTTTACCTCTTTGAAACATAATATAACAGGTAGTTGGTTTTACCAGTTATTTCCATTGGTTTTAAATTTATTTGCAATTTTCACGTATTTAAGTTGTGTAATATTAGATGGCAATAAAATATTTTCTACCTTTTCCAAATGAATTGCTAGATACCACATAATTTGAGAATTAACAGGTACTGGCAATAATATAAAAGGTACTTGGTTTTACCAGTTATTTCCATTGGTTTTAAATTTATTTGCAATTTTCACGTATTTAAGTTGTGTAATATTAGATGGCAATAAAATCTTTTTTACCTTTTCCAAATGAATTGCCAGATACCACATAATTTGAGAGTTCTATTGTCATTTTTGTCAAAATTTTGATACACCCTTCTATGTGGACTAGGTCCAAATATGGGCCAACTTCTCCTAATTTCAACAGAATTATTTTTTGGGTCATTAAGAACTCTTGTACAAAATTTCATCAAAATATATGCTTAATAGCCACTTTCACATACAAATAACTTCTCAAAAAATATGACGTGCATTTGTACCGAATATCTTACTTTGGGTCAGAAAAATTTATGTAGCTCGAAAACTGCAGTCCCGATGCATGGACATGTATATATAGGAATGTAGGGGAGAGTTAGTACTAAAAAATAGTAAATTTGTGTTTTGACTCAGCTTGACTCACAGGAGTTGTGCTCTATGAAGTAGGAAATTTCCGAGAAATTTGACCTATTTTAAAAAAAAAATTTTAATTGTTCTGAAAACAGTAGAGCTTCAATTTTTTTACCAGTGATAGGAAATAAGTCGTGTTACAACACAAAATTTATTTCGTCCAAAAATCTTTAAAAAAAAAAGGTATGATCATTTAAACTTTAAAAATTAACTAAAAATATCATAAATTTACTAAATTCTGAAAAAGCCCATTTTGGACCACCCTGTTCTCAGTGAAATGGTTGAAGTAGAGTTCTAATTTTTTGGCTCCCGAGGTTTACTACTGTCTACTTTCATATGAGTCTAATAATTTTAAAATTGGAGAACAAAAACCAAAAGGAGTTTTGGCCGCTATCTCAAAATATTGACCACAGTGCGCCGTTTCGCTCTGTTAAACAGAAAAGTGAAGTTTCCAAAATTTTGGCGGTTTAGCGGCATCCGTGTGAGATTGGATAGCTTTGCAACAGACGGAATGCTTGAATCCCTTTTCTGTTTAGAAGAGGAAGGCAGATTCTTCGTCCAAATAGACCTGTTTGCCTTTACACTATTGCTGGAATTTCTAGAAGACATTTTATGGTGGTTTAAAAGTGCTTAAATGACTTCTTCTTAGTAAGACTTGCACTGAAAATATTTAAAAAAAAATTAAAAAGGGAGAACTTTTTAAATTTTTTTTAAACTTGATGTTACTAATGTCATCTGAATGCAATTATTCCTCGAATTTAAGGGGTTTTATTTTTGTAATGTAAAATAATGAATATAGTAATCACCCTAATATGCAGGTTAAACAGCTGTTTAGGGTTGATTCACCAATTCCGATATAAAAGTAAAAGCAGGAGAAAATTTGTTTGGAAGTATAATCAAATTAGTGAGAATCCAAACAAAGAATTGTGCAGAGTACCTTGAGCTCGTGAATAGTCTGAGGCAGGTTGACGTAAAATTTGTGTGGCATGGTGCAGAATCCAGTAATTGTCCAGAACATATACACGTATTTTCGGGCAAATATAATGAGGCAACATCCACCGTTTCGTATTGACAGTTTTGCCTTTTCTGCAGGGAAATGGTCCAGTGATCACAGTCACCTTTTGGTCATGCTATGGTATTTCCTAGATCTCGAGTGGCTTTTCCGTTCCCCGAAATCGCCGAATTTGCTTGTGTGAAAAAGGTCTCGTTGGTAATCAAAATTTTCTTCCAAAAGTCATGTTCCGTGTCAACAATTTGAGCGACTATTTGGATATATTGCAAGGATGTGACCAGACTCCCAAAAAAATTCTTTGAGTTAGTTGCACTTTATACGGCATTACATGCAGCGCAAAGTGGTTCAAGGTAACACTCTCTCTGGCAACTTCTACCAGTTCATTAGAACGTTTTGGGTGTAGATAAGCGGCAGGTGGATGATCCCCCACTATCCCATGCTAAACAAAATTCTACACTAAACAACGAAAGTGTTGTCAGACGGTTCTTCTTGGCCACGATATTTTCGACGATATGCATATTTGAGTTAACCCAAATGAACGACTATTTGCAATGTACAGCCTCACTTTTGCGGCGAATTGTTTAAGTATAAAGCGATTCGTGGTCAAATTGTACTATTTGTACTATTTAAATTTTTCCACTATAATTTTTTTTTATTTATTTAAAAATTTCAAATATTATTGAAACAATACCTTGTTGTTTGTTTTTGTCATATAAAAATAAAACGACATTGGTATGTTATCACACATTTGATTAATGATTACATTGATGGATGCCTCAAGCTTCCAAAAAAAAAAAACATTTTTATTTCATGAACTTCTCAATGGTGGCATTAAACCTGTTGATGTATATAAATAATTCTTGAAAAGTAGCAACGAATATTGTAGCAAACAATACGAACAATAAAATAAAATTGATATCATGTTAACATTTACTCCATTAAATATTATGTGGTATACTTTTCCAAAAATAACAAATGTAAGACAAGTACAAACATAAATTGAATTTATTTTAAATTTATTGATAAATAAATAAACATGGAATTTTTTGTGGCACATATATAATCTGTTGTTGTTTCATAAACAAATAAATAAAATTTAAATATTACTTGAACATTTCCCTTAGTAATTTTCACATTTTTCAATTTTATGGATCAATAAAAGAAAAAAAAAACGAGATTTCGCATAAATTATGCCTATTAACTGAGGACAGACCCAAATCAAACAGAAAAAGGCATTACGATTCATTTAAAATTGAAGCAAAGAAACAGAAACAGTTTAAATCTACCTTTCAGGTATAAACAAGAGAAAAAAATCAAATCGAACCATCTTAATTTTTCCGCCTTTTTTTTTTTTTAGAAAAAATGAACCTTTTTATACCAATGTTCAAAAAAAATAAAAAGAATACAAAGTGTACAAAGTGTCAAGAAAAAAAAAAACAAAAAAGAATACAAAGAAAAACCTATTTTTACGTACTTTCTGTCCACAGAGCACTTTCCATCAATTTGAACAATTGCTTTGCCTTAAATGGAGTTTTTGTCAAATATCTTTTAGTTCAAAGTTTTCTTATATTTCCTATTTCGCAGACATGTATGTATGTTGTTGAGTTTTAAATAGAAATTTGAATAAAAAAGCAATAATGGCATTCAAAAAAAAATTTTTTTTTTGAGATTTTAAATTTTAATAATATTTATCTAAATGATTCATATTGGATGGGATTTGCGGTGCACATTTGTTACTCTGACAGATTCTAATTCATTTATCATATTTATTTTGGGTAAATTTTTATGATGAATAAAAAGCAATAAATAAATAATCACAACTAATGTGTTGTTAAGTTTTTCATATAAAATTGACATAATAGTTCCTAAGGCGGTGCTGAATTGAATATTTTTTTTGAGACTTCAAAATAATTATTTTTTAATTAATTAATTAATTAAATAAAAATTAAATAATTAAAATTTAATAGCGTGGCACCACACCAACATATTATTAGGTTATTTCAACGTGTAGTCTCCCGTAATCAACCTTTACCTCTGCAATGGAGGTTAGGGAGCTAACTTTTTTTTTTGTAGTATTGTGTGCAGTTCAAAAATATTTTTTTTTTTTAATTTTTCATTTGATTTTTCTTTAAAATAACAGTTAATTAGAATTTGAATTGAGGCTTGTCTGCTGGTTAATAATTTCTTCAAAACGTATTTATATATAACTAGCAGAGCCCAGCCCTCGAAATTCGAGTTGTAATGGTGCGGCGTTGGTGGAAGATCCGCTTCCGTTTCCCTGAGCCTTTGCTGGTCGCACGTGCTGGCGTAGGGGCCTAGCTCGCCGGATGGGTGGGGTCTTGCTCAGACCCAGGGAAACCGCACTACAGATTTTCACGTGCGATTAAAAAAAACAACTGTCAAAACAAACGGACGCTAAATGGGACGGATGGCCATACTTACCTTGGGATTGGGGACGAGGTGTTCTGCCCCTTTTGCCCTCCCTACCATGTTACCTCGACTCCATCTTAATTGGAGGTAACCCACATAAATGATAAGATTTGGCTTGGTTTTGGTTTTCTACATTGGGTTTAAAAAACCTTTATTTACCCTTCATTTTAAGGGTTTTTAAATTTCAAATTAATTTTTTTTCTTTCTTGCTACATGTCACTTTTAGAAAATTATTTAATTTTAGGAAAAGTTCAAATTTTAGCAAAATTTGTTTTAGGAAAAATTTTACATTTAGGAAATTTTAAAATTTTAGCAAAATTTGATTTTTTTTTTTATAAAATTTTTGATTTTGATTTTAGAGAAATTTTAATTTTAGGTAAATTTTTAAATATAGCTCAATTTTAATTTTAGAAGAATTTTTAAATTTTAGAAAAATTCTGTTTTAGGAAAATTTTAAATTTAGGGTAATTTTTAAATTTAGGAAAATTTTTAAGTTTTCGGAAAATTTTTAATAGTAGAAAAATTTTAATTTTAGCACAATTTAAATTTTTGCACCATTTTAATTTTAGCAAATTTCATATCTAAAAAAATATTTGATATTTAGTTTAATTTATAATTACAAAAATTTCTTGATGTAGTAAAATGTTTAGTTTAATTATATATTTAGGAAAATTTATTTTAATTTAGGAAAGTTTTAATTTTGAACAAAATTTGAGCTTAGCATAATTCCTATTTTAACTTAAACTTATATTTCTTCAAGTAGTAAAATTTTTAGTTTAACTTTATGATTAGAAACGTTTCTTAATGTAGGAAAAATTTCAGTTTGATTTTGTATGTATATAAAAAAGTTTTATATATATAGCAAAGTTTTATTAATTTAGTAACATTCTTAAATTTAATAAGGAAAATTTTAAACATAGAAAATATTTATATGTGTGTAAAAATTTTAATTTGAAAATTATTTGTATTTTAAAAAAATTTACCGCCTTATTGCTGGTGTTGCATCCCGATGAGGTACCGATGAAGCTGCTGCCGCCAGACGCCGTGGTTGTGTGTATAAGCTTGATTGGTTTATGATGTAAACTTTAATTTTATTCCTTAATTTTGTTTTATCAAACAGGTATCCAATATTTTGTGCTTTTATTTATTTCAGATAACACAAGGGAACAATGGTTCTGTTGATTAAGAACTGAATATTGTTTTTAAGGTTATTTGGGACGCTGAATCCAAATCTGCCCTTGGTTTTTTTCTATCAGCTCGACTTTTCGAGATATACCGTTATGTTCAAAATTAAGGCACTTCCGCTACATATATTGGAATAACTTGAAAACGGTTCACCATATTAAATTAAAAAAAAAATCCGAAACTCGCAAACAATATTCTCTTAAAGCCGTGCTTACTTTGTTTTTAAATTTTCCAAGTAGTTTTAGAGATATCGTTCAAGTTTTGAAAAAAAAATTAAAATTTAAAAAAAAAAAAACATTTTTTTTGTTCTTTAAAAATTCCTAAAAAATAAAAATGGGACAAAAATCACAGTTTTGGTCTACAAACAGTTAGTTAGATATATTTCGAATAAAATGAGGTTTATTTCATTGCAATCGGTGCACAACTTTTGATTTTGTTCACGATTTACTGAATTGATATAAATCGCGATTTCCATACAAAAATAACATTTTCTAATGTGTAAGTGTTTGTATGTAATAAGTTAGTTTTTTATGATTCTAAGAATTAAAAAAATTAAGTAATAAAAAAAGATTATTTCATTTTTATGGTTGCGGTAGCAAACTCATAACGCCTATAAATTTTATTGTCCCTTTATGACACCTAGTCAGTTCACAGTCAATTAAAGAGAAAAAAGAAAAGTCCACTTGTTTTTATTGATGTGTGGTTTACCGTTGGTAACGGATGATTTTTTAAAGGAATTCCCCTGAACACATGTGTTCATTCATAAGTGACTGTCAATAAAATTGTGGATATAATTTTTTTTGGTACTTCAGTAAAAAACTACTAAGTATTTTTATGGGTTCATTCAACCAATTTTTCTCATTCAACAAGTGTTTACGAAAGCGAAAAGTATAACGACAAAAAATATAAATCATTTTACATTGAACATTTAATCAGTCAACACAAAAAAGTTCAATTTTGTTCCCGTGTGTTATTTATTGAAAATTGTGTTACTTTGATATATACTTCAAAATTGTGCAATGGCTACGTCAAGAAACACCTGTAAAATCAATCCCAACTATTTTTGTAACATATGTGGCGAATACACGTTTATAAAAAATAGAAAAAGTGTGTCAGATTTTATTAAAAAAATTTATTTTGACTACTTCGGATTTACCATGGAAACCCGTGACAAGTACTGGATTCCTAATACTGTATGTAAAAACTGTGTAGAGTATTTAAGGTTATGGGCAAACAAGCAACGGACCCACTTCAAGTATAAAACACCAATGATCTGGCGGGAACCTTCGAATCATTATGATGATTGTTATTTTTGCGCTGTCAACATAACAGGCATTAATAAAACAAACCGGTCTAAATGGATTTATCCTAACGTGTTGTCTATTACCCAACCAGTCCTGTACTCTAGTGAGGATTCAGAACCACAACCATCTACATCTACACACAATTTCCACGACTTACGACAAAATGTTCCTTCACCAATATCTGAATTTGGATCAGATGACTTGCATTTAGATATTTCTTCTGAACGCGAGCAATTTAATCAGGAGGAGCTTAGTGATTTAGTGAGAGACCTTGGACTTTCTAAAAAAGCATCTGAAATTCTTGCTTCTCGATTAAAGCAAAAAAATCTGTTAACCCAAGGAACAACAATTTCATACTACCGTAACAGAGAAAAAAACTTACTTCCATTCTTTTCCGAAGACGATGAATTTGTTTATTGTTCAGATGTTCCTGGTTTAGTAACAGCGATGGGATTAGAGGAGTATGATCCAAATGACTGGCGACTATTTATAGATTCTTCTAAACGCAGCCTAAAATGTGTACTTCTGCATAACGGTAATAAATTGGGTTCGTTGCCCATTGCACATTCAACTAAAGCTAAAGAAGAATATTCTACAATTGCCTCAGTTATAAATAAAATAAAGTACAACGAACACCGCTGGCTAATTTGTGTGGATCTAAAAATGGTGAATTTTCTTCTAGGCCAACAAGGTGGCTACACAAAATATCCGTGTTTCATTTGTTTATGGGATAGCAGAGCCAGATCTGAACACTGGAGTAAGAAAGACTGGCCTTCGAGGGAAGCTATGGTTCCAGGAAACCACAATATAGTTAATCAACCACTTGTGCCCAGGGATCGCATAATACTGCCACCTCTCCATATCAAGGTAGGACTTATTAAACAATTTGTCAAAGCTCTCAACAAGGACGGTGATTGTTTTAGATATATCAGTAAAAAGTTCAACAATTTGAGTTCGGAGAAACTGAAAGCTGGCATTTTTGATGGCCCTCAAATCAAAAAATTAATCAATGATGAAAATTTTAGTAATTCCATGACAGATATTGAAAGAAATGCTTGGAATGAATTTGTTTGGATAGTGCGCAATTTCCTGGGAAACAAAAAGGGTGAGCACTATTCGGACCACGTGGATAACATGTTGTCACATTTCAAGCAGCTTGGTTGTAATATGAGCATTAAGGTGCACTACCTACACAGTCATTTGGATTGTTTCCCTGAAAATCTTGGAGACTTCAGTGAAGAACAAGGTGAACGTTTCCATCAAGATATCCGCACTATAGAGGAGCGGTACCAGGGTCACTGGGATAAGCATATGATGGCGGACTATTGCTGGAGCATTAAAACAAATCCCTCTAAACAAGGTTATTTAAGAAAATCTTATAAAAGAAAATTTTTCGATGAGTTGTAATTACATTGTAATATTTGTGTATTAAAATTTTTTATTTTTCTTTAAAATTCTCTTTTTGTGTTAAATTAAAAAGTATAGCTGACCATAAAAATGAAATAATCTTTTTTTATTACTTAATTTTTTTAATTCTTAGAATCATAAAAAACTAACTTATTACATACAAACACTTACACATTAGAAAATGTTATTTTTGTATGGAAATCGCGATTTATATCAATTCAGTAAATCGTGAACAAAATCAAAAGTTGTGCACCGATTGCAATGAAATAAAGCTCATTTTATTCGAAATATATTTAACTAACTGTTTGTAGACCAAAACTGTGATTTTTGTCCCATTTTTATTTTTTAGGAATTTTTAAAGAACAAAAAAAATGTTTTTTTTAAAAAAATTTTAATTTTTTTTCAAAACTTGAACGATATCTCTAAAACTACTTGAAAAATTTAAAAACAAAGTAAGCACGGCTTTAAGAGAATATTGTTTGCGAGTTTCGGATTTTCTTTTTAATTTAATATGGTGAACCGTTTTCAAGTTATTCCAATATATGTAGCGGAAGTGCCTTAATTTTGAACATAACGGTATATCTCGAAAAGTCGAGCTGATAGAAAAAAACCAAGTGCAGATTTGAAATCAGCGACCTCAAATTAGTAAAAATTTGCTATAAATTTCAAATCAACACAAAAAAAGTTCAATTTTGTTCCCTTGTGTAATTAATATATAGTATTTTTTTTTTATTAAATGAGTCTTATAAATTAAGTGTAGTATTTTAAAAATAATTATAAATTTTGTTTAATTGTTTTATTTTCACCAATTATTACATTCCACACTCCATGAAACTTAATTTAAGAATTAAATGATAATTTAATTTATTAACACTATGTCTTTTCTTTAACTTTACTTTATTTTACTACAACTAATCTTATTTTTAAATTTAATTTAATGTCAGGTTTTTCCTCAACCTTTCTTCTAAATCTCAAAACTTCAACTCCCTGATTCAAATTTAACTTTATTATATTCAACCTTCTCATCTTCATTCATTCATCTGCAGCTAAAAACCTGTTTATTAAACAAACAAAAATCACCACCAATTCATTGAGAACATTCATATGCATTCATAATATTCTCTAGTAGTTTAACACGCTCACTCATATATGCCTATGAGAGCAAGTGAGATCAATACAAGAAAATACGTGGTTAGACCAGCATGATTGCATATGAATGAGTTCATGATTTAATACAACACAATGAAGAGAAAAAACACCATAAATCAGTTTGCCAAAAAAAAAAATGCCATCAACATATTACCATATAAGGTGTTGTTTATATGTACATACTTGAACTTGAAAATAATTTCAAGATCAAGGTTATTATATTTTTTTCTTCTTTCTTGTTTCTGCTTGTACCAGAAATTCTTTGGCTACAGTACAGAGCAAAACAGATCACCGTCACAGAGTGCAAATTCTATGACATTTTTATACCCTATACCACTATGTGGTTTGGGTATAATGACTTTGTGCTGCTGTTTGTAACAACCAAAAATATTTGACCTAGACCCATCTTTAATTATACCGATCGAATCAGAATCACTTTCTGAGTTGATTTAACAATGTCCGTCCGTCCGTCCGTCCGTCCGTCTGTGTGTCCATGTAAAGCTTGTAATCAAACTGCAGGTCGAAAATATGAATATATTTTGATTAAATTCGGTATGTAAGCTTTTATCGGCCGTGGGATGAACGCTATTGAAATTGGTGAGAATCGGTCCATGTTCAGACCTAGCCCCCATACAAATTACCCCTATGAAATCGACATAAATTGCCATAAGATCCAAATTGTTATATAGATCTTACTCAAATTAGGTTTTTTATGCGTTCATTACGTCCATTAATGTGTAGTCCAAAAATGATCCCTTTGGGCCCATATAGAGCTGCTTCCCGATCTTCACTTAAATCTATTAAAAAACAAAAATATTGCACTTATTCTTCTCAGATTTTGTTTGTATATATTTTTGCAAAATACAAGAGACTTTACCAAACATGATCAGGATCGGTCTATTTTTGGACCTAGTCCCCATATAGATATAGCATCCGATATGAACTTTTTCATGTCTGCAGCCAAAAAAATTAATAAAAATCAGACTCAAATTTGGTTTTTGCTTATTTTCTATGTCCAGTTAGTTGGGCCTAAGAGATAGGGCATGGTATAGGGTATCGTATAGTCGGTCTAGACTGACTATAATTTTCTTACTTGTTTTCATTTAATAAATAGTTTTATAAGAGCCTAAGGGTATGCTAATCAATTTTAGCCATTTCACAATTCAAAACTTTTTAAATAAAATTAATTAAATTTCATTATAAGTATTTGTTGGGCACTTTAAAAAAGCAGTACACAAAAAAAGTGCTCCAGGCGGTGCAAATCTGTAAATCTGGTGGACAGCTAAAAAGAAATACCTTACAAATGAGGTATATTTGGTTAAAATCGGTTATTAACTACAATTTTTATATCGGTCAAAGAAATCGTCTCGCCTATTAATATTGTAGATAGTCCTTCTCCTATCTATATACTAATACGTGAAGGTAAATTTTTAGTTCCCTTTCTAGGCAATATGCGGGCATGGAGGAGTGTGAAAATTAGCATAGTTATAGCTCATATGGAGGAGAAGCTGAGAATGGTAAAATATATATTTAATCTGTCTTAAAAATATATTAAATTAAATGAAATAAAATATTTATAATAATTCGTTACACCCTGTTAATGCGAATGATTTAAATAATATATCAGACGCTCTGTGTTGAATTGTGAATTGCTAAAATTGATTAACATACTTTTAGACTCATTTTAATATTCATAAATCTTTTTATATATATCGATTAAAAAAACATTGACAAAAATTTTATGAAAAAATAATATTTCCTAGAATTTGCACTCGAATTTCGAGTGCTGGGCTATACTAATTTATGCTTTCGGTTGGCAACCTATTGAAAATTGTTGGCAATATGACTGAGAGGGTATACTTCCCATACTCGTTGTTGAATTTTGGAACTATATATCTTCATTCTGTGTTCATCCTTGTTTGATAGTTGTGGTTTATCGGGTGAAAAATCTGGATTTCACATAGAACTCGGTGGCAATATATATATATATATAGTCCCGTTGTTCCTTTTAGGAGCATAGGGCCTCGGTGGCAATGGTTATGTAATAAATGTTTTTGATGTTAAATATATGTTGACTTATAGTGATGTTGTTCTCATTTATACTTGCATGAGGTCTTACTTCATCTGTTGCAATCACTTCTTCATGGGTGTTTTGTTGATTCCTAATGCTCTTTGGTATTACATTGTGATCTGATGATGATTAATTGATATATTATTGATTGTTGAAATATTACTACTCGTTACTGAAATAGGTTTTTTGTGTGTCCGATTTTTAGTATCTGATTCTGTGATTTCTTAAGCTTGTTGCAATAGGTTGAGTGCCTCTGTGCCGCTATATCTTGACGGATATTCTACTAACGACGGGTTTCTTGTCTTACTACCAAGTTGCTTGGGAGGACTTAACACGTTTTTTTAAAACGTCAGCTATGTATATGCAGATTCCATTTGAAGTTGTGGTCAACAAACACGCCAATATATTTGTACGAACTCACTTATTCAATAGTATTGGAACATGTATCGTTTTCGTAGTTGAAGTCATTAGTTTTTTTTTGCTATGCAAGCAATCTATGCTGTGATATTTTATCTCTATGTCTGAGTATAAGTATTTTAGGGTCAGCTTCGTTTTCGAAGGATTTATTATCAGCTTATGGTCATTACATCATTTTATAGCTCTGTCTAACTGATTTTGAATTATTATTATTGCATCATCTGAGTTCTTTTTCGCTGAGCGTTAGTACTTTAATTAAATCATTTGCATATATAAGATATAGTATTGGTCCTAATTTAGATCCTTGAGAACTCCATTAATTGTTGTAAATACTTCGCTTACCTCATTTGATATTTTTACCCTATACTTTCTTAGCGGTAAATTATTTTTAAACCATACATTGCATATTCCTCGTACTCCAACTCGCTATGGATCAATTTGTCATTAGATAGGGTCCAAAAATAACGTAAGGCAATGGTGGTTTTACTGGGTTGTTAGTTAACGAAATTCGCAAAGTTTAAATTCTTTCCTTGCTGGACTCCAAATTGATTGACACTTATAATTTTATTTTTTTGTAAGAAGTTTGTGAGTCTTTTGCATACAATTTCCTCAATTCCAGCGATATTTGGCTGTAATTATTAAAATCTTTTTTCGTACCGTTTTTGTATTTAGGCCGAAAAATGAATATTTTGAATATATCTGGAACTGAGCCAGTATTTATTATAGTATTTATTAGTTTTGTTATTACTGGAATCATTACGATAGCATTTCTTTTAAGATCTATTGGTCCAATACCGTCGAATCCCGCACTTTTATTTTGACATCCAGCGTTTTTAAAATGTAAAGTATTTCCATTTTTCCGGCGTAAGGCATGTAAAAAAGAGATTTGTATTGTTCTTGGTAGATACTTAGGTAATTGTTTTTACATTACAGATGTGTAAAATATTCATCACGTTTAGTTTGAAACTATTACAGGTTTCTGATGAATTTAAGTTTTTGACGTTGTTTAATATCGTATCATCAATATTATTTGTTTTTTGCCAATTATTTTTTTAATAATTTACCACGTAAGCCGAATATTATTTCTTATATTATAGAATTTGTTTTTATAATAAATATTTTTTCTGGAAAAATAGCCACAATGCCTATATTCGTAGATAGTTACGAGAACCACAGAGCAAACAAGAAAAACGTTACTTTCTTATATCGAAGATAATAGGATAAAGAAAATATGTATCGATGGATCACAGAAGATATCTCTCTGCATTGAAATTAAATTAATTTTATTTTCATTACGGATTCTCTCATACTCTCATTTTCAATACTCATTCTCTCTCTATTGTCACTCATTTTTACTCAAATGCTACAGCGCACAAAAATAATGTTATCAAAAATCTTATGGATCATAACACAGATCACATTAGCGTATACCCTTCAAAGTGCAGAGGGATTGTCAAGTTTGTCAATCCATTTGTAACACATAGAAATAAATTGCATAGATCCCATAATCTATACATATAATTGATCCTTATAAAAGGAGGAATCGACTTGGCGATATTCTTCTCTCTGTCACTCTGTTTCTCTGTCTGTTTATCTGTCTGTCTGTTGAAAATATTCTCCTGTCCGCAAAAGAAGAGTGGGTCGTATTACTTAGGCTTAAAATGTTCATCATGATCTGAAGCAGTTTAGTCTCTAGCCTCTAGCCCCAATAGCCGCGTAATGACGCACGAAAATGTAAAGATACTCTGATGAAATTTCGCATAAAAAACTAAAAATACTGAATATTCAGCGTCCTTTTTTGCTTAGATAGAATTTAGAAAATGGTTAGCTGTCAATCGAATTGTCATACTGCGCTCACTTTTTGACATTTATGATCAGTGTCTTCTTCTTTTATTACCAATCCATTACTGTATATAGGTGATCACATGCAGACATGTAATTTCATTTATTATTAAACTCTTTCTTTTAACTCATACTCTCTGTCTGTCTGTATATCGTGGGTCAACCCCATTCCCCCTTATGCAATTGATCTGAAACTTGGCTAATAGTCTTGTTGTGACTACAGATTAATTTTGGGGTAGTCACGCGCAGTCACGAATAGTCAAGCATAGTCACGGAGTGATCTAAATGTCATTTCCCCTCATCCCATCGATGTGAAACTTGGTCGATATACTTGCTGTAGAGAAAGATTAAATTCGACTTAGTCACGCACAGTCACGCATAGTCACGCACAGTCACGGAGTGATTTAAACCCCATTTCCCCTCATCCAA
Organism: Cordilura impudica; assembly: GCA_963682025.1. Taxonomy (NCBI): domain Eukaryota; kingdom Metazoa; phylum Arthropoda; class Insecta; order Diptera; family Scathophagidae; genus Cordilura; species Cordilura impudica. Next base: position 324,282,553 of record OY821517.1, read on the forward strand.
TCAATCTGAAACTTGGTCCATAGACCGTAGCTATGCTACGAAACTCTACTCGGTTTCTTGCTCTGTGTATTAAATCGTAAATGGTTCACAGCCCCATCCATGCTCTAATATTATGCAAGCGTGACATCTGTTTCCGGCCCGTGCCTCATATTCCTTCAATTCGGCCGTCCAATATTAATTGTTGGAGTTCATATTTTTTACCACGTACAATGTGTCGAAAATATGCAGTTTTGAGTCTTTTGTTGCATTTTAACAGCTCACGCTTAGTGTTTATTTCTCTTAGGACTTCAACATTGGAAACTCGATTTACGCACGAAATTTGGAGGAATCTAGGATAGCACCACATCTCAAAAGCTTCAAGTCTGTTCATTGTATTGATTTTTAGTGTCCAGGTTTCGAAGCCATACAAGAGCACCGACCGAACATAAAATTTCATAAAACGAAGACGAAGTGTTAAGTTGATTTCCCGACTTGCTGGAATTTTCGATATTTCGTACATGTTGATCTAGCTATTTCTATTTATTTTTTTCCTTCTGAATCGCTGTCCCAATGTTCGTGTAATATAGCGCCATATTATAAAAATCTGTAAACTCTCCCTTTTTGTTGATTTGTTGATTACAGCTTGTACCATCTTCTGAAGACCCTGCATTTTATCGGTTAAGATAGATATGTCATCTGCGTATCTTATGTTATTGATAAATGTCCATTGACCTTGATGCCTGCTTCGTTCGTTTCAAGAGCTCTTGAAAGATTACATCAGAAGTGGATACAGAATACACCCCTGACGGGCTTCTCTTTTTATAGGGCTATAATTTGTTCTAAATCATTTACTACGAATTTCTGCTGTTTGTCTCAAATACAGGTTCTTGTTACATCGTATGTCTATCCCGTCAATATATCAAAGGCTTTTTCATAGTCGATGAAGCGAAGAAAAACAAGTAAGAAAATTATAGTCGGTCTGGACCGACTATACGATACCCTATACCATGCGCTTAGAGACCCTATCTCTCAGGCCCAACTAACTGCATATAAAAAATAAGCATAAACCAAATTTGAGTGGGATTTTTAGTAATTTTTTTGGCTGCAGATATGATAAAGTTCATATTGGATGCTATATCTATATGGGGACTAAGCCCAAAAATGGACCGATCCTGACCATGTTTGGTGAGGTCTCTTGTATTTTGCAAAAATATATACAAACAAAATTTGAGAAGAATCAGTGCAATATTTTTGTTTTTTGATAGATTTAAGTGAAGATCGGGAAGCAGCTCTATATGGGGCCTATGACTGAGAGTTGTCCCATAGGGATCATTTTTGGACTACTGATTAATGGATGTAATAAACACATACAAACCCAATGTGACTAAAATTTATATGATAATTTGTTTCTTATGGCAATTTAAGTGGATTTCATAGGGGTCATTTGTATGGGGGCTAGGTCTGAACATGAACCGATTCTCACCAATTTCAATAGCGTTCATCCTATGGCCGATAAAAGCTTACATACCAAATTTCATCAAAATATTTTCATACTTGCGACCTGCAGTTTGATTACAAGCTTTACATGGACACACAGACGGACGGACGGACGGACATCGTTAAATCGAATCAGATAGTGATTCTGATTCGATCGGTATAATTAAAGATGGGTCTAGGTCAAATATTTTTGGTAGTTATAAACAGCAGCACAAAGTCATTATACCCAAACCACATAGTGGTATGGGTATAACAAATTTTTTTTCTCTACAATTCTGTATAGGACCTGGATGCAAAATAGAGCTTCTCTGGTGCGCATTGCCCCTCAGAAATCGAATTGAGTACGACCAAGTGATTGTTCGCATTTACCATATATCCTCTGCTGAATTATTCTTAGAAATACTTTTAAAACGTGGTTGATTAATCATGACATCTTGCATTCTTTTTCTTTGGGATTGTAATAAATGAGGATTTTACCAATCGTCAGGCTAAATGTCGGTGTCATAAATTTCATTAAATAGTTTGTGTTTCCTGTTTATCATCAGTTATACGTTTTATGAGCTCTGTCGGTGATTCATCATTCATCACTGCCTTATTATTTTTTCTATTCTAAATCAGTAACTACTTCATTACCGCTGTTCATCAAAACAGATGATGTTGTTTTTCTTTGCAGACCACAAGTTTTCTTTAGTTTTTTGTGCAGGTTAAAATCGTCATGAAGTGATTGAAGATTTTCCAACCATACGTGTTTTGCTTTTCGTATTTTTATCTGTATTAATCGCTGTTTTCCATTATATTCATTTGTGTTCGCAATGTGTCATTTTCTTCTTTTATTCATGAGTTCTAATATTTTATCAGTTCTAATATTTCATCCATTGGTTCTTCTGTGTATTTCGTTTGAAACCGAGTTTGTTCTCGGCCACGTTTTTTATAATTTTTGTACTGTTTTTTCACCCGTTGTAAATGTCTTCGTAGTAGTTGATCGACTGTAGCTGGTTTTTAATTTCAGACGTTGTACAGTTTTTAATTTCATAATCATTACTGCTAGGATCAGATGTATGTCACGCTTGAACAACGCTATCAAACTATCCAAATTTACTTTAAAAATCAGTTATTGATTCGCGACTTATGTTGTATTTTTCTTCGGAAAATTCTGTTCAGCGTTGGGGCTCATTTTTGGCTTAACGCGTTTATTAATAAACAAAATTACCGCGTATTTTGTGAGACCAATCCACAGCAAACCTTACAAACTCCATTACATCCACCGTTTGGTGCAATTTACACGCTTTTCTTAAAAAATGGAGCCGAAGCTCGCATTGCAGTCAATTGAGATCGTTACTGCACCATGATTAATGGATTTTTGTTTGGAAATATGAACGACATTTATCGGCCGCAACCATCGACTTATTGAAATCAAAATTTAGCGATTATTTCCACCTTGGCTACGAGAAGTCACTGGTTGATGCTGATAAACCAGCAAAAAGTGACGCCTTGGAGGAATGCGCATCGTCAAGAATAGCCGCGGTGACCATATGCCCGAAATTATTCTCAAGTATTAATGCCATTTATTAATTTCTCAAAAAAAAATATTTTTATGATAAGAATTTAATTTCTTGTGTTATTTTTTGTAATTTCAAGTTCTATCGGGTTTAAAAATAACCGTTGCATATCCTATAGTTTGCATTTCGAATATACGCCTTGATAAGCAATGGTTTCTGGGATTATCTGTAGCTTGATTGATTTCGACTGCTCGTTCAGAAATTAATAAAAATTAATCGAAAAATTTGTTCGGTTTCTAATATTATACTTAAAAATAATTTCAGCATTAGAAAAGTTTCGTTAATTTTAAGAATATTTCTAATATTTGCATATTTTGCTGTTTTAATTTTACAAGATTTTTTCTTGTGTTTGTATTTTCTTTAGTCTAAATGGAAGTTTCTTTTATTTTAATTTCAAATTTGGTACGCAGTTTGTTGCTTTTGTTGTGCAAAATAATGTAATCCTCTTTTCCGACTTGTTGCAAATTTAAAAATCGATGGTAAATAACCTAAAAACTTTTTTTATATTCAAAGAAATTCATTTTGTAGCAGAGTGTTATTTACCCGCAAAAAGTGTACTGCTTTTAAGATTAACTACATTTCCTGTTAAGTGGTTTTGGCCAAAATTTTTAAAAAATAGTTTTGTTTTCGTCTCAAAGTCTTCATTCTTTTTATCACATCTAAATCTTTTTAGTTCAAAAATTTGTTTATGGGCTTAAAAAATTTGATTTTATATTGTTTAATGACAATTATCTAGCTAGTATCTAGTATTTGATTTTATATTATTTAATGGCAATTATCTAGCTAGTATCTTTAAATAATCCTTTAAATAATTAAACTTTAAATTTGTATTAATTTTATGATATATTAAATATCATACTTATCCTTTATATTTTAAAAGAACATAATTAAAAAACAGCTGAAAAGGCACATCTAGATTATTAACTATACCCCACTGATTGTGTCATTTGCAGATATCTTGGGAGTCAACAACTTTGGGCTTTTGGTATACTGAACTGCTAGAGCGCAATGCACAATTTCGTACATGGATATCAACGGACAGGCCAAAAGTAAGTTGCATAGAAATATTTAAAGAAAGAAAATAATAACAAACGAACTAAAAATGTAAAGAAGAATAGAACACTAAAAGAAAATATTTTCTTTTTAATTTAAATTATATCTGTGGCACCTTTAAAAATTTCTAAATGATAAAGGTATACATAGAATGGTAATGGTGTATGTAAAAGTTTTTTTTTTAATTTTTGCAACTCTTAAAGCAGAATATGAATTATTATTACCTAAAAATGTTTGAGAATATATTTACACAAGACCAGATAAATCACTGCTGAATAGTACTAGCGTAATAAAAAAAATTATTCGCGGTAAAAATTATTAGTTTAAGGAAAACTTTGATAACCATAAAATATAAAATTCACTATTTCACAAGTTGAAACCACATTAACTCGAGAAATATGCAATATTTATGGGTAAACTTCGAAATACTTTTCGATTGAAGCACATCATGAAATTTGCAAAAAATATAATTTTTAGGGTAAGCAAACGGTAAAAAATGATTTTGTTTTATAATTTTTTTATGTTGTTGTTTTTCTATTGTTTTAATCCTTTCACGACCAAACCTAAACTGCTAGAAAATTTTTATATTTTTTTTTGGATTCGTACTTAACGACCCAATATTTCTCAACAAAAGTGTCGTCAAAAATATTTTTTTTAAATTCCTTCAAGGAAAAAATCCATGGACCATATACATCCCATTGGTCGTCAACGGTCAAAATTAACAACAAATTTACTTCGCTCAAAGCAAGTCAGTGATTTGTGTTTTTATATCTTACATAAATAACTGTAGCTTTGGTTTTGTATTTGTTGTAAATTTTTAAATATAGATCACAGAGAATCGATTACTACTTTTTTAATTTGTACTAAAAATGGAAAGGAAAATAGGGCCTTTTGTAAAAACCTTTTTGTGTCACAAAAACTGTAATTGCTTCGAAGATTACCATAATTGATTTTATATTTTTGAGATATTTTGAATTAATCTTTTTCTAAGTCTATTTATTTATAGTTAAATTAATTGTTGACTTAATATTATGATTTTTTTAAATTAAATTTTTAGTTGAAGTTTTATTTTATGTTCTGATAATTCAATTCGGCTTGAGGTCCAAGAAGATTAATAAAGATAATAAGCGAAACTTAGTTTTTATTTTTATTTTCCTTTTTATTATATCCAATATTTCGACTAACGTCGTTAGTCATCATCAGGGATCTGAATCAAAAAATTAGATACATACATTAACACATAAACACATCTTTTCAAAAATATATAAAAATATATGACAGCATCTGGACGATTAATCAATTTTTACTTGAACCAACCAAGACGTATTATAATGAACACTGCTCAAAATTTTATTCACCGTGTTCTCAACATAAGTGACACCGAATTCCACGACGCCAACATAAACATTATAACGGAATTATTGATAAAGAACGAATTTCCTCGTAAAACGATAGAAGATCTGATTCAAAATACAAGTAAAAAACAATATAATGACGAACCACCAAAAATATACAAAAGTATATCCTATATTTCGGAGTTTTCCGAAAGATTAAAAAACTCAAATATATATGACGGAGAAAAATTTCAATTAACATTTAAGACAAACAATGCATTAAACAAATTATTCAGCAAGACAAAATCCAAACTAGAAAAAGATGAAAAATCAAATGTCATCTACAAAATTGGATGCAACGGAGACGGGTCCAACATATGCAACAAAGTATATGTTGGTACTACAAAGACTAAACTGAAATCTAGAATAGCATCACAAAAATCTAACCTAAAGGCAATAAACAGACCAATTGAACAAAAAGCAGCACTTGCGGCCCATTGTGCTTTAACACAACACAAACCCAACTTTGACGACGTACAAATTTTACAAGGAGAGAACAATTACACAAGGAGATATACGTTAGAGATGCTACATATAAGTGACGTTCCAACAAACAAGAGACTAAACTACAAGCAAGTCACGGAGATATGTGCACAAATTTACAGGAAAATAGTAAACAAACACAGAAGAACAACAATTGCAGTTTAGTAGTAAAAATATATGCAAGGGGCATCTGATAGATTTTTTGTTTTTTGTAGTTTTATTGTTTTTATTTTGTTTGTCGACAAAATTAAATGTAATATTTTGTTTATTTTTGTATATATTTTTGAAAAGATGTGTTAATGTATATATATAATTTTTTCATTCAGATCCCTGATGATGACTAACGACGTTAGTCGAAATATTGGATATAATAAAAAGGAAAATAAAAATCAAAAATAAGTTTCTCTTATTATTTTTATTAATCTTCTTGGACCTCAGGCCGCATTGAATTATCAAAAATTTTTTTTTAATTTAATAAAAATATAAAACTATAAAACATCTTTTTTACACGTACTGAATTTTGCTGAATAATAAACCGATTCCAAAAATTTTGGTGTTTCTGAACTGGTCCATGTTATATCAAAATTTTAATGTTTTCGGTTCAATAACGTCCGAATTAATGACATACAAATATCATTAAAAAAAAAACAATTTTCAGACTTTGGGGTCACCGTCTTCGGTTCTAAGAATACATGTGCCATTTTTTTGGTATGGTCTGAAAGCTAAATTATCCTCTATAGACTCGTCAGCTTTAAAAAAATCGGTTGGAAAATGTGGAAATTATAAGAAAAATAAAAATGGGACATATATGACCCATTGGTCGTGAAAGGGTTAAAATGATATGTATTTTCAAGAACTATCTAACCCATTTGTTTTTATACATAAATTTGCTTATTTCTCGAATTATTGGGTTTTGAACTTAAAATAATATTTTTTACCGCTGATAATTTTTATACCTTATACCATTATGTGGTTTGGGTATAATAACTTTATGCTGCTGTTTGTAACTACCAAAAATACTTGACCGAGACCCATCTTTTGTTATACCAATCGACTCAGAATCACTTTCTGAGTCGATTTAGCAATGTCCGTCCGTCTGTCTGCCCGTCCGTCCTTCCGTCTGTGTGTCCATGTAAACCTTGTAATCAAAGTATTATTACGAAATATATTTTACTGCAATTTGGTATATAAGCTCTTATCGGTCACAGAATGAACGCTGTTGAAATTGGTGAAATTCGGTCCATGTTCAGACCTATTCCCCATACAAATGACCCCTATTAAATCAACATAAATTGCCATAAGATCCAAATTATCATATAGATCTCAGTCAAATTGGGTTTGTATGAGCTTATTATATCCATTATTCAGTTGTCCAAATAAAATACCTAGAGGACAATTCTTATTCATAGGGCCCATGTAGAGCTGCTTCCCGATCTTCTCTAAAATGTACCAAAAAACAAAAATATTGCTCAGATTTTTCTTAAATTTGGTTTGTATATATTTTTTCAGTCAGGATCGGTCCATTTTTCGACCTAGTCCCCATATAAATATAGCATCCGATATGAACTTTTTTATATCTGCAGCCAAAAAAATTAATAAAAATGCCTCTCAAATTTAGTTTATGCTTATTTTCTATATCCACTTAGTTGGACCGAAGAGATAAGGTCTCTAAGCCATGGTATAGGGTCTCGTATAATCGGTCTAGACCGACTGTAATTTTCTTACTTTATATTATTAGGCTACTACCCTTGAGAATTAGTTTATGTTTCATAATCTCACTTCGAAACAAGTAGGAGCATTATAGTCGGTCTAGACCGACTATACTATACCCTATACCATGCGTTTGCTCTTTTAGCTCCAATAAATAAGATATAGAACATTAGCTTAAACCAAATTTGTGTGGCATTGTTATTAATTTTTTTGCCTTCGGATATGAAAAAGTTCACATCGGGGACTAGGTCGAAATATAGACTGATCCTGACCATATTTGGTAATGTCATTTATTTTTTGCAAAAACATATACAAATCAAATTTGAGAGAAATCTGTGCAATATTTTTGTTTTTGATAGATTTAAGTGAAGATCGGTAATCAGCTTCATATAGGGGCTATGGCTAAGAATTGTCCTATAGGGTTTATTTTTGGACTACTGAGTAATAGATTTAATAAACACACACGAAACCAATTTGACCGAGATCTATATGATAATTTGGATCTTATGGCAATTTAAGTAGATCTCGTAGGGTCATTTGTATGTGGATTAGAACTGAACATGGACCGATTTTCACCAATTTCAATAGCGTTCATCCTATGGCTGATAAAAGCTTATATACCAAATTTCATTAAAATATATTCATACAATTTATTGCATCTTAATCATTTACGAGTCAAAATGGCCAAACAAAAAATTTTTAATCTATCGGAAAAACTAAAATCGATGTTTACCGTTCTGAAGATATTCTAACCGCGCAATAGCTAAAAAAAATTGGACGAAGCCCAACAGTTGTCGATAATTACATCAAGGACCCCTATGGTTATGGAAGCAATTTTAAAAGGAGGGTTTCATTGTCTTTATCTACGTATGACCTGTAGTTTGCTTAAAAGGTTTACATGGACACACAGATGGACGGATGGACGGACAGACGGATATCGCTAGATCGACTCAGAAAGTAATTCTTAGTCGGTCGGTATAATAAAAAATGGGTTTAGGTCAAATATTTTTGGAAGTTGCAAACATCAGCACAAAGTCATTATACCCTGACCACATTGTGGTATAGGGTATACAAATCGATTTCAGCAACGCCGTACAGGCAAGATTCTGAAAAATTCTTAAAAATCTTTTGGGCCATAACAATTCATATTCCACTTTAAAGGTGCAAAGAATGTTGTTTTCCTAGTCGCTAGTGTACATTTATTATAAGTACATATAAATTAAAGAACAGAATAGCACGACTTTTAGTTATTGTGATCAATTACACTGGTCAGAATTGATCATCAGATCAAGCAAGTGACTATTTCCTTAGAAGTTATTCGTCTGCGAACTACATTTCACATTAGTCGACTGCTCATTTCATGCTCATATGCACAGATCAGTGGTGGGTACATACATTTTATCTCATACTAGATGTAACCGGGTGTAATCGTTATGAAAGGGCTCACGCAAAGTCCCAAGGCTCTCACTAATACATTAATTCAGATATATCACATTTAATATTAAGTTTGTGTGGGGGTACCACGCGCATTTATCTAATCCCGCCCATTTTTTTGTCTGACTACTCACGTTAATAATAGATGACCTGAGACAAATTTGCAAAGCTTTCTCTATCATAGTGCTTAATATATATGATATTAAAAATGAACTTTGTATGGGAGGTGCCACGCCCACTAAAATTATTTTAAAAAATTAAAGCCAATTTTTCTTTTTCGCTATTTTTGATTTTGCCCATTTTTCATTTTGAAGTTTTTTGTTTTTGGGCAATTTTTATTTTTCGCGATTTTGGCGATATATTTTCTACGGCAAATCACATTGATAACTAATGAACTTGTCAAAAGACTGTCGCTTTCGTATTGCTTCATATTTTTTACATAGGAGGGGCCACGCCCACAAATCCCATCCCGCCCAATTTTTATTGGACTACCCACATTAATATCTGATGGACTCATGCAAAATGTCGAGTCTTTCCCTTTTATAGTACCCAAGTTATTTGTTATTAGATATCTACTTTGCATGGACGGTGCTACACCCACTGCCCGACTACACATACTGAGATCTGATGGTGTCGTGCAAAGTGCCAAAGCTTCCCTCTTTTAGTACACCAGTTATATGATATCATATATTTACTTTGTACGGGCGGTGCCACGCCCACTGCTCCGATCACGCCCATTTTTTGTCTAACTAATAATATGAATAAGTTATGGGTTCACACAAAGTCCCAAGGCTCTCACTATAACAGTACTCCAGATATATGGCATTTTATATTTTATTTGTATGGTAGGTGCCACGCCTATTGGTTCGATACTGCCCATTTTTTGTCCGACTACTCACATTAATAATAGGTGACATCAGACAAATTTGAAAAGCTCTCTCTATCACAGTACTTGAGATATATAATATTGAATTATTACTTGTATCGGAGCTACCACGCCTACTGATCCCGCCCATTTCCGGCGTAGCTACTAATATTAACAATAGGTGACCTCACACAAATTTGCAAAGCTCTGCCTATCATAGTACTCAATATATGTATATGATATTAAAAATTTACTTTGTGTGGGAGGTGCCACGCCCACTAAAAATATTTAAAAAATTATAGCCTATAGCACTTCCCATATCCGCAGTAAGAATCTTTGAAAATTTCAGGAAGATCAGATTAGTAGTTACGGAGATTACCCCCTACAAACAAACAAACAAACAAACAAACAAACACATATTACCTCTTTATAATATTAGTATAGATTGCGCTTGCATGTGAAGGAGAAAAAAACGAACGCTCTTCTGTTTTACACTGCAAAAGTTATTCGATTACACAGGTCTACAAATTAAAAAAAAAAAATTACTGCAGAAACGAAGCATTTTTTTTAACTAATCTGGGTGTGCTGAATTCGAATCTGCCATAAAATTGCGCTATCACGTCTTGCTCATTTTTTATCGCATGCTGGCAATACTGTAAAACAGTCAATACTGACACTACAATTTCACAATTATTAATTTGACAGAAGCCCACATTCATTACAAATCCTCATATAGTAGCGTTTAAGCATGTCAGGGAGGGCGCGTTACTGATTCAAGCTGTTTTTGCTTTGTGTGTGGTGAATATTTGGTTGGAAAAAAATTGATATGCAATATCAGAATCATTAAAATATGCATATTTACATTATTTTGGTTTTGCTGTCAGAAACGTGGACGCCGACAATGTTTTGCAATAGTTGCAGAACTGTTTTATACAAGTGGTCAAATGGCAAGAAAATCTATTTCGATTTTTCAATTCCAGTACTTTGGAGAGAGTCAAGTAACCATCAAACCGATTGTTATTTTCGGTTTCCAAACCTGTTCAACGTCCACCAAATGACCCATTATCAGTCATTCCCAGTGCTACGAGCAGTGAGTCCGAAACACCTTTCACTAGCAGTGGTAGTTTGTATGAGGCTGATGATGAACGCCATTTAGTGACTCAAGCTAAGCTGAATGATCTAATTCGGAATTTATATTTAAGCAAGACGCAGAATTACTAGCTTCACACATGCAGCAGTGGAAACATCTTGCAGTTGGGATGTTGATGGTTTGTTTCAAAAAATGAACCAGCCAACTGCCAAAACTGAATGTAGGTTATTTATTGATGGCTCTAAGTACAATTTAAAAGCTCTTCTTTTGCATAACGGGAATGAAAAACCATCCATACCAATTGCTGCTAATGTCATTAATACAAAGGAAAATTACGAATCAATGACTGAAATTAAGACATTACTCAAATAAAACGATCATGAATGGAAGATCTGGGGTGACCTTAAGGTGTGTGATTTAAATAACTGTAAATTACTCTGTTTCAAGCCATTGGTTTGTTGACTGGTATGCAAGGTTTTAAAAAATATTGTTGTTTCCTTTGTCTATGGAATAGTCGCGCTACATGTCATCATTACGTCAGAACAGAATGGCCAAAAAGAACTGAGTATTCACCAGGAAAACAAAACATTTCAAATAAACCACTAATTGATCCAAATCACGTTCTCCGCTGCACATACAATGGGACCTTTTTAAGAACTTTGTCCGGGCTCTGGACAAAGATATTGCAGCATTTAAATATTTGTTAGCGGTTTTTCCTAAAATTTCATATGCTAAAATCAAAGAAGGCATATTTGTTGGCCCTCAGATTAGGAAGCTATCGAAGGATGACAATTTTTCACAATGTTTGTTGGAGAAGAATATGCAGCCTAGAAATCTTTCAGCAGCATCGTGGACAGTTTTTTTGGAAACAATAAGAGCGAAAACTACAGACAAATTGTTGCTGAATTTTTGAAAAATTATCAGGAATTAGGTGCACGAATGTTACTCAAAATGTATTTTCTTCATTCGCGTTTAAATTTTTTTCCACAAAACCTAGGTGCGGTGAGTGACGAGCAAGGGGAACGTACTCAGCAAGATTTAATGAAAATTGAAAGAAATTATCAAGGATTTTGGGACAAAAGCATGCGCGCTATTTTACTGTACTCTAATACGTGAAACCGAACCAACAAAATACAAACGACGTTCAAATAACGCCATTCACTAATTTTTAAATAAACTAATGATTTTATTATTTTTTATAAAAATAAAAAATCTTATTTTCGATCTTTATCGACTCTTCCCGAAACAGCTGTATAACCTGTCATGCAGAATATACATAGATCAATTTTTGAAACAAATGTGCTAATGCTTTTACTTTATTTAAAGTAAAAACATTTGATCTTGAGCCTGAACAATTTCAAACTCAATCATTAAACTAATGATTTTTTATGCAAAAAACGAATAAAAACATCTTTTTATATCTCAAAAACCTGACGTGATAGAGAAATCCCAATTACAGATTCAAATTCAGCCCGCCAAATTTGCTCCAGTCCAAAACTTTCTTGACTAGTGTTGTTAGCGATATCTAATTGAAAAAGAATTTTTGCTTTTAACACTGTTTAAATATAGTTTACTATATTAATTATACCCTATACCACTATGTGGTTTGGGTATAATGACTTTGTGCTGCTGTTTGTAACAACCAATAATATTTTACCTACACCCATCTTTAATTATACCGATCGAATCAGAATCACTATCTGATTCGATTAAACGATGTCCGTCCGTCCGTCCGTCCGTCCGTCTGTGTGTCCATGTAAAGCTTGTAATCAAACTGCAGGTCGCAAATATGAATATATTTTGATAAATTTGGTATTTGATCTTTTATCGGCCATGGGATGAACGCTATTGAAATTGGTGAGAATTGGTCCATGTTCAGACCTAGCCACCATACAAATGACCCCTATGAAATCGACATAAATTGCCATAAGATCCAAATTGTCATATAGATCTTACTCAAATTGGGTTTGTATGCGTTTATTACATCCACTAATGAGTAGTCTAAAAATGATCCCTGGGACAACTGTTAGACATAGGCCCCACATAGAGCTGCTTCCCGATCTTCACTTAAATCTATCAAAAAACAAAAATATTGCACTGATTCTTCTCAAATTTTGTTTGTATATATTTTTGCAAAATACAAGAGACTTTACCAAACATTTTCAGGATCGCTCCATTTTTGGGCCTAGTCCCCATATAGGTATAGCATCAGATATGAACTTTTTCAGGGTCTCTAAACGCATGGTATAGGGTATCATATAGTCGGTCTCGACCGACTATAATTTTCTTACTTGTTTTTATTTAATTTTTAAATAACATATATTTTTATCACCATTCGTTATTGTTTTGGTGAATAACTTTTTTATAATAGTGCACGTATTTTTTTTAATTTTCTTGGCTCACAGATGACATATCGTCACGAATATAATGTGTGTAATGTGTGCAAATTTCATATACTCAGGGACGATATTGATTTATTTAAAAAATTATTTATGAAATACTTAATAATTTTTTAATAAAATTAGTACATTTTAGTTCACTTAAAAATAAGTTTTATCTCAAAATAATTTTTCACATTAAACGTTTTTTCTGTTCAATTTTTTTGTAAGCTAATAACTAAAAATTTTTATTAACATTTTTCCTAACGTTTCGTAGATTTTTTGTCTATTTATTAATATAAAAACAAAAATTAATTTAATACAATATGTTAACGTCCACCTAATAAGTTTCAACTTACAATGTACATTTGCATTAATCTATATTAATTACATTTAGCATAAACGTAAAACATAAAAACACATACAAATTGTTATTCCCTCTACACCACTGTGCAGGGGGTATACATCAGTTTGAAGTTCCGTTTGTAACTCATCGAAGTATATTCCATGGACCCTATGAACTATATGTTTTATTGACAAGTTGATATAGTGATGACCGTCTGTCCGTCTGTCTGTCTTGGGAAATCAAGCTCAGGCTCTCAATAACAATGCTGGGCTCTTTGTTTTTACAAAATATTAGATTTCCAATTTAAAATCTTTCAAATCGGTTGAATGGATCACGAGATATCGATAACAATGTAAAAGAAAAACTTTTAGGAAATTAAGAAGTTTCCAAGTGTTTGTTGTTATTTGAAAATTATATTTTCTATGTGATTATTATAAATGTTGTTATTGTTGTAGTCGTTGTTTTTGTAGCATTTGCTTCAAGAGGGTGTATGCATTGTTATACTCTACGCATCAAATTAGCTTATAGAAGTAACGTTGAATACGAAAAAAATAAATGTTTTTTTCTCAAAATGTATATTTTCTTGAAAAGTATATTTACTTTAAAAAGTACCAATACTAAAAAAGTTCCCTTTCATAAAAAACTACTTTTCAATAAAAAATCTCTTTTTATAAAGATCGCATTTTCCTAAAAAAGTGACTTGTCATAAAAAATAAAATTTTCATGCCTTCTCATAAAAAAATACCTTTTCAAAAAAAAAGTATCATTTCTTAAAAAAATCCTTTTCAAAAAGAATACGTTTTAATCAAAATGTACCTTTTCATAAAAAAGTAAAATTTGTTATTAAGTACATTTTCTTAAAAAAGTACCTTTCCTTAAAAATGTACCTTTCCTTAAACAAGTACCTTTTCTTAAAAAAGTACCTTTCCTTAAAAAAGTACCTTTTTAGATAGAAGTACCTTTTCTTTAAAAAGTACGTTTTTCAAAAAGTACATTTTCTTAAGAAAGTACATTTTCCTAAAAGATGTAGCTTTGCTTATTTCAACTAATGTTGCTTCATTTAAGTTATTTTTCATTTAAAAATTATTTTATAAAAATATTTTTAAATATCTACAATTTTTCACCAACTTTGTTTTAAATTTACTTAAATGTGCTGTAGTTTAAAATATTTTTTTTTCGTTTACATAATTTTTCCAGTTACTCAAATTTATTCATATCATACTCAAGTTCTTCCATTAAAGATTTTTAGTTTTTATAAAATCTTTGAAATTTATAATTTTTACCTAATTTTTTTTTCAAATTACTTCTAGTAATTTGTCTATCTCAATAATTTAAACAAATAATTTAAATGTTTATCTTAAAAAATTTTTTAAATTCAAAATCATTTGTTTATTTCAATAATTTTTTACCTTATTTTTTTTTTGTAATTTACTGAAATTTGTTTTGGGTCCAATATTTTTTTTGTATTTAAATAATTTTATCACCTACACAATTTTTCTCTCTCCATAATTATTCACACCAATCTGAAATTTTTCGATAAAATTTTTTTCATTTTAACAATTTCTTGAAATTGCTAATTATTCAATGCTGTCTTTCATTAAAACTCATTTTTTAACTACAAAAAAATTGTTCATCTTAATAATTTAAAAAGAAAATTTTTTTCCTAAAAAAGTTGCTTTTAATTATTAATTTCAAGAATATTTTTAATTCACAAAAATTTGTTGCAAGATTACGTTGCCAATGAAGGATATCAACGAATTTAACACTCCAGCGTATTTTTCATTAATTTGTCAAACCCATAACATCAACCAACTTTAATCTGTGCTGCCTTTGCTCTATATAGTTACTTTGAGCTACATGACAGTTAATATATTTTTTTCTCTCTTCTTTAAAGGTATTTTGGATGACAGGATTCTTTAATCCCCAAGGTTTTTTAACCGCTATGCGTCAGGTATTTGAATTTAATAAATTTATATTTACTTAACTATGTAGTTGTGCGTATATAATATTGATTGTAGTTACGTTATATTTGTAAATCTTTTTTTTTAAAATATTTTTACATTGAGTAAAACCAAATGATTTTTTTATGTTCTGTGGTTTTCATTGAATCAATACTATTTTACAATATGTATTTAAAATTGTATTAAAATTAAAAAAAAAGAAAGTGAAGTTAAACAGTTTGACAGATCTTGTATCTATAATATTAATAGGCCAGGCGATTTCTTGTGACCAATGTTTTGTTCTACCGTTTTATCCCGATTTTGACCAAGCGTATATTATTATTATTTATTATTTCTTTTTAGCCGTTTTGCAAATTTACAGATTTTTAAATTTTTTCCCTAATTTTAAGTAAATTGCGTTTAAAGTTGCTACTAACACATACATAAAATTATAGAATTCTATGTGTGTGTTTATTAAATTTGTGAATGTGTTTGTAATAAAAATGAGTTTATTTTTTTGTGTTGATTTGTGAATTGCCTATAATTAATTAAAATAGTTTTACGGTCTTTATTTGATGATAATATTAAATTTCGTAGAATTTTCACTCGAATTTCGAGGGCTGGAATCTGTAGTTTCTATTAAGGTGAACTTAAAACGATATTGTATCTTGATGGATGCTATTTTATGTGTGCTTTAAACTCAGTATTTGTAATTATTATTTAAATCACATATTACGTGCTGTATTTAATAATTTTTTATGAAAAAATTTATATAAAAGTTAAAATAACCATCAAATTATTCTGTTATAAGTAACTTACGGAAATCTGTTTTTATACCCTATACCACTATGTGGTTTGGGTATAATGACTTTGTGCTGCTGTTTGTAACAACCAAAAATATTTGTACTAGACCCATCTTTAATTATACCGATCGAATCAGAATCACTTTTTGAGTTGATTTAACAATGTCCGTCCGTCTGTGTGTCCATGTAAACTTTGTAATCAAACTGCAGGTCGCAAATATGAATATATTTTGATGAAATTTGGTATATAAGCTTTTATCGGCCATGGGATGAACGCTATTGAAATTGGTGAGAATCGGTCCATGTTCAGACCTAGCCCCCATACAAATTCCCATATGAAATCGACATAAATTGCCATAAGATCCAAATTGTCATATAGATCTTACTCAAATTGGGTTTGTATGCGTTCATTACATCCATTAATGAGTAGTCCAAAAATTATCCCTTTGGCCCCATATAGAATGCTTCCCGATCTTCACTTAAATCTATTAAAAACAAAAATATTGCACTGATTCTCTCAAATTTTGTTTGTATATATTTTTGCAAAATACAAGAGACTTTACCAAACATGATCAGGATTGGTCCATTTTTGGACCTAGTCCCCATATAGATATAGCAGCCGATATGAACTTTTTCATATCTGCAGCCAAAAAAATTAATAAAAATCCCACTCAAATTTGGTTTTTGCTTTTCTATGTCCAGTTAGTTGGGCCTAAGAGATAGGGTTTCTAAACGCATGGTATAGGGTATCGTATAGTCGGTATAGACCGACTATAATTTTCTTACTTGTTTAAGTTCAGAATGCACGTATGAGTAATATGCCAATTATATATATTGTCCATTCGTACGTATGACCGTTTGTCTTGTCAGTATTGTTTCTACTCGATACTTTTTAATAACTTTAATGATGTTTACAATAGTTGTATATGTTTTTGATACCAGAGTTTAGTTAATTTACAACTAAAGAAAAATCGCGAAGATAGTTGCTTATATTTGAGTGGTTAGTTCTAATGTGCCTAAGGCAGGGGTTCTTAACCAGTGA
Organism: Cordilura impudica; assembly: GCA_963682025.1. Lineage (NCBI taxonomy): Eukaryota > Metazoa > Arthropoda > Insecta > Diptera > Scathophagidae > Cordilura > Cordilura impudica. Next base: position 324,300,126 of record OY821517.1, read on the forward strand.
GGTGTACCTCCCCAGGGGAGGTCTGAAGATGTCTTCATGGAGGTACGAGTATAACATATTATTAGCAAAAAATATTATGTGTATTAAGAAAAAAAATAAGTATGAAAATTTAGAACATTCCCATTTATTATTTTGAAACCTAGTGGTATTAAAAAATGTTAAATTCATTCATTGATAAATTTATTAATTTATTAAAATGAAGTTGTTGTAAATTTAAATTTTCATAAACTATTAAAAGTGCAAAATATGTTTATTATTTATTCAAATAAATTCGATGCACGTTAGTATCTACTGATAAAATAAAAACAATTATCAAAAGACTAAAAGCGAAAAAGTCTCCAGGCATAGATGGAATAACTAACAAATGCCTAAAATCCTTACCAAGAAAAGGTATAAAATATTTAACGTTGTTAATAAATGCTTGTCTTAGACTGTGCTACTTTCCTCAAATGTGGAAAAAATCTAAGGTGGTTCCAATATTAAAACCTGGTAAACCATCAGAAAATCCTTCCTCATATAGGCCTATAAGCTTGCTATCATCCGTTAGCAAAATCCTGGAGAAGGTTATTAAGGACAAACTAACTGATTTTATGAACACGAACAATATACTACCATCTTATCAATTCGGATTCAGAAAAGAGCATAACACTATTCAACCACTTCTAAGGATAAGAAAATTGGTACATACAAACTTTAAGGATGGAAATTCGACTGGAATGGTTTTGCTCGATATTAAAGCTGCTTTAGACTCTGTGTGGCATAACGGTCTCATCTTTAAAATGTCTAAGTCAAATTTTCCAATTGAAGTCATCAAAATAATTCAAAGTTTTCTCACAGGGAGATCTTTTAATGTATTTATAGGTGCTACTCACTCTCAAGAAAGAAATTTATCCGCAGGATGCCCACAGGGATCATGTTTATCGCCCATTTTGTATAATATATATACCGCAGACTTTCCTGTTTTAAATGAGTGCCAAACTTCGATCTTTGCAGATGATACAGCTATATTATGCTCGCAAATTTTTGCATCTGAAGAAGCATTAAAAAAAATACATAAATACTTTACCAAATGGAAAATAATGGTAAATACCCATAAAACACAAGCTTTATATTTTTCTACTAGAGTAAATCATGCCTTTTACCACAAAGTCCATTATGTTTTAACAACTATCATATCACTTGGGAAAAAAATGCGAAATATTTAGGAGTCATACTTGACCAGAAACTAAAATTCAAAGATCATATTCAATACATAATTGATAAAATAAATAAACTTACAAAAATTATGTATCCTTTTATAAATCGAAATTCAAAATTGAATATTAACAATAAGACGTTAATTTTGAAAACCATTTTCCGCGCCATAAAGTTTTACGCAGCCCCAGTATGGTCTACGTCCGCACAATGTCACATCAAAAAGCTGCAAGTAGCTCAAAACAAACTACTGAAGATGATATACAACTTGCCTTGGTATTTCTCCGCACAACGTCTTCACTCACTCGCAAATATTGATCTCGTTAATGATAAAATAAACAATTTGACATTTAATTTCAATACAAGATCCCTTTTATCGGAACATAATCATATCAATGAGCTCATCTCAGCATAATTTTAGTCTTTTTATCTAATACCTAAAAAAAAAATATTCAAAAAGGTTTTTTTCTTGTAAATTTTTCCTGCCATGCTAAGTATATTACTCATTTTTGTGCTCAAATTATGAGTAGTTTATTTATAATAAAGTAGAAATGGATCGTACCTAAACTCTTTAGTATTTAAGATAAATTTAAACATGACATGTAATATTATATAGTAAATAAAAGAATTGAATTGAAAAAAAAAAATCGATGCTTTGAAAATGCAAATATTTGGCAAAAGTCGTTGTTAAATTTGATTTTCTTAAACCTTTGGAAAGTGCAAAATGGATTTATAGTTGCTTATATATATTTAAATATAATCGTTTTTAAATTTAATTTTTTTAAACCTAGTAGGCTTGGAAAATATAAAAAATATGTATTGTATTCATAGTACGTATAGTTTAGTCTTTTAGCTAAGTTGGAAATAAGTTTTCCGTTTGTTACATCATAAAAGTTTATGTAAAATTTAAATTAAAATGTCAAAAAAAAAAAAAAAAATGGAAATATAGTGAAGAATATGTTGAATGTGGGCTTACGTATTCGATAGAATTGGATAAAACTGAAAAACCTCAATGCTTTTTTGCTCAAAAATTTCTGCAAAACTCCAGGAACATTTTACAAAACAAAATCCAAATAATAGCGGAGATGCGATTGAGTTGCTCAAACAAAATAAATCGCGGTTTCAAGCTTTAGGAACTCTACCCGGGTTAGGTTTTGTATCTACTCAAGAGCCACTTGTTGAAGCAAGTTATAAAGTCGAAAAGAATAAAAAGTTTAATACCACTGCTGAAAAAATAATCAAGCCCTGGAAATGGTGGAAGCTGTTCTCGAAATGCAAGAGATGAACCAGACACTAAAATACTACTTTTAAGCGACATAATAAGAAATCTAAGAAAGTCATGGAAATGTCGTCGGATATTTTTTTATCAGCTCATCGAAGAGCTAAAACAAAACACCTATGCATTTCGGCATACAACTGGATGAAAGTATTGATGTAGCTCAATACAGCGAACTTGTGACCTTTGTGAGATATGCCACAGAAACAAGCATTGAAGAAAAATGTTTGTTCTGTCGTCCGCGTTTAGCTACAATAACAAAACTTGAGATGTCTGCTAGTTAATTGATGAGTTTTTTTTTTTTACAGAAAATGGTATCGATTGGAAAGTAAAGTTGGGACTTATATGCACAGATGATTCACCTTGCATGTTAAGAAAATACTCTGGTTTAGGAGCTTTGATCCGAGCGGTAGTTACACATGTTTTGGTTACTGCCTACTAAATAGCAATGCATTGGCATCATGAACGCTTCCACTAAGACTAACGTTACCAATGAAGTTACCAAAATGAGAATTTCATTCGATCTCGAGCGCTAAATCACAGGCTTTTCAGAATATTGTGGCAAGAACTTGGAGCTTCTCATGAAATGTTGCTTTATATCACCGACGCACTGTGGTCAATATTTTGAGATAGCGGCCAAAACTCCTTTTGGTTTTTGTTCTCCGATTTTAAAGTTATTAGACTCATATGGAAGTATACAGTAGTAAACCTCGGGAGCCAAAAAATTAGAACTCTATTTCAACTATTTCACTGAGAGCAGGGTGGTCCAAAATGGGCTTTTTCAGAATTTAGTAAATTTATGATATTTTTAGTTAATTTTTAAAGTTTAAATGATCATAACTTTTTTTTCAAGATTTTTGGACGAAATAAATTTTGTGTTGTAACCTAACTTATTTCCTATTACCGGTAAAAAAATTGAAGCTCTACTGTTTTCAGAACAATTTACATTTTTTTTTTTTTAAAAAGGTCAAATTTCTCGGAAATTTCCTACTTCATAGAGCACAACTCCTGTGAGTCAAGCTGAGTCAAAACAAAAATTTACTATTTTGTAGTCCTAACTCTCCCCTACATTCCTATATATACATGTCCATGCATCGGGACTGCACTTTTTGAGCTACAGCAATTTTTCTGACCCAAGGTAAGATATTCGGTACAAATGCACGTCATATTTTTTGAGAAGTTATTTGTATGTGAAAGTGGCTATTATGCATATATTTTGATGAAATTTTGTACAAGAGTTCTTATTGACACAAAAAATAATTCTGTTGAAATTATGAGAAGTTGGCCCATATTTGGACCTAGAAGGGTGTATCAAAATTTTGACAAAAATGACAATAGAACTCTCAAATTATGTGGTATCTGGCAATTCATTTGGAAAAGGTAAAAAAGATTTTATTGCCATCTAATATTACACAACTTAAATACGTGAAAATTGCAAATAAATTTAAAACCAATGGAAATAACTGGTAAAACCAACTACCTGTTATATTATGTTTCAATGAGGTAAAAAAAAAATCATGTTGAAACTTCGAGCAATAGCATATTAATCCATGCATTAATTTTTTTTTTCTTCATTATTGTTTAAACAATGGCTAAATTCAGTTATAGTGTTCTATCTGATATATATTTTGAACGGAAAGATGAAAACGACATTATTTTACATATAATGAATAATCCATTCTTCAAAATATGCGACAAACGAGAAATTAAAATTCATAACTTAAAAATAAAAAACTTTTTAAATACTTTAAGAAAACGGTACAATCAATGTTCCAGAAACAAGAAATTGTTTTACTCACGCAACCAAGAATGGCTAAGAAATAAACTTGTTTTTAAAAAGCCATCAGTAACTACCACGGAAACTGGAAAAGGTGGTCGACCAGCAAAGCCAATTGATAATTGTAGTGAAAGATCACGAAGACGCAAGCTTAAACATATCAATGAAGAAGTTTCTTGTAGCATCATAAAGGATTTATTTCTGCATCAAATTCAACCATCGAAAACTAAAAAGGGTAAAATTGCTATCATTGAAAAAATAGTGGAAGCAAGCCCCAGACGCACAAAAAGGATTTTAGAAAGTATGCCGACACCAACTGAAGAAAATAAATTTACTCCAGAAGAAGCATTTGCACTATTTTTGGATTTGAAAATGACTAAAAACCAATATACAGAATTGCGGAAGCGAACCAATGAAAAAAATTGTGGAATTTTTCCATCATATCGAGATATAGTTTCTGCCAAAAAAGATTGCTTACCTTCACCAACTGCTATTAGTGTAACTTCAAGTTCAGCAGAAATAAAATTGCAGGATCTTCTTGAACACACTGCAGAAAGGAACAAAGACTACAGATTCTTTCGCGAGCACAATACAAGAAAAATTTCCAGATATTGTACTAATGAAGATCTTATTAATATTTTGTTGTGCACATCAGACCCATATATGTCCAGTATTCGACAAAATAAATCAATATTATATCGGACCTTTTCAAAAAAGGATATATTGATAATTGGCAAAAAAAGAAATTACTATGTTCAGCAGCTACAGCCCCACGAATCTACGGATTGCCTAAAATCCACAAAACAGGGATCCCCCTGAGACCAATCATCTCCTCAACACAGGTACCTTGTTACCATCTTTCCAAATATATAGGACAAATTCTCAAACATATAATATCTAAAGATTATAACATTAAAAATTCTATAGAATTGAAAAATAACCTAAAAAATTTCAAAGTTGAAGATAGCGAGATATTGGTTTCATTTGATGTGGTTTCACTATTCACCAATATTCCAGTGCATACTGCCATCAAAAATATTATGAAAAAATGGTACATAATTAAAAATTTTACAAAAATTCCTAGTTCCAAATTCATGGAGATTCTTAATTTTTGCCTAACTGAAAATAATTATTTTATTTATAACAAAAAATTGTATAACCAAATCTTTGGTATGCCAATGGGCAACCCACTATCGCCCACAATAGCCGATATAGTTCTCGATAGCTTACTTGACGACGTTATAATGGAATTAAAAGACAAAAACATCCACATCAAATACATAACTAAATATGTAGATGACATCTTAGCCATTGTGAATAAAGAAGACCAAGATGATATATTAAACACTTTAAACAACCAACATCCAAAGATTAAATTCACTATTGAAATAGAAAAAGAAAATACCATAACATATTTAGATACAAGATTACATAGATCCTCAAATAATATTAATTTTGACTGGTATGCCAAAGAAACAGCATCGGGGAGACTCATGAATTATAATGCAACCCAACCAAAACATCAAATATTAAATACGGCAAAAAATCTCATTGAAAGAATTCTTAAAATTAGCGACCAACAATTCCACGTTAAAAACATTAAGAAAATACACCAGATATTAATGGAAAACAGTTTTCCCAATAACATCATAAGGTCTCTAATAGAAGAAATAAAACAGCGATTAAAAAATAACAACCAACGTGACAACACTGAAGAAAATAAGGATATAAAGTTTTACAGTGTACAATACATCCCTGGCTTAACAGACAACAGAAACATGAGAAATACAATTAAAAACAATAACATTAATTTTGCCTACAAACCCAACCAAACACTAAGCGCAATATTCACAAATGTCAAGGCACCTATAGAAAAACAACAAAAAAATAACGTAGTGTATGAAATAGCATGCAAGGGAAATGACAATCAGAAATGTGATTTAATATACATAGGAACAACAAAGAGAGCTTTAGCTACGAGAATGGGAGAACATCAACTAGACATCGCCAAGAGGAGAGAAACAACAGCTTTGGCGCAACATATATTTAAAACAGGTCATATAGCTAATTTTGAAACGATTAGAATACTAGACAAGGAAAATAGAGAAAGAAAGAGATATACAAAAGAAAGTTTGTATATACAACAAAATATAAAACGGACGATGAATTTGAAAGAAGATACCAGCAATATAAATGCAAGTTACATTGTCGCTATTAGTTAAGCTGTGTTATTAAATTAATATGTGTTTGAATGTTAAGATGTTGTTTTTATGTTTTACGTTTTGTGTGAAATATATTTTTATTATGTTTTAAATTTAAACAATTCAATTGTAAGTTTATGACACATACTATATGGTGTAAGGAAGTGTATTAATATGTTTTTTATATCTTCAAATAAATAGACAAACCCCAGAAGAAGTCGACAAATAATCGACGAAACGTCGGGACCAAAATTGTAAATCAAATTTGTTTTTATTTACATAAAAAATTCAGGCCACATTAGCTTATTAAAGACAACATTAAAATATTTACAATTATTGGCCAAACAACTAAAATAACAACCTCATTAGAGTTAGATGAAGAAGCTAAACAACTACTGCAAAATGAAAATCAAAGCTATTTGTAAGAAATTTTTACTAATATTGTTTAATTAATACTAGTTTAAAGATTATAATTTGTTTCTAATTTTAGTATAAATTTTTATTAATACATTTAAATAAAATATATGTGCACTTTAAATCAATAGTAAAAGTTTACTTAAAATTTTATCGATGTTGTGTTCTGTATATAATATATCCAAATGGTATTGATATTGTTGGGAATTTCAGTGTTATTTTTCAGTTTAATCCTCACAAGATTTAGCTTTCTTCCAAAAAAACCAACCTTTGGCCCCTGTGAATATTGAGACTAAATAAATGTCAGGGGCCAAATGTTGGCATTTTCTGACCAAAATTAAGTTTAGGAATAATAAATAAGTATTGGTTGTAAAATACGATTGAAGAAAATAAGAAATTATAAAAAAAATACCTATTTAAAATGTCAAAATATTCAACTTTTACATGGAAACTCAACAAAAAATTAAAATGCATTTTTAACTCCAAATTACTTATGTTCCTATCAGTCGATTTTTACGTTTGAACACGCAAATTGAAGCTTAAAGTCCCTCCTATTGAACAAAACAAATTGCGTAAAAAAAATACCAATCCGGTCAAAAGTTATAGAGTTTTGACCGCTATCTCGCGAAATTGACCACTGTGCGACGTAAGGTATGGACGAGTTGTTTCTCATGTTATGGAACTTAAAACGGAGATAATATTTCTTCGAGAGAGAGAAAGTAAACATCTTGCAGATGTATTTTCTCATTTAAATGTTTCAAACATTTCACCGCAAGGATCAGTAGTAAAGTTTAGATGCAAATGAAAGGATTACAGCTCTCTAACAAAAATTAGCTCTTTAGAAGAATTGTATATCACATGATAATTGCGGAAATTTCGTAGATGAGGACTTATTAAGGGTTAAAACTGACATTATAAACATTTGGAAAATCTCAAAAACTGTTTTGATAAATATTTTTTTTGAAGACAATTTAAAAAATAATCAATGGATTCGGAACGCTTTCATATTTAATTTGGATTGCATGTATGACTCTGACATGCTAAAGAAGGATCTTATTGATTTGCAGAGTAAAGCTTTGTTGAAAAGAACATATATCAATTAAAATATTGATGAGATCTGGTGCTTGCAAATAGACTAATATCCGTTTGCGACGACATACCTCTGTGACGGGAGAAAAAAAAAACAAAAATCATCCCATTAATGCAGTCCCAGATATTATAAAGATGTATTCTTGCTAGTTTATGTAATAACAAAAATAATAAAAATATTAGGTGTAATCCGGTGTGCTTCGCTAGCCCCCTCCCACGCAAGGCTCTCAATATTACAGTACTCCAGATATATGGCATTTAATATATACTTTGTTTGGGGGTGCCACGCCCCTTTTTCCGATCCCGCCCATTTCCGGCATAGCCACTAACATTTATAATAAATGACATCACACAAATTTGCAAAGCTCTCCCTATAATAGTACCCAATGTATTTGATATTAAAAATTTACTTTGTATGAGAGGTGCCACCTCCACTAAAAATATTTAAAAATATAACAGCCTATAGCACTTCCCATATCCGCAGTAAGACTCTTTGAAAATTTCAAGAATATCAGATCAGTAGTTACGGAGATTACATCCTACAAACAAACGAACACACATTACCTCTTTATTATATGAGTATTGATTATATTCAGTAACATGTTTTAGTTTTTTGTCTTAGGTTGTGGTTATTTGTATATGAGGTGGAAAAAATAAATTCAATTTTAGGTGAGGAATGAATTAGAATAGTATAAGGCAACCATGGAAAAATAAAAAAGAAATACTTTAGTTTAATATATAAGGAATATTTATTATTTTACTCGTATTTCATTTCTTCTTAAATTTCTTTAAATATTGTAAATTATATTGTGAATATAAAGCATGACATACATGTCTTCATAATCAATTTTTCCTACGAAGTTTGTATTGTACAACTAAAACGTTTTATTTTATTTATTTTATTTTATTTTCTTATTTCAATGCTTGCTGATATACAATAATTTTTGTTTTTTCATTCGGTGAAAAAATTAGAAAATTTTTCGGCGTTCATACTCTGGAGCAAGTTGCATATAGTTGCCCATAAAAAACATGGATTTTCCAAGTTAAATCCTCAACACTTACCGATTGGCCTTGAATTTAGAATATCGTTTGACAATTTTCTATTTTAAAGATTTTTGATTTTGGTGATATTTGATTTTGACGATTTTTTTTTGCAATTTTCATCTTTAGTGATTTTCGGTGATTTTTAAATAGAAGATACAGAGATAAAAGATGCTTTCGAAAAAAATCAGAGCATTATCTAATTAAATCCCATACATTTGTGCTAAATACTAAGTTTTTCTTTAAAAAAAAACTTTCAAATATCAAGAACGTTTTTTTAGCCGTTTTTACCAGAAGCTCACACAAACAAAAAAAAAAAAAAAACAAGTAAGAGTGTTAAATTCGGCTGTGCCGAATCTTTGATACCCTCCACCTCGGTTTGAGTCTTGATAATAAACGTAAATGAAAAAGTAAACAATTTGTTAAACTTAATACCAAATTATTTCAGCAGATTCTTTGGGTTGGGTTTCGTCTTTTCTATTATTTCGGATTTATTTCGGTGTTTGCTTTTTGGTCATCGTGGTTGCTGATCGGCATGCATTTAGGTTATATACCTATATGCATGCGTTTCCGGTTATATTACGTAACTTCTCTTATAATTTAGTTTTTGCTAATTAAATAGCTCGCCCTAACCTCCATTGCAAAGGTAATGGTTGTGTAGGGTGGCTATATGCAATAAATCGTGCTAATTGGAGATGGCTGTATGGTTTCTTTTAACCGGATGGAGTAACAAAATAATAACCAAAAAAAGCTCTCTCAACTTTTTTATTAAAATATTGCCATATTTGGAAAACATAGAGAATAAATTTATAATAATAATAACAATTGAATATTTATTATTATTAGGGATGCGAAACGCAAAAAACCAAATGTCCCAAACATTTTAAATAAAATAATTTGTTATCTTTATTTTGAAAAACTTCCAATTTTCATCCAAAAAAAATTGTGAAAATTTCTATATAAATAACATTCTCATCAAATTGCGTTTATTTATGTAACAGTTTTTATGTTCGCAATTCTTAAATATCATTTGAGGTTTTCTAAAATTCATTGAATTTAAATTAATGTTTTCTGTAGTGTGATTCTGTAAATTTCAACGATCCGACAATCGCAAAATATATCGACAGCTATTGTTGTTTGCACTAAGGATTAAGTGATTCACTAAGTACATACATCTTAACGACAGTCGACAAATCTACTTTTCTATTAATTTAAATTGTAAACGAGTGGCATCTCTGTCAAAATATGCGAAAAACACAAAGAATAGAAAAAAAAAATTACTTCGTGTTTGACAGGATGATTTTATGTTTATGTTCAATATCTTTATTTTGTTTACTAATATTTCTGTTTATTTATTTGAAAATAATATAAAGAATTGAATATGCTATTTAAAAAATATATTCACTATTTTATGATTTTTATTTATGTATGACGACATTTCAACCTAAAAATTTAAGTTTTTATCGATTGAATAAACAACACAAAAATGATTGTCGTTTAGATAACAATAACAGCTGACTTTAACAATAGCGAATGTCGTTTAAAAATTTTACTGACAATTTTGCAATTTTCTGTTTTTAACGATTCGACTGTCGTTAAAAGAAGTTACTGAAAAGCTATTTATTTCTCCTGAATGCCAATATTTTCTTAAATGTAACCATTTTTTAAATGTAAACATATTTGGTGTTTTTTTTTTGGAATTTGATGCAATTGATGTCTTCTAAATTTAAAATTATTATTTCCGACGTTTTGATATGATTTTCTGAAATTCAATTAATATTTTATAATTTATAATTGGAAATTTTAATTCCAGTTTTAAAATTGATATTTTCTAAAATTTGAATGGAAAATTTAAAAAGTGCAATTTTGTATTTATGTGAATAATACTGCTTAACTAATTATAAACAACTTTTAAAAATTAGATGTAATCGCAATCAGATATTTTGTAGGTAAAGCAGAATAATAATTCTATATAACTATGTAGAACTGTTTTGAAAGCAAAAAACTCATTGATGAACTCGGTAACTCTATTTTGTAAAGACAACAAAAAGTTAGTATGCCAAACTTATGTTCATATTTGTAAAAGAATAATGAAAAAACGTATGAAATAAAAGACCAGCCCGTGTATACTCCTAACCTAACATTGTTCTGTATGATGTCTAGTCGAAAATATTGACATCCATGTTAAAATAGAAATAACTATTGCAAAGCTAATTAGAACAAAAATTGTGGCGCCATCTACTGTGGCATAGTCAAATTGAGCAAAATGAAGTGACACTCTGTTAATGCAAAAGAAATGTATTTTCCCCACAACAAAATATTGCAGAATTTTATGTAAATAAAATAATATAGCGATTTATTTCTAACATGCAGTTATTATGGATATACATATATATAATATATGAATATTATTTGTATTATTTAATATGTGTATGTACATATGTATATGTAAATATTACACACAAAAAAATACAACATCAAACGTTATTTTTGAGCTTTTTTCTCTTTAAATAAATTAATATATAAAAAATTTTTTTTTGCTAAATTTACATCGTTTTTTTATTAACAACCAGGTACATATTTTAGCATTATTTGCTTTAGATGCTGGTGAATTTTTACTCCCTTTATATTAACTCGTAGTGTCTGCTTGTCGAAAAAATTTTGGATCGATTTTAACCCCTTTCCCGTGACCCAATCGACCACAAAAACAACAAGTCCAGCTATGACAACAATACAACATTTAGAATAACAGCAAGAACAATATAGAAACATCATATTTTAAATTTTTTTTTACTTTTTCAGAGATTTCCCTGGATCTGTTCCACCGATTTTAATGATTTTTGAAAAAGAAATCTTCCCATGAATTTGATGAATCATTCTCACTAAAAACGATCACCTTAGCTATCCTATTGAGGACGTGCTCGTGACAAGAATAACATAGAAAATTTAATTTTTTCAAAACTTTTTTTTAGTTCTTTATTCAAATCTCGGGCCCTAATGGACCGATTTGGACGATTTCAAATAGCAAACTTCTCAGGATGTTAGTGAATCATTTTTTACATCAACGAGCACCCTAGCTGCCCGATTGATGCCGTCGTCGTGATTTCCACAGACGGACAGACGGACAGACGGACATCGCTATATCAACTCCGGTTGTTATAAGGATCACAAATATATATATTTTGTGGGGTCCAAAATTTTTTTCTAATTATTACAAACGGAATGACAAACTTATATATACCCTCTGCACACTGGAGTGGAGGGTATAATAACAGCACTTCTCATATCCGCAGTAAGACTCTTTGAAAATTTCATGAATATCAGATCAGTAGTTACGAAGATTACATCCTACAAATAAACGAACGAACACCCATTACCTCTTTATTATATTAGTATTGATTATATTCAGTAACATGTTTTAGTTTTTTGTGTATGTTGTGGTTATTCGTATGTGAGGTGGGAACAATAAATTCAATTTTAGGTGAGTTATGAATTAGAATAGCCTAAGGCAACCATGGAAAAATAAAAAAGAAACACTTTAGTTTAATATATACGGAATATTTATTATTATATTTCATTTCTTATAAAATTTCCTTAATTATTATACATTACATTGTGAATAATATTGTGAATATAAAACATGACATGCCTGTCTCATAATCAATTTTTCCTACGTAGTGTGTATTGTACAACTAAAACATTTTATTTTATTTATTTTATAATATTTTCTTATTTCAATGCTTGCTGATATACAATAATTTTTGTTTTTTTTTCGGCGTTCATACTCTGGAGCAAGTTACATATAGCTGCCCATAAAAAACATGGATTTTCCAAGTTAAATCCTCAACACTTACCGATTGGCCTTGAATTAGAATATCATTTGACTATTTTCTATTTTAAAGATTTTTGATTTTGGTGATATTTGATTTTGACGATTTTTTTTTTTTGCGATTTTCGTCTTTAGAGATTTTCGGTGATTTTTAAATAGAAGATACAGAGATAAAAGATGCTTTCGAAAAAAATCAGAGCATTATCTAATTAAATCCCATACATTTGTGCTAAATACTAAGTTTTTCTTTAAAAAAAAAAAACTTTCAAATTTCAAGAACGTTGTTTTAGCCGTTTTTACCAGAAGCTCACACAAAAAAAAAAAAAAAAAAAAAACCAACAAACATACAAAAGGTTTTATAATATTTATAGAAATAAACGGATATATTTTTTTTTCTGTAAATGACTGCATTTATCTATTCACTTATTACATTTAAGCATAAAAGTTTTTGTGATGATTTAATTATTTGAACATGTATCTAATAAATACGTGCATGTATGTGTTGGGCAGTTTTAATAAAATTTGTCTACAAAAACAATAATTTTATATACATTTTGGAAATAATTCAGTCATTTCATACTGACCAGTCGGATGAGTTCCAAAATTAAGTTGTCTTTGTTTTTTTGCTATGACACTATAGTATCCAGAAGGTTATATTTTATAAAAGCTTTTTATTAAACTTGGTCCTTTTTAACTCATATGGACTACTTTTTGAATACAACATTAATAAAATGGCCGCTCCTTGTCCTTTTTGATGCATTTTTTACAACTTCTTCCAACATCTTGGGCGGTATAGCGATGATTTTGACATAAATATTTGCCCTGAGCTCGTCAATAGTCTGAAGCGTGTTGGCGTACACTTTGCCTTACAAATAACCCCAGAAAAAGAAGTCCGGAAGAGTCAAATCAAGAGATCTGGGTGTCCAGTCAATGTTACGTTGTTTTGCAATTACAGGTCCAGGACATTTTTGCTGCAGAAACTGTCTTGTTTGATTTTTAGTGAGACATGGTGCACAATCTTGTTGAAACCAGTAATCGTCCAGATTTTTTCATGCATTCTCGGCAGACCTTTCGACCGTTGCGCCTTCTCGAAAGATAAATGCCTGAAATATCGTTTTGGTCATGCAATGGAATTTTATGGATCTCTTGTGGATTCCTCGTTCAACAAATGTGGCAGTTTTGCATGCAACGCTACTACAAAGTGTGAAATGGGCATCGGTAGTCATCAGAGTTTACTTCCAAAAGTCAGGTTCAGTGTAAATCATTCAAGCCATTGTTTGGTCGTATTATAAGCCATAAAAATATGCGCTTTATACAAATTATCCTTCAAACTGCGCCACTGACACCAAAATGTTGAGCGCGGTGGGGATAGGACTGTTTTTGGTTCTTGCCAGCATTCTCTCGTACCGCTTTAACCGGTTCATTGGAACATCTTGGATGTCGATAAGCGGCATATGGAAGATCTTTCAGTGTCCCGTGCTCAAAAAAATTCAACACTTTACCTGGTTGGTGTTATCAGACGGTGCTTCGTGGCCACGATATTTATGATGATGTGCACATTGAGTTAATACAACTGAACGATTATTTTCAATGTACATCATCACTTTTCGGGGAGTTGTTTTGGTCAAAAGCGACACAATGGTAAAAATTGTACTGAATTGACGTGTGTTCTTAAGTACATCAGTTGACAAATGTTGTCATACCGATATAAACGATGGTGCAATCTGTTCTTTTGGTCCCATTGATTGTAAGTTGCAAGGTGTCTATACCTACTTTCGAGCTCATATACATGGAAACTGGAGAGTAAATACAACTAATTTATGGATTATATACTGAATAAGGCACCAGGGGAAGACCGAATTCCTTACGAACTTTTCATTAATGTTAGTAATCATTATATAGAAGCTCTTCCAATCCCATTCATCCGATTATTAAATGGTCGTGATAGTTTTGATAATTTCCAAAAAAGCATTATATTCCCAATTTATAAAAAAGGTGACGTAAATCAACCCAGCAACTACAGAGGGATATCCTTTATGAATTGTGCTGGTAGGATAATGATGGGTATTTTACATGAAAGATTATCAGAGTGGTCAAATCGAAACCAGATAATGAACGAATATCAAGCAGGCTTTCGTAAGGGGTATTCCTCGATCGATAATCTGTAATATTAATATGCTAGGCCATTTCTTGTGACTGATGTTTTGTTCTACTGTTTTATCCCGATTTTGACCAAGCGTATATTATTTGAAAGGTATTTATTTTTAGCCGATTTGCAAATTTATAGATTTTTAAATTTTTTCCTTTATTATGAGTAAATTGCATTTAAAGTTGCTACTAACACATACATAAAATTATACAATGCTTTGTGTGTGTTTATTAAATCTGTTAATGTGGTTGTAATAAAAATGAGTTTGTTGTGCTGATTTGTGAATTGGCTATAAATGATTAGCATACTTTTAGGATCTGTATTTAATGAAAAAATAAAATTTCCTAGAATTTGCGGTCGAATTTCAAGGGCTGGAATCTGCTAGTAACAAGTAATGTTTATATTTTTAGTCAACCAAAACATTTTATTTTTTTTTTGTATTCTAAATTAAAATGGAAGAGGTACTAACTAAAACTCCAAGGTATATCTTATGACCAAAAAGCAAACACCGACACGTGTTTTCTCTTATACGAAATAACATACAAAATTTTGACAGAAATGCCAAGAAGAACAGCCAGGCAAAAGTTCGAGCCAAAATATTTTATTTTCAGATCGTAGAGGAAATGTAGACGAAGACTTTAAGTCAACAAAAGAAAAGGCTCTATGTAATTTTTGATATGCCAGGTCAAAAAATGGAAATTTTCAAGACATCTTCAGTATGGCAGATAATCTGTAACTGCGGTAGACGACAACTGAGATATTTAACACCGAACTATGTATTTGAGATTGCCTGAACAAACGATTATTACCACTCATAGCACAGCATGAGATCCCCAATTTTTTTGTCTTGATTTGATAGAGTATTTGTGGGCCGATATGAAAATCCATCTAACTATCTCCAGCTCACTTCAGCTCAATTTTGGCGGTTGCCATAGTCGTAACTTCAATAGTCATACATGAATTCCGTTAACATAACTAAAATAATTTCATTTATATCAATGAGTTTAAGTCGATGAATTTCGAAGTCCTACGCCACCTCATAAATTGGTCAAATTAAAGAAACCTTATAAGCAAATAACTAAAGTACACTTTATGCCAAAGAGAGTGTGAAATACAAAATGCTTAGAAAAAATAACAAACCATAAATATGTTGATGTTGATGGCGGTAGCGATAATTTTTTTATGGTTTGTTTATTTAACCTTTCACTAGAACAGGGTAGAAACCAAGTTCATAAAAAATATTTGTAAAATTTCCAATAGTCAGGAACATACTAAACTTCAGCAGAAGTGTCAATAAAAGTTAAGTTTATGGTAAGCACTATTGTTTTGGAAATTTTAAACTGCTACAAAGAGAGGACAGTATATATAAGTTATTCAATGTCTTAACATACGAGGGCGGTCACAGAACAGCCCGAACAGAAAAAAAGTACTTTGGCATTCTTTTAAAATATATGTTTAAACTTTCAATCCTTTCACGACCAAACCTAAACTTCTGGAAAATTTTTATTTTTTTTTGTGCATTCGTACTTAACGACCCAACATATCTAAACAAAAATGTCGTCAAAAATATTTTTTTTGAATTCCGTCAACGGTCAAAATTACCAACTAATTTACTCCGCTCAAAGCAAGTCAGTGATTTGTGTTTTTATTTTTTACATAAAAACTGTAGCTTTGGTTTTTTTTGTTGTAAATTTTTAAGTATAGGTCACATAGTAACGATTACTACTTTTTTAGTTTGTACTAAATATGGAAAGGAAAAGCGTTCCTTTTGTAGAAAACCTTTTTGTTTCACAAGAAACTGCAATTACTTCGAAGATTACCATAATTGATTTTATATTTTTGAGATATTTAGAATTAATCTTTTTCTAAGTCTTTTTATTTATAGTTTAATTAATTGTTGATTTAATATAATGATTTTTTTTTAATTTAATAAAAATATAAAACCATAAAACTTCCTTTTAATCCGTACTGAATTTTGCTGAATAATAAACCAATAATACCGGTCCATGTTATATCAAATTTTTAATGGTTTCGGTTCAATAACGTCCAAATTAATGACATCCAAATATCATTAAAAAAGACACAATTTTCAGACTTTGGGGTCACCGTCTTAAGTTCTAAGAAGACACGTGCCGTTTTTTTTGGTATGGTCTTTGTCGACTCAACTTAGCTCTAAAAAAATCGGTTGGAAAATGTGGAAAATATAAAAAATAGGACATATATGTCCTACTGGTCGTGAAAGGGTTAAGGTTCTACGTTGCTTAGTATTTTTTTTTGGGAGCCATCAAAAGCAAACGTCTCAGTGAATTTGTAAACGTGGAAAAAATTGGTCACCAGTATGTAACTTAATACTTCCATTTGAAAGGTATTAGTCCAACCAATATTAAAGCCGAGCCAAATTCTTCTCTGGATGAGTCTGTTCCTTCGTTTACGACAAAAAAAATATTGGATGGCAGAGTTTAAACGAGGCCATATGAGTTAAGAAGATGAACACCGTAGTGGTCGACCAATTGAGGTGGCCTCGCCAGAAATATTTAAGAAAATCCACAAAATAGTATTGGATGATCGTCGACTGAATGTGCGTGAGTTAGCTGAAATGACAGGCATTTGAAAAAGTTCTATACATCGCGCAGAGAATTTGGGAATGAGAAAGCTGTCCACAAGATGGCTGCCGCCTATGCTTACATTAGAAAACAAAGACAGCGTCGTGAAGATATTTCAATAGAGTGTTTGAAGATTTTTCTCGACACTAAAGCTGAGTTTTTGCGTTATTTCGTAACCATGGATGAGAATGGGTCTATCACTTCACACCTGAGAAAAGGAACAGCCAAAACAGTGGACTGAAATGGGAGAATCATGTCCAAAGAAGGCGAAGCCAGTTCCATCTGCAATGCGCGTGAGATAATTTTTTATAGATTATCTTCAAAAAGGAAAAGCAATCAAAGGCGAGCATTATAGTAACTTATTGCAGCATTCAGGTGATGAAATAAAGGACAAACGGTCGCATTTAGCGAAAAAGTAAGTATTGTTTCATCAAGACAATGCAGCAGTTCATACATCCACTATTGCGATGGCCAAAATCCATGAATTAAAGTTCGAATTTCTCCGCATTATTTTCTATTTCTAAATGGGAATAAATGGTTTCGTGGTGAAAAATTTTCTGCCAATGAAGAGGTGAAGTCGGAGGTTGGTGGCTTTTTAAAGGAGCGAGATCATTCTTACTATAAACACCGTGTCAAAGCTTTTGAATATCACTGGGAAGAGTTTATGGAGCTAAAAGGGGATTGTGATGAGAAATAAGGAATACTTTTTCCTAAATTTGTTGTGTTGTATTTGTCAGATCGAGTTGTCCTGGGGCCAGCCTCGTAAATGGCTAATAATTTCTTTGATTTTTAGGGTAAAACAATTTTCTGCTCACGTGTTTTGCAGAGGGAATTGCCTCAATAATTCATTGATTTTGTTTTCGAACTTCCTGTTATAACACCACAAACAATTATCAGGTGGGATCAGATGAGGAAACCTTGGGTGTCAACAGAATGTGAAGTCTCTTGATAACAGCTTCTTGCAGAATTTTAGGTGCAATTCTGGCATAGCAGGTTTGGCTATGTGAAAAGTTGCACCATTTTGTTAAAACCACATAGGACTTCTGAAAGGGATTCCCTTTCGACATGGTTCTTTCTACATCTTTGAACAACGGTAACATATTTGAAAAAATTATAGCCTGACAAAGCAGTTTGGTGATACTGCACTCCAATTACAATTCTGTTTATTAGGATTGCCATTTAGATCAAAATGGGCCTCGTCACACATAAAGAAGTTGTTCAACAAGTGAATCAGAAAATCTGTTGGGTTCAGTATTGTTTTTAGTTCATATTTGTAAACAAATAAGTTTAAGTTCTTCGGCAGAATTGTCTGTAGTAACTATGTGCTGATACCAAATTGACCAGCTAAGTTCCATGTCGAAGCTCTTTCATTGAGTTGTAGCAAACAGCTACCGCACCAGTTGTTTTCTGCGACCTTTGAAGATAAGATCATGTTCGAAAAAATTGCTTTCAAACCTCATCGGCTCGGAGGAGAACAGCCAAATGTGCGCCTAAAGTCTCTCTGGATAGAAATGACTTCAATGCGTTATAGCTGCGCTATAATGTTTCAGTATACCAATCTTCCATTTTTCTTACATTAAAAAAAAAAAATAAAAAACAATTCACTGAAAAAACGAAACGATTAATTGCACAGAATAAAAGTCGAAATTCGAGTGCAAATTCTAGGAAATATTATCTGTGCATTAAATTTTTGTCTTCCAATGTTTTTTAATCTAGATATATAAAAATTTATGAATATTTAAATGAGTCTAAAGGTATGTTTATCAATTTTAGCGATTCACAATACAACACAGAGCGTCTGATATATAATTTAAATCATTCGTATTAACAGGGTGTAAGGAATTATTATAAATATTTTATTTTATTTAATTTAATATATTTTTACGACATATTTACCATAAATTTCATCACTCTCAGCTTCTCTTCCATATGAACTATAACTATGCCAATTTTCACAATCCTCCGTGCCCGCATATTGCTTAAAAAGGGAATTAAAAATTTACCTTCAAGTATTAATATATAGATTAAGTTTTCTTTGGCAGCAACAGCAATCATCTGTTCTAGCGAACTGTTCTTTCCATCTGCTTTGCCCTATGATCTGGCCATCTGTTTGCGTCGGATGTACCAATTTGAACATAACGAACACTGCATAAATTTTTTAAAAAATGCTTAATTTTCAGACATTGGTCACAAAATATATGGGATATATAAAATAAGAAAATTTTTTAAGCTTCACAAATGAATATACAGAAGTTTAAATTCCCGGAAAATCTTATATTTAAGACTTGTAACACGGGGTTTTACGATAGCTTTGATAGGGTAATGGCCTAAGATCAGTAAGAACAGTTTGGAGGATTTGCCTCCCATGATACTGTGAAAAATCTCTCCGTACATACGGTTCGTCGTCCATTATTCAGTAGGAGTATTTTATGTGAAACATGATTTCAATATCCGTGCTCTGTTGTTGGTCTCCAATTTTTATTCAAACCTTCATTGGCATTAACTTTTCTGCTTAGTGCTGCCAAATCCAGATGTGTTGGAAGCTCTTTTCTATATGCTTTCTATTTCCTTGGATGTAATGCCATCATGTGGGCTTTCGTTTATTCGTGCACCAAATCTCTTATCAATAGCTAAACTTTCCTGATACTTGCTAATAACATTGGACACATTTAGACGGCAGACTTTTGATTCGCTGGTCAACTTTAGCACCAAGTCTGCCGTCGAACTGTGTTCAATGAACCGTGTTGCCATTAAGCATAATAATCGACATATGTTTTGAAGATGACTTAATCGCAAAATAATTCAAATAATGCTTGCAAAAAATTTAGAAGGATAATCGTGTGTGAAGATTTTTTCCATCTCACTCCTTAGTTCCACTCAATTGTGGCCTGACTTAGCTTCAGCTCATTATGCTGCAACTACTTTAAATATGCTGTGGGAAGATATTATTGAATTTGTTAAAAAAGATTTCAAGCCATAAAAAGTGCCACAATGTCGGCCTATATAAATACATAATTACTTTTAGCACTGATCCACTGATTGTGCAAAAAAAATTTTTAATACATACGGAAATTTACATAATTTAAGCAAAATTGCAAAGTCAAAAAAAAACGCAAAATCATAAAAGCATTGTAGTATATTAAAGCTGTAATATGTAAATACTAATCAACCTGAACATACCCTTACTTATTGCAATCACTAATCTATTAAAAATCTGAATGTATGTACTTAGAAAATAAGAAGAAGAACAAATAAAGTAAAACGACTCACTGTTGAATTGACCGTGAACTTAAACGTATCGATTTTCCTTTTTTAAGCAAAGTAACCAGCTTCGGTACTTTATATTGGCGACGAGGAAGAAAAAAGAGCTCACAAGCGAGACTTACAAAATATTGAAATTAAAAAGAAATTAAAAAAAAAATGCCGCTAGAAGCACGAAGCAATGTAGCACGGGAAGCAAACTGGGACAAACAACTAAATGTGCCGTTTTTTGACCCAGAAAGAGGTCTGTGGTCAGTGTTTGAAAAACAATTACACCAGTTTTTTATTGCAAATGGCGTAATAGATAGCATTAGGAAAAAAGCCATAATGCTGACGTCATTGTCGCAAAGTGCATACACGCTTTTGGAAAATTTATTAAGTCCAGTGCAGATTGATGCAACGGAAACTACGTTGACAGCGTGTATAGGAGCTTTGAAGACGCATTTCAAGCCACCAGTGTCAGTTTTTGCAGAGCGTC
This sequence comes from Cordilura impudica, assembly GCA_963682025.1. Taxonomy (NCBI): domain Eukaryota; kingdom Metazoa; phylum Arthropoda; class Insecta; order Diptera; family Scathophagidae; genus Cordilura; species Cordilura impudica. The sequence goes on from OY821517.1 coordinate 324,321,438, forward strand.
ATAAGTTCTATATGGCAGCAAAGTCACATACAGAATCCATAAACGATTGGGCAGTGCGAGTGAGGTCGCTGGCAACTAGTTGCGATTTTGGGCAACAGTTAGAGGTGGCCATGAGGGACAAGTTTGTTATGGGGCTGGAAAAAGGCCCAAGCCGGGATAAAATATTCTTAGAAGCAAATGCAATCACGTTTCAACGGGTGGTGGAAATAACAAACATGGCAGCGTACATTCAACAACAGCATGCGGAATATGAGGTTAAGGACGAACCTTTAAATTACATACACAAAAAACAACATGGCAGCCGAGCACGGGCAGAGCGGAAGCCGAGCAGCCAGCCTATGCAGCAAAAGGGGAACGAGTAGCAACAGCAGCAGCAGCCGTGTAAGGTTTGTGGTTATACAAATCACAAAACAGATAACTGTAAGTTCAAAAATTATAAATGTAATAAGTGTAAGCAGCGAGGGCACCTTAAGAAAATGTGTAAAGTGCAACAAATTAACTATTGTGACAATAGTGAGGTTAGTTTATTTGCAATTAATAGTGTACAAAATGAGCCAATTACCGTGAAAGTTTTTATAAATGAAAGGCCATTTAATATGGAATTAGATACAGGATCTGAAAATAATGTGATCTCAGAACACACTTATAAAAGCTTTTTCGGTAATTATAAGTTGCGTGAGGAGGCAACGTTGTTAAAAGCTTATAATGGTGCGATAATCCATCACCTTGGTATATGTGATGTAGAGGTCCGCTTTAAAGATAAAAAGAAATTAATTCCTGGGCAGAAACTTTTTAAGGTCTTTTGAGATACAATTATTAAATTCAAACTATACGGCACAGAACTCGACTTGCAGTAAAATGAATTCGATTTTAGAAAAATATAAAGGTCTTTTCGATGGTTCGCTCGGGTTTTTTAAAAACTACAAAGCTACGTTACGTTTAAAAGAGGATCCATGTCCCAAGTTTTTTCGACCCAGGCCACTTACGTTTTCAATAAAAGATACAGTGGAAAAGGAAATTGAAAAGTTAGTTGCGCTTAATGTTTTGGAACCCGTAGACCACAGTGATTGGGGTACTCCCATTGTGCCGATTATGAAAAATGATGGTAGCGTACGCGTTTGCGGCGATTTCAAGGTAACCTTGAATCCACAATTGCTTATTGAAAAGTATCCTTTACCCCGAATAGAGGAAATGTTTTCAAAACTTCAAGGGGGTCAAGAATTTACAAAGTTAGATTTAAGCACAGCTTACCAACAGATCGGTTTAGACGAAGTTTCACGTAAATTCAGGACAATTTCAACGTCCAAAGGATTATTCCAGTATACACGTTTGATTTATGGTTTGGCTTCGGCGCCAGCAATTTTTCAAAAAATTATGGATTCATTATTAATGAAAATTAAGGGCGTTGTAGTGTTCCTTGATGACATTTTGATCACAGGGCCAGATAGGAAGTCGCATTTGGAAACGGTTGAAAAGGTTTTTTCCGTTTTGTGCAATGCTGGTTTCAAATTATCAAAAATTAGATGCGAATTTTTGTGTAAAAAAATAAAATATTTGGGACATGTCATAGATAAAAATGGGTTACATATGGACCCCGAAAAGGTTAAAGAAATAAATTATTTAAAGCAACCAACGAATATTGAGGAATTACAATCACTGTTGGGGATGATAAATTTTTTAGAAGATTTTTACCGTAAACATCCACAGTACTTGGCCCTTTATATAAGTTGTTAAATGTGGAAGAACAATTTGTTTGGTCTAAAGATTGTTCCAAAGCGTGGAACCAAATGAAGCAAATATTAGCAAATTTTAAAACAAAATTAACGGTAGATGGCAGTCCCATAGGGGTAGGAGCTGTGTTATCCCAAATAGATGAAAAGGGAATAGAACGGCCCATTGAGTTTGCGTCAAGATCCCTAAGTGAGACTGAGCGTAAATATGCTCAACTTGATCGGGAAGCAGTGGCTATTCTGTTTGGGATAACAAAGTTTCACCAATACCTATTTGGCCGAAAATTTATTTTAGTGACAGATAATAAACCACTGAAGTATATTTTTGGCCCTAAGAAAGGCATTCCGGCAATGACATCAAACCGAGTTCAACGTATTGCGCTGACTGGTTATCAGTTTGATGTTGAAAGCATTAGTTCAAAGGATAATGTAGCAGATTACCTTTCCCGACATCCAAACAATTCCAAAATGCAAGATACGAAATCAGAAGAGGTTTCACATGTTCACCTAAACTATGTCGAGAAATGCATAGAAAAGAATAAAATTTTAAACTTTGAGGCCATTAGGGCTGAGACGGAGCAAAATGATTTATTGCAAAAAGTAAAAAATTTATACTTGATGGTTGGCCGAAAGCATGTATGGATGCAGAACTGATGCCTTATATCCGAAGAAAATTAGAACTATCCGAAGAGAAGGGTTGTTTATTTTGGGGGTACAGAATAATTGTTCCTAAAAGTTTGCAGGCAGCAACAGTTAATTTTTTGCATGTTTCTCATTTGGGCATAGTAAAGATGAAATCCATGAGCAGAGAATGTTGTTGGTGGCCAAATCAAAGCAAGAATTTGGAAGATGTCGTAAAAAGTTGTAATTCGTGTTTACATACTCGGCCAAATCCCCCAAAGCAAGAGCTCATTTCGTGGAAAAGGTCAGATGCAGTTTGGTCACGAATTCATATTGATTTTTTTGGTCAATTTTTGAAAAGATTGTGTCTGATAATTGTTGATAGCACCAGTAAATGGGCAGAGTGTATAGACATGGGTACTGATACGACAAGTCGAGCTGTAGTATCCATTTTGCGAGAAATGTTTGCCCGTTATGGCATACCAAAAATAATTGTGTCTGATAATGGCACTGCGTTTGTTTCAAAGGAGTTTAAATTGTTTGCCGAGTTGAATGGCATTAAACACATAACGTCAGCGGTGGGACACCCCGCCACAAATGGACAAGCGGAAAACTCTGTAAAAACCCACCATTATCAGAATTTAACAACGTTTTAAACAGATTTTTACTTGATTATCGTAATACGATTCATGCCACTACAAACGTGTCACCTGCTTACTTAATGTTTAATAAACGTAAATTAAGATGTAGGCTAGATTTACTAAATGATAAACGAAAGCTTAAATGTCAAAATAAAGTAGTAATTAAAAGTTATGTAAAAAAGAAACAGTCCGAGCAAGAAAAGTATTATAAAGGTTCAAATAAAAGTATATTTACTATGAAAGATAATGTTATGGTGAAAGATTATTCTAAGGCCGGAAAAATTTCATGGATTTACGCCAAAATATTAAAACAGATTGGTAAACAATTATATATTGTAAAAAATGTTAATGGCTGTGTTTGGAAAAGACACGCAAATCAAATAATATTAGCTGCTAAGAGAAAAAATAATTTTGTAACTTCAAGTGTGTTAACTGATCCTTTGAAAAAATTAGAATCTACTGAGGATATTGAAAATAATAAAGACAAAATAAATGGTATCACCATTAATGAACTACAAAATGTAACTATATCACAGGAATCAGTAGCCCACTCTGTAAAATATAATCTAAGACCTAGAAATAAGAACTAGATCGGCGAATGCATTAAGTAGGGGGTATTGTAGTATATTAAAGATGTAATATGTAAATACTAATCAACCTGAACATACCCTTACTTATTGCAATCACTAATCTATTACAAATCTGAATGTATGTACTTAGAAAATAAGAAGGAGAACAAATAAAGTAAAACGACTCACTGTTGAATTGACCGTGAACTTAAACGTATCGATTTTCCTTCTTTAAGCAAAGTAACCAGCTTCGGTAAAATCGCTAAAACGCAAAATTCGAAAAATGCAAAAATTGCAAAAATACAAAATCACAAAAATGCAAAAACCTAAAAGACTAAATATATAATAGCAAAAGCGCAACAACATAAAATTGGCAAAGAGCCGAATCGTAAAAACGCTAAACTATAATTAAGGAAATTTAAAAATAAATGAATTTTGAATAAAAATATTTTGTGTATATCTAAACTATTTGTATCCTATACCACTATGTGGTCAGGATATTATAAGTTTATGTTGATGTTTGTAACTACTAAGAATACCGACCAATACCCACTTTTTATTATACCGATCAGCTTAGAATCATTTTCTGAGTTGATTAAGCTGACGGACAGCCCTTCCATCCGCCCGTTCATCAGCCTGTCTGTGCGTCCATGTAAACCTTGTAATCAAACTACACGTCGCAAATATAAACTTATTTCATTAGGATTATATATATTTAAGCTTTTAATGGTCATGCAACAATCGCTATTGGAATTGGCAAAAGCCGGTGCTCACTCAGTCCCAGCCTGCATAAAAATGACTCCTATGAAATCGACTTAAATTGTCCTATGTGTAGATCCCGATCAAATTTTGATTCTGTATGTCCCTTACATCCAGCGATGCCAACTTTTTTTTCTAGTAAAAAGCCCAAAACATTACCTCAAATAGCTCTTGGAGGCGCTAAATTATAATAAAACGAAAAGCACTAGAAAGTGCTTTTAGTGATTTTACTTTCTAAGCGTATATCGATAAATAATTATTAAAAACGTAAAAAAAATTGTTTACAATAAAAAAGTGTTTAATTTTCTTCCTCACATCCAGGACATAGTATTATTTTTATATAAAATTTTTTCTTTTTTATACGTTTGAAGTGAAATAATTACTTTTATATTGAATATGTATTAAAGAATTAACGGAAATATATATTAAAGAGTTTTAAGAACTACTTTGCACCTGACACTCTTACGATTTCAGCTAAACTTTTTATACCCTATACCACTATGTGGTTTGGGTATAATGACTTTGTGCTGCTGTTTGTAACAACCAAAAATATTTGACCTACACCCATCTTTAATTATACCGATCGAATCAGAATCACTATCTGATTCGATTTAACGATGTCCGTCCGTCCGTCCGTCCGTCCGTCTGTGTGTCCATGTAAAGATTGTAATCAAACTGCAGGTCGCAAATATGAATATATTTTGATGAAATTTAGTATGTGAGCTTCTATCGGCCATGGGATGAAATTGGTGAGAATCGGTCCATGTTCAGACCTAGCCCCCATACAAGTGACCCCTATGAAATCGACTTAAATTGCCATAAGGTAAAAATTATCATATAAATCTTATTCAAATTGGGTTTGTATGTGTTTATTACATCCATTAGTCAGAAGCTTATCTTATATATATTTACGCTGATCCCTGACTCACTGATTGACTGACTGATTCTGTAACGCTGAAATAATACACACACATAGCACTCCCTACAAAGCTATGTGAAATACACAAACAAAATTTAATCTTTCTCATTTTATACAAACCCTCACACAATTTTCTCTCTTCTTTGTTACCGACCAGTGCTGCTAATAAAATCTTCTGAAAATCTACAATTTTGGAAACTAAATCGCAAAAATTGTCATTTTTAAAACAAGAAATTGTCAAGAAAATTTTACCGCTTATAAAACTCGAAAAAATATTACAAAAGGAAGCAATAAAATTTATTTATATCATTCATATTACGAATATTATTACAGCATTGATTATTTCTATATATAAAAATGTATTAGTGGTGAAATTTCAACGAAAAAAATTTAACACAGTAATCAACTAAATAATTTTATTGGCATGTATCTATAGCTGAAACATATAATATAGGTTTGCAGTATCGCCGTAATTAAAACTTAAATCTTAAATGGAGATGCTATTCAAGGTGTTTCCGTTTTGAAACGACTTGACCCAGAATTAAATCTATACATATATTGTAATTTACATTTACACTGAACCAAAACTATCAATTTTCGATAAACAACCCATTAATTGTTAACCCTTGAAATCCTAATTTTTATACTACTGAAAGTTTAAAATCTTCAATCATCATTTTAACAAATTTAACAAATCATTTTAACTAATTGAAAAATCGTCGAAATTAAAATAAGTTGTCAAAATTAGCAGCACTGCTAACGACAATAGCACTACATATGCAGATTTCGTGTTACATATGGAATAAGATGAACGCAAAAAATGCATCAAAAAACTAATATCTATTCAAATTCTTCTTTAAATTCCCTTTGTTGGTCAATGAAAAAATTCTGCAAAAAAAGTAATGAAGGAAATTTTAAACATTTTACTTCTTTTTATCAAACTAAACTTTACCGTATCTCTGTTTTGTTTTTCATCTCAAAATTGTTTTGAATTGTTAAGAGTGCTTTCGCTCAGGTTCTCTGATTACCAGCTCTTACCAAAGAGTATGCGTTTTTGATAAATATTTGAGAAAAAAGAGTTCTTCAATGTGGATTTTGTTTTTGTCCAACCTATGATTTCGTTTAAAGCTCTGTATTGAAAAGCACTTGAAAAAATAGGGCAATATTATTAGGTTTAAAATTTAAATTATTCTTACTTTGCATAATTAAATTACATTGTAATTTCAGAAGAGAGGTGGAAAAAAAATTTTTTTTCACTCATAATATTAATTTTTGCAAAATTTGCTTTCAAAAATTTAGACAAACATAAATTACGTAAATAGGTAAATTTAAGATTTTAATTTGAATAATATATTGAAATTATCATGTAAGAATTAAAGGCGATTTGGAATAATAATTCTGTTTTTTAAGTAAAACTAATACGCCCTTATTTTATTATTTTCTTTTTGGATTTATAGATAACTGGAAAAAATAATGTTCGCTTTTTACAGTTTACATTTATGATGACATATGAAATATTTTTTTCTCTTTTTTGTAGGTGTATTGGTGTTTTCACTTCCGGGGTGGTAGGTTTTAAAACTTTTTTTTGCATTTCTCTTTCTGAATGCACAACATGTCGAGAGTGTTGTATCAAAATTTTAAGTAAATCAGAGCAAAACTTAAGAAGATACAGCGTTTCCAGCGACCGGCCTCATACGGTATATAGTATATAAATCATAGTATATAAATTCGAAGTCCGTCAACATCATAGCTCAAAATCTACTTGACCAACTCCTTTGCAATTTTAGACACTATATCTACACATAAATCATCAGGTAACCACGAAGAGTTTTATTTAATTCCATTTTCTTCCCCCATTTTTTAACAACAAATTCCCGAAATTGTATAGCAAAAATCGTTTTTCACTTCAAAATGCTGCCGAAAAAAAAAAGTTGAAAAAACTCTTGGTCACTACCACAGGAAACATGTCATCTTTGAAACGCGTTCCGATTTTTTTATTTCACATGATCCGGTAACGAGTTATGATGTTCACCGCAAAACAACAACGCCTCCGGAGATTCCCTGTCACGGACTTATCTATTAAATTTTTAATTGAAATTTTTTTTCAAAGATTCCTCACATGTTATGCTATAACGTATATATTAAATAAATAATCCAACATTATTCATATCTTCAAAAAAGAATTATGAAAATACAACCTTTTTTAACTTTTAAAACCTTACCCCCCTTAAGAAACTTTTAGGAACCTTGCTCTAAAAAGTTTTTTTTTTCTATGCTATTCTATTTTTTCTACAATAAAATGGAGTTCGGTTATAGCGAACTCGGCGGGAGCGGCCAAATTAGTTCCTTATAGACTAAGTTCGTTATAACCGTAGTATTTTTTTGATTTGTCCGAAAGGTTTAAAAAGTTTTTTTAGTTGAATAAGTTTATTTATTTTGGGGCATTTTAAAAAGTTATAAAACATAAATTAAATTACTAAAAACATACATATTAATTGTTTGTCTTAATAAGACTAAAATTACCGAGTTTCTATCAAAATAAAATATTTTTTAAAATCATATAATATGAAAAACTCCTTATGTATAGAAGCAGAAAGTAAAAAGCAAAGGATGGCTACTCGCAAACTTTTACGAAAATATACTTAAAAGTACGTTTTACAAAACTTCATTTCAAAATCGAAGTTGATGTTTTGTATTAAAAATAAATGAAAATAAAATTAAATTAAATTGAAATTAATTTTTTTTTAAATATATAAAATATAGGAAAATTCTGAAATGAAAAAAAAATTTGTTTGTTTAATTCAAAAGTTTGATATAACCACTGTTCGCTATAAGAGAAGCAATTTGTATGAAAAATGTGATTAAAACTATTGGGACCGAAGAAATTCTTCGCTGTAAACAAAAATTTATTACAACCAGGGTTCGTTATAAGCGAACTCCATTGTATTAAATTTTAATAATTTTGGGAATCTCCAATCTCCTCACTTTACCCGGCCTTCCCATGTTCAAGTCAAATTGATCACACATCCAATAGTCAAAAAATTTTTAAGCAACTGTCCCATTGAAAAATTGAAAGAGAGAATTGAAACGTATGATTGTTTAGTAAAAAAGAGTAAAAAAGTGTGAGTGCATTACAACCTGAAAGCCAAAAATATAACGTGTGAAGGCCGGGTAATATCTTAAATATATTTACGCTGATCCCTGACTCACTGACTGACTGACTGAGATACTGACTGATTCTGTAACGCTGACCAAAATGATACGGTTCTAAGTCCTAGGATTGATCTCGCCCCAACCGACACCACATTACCTTTCATATTAAAACGCCGCCAGTTTCCAGTAATTCCTGCATACGCAATTACCATAAACAAGGCTCAAGGCCAGTCATTTGGTTACGTTGGCATTAATTTGGAGACCGCAGTATTTTCACACGGCCAACTGTATGTGGCTTTGTCACGGTCAAAAGTTGCAAGCCAAGTTAAGATACGTATTCAATCGAACCCACAGCAAGGAAAACTATCAAATGACCAACGATATTTCACACGAAACATAGTTTTTCAAGAGATTCTAAATTGAAAAACTTTTTTGCCAAATATTACTTATCTGTTTTGATACTTATGTATATAATTTCTACAGACACAATCATTTTTCACATGTACATATGTAACAATATAATTTTCAATTTGCTACTATATTAAAAGATATATAATTTATTATAAATCTTTCGTGTATTTAAATTTAAACTGTTTTATTCATAATTTTTAAACGGGCGCCTAGGCGCCACACAATTAACTAGTTTTCTATATCCAGTTAGTTTGGTCTGAGAGATAGGGTCTCTAAACGCATGGTATAGGGTATCATATAGTCGGTCTAGACCGACTATAATTTTCTTACTTGTTTTTACTTGTGTGACTTTTGAAGTTATACAATATACTTCAATCAAAAACAAATCAGTTCTGCCTCCATTTTTCCGTCTACTTAGTTTTCAATTGTTAAAGCAATTTTTATACACATCAATTCTTTTCTGTTTTTTAAAAATCCTTTGATTGGATTTTTTTTTTTCAAAATTTGTTGATCAAATTACTGTCAAATAGGACCTTTTCAAACTATAACTATAACTTAAAAAGAAAATTTCACATTCGATCACATCCCTCATAATATGAAATTTTTTCAAGCATATTATAAAATAAGTAAGAAAATTATAGTCGGTCTAGACAAACTATGCGATACCCTATACCATGCATATAGAAGCCCTATCTCTTAGCTCCAACAAATTAGATATATAAAAGAATCATAAACCAAATATGAGTGGCATTGTTATTAATTTCTTTGCCTTCGGATATGAAAAACTTCACATCGGATGCTATATTTATATGGGAACTAGGTTTAAAAATGGACCGGTCCTGACCATCACTTATTTTTTTCAAAAACATACACAAACCAAATTTGAGAAATATCTGTGGAAAATTTTTGTTTCTTGATAGATTTAAGTGAAGATCGGGAATCAGCTTCAAATCGGGGCTATGACTAAAAATTATCATATAGGGTTTATTTTTGGACTACTGGTAAATGGATGAAATAACCTTACACAAACCCAATTTGACCGAGGTCTGTATAACAATTTGGATATTTTGGCAATTTAAGTCGATGTCAAAGGGGTCATTTGTATAGGAACTAGGTGTGACCATAAACCACTTTTCACCAATTTCAACAGCGTTCATCCTATGGCTGATGGAAGCTTATATACTAAACTTCATTTAAATATATTCATATTTGCGACCGTAGTTTGATTACAAAATTTACATAGACACACAGACGGAAGGACGGACATCGATAAGTCGACTCAGAAAGTGATTCTGAGTCGATCGGTATAACCAAATATGGGTCTGGCTTAAGTATTTTTGGTAGTTACAAAAATCAGCACAAAGTCGTTATTCCCTAAATACATAGTGGTGTAGGGTATAAATATAGTTCAAAATTTGTTTAAAAAGCCCTAAAGCAACAAAAAGTTAAAACGGAAAGCGCCAAATCAGCGTTTTTTTATAAACGCACTTTTGAGGTGGTCAAAATGCGCTAAATCTAGCTTGAATAGCGCTGCCTATACCTATTAATTAATGCTCTAAAAATAAATTCTCTAGAACCATGTTAAGTCATAGTCCCCATATAAAGCTGTTTTCAGATCTTGGTTTAAAACTATAGAAAAACAAAAATAGTTTATATATTTTTTCTCAAATATGGTCTATATATGGTTGTTGAATTAATTTTTCAAACATGGTCATTAGCGTGTCCCGAAATGAACAAAAAACCAGATGGCTACCGGATCCTAAAGATTGCAATCCTAGTGCATTTTGAAAAAAAAAATTATACAGAGTACATTCCGGAAAAAATATTAATAAAATTTCCGTAGAGCAATTTTGGTGCAGCGTTGCATCTTAAAGATGGAAAGTGAGTATATATTTTTTTTTCTTTCTTTCTTTCAAGCTAAATTAGTCTCAAAAGCTGCGCAAACTAGAGGATATTAGCTAAAACTATTTCAAAAAATGTGATAGAGCTTTTCTAGTGCAGAGCACAGCTTTTGAGACAAATTTAGCTTGAAAGAAAGAAAGAAAGAAAGAAAAAAAAATATATACTCAATTTCCATATTTAAGATGCAACGCTGCACTAAAATTGCTCTACGGAAATTTTATTAATATTTTTCTCGGAATGTACTCTGTATTGCGCAACTTTTGCAGTTAATTTTTTGAAAATCAAAAATATTTTTTTTTTTCAAAATGAACTAGGATTGCAATCTTTAGGATCCGGTAGCCATCTTGTTTTTTTGTCCAAAAATTTTTTTGCTACTTTTCCTGTAAAAGGCTCCTAAATCCCCATCTTTTGGGGGGCAAGCATTTTCAAATTCGAAAAAAAAAACGAAATCGGGACGCACTACTGGTCATGATGTGACCATTTTTCGACCTATGTACTTCTCATATCAAAATAGCATCCGATATGTTTATTTTCTATATCCAATAAGTTGGAACAAAGACCCTTTCTCTATACTCGTGTTATAGAGTATAGTATATTCGGTCTAGACCGATTAAAATTTTCTTATATGTTTTAATTTTTCAATGAGCGCATTAGGTTCACCACAACCACCTAGTTGAAGCAAATTTGGCTTTAATAAAAATCAATATATATGAAAAGTAAACAGACTGAGGAGGGCCTCTAAAGCCACAACAAATAACATTGCTAAAAGCTTGATAAAGGAGGAAGAGGCTGATAGCGAAGTGGACATGAAAATATAATTGATGTTTTTTTTTTTTTTTTTTGTTTACTATGAATTTGAAATGGAAGATTGCCTAGTTTGTGAGTTGCCCTGCTTTATACCAACCATAATGAAGAAAGAAATATTGTTGTTTTCCTTAGGTGGGAAAATTGCATTAAAATTGAATTGTATAACAAAACATTGTTACTTATTTGATGTACGTGTAAAATTTTATGTTATCATAACAATTCTTTTTCATTTCATTTACTGCTCTACAACTTTATCTTTCATTGTGGCCTACTCCTTCTTATCTGGTTATGGTATCGTATTATGTGTCTGTGGATGGAATGAACACATGGCTGAAAAAAAAATGACAAAAACAAAATATGAAAAAACTTCCCATAACAATACCGGCAACTATTTTCATAAATTTTTGCAACTGTATTTATATGTGTTTGGCAATGTGTTACGTTTAATGTCTCGTATGCCTGTAGGAAGTAACACGAGCTCACAAAGGTTGGGCTCTTGACTCTGTGGTGCTACAAAATCAAATAACACGCTATAACAAAGAGGACATCACTGAATATCCAACAGAAGGTGTATATGTGCATGGTCTATTTCTAGAAGGTAAGTGAACATTCCACTATGAGGCTAAATGTTATACAAAAGAAATATTTGCGTATATGTTTCTTTTTATATAAAAAGTATTGTTATGTTTGTTGTGGTTCGTGTAACACTTTTATATTATTATTATTATTTTTTTTGGTGGATATATACGAGGGCTATTTGATAGTTATTTAAATTTACTTTTATGTTGATATCTGGATATGTTGATATCGTTAAGTATAAAAAAATACTTTGAAATGTGTAACTACAATATAAACTTACCTTAACATACAAGCTACGATTTAGCTCTAAAACAGCCAACGATATTATATACGAGTAATTTTTTATAATAATTTCGTTCTCTTTATTATAATCACTTCAATAATGTATATCAATTTTTCCCTTGTATGCATATTATTCATATATTTTTTGCCTTTCATCTATGAATGTGTGAAATTTAAAAAGTTTTATAAAAAGAAGAAAAAAATAAAATGTTTGTTTTTATCTATTATAATGATTCGAGTATGTTTCATTCAAAGCGCACGTTAAGTTTATAACAGAACTAGTTTGATGATGTGTTGTGTTCCTTAAGGTATAATATTTTTAGTGTCCTTGCACAGCTTTTTATGTAATTTTTTTTTTTTTTGTGTTTTACAAATAATTGTGAGTATTTCCAAATAACGAGATGACAGCGTAATTTAACTACATAGTTACTGCACATAGATAGAAAAATAATTTGCCAAACGAAACGGTTTAGAGTTTTACAAGTTAAGTTAAGTTAAAGTTTATAGAGCCTTTTTTCAAAATATTATATGAATTTATAACATTGTAATAAAAGAAAACATAAGACTATAATGTAATATCGTAATTAACAAAAACAAAAGAAAATTCAGCACCATGCTTAACTTTAATTTGATTCACTAACATTCATTTATAAATAAGTCTAATCCGCTTTTGCTCCCGAAGCTTTCTTATCTGGAGAGAATAACTCTTAATATAGACTTAAAACTAAAATTATATTAACAGAATACAAAAACTAATAAATAATAAAAAAAATAAATAAATAAATAAAAAAACACAAAAAGTACTATCCTCTGTGAGTACCCGGATTGCTTTTAATAAAAAAGTCGTAACACAATGAAAAATTCAAATCAAAATTTGGTTGTTCTTCATTTAAAAATCCAATAGGTGACAAATAATTTGTATTTGACCAACTAAAGTGCCTTTGTACATTAAAAATATCTTTAATGAAATGATTTTCATGAAGCGTAAGTCTTTCTATAAACTTTCTTAAAATTTCACAAATATAGAGGCCAACAGGAGTAATCTTAGATTGATTATAAAGAAAACAGTAAGAAAAACGTTTACACTCTGACTCGAAGTTTTTTCCTATACAACCTCTTAAAATTTTCCGTTCAAGGATCTCCATTTCATTAATTACATTAGGTGTTACATTAAACCAGATTGGAAAACCATACAAGAAAACGGGTCTAATACTAGATTTATACAGCGAAAGCTTTGTATTTTCACGTACATTTTTGTTATACAAAATCCTTCAAAATGCGCCAAGTATTTTGTATGATTTGTTCAAAACAGTTCTAGCGTGTTTGTTGAACCTTAGAAGATTATTAAAATTAATTCCAAGATATTTGATATTATCTTTGAAAGGAATCTCAATGCCATCTAAGAAAAGTTTAAGAGTTTTACTTTCTCGTACAACAAACCTTCTACATTTTTCAGACGCGTTGCGAATACAAATAGCTTCACATTTAGAAGTATTTATTTTAACACCCCAACTATCGTAATAACGTTTAACAATTCTGAGATGATAAGAAACATTCCTTAGGGCAACAATTGGAGACTTGTTATGTGAATAGAGAAGGGAGTCATCAGCGTATAAAAAACCAATAGAATTTTGAACAATATGTGGAAAATCATACATAAAAAGGTTGTAAAGATGAGGTGCTGAAATAGAACCCTGTGGTACTCCACAATTAATGTTCCCAAAATCTGAAGATTTTCCGTTAAATTCAACAAAAAAAAACTTTGAGAGAGTTTCACAATATATGGATTAAATCCTATTTGTATCAATTTCAATAATATACCATTATGAAACGCGTGATCAAATGCTTTTTCAACATCCAAAGAAACTGCAACAGTACAGCAACGATTACGTAAATTGCAAACTATATCATTTTGAAATTTTAGTAAAGCGTCAACTGTGGAATGGCCAGCTTTGAAACCAAATTGTAGATTTGGTATGTATATTTCTCTTATTTCTATGTCCATTTTTAATTGGATTGATCTTTCGAAAAGTTTTCCCAAATTCGAAAGTAATGAGATGGGTCGCAAATTATTTAAATCAAAATTGTTCGGTTTCTTTTGAATAGGAACAATTTTGGATATCTTCCACATATTAGGAAAATATGAATTATTTAGACAATTTTTGAAAATAATAGTGAGATACCCCAGTGCCTTTGAAGGAAGTTTTCTATACTAATATAATAAAGAGGTAATGTGTGTTTGTTTGTTTGTTTGTTTGTAGGAGGTAATCTTCGTAACTACCTATCTGATCTTCCTGAAATTTTCACAGAGTCTTACTGCGGATATGGGAAGTGCTATAGGCTATAATTTTTTAAATATTTTTGGTGGGCGTGGTACCTCCCACACAAAGTAAATTTTTAATATCATATACATATATTGAGTACTATGATAGGGAGAGCTTTGCAAATTTGTGTGAGCTCACCCATTGTTAATATAAGTAGCCACGCCGGAAATGGGCGGGATCGAATAAGTGGGCGTGGTACCTCCCATACAAGTAATAGTTCAATATTATGTATCTCGAGTAATGTGATAGAGAGAGCTTTTCAAAATTTTCTGATATCATCTATTATTAGTGTGAGTAGTCGGATGCAAAATGGGCAGTATCGGACCAATAGGCGTGGCACCTGCCATACAAAGTAAATATAAAATGCCATATATCTGGAGTACTGTAATAGTGAGAGTCTTGGGACTTTGTTCGATCCCATAAGTTATTCATTTGATTAGTTAGACAAAAAATGGGCGTGATCGGAGCAGTGGGCGTGGCACCGCCCATACAAAGTAAATATATGATATCATATAACCGGTGTGCTAAAAAGGAAGCTTTGACACTTTGCACGAGCCTATCAGATCTTAGTATGAGTAGTTGAACAAAAAATTGGCGGCTTCACACCAATGGGCGTGGCACTCCACATGCAAAGTAACTATTTAATGTCATATATCTGGAGTACTGTAAAAGAGAGAGCTTTGTGGTTTTGCCTGAGCCCATAGGTTCTTGGTGTGATTAGTCGAACAAAAAAATGGGCGTGATCGGAGCAGTGGGCGTAGCACCGCCCATTCAAAGTATATATCTAATATCATATAACTGGTGTACTATAAAAGGGAAAGACTCGACATTTTGCATGAGTCCATCAAATATTTATGTGATTAGTCCAATAAATATTGGGCGGGATGGGATTAGTGGGCGTGGCACCTCCTATGTAAAAAATATGAAGCATTACGAAAGCGACAGTCTTTTGACAAGTTCATTAGTTATCAATATGATTTGTCGTGGAAAATATATCGCCAAAATCAAAAATCGCCAAACGCAAAAATCGCGAAAAATAAAAATCGCCCAAAACAAAAATCTTTAAAATCAAAAATGGGCAAAAGCAAAAATCGATTAGAAGAAAAATTGCCAAATGATATTCTAAGTTCAAGGCCAATAGTTAGGTGTTGCCAGATATAATATGGATAATCCATCTTCTTCTCATGGGCAGCTAGCAAGTATCGAAATAAATAAATCTATACTAATAATCTATACTAGCATAATAAAGAGGTAATGTGTGTTTGTTTGTTTGTAGGAGGTAATGTCCGTAACTACTCATCTGATCTTCCTGAAATGTTCACAGAATCTTACTGCAGATACGAAAAGTGTTACAGGCTGTATTTTTTTAAAATATTTTTATTGGACGTGACACCTCCCATACAAAGTAAATTTTTATCATCATATATATTAAGTACTATAATAGTGAAAGTTTTGCCAATTTTATGATAATGTTCAACAACTGAACTTCTTTTTATAATAATAAGTAATCGCTATTACAACGATTTAATGTTCTGTAATAAATTTTCTTTAACTGCTTTTGCCAACAGTATCTGATTTTGAACAATTTTTTTATATATTGTCAGAAACTATAAATTTACGATTTTTTAATTCTATTTTTTCGGAATGGACAGTAGAAATCAAGTTCAAAGAAGAAGTAAATTTGTGTATATGGTTATCAATGTCAAAATTAGAAAGATTTCTATCTGACGGAGGAAAGTGACACAAAAGTTCACGACACACATCATTTTTGAAATTATTCCAATTTGTATTTTTAAAAGAAGTTATATTAGGAGGCGAATTTAAAATGATCTCAAAATTTGGATGGCTAATTTGAAGTTTTTGTGGAAAATGGTCAGAAAAGGTAAGTAGACTAAAAATTTTAAAATTTGGATTTATAACATCAATTAGAGAATGTCTAGCATTGAAGTCGCCACCAATAAATGTTGCATCAAAATTTTGAGATATGCTACCCAATCAAGAAAGACCATTATTTAATAATGATGCATTAAAATTACACGGAATATATATTGAAGCAAGTAAAATTCGTTTAGTTAAGCCATCAACTAAAATCTCAATCATTACAAAAATATAAGGAAACCCTAAGCTATCTAAATGATCTTACGAAATTTAAAAGATTTCTTAATAACAATCGCTACTTCTTGGGAACTAAAATCTCTTATAAAATTGTATGTCTTTGCTTTAAATAAGCTTCTTGCACGAATGCAATGTCAATTTTATTTGTTTTTAAAATATTTAGTAAATCTATTCTACGGCTCACTTCGATAAGAGACCTAACATTAAATGACAATAAATTGAATCCATTATGGGTCATATGACTTTTTACCCTCATCTAGAAGACCAAGACATTGCTGCTTAGGTTCTTCCTTTGATAGTTTCTTGTAATTCCTAATAAAATTCTCTATTTTATCTTCTAACGAAACAATCTCGGTTTGACAAAGAACTCTAGCTATTTTTAAAAACTCTTGAATTATAGGTGGTTTCGATATGGATCTTTGAGTTTCATTGGAGGTAACATTTTGAAAGTGACTTGAAAATGATCGACCTTGAAGAACATAGCTATTATTGTTTAAAACATTAGAGACATTATTATAAGCTCTTTGTTTCTTCTCTAAAATATCGAGACTCATCTTCTTCTTCATTGCCAAATATTTCTTATATGCTGAACAGCCTTTAAAATTAGAAGAATGTCCATGTTCCTTACAATTGCTACAATAAGGTAAATTTTCTTTATTAGATACAAATTGACAATCTCCAGGAGAATGGTTTTCATTACATTTAATGCAAATGTATGGTCTATTGCAATTAGTTGACAAATGACCCCATTTTTGACACCGCCAGCATTGAATTTCCTTCCGATTTTTTTTGGGAGATTCCCATGAAATTTTCTGATTTAAAATGTATTTAATACTAGATGTAACACGGTGTGCTTCGCTACACCCTCCCCCTCCCCCGCCCTTCCGAATTGTTATGAAAAGGCTCACGCAAAGTCCCAAGGCTCTCACTAACACAGTTATTCAGATATATCACATTTAATATTAAGTTTGTAAAGGGTGCCATGCGCATTTGTCCAATCCCGCCCATTTTTTTGTCTGACTACTCACGTTAATAATAGATAACCTGAGATAAATTTTCAAAGCTCTCTCTCATAGTACTTAATATATATGATATTAAAAATTTACTTTGTGTGTGAGGTGTCACGCCCACTAAAAATATTTAAAAAAATACAGCCTGTAGCACTTCCGATATTCGCAGTAAGAATCAGTTAAAATTTCAGGAAGATCAGATAAGTCGTTACGGAGATTACCTCCTACAAACAAACAAACACATTACCTCTTTATTATGCTAAGTATAGATCATTAATATAGATTCATTTATTTTGATACTTGCTGATATAAAATGTTTTTTGTTTTTTTTAATTCGGTACAACAATTATCAGATATTTCGGCGTTCCTGCCCTGGAGGTACATGTAGCTGCCCATGAGAAGAACATGGATTTTCCAAATTAGATCTGGCACCACTCAACTATTGGCTTTGAACTTAAAATATCACTTGGCAATTTTTATTTTTTAGCGATTTTTTATTTTGCCCATTTTTGATTTTGAAGATTTTTGTTTTTGGGCGATTTTTATTTTTCGCGATTTTTGGGTTTGGCGATTTTTGATTTTGACGATATATTTTCCACGACAAATCACATTGATAACTAATGTACTTGTCAAAAGGCTGTTGCTTTCGTAGTACATCATATTTTTGATATAGGAGGTGCCACGCCCACTTATCCCATCCCGCCCAATTTTTATTGGACTTTAATATCTTTTATCACTTTAATATCTGATGGACTCGTGCAAAATGTCGAGCCTTTCCCAATTATATGATATTAGATATCTACTTTACATGGGCGGTACTACGCCCACTGCTTCGATCACGCCCATTTTTTTGTTCGACTAATCACACAAAGAACCTATGGGCTCACGCAAAGCCACAAAGCTCTCTCTTTTACAGTACTCCAAATGTATGACATTAAATAGTTACTTTGCATGGGGAGTTCCACGCCCATTATTGTGAACCCGCCAATTTTTTATCTGACTACTAATATTAAGATCTGATGGTGTCTTGCAAAGTGCCAAAGCTTCCCTCTTTTAGTACACCAGTTATATGACATCATATATTTACTTTGTACGGGCGGTGCCATGCCCACTGTTCCGATCACGCCATTTGTTGTCTAACTAATCATATGAATAACTTATGGGTTTACACGAAGTCCCAATACTCTCACTATAACAGTACTCCAGATATATGGCATTATATATTTTATTTGTATGGCAGGTACCACGCCTATTGGTCCGATACTGCCTATTTTTTGTCCGACTGCTCACATTAATAATAGGTGACATCAGACAAATTTGAAAAACTCTCTCTATCATAGTACTCGAGATATATAACATTGAATTATTACTTGTATGGGAGGTACGACGCCCATTTCTCCGATCCGGCCCATTTCCGGCGTGGCTACTAATATTAACAATAGGTGACCTCACACAAATTTGCAAAGCTCTCCCTATCATAATACTTAATATATGTATATGATATTAAAAGTTTACTTTGTGTGGGAGGTGCCACGCCCACTAAAAGTATTAAAAAGCCTATAGCGCTTCCCATATACGCAGTAAGACTCTGTGAAAATTTCAGGAAGATCAGATGGCTAGTTACGGAGATTACCCCCTACAAACAAATAAACAAACAAACACACATTACCTCTTTATTATATTAGTATAGATTAGAGATTTCATTTGTTGGTTTAGCAGTAAGTAACGTAACTAAAAACAAGCCCGTATCTACATTATTTTTTCTAGAGAATGTTATTGTAAATTTTGAAACAGTATCAATCTCAGATTTAATAATATTTAGATCAGTCTTGTAGTAAAGGCCTCTTAAGACAATATTTGTACGTTTCTTTTCCTTAGGAGTATACGAATATGACTCAATTTGTTTATCCCTCAAAAGATGCATCATTTCATCATGCACTTGGTAATCCTTTAAAAATAATTTGCTTTTGTATTTATATTTGTTAATAATCTTATAGACAACTTTTTTCGAATTAAGCTGTTCAATTAGATTTTCTATATTAACATTGAATAAAAAAAATAGGTGGACAGAAAGACTTTTCCTCATTAGAAATTACCTTTTTTGGATTTTTAGTTGAATTAACCTTTTCACAATGTTTTTCTTCTTCAATATTAAGTTCACCTAAAATAGCAAACATATTTTGACTGTTTTTATCTGACAAATTAAGATCCTTATTGTTAAAATTTTTAAAATTAAAATTACTTAAATCTACCTTACTGTTATTTGATCTTTTTCGTTTGTTTTGCACTTGTTGAAAATCTTCAGCATCTGATGAGTTTGAATGAAAAGAATCTTCAAAATCCAATAACTTATTGTCATGACCTCTATTTTTAGACTGCATTGCAAAATCAGAAGGATCACTGACCAAATTGGTTATACTTGAATTGAAATTTGAATTTAATTCAGAAGTTTGTTTTGATGAACTGCATCCAGGATCAATGGTTGTTTTAATATTTCTATTGAAGAAATTTGTTTTTGGAGTTGCACCAGAGTCACAGAGTTTTACAACAGTATTTTCGATTGTATCCACAGAAATTTAATTGCAGCTAACTACTATTTCCAATGACGATAAAAGAGTCACTGTTCAAATAACAGAATTGTAATCGAAATCAACATTTTTAAAATTATTTATAATAATGACATATTTTGCAATGCAATAATATTAATTAAAAGAAAAAAAAACTATTTGTTTTTTTTTTTAATAGTATATATACATATAGATATATACGTGGGGCGTTTCATGACAAGTGACCCAACTTTTGAAACCGATATCTTCCGATCACGATGAAATTAGCACCAAGGTTAGTCCTATTAGATGGTATTTTATGCACAATTTTTCAATAAGATCGGTCGAGAACTCCTTGAGTTAGAGGGGGTCAAAGTTTGACATTTTGTTCAAAAAGATGTTTTTCTCAACCATGTAACTTTTTACCTATTGTTCTTAGCAAAATTTGTCTTAAATGGTTTAGATAGCTAATTCTTCAGAGTTTCGAAAAAAAAAATTTAAAAAAATAGAAAAAATTTGTTGACTTTTTTTCAAAATCCAATTTTTTTTTACTTTAAAAAAAAAAGATTTTTTGCTCCAAAAAAGGCTTAGGTTTGGTCTTTAAGAACTTTTTGGTCGCTTAGTGAGATGCGAATGGGATATCTATCAAAATAAATATTTTGTAACCCAAGACAACGGTTTTTCAATTTTTAGCATATGCAGTATTTTGAATTTTTTCCTATTTGTGTGTAAGTCTTCCTAAAACCTTAGAAATAAATCTTATACTGAGAAACTAAACAAATTAGCCTTTCCGATGATATGTAACATACCTAACTTAAATTTAATATCCGCGATACTGTAGTACCCTTAATATGTTAACCTCAGGAAAAATATCACTTTTTTTCTATAGAAATGTTGAACATTTTTATACCCTATACCACTATGTGGTTTGGGTATAATGACTTTGTGCTGCTGTTTGTAACAACCAAACATATTTGATCTATACCGATCGAAACAGAATCACTTTCTGAGTTGATTTAACAATATCCGTCCGTCCGTCCGTCTGTGTGTCCATGTAAACCTTTTAATCAAACTGCAGGTCGCAAATATGAATATATTTTGATGAAATTTGGCATATAAGTTTTTATCGGCCATGGGATGAACGCTATTGAAATTGGTGAGAATCGGTCCATGTTCAGACCTAGCCCCCATACAAATTACCCATATGAAATCGACATAAATTGCCATAAGATCCAAATTGTCATATAGATCTTACTCAAATTGGGTTTGTATGCGTTCATTACATCCATTAATGAGTAGTCCAAAATGATCCATTTGACCCCATATAGAGCTGCTTCCCGATTTTCACTTAAATCTCTTAAAACACAAAAATATTGCACTGATTCTTCTCAAATTTTGTTTGTATATATTTTTGCAAAATACAAGAGACCTTACGAAACATGATCAGGATCGGTCCATTTTTGGACCTAGTCCCCATATAGATATAGCATCCGATATGAACTTTTTCATATCTGCAGCCAAAAAAATTAATAAAAATCCCACTCAAGTTTGGTTTTTGTTTATTTTCTATGTCCAGTTAGTTGGGCATAAGAGATAGGGTTTCTAAACGCATGGTATAGGGTATCGTATAGTCGGTCTAGACCGACTATAATTTTCTTGTTTTTATTTCATTTTAATTTCATCATTAAATTAATATATAATAATAATATTAAAAATAAAAAGATAAATAATATAATATAATTTAATCTTAATTACATTAGATCCATTTATATCATAACTATTTTTTTAATTAATTTATATACCCAGTCTTTCATCCAGCTTATTTATCACTTTTATTTGCTGATTTTTTATCCAATCCTTTTTTTTTGGCCATTTTAGTTCTTTACAATAATTCTTTGCCCAATGGAATAAGGCAATCGCATCTAAGATGCGGCGATCTTGATGAGAGCACTGGAGGCTGTACTTCGCTGCATTTTTTTTAAGGTTTGCTCCAATAGTATCACATGCTCCTTTACCATGAGCAGTAGGATAGAAATACCACTCAACAGACGATAACCGTGTAAATCTTCTGGCGAATCATCTGTTGAGTACTTTAAGTTGATTTCCTTCAACATCAGTTTAACATTTTCATGGTAAATGCAAACGCATTCCGCTGCTTCCTGCCAAAACGCAATGTTTTGGCCGCAGTTGGAGCAAGCGTGGGAAGTTTAATTATTTCAGCTCTACTCTGCGACGTTATGTATTTCTCTATTATTTGTTCAATAACTTCTACTGCATGCTTATGATATTGGTTTTGACATTCATTCTTTGAACTTATACCATCTACTGAAAAGTTGGAATCACCAACATCTTCAACAGTTCTATCATCATTCTCAGAATTACTTTTGTCTTCATTTGGAATAACTTCAACGCAAGGCTCATTCCTATTCAAATCCGGTGATTCTTTCAACTTTCCGAGCTCTTTCCTGCATTGATCCAACATATAAAGGCGATAAATTAAGTTTAAAAATAGTTATGATATAAATGAACCGAATGTGATTAAGATTAAATTTTATTAAATTATTTATCTTTTTATTTTTATTTTTATTATTATTATTATATTAATTTTTAATTACAAATAAATAAGAAAAAATATTATTCAACATTTCTATAGAAAACAAGTAAGAAAATTATAGTCGGTCGAGACCGACTATATGATACCCTATACCATGCGTTTAGAGACCCTATCTCTTAGGCCCAACTAACTGGATATAGAAAATAAGCATGAACCAAATTTGAGTGGGATTTCTATTAATTTTTTTGGCTGCAGATATGAAAAAGTTAATATCGGATGCTATATCTATATGGGGACTAGGCCCAAAAATGGAACGATCCTGACTATGTTTCGTAAAGTCTCTTGTATTTTGCAAAAATATATACAAACAAAATTTGAGAAGAATCACTGCAATATTTTTGTTTTTTGATAGTTTTAAGTGAAGATCGGGAAGCAACTCTATATGGGGCCTATGACTAAGAGTTATCCAATAGGGATCATTTTTGGACTACTGATTAACGGATGTAATATATACATACAAACCCAATTTGACTAAGATTTGTATGATAATTTGGATCTTATGGCTATATATGTTGATTTCATAAGGGTCATTTGTATGGGGGCTAGGTCTGAACATGGACCGATTCTCACCAATTTCGTTCGTCCCATGGCCGATAAAAGATTAAATACCAAATTTTGTCAAAATATATTCATATTTGCGACCTGCAGTTTGATTACAAGCTTTACATGGACACACAGACGGACGGACGGACATCGTTAAATCGAAACAGATAGTGATTCTGATTCGATCGGTGTAATTAAAGATGGGTGTAGGTCAAATATTGTTGGCTGTTACAAACAGCAGCACAAAGTCATTATACCCAAACCACATAGTGGTATAGGGTATAAAAAGTGATTTTTTTTCCTGACGTTAACATTTTGCAGGTATTACATATTGACATACCGTATGAAAGGTTTTAGAAACACTTACACACAATTAGGAAAAAATTCAAAATAGTGCATATGCTAAAAATTGTCTTGAGTTACAAAACATTAATTTTGATTGATATCCCATTTCCTTTTTATACCCTATACCACTATGTGGTTTGGGTATAATGACTTTATGCTGCTGTTTGTAACAACCAAAAATATTTGACCTACACCCATCTTTAATTATACCGATCGAATCAGAATCCTTTCTGATTCGATTTAACGATGTCCGTCCGTTCGTCTGTGTGTCCATGTAAAGCTTGTAATCAAACTGCAGGTCGCATATATGAATTTATATTGATGAAATTTGGTATTTCATCTTTTATCGGCCATGGGATGAACGCTGTTGAAATTGGTGAGAATCGGTCCATGTTCA
Organism: Cordilura impudica; assembly: GCA_963682025.1. Classification (NCBI taxonomy): domain Eukaryota; kingdom Metazoa; phylum Arthropoda; class Insecta; order Diptera; family Scathophagidae; genus Cordilura; species Cordilura impudica. The sequence continues at coordinate 324,345,705 of OY821517.1, forward strand.
TACCTAGCCCCCATACTAATGACCCTTATGAAATCGACTTAAATTGCCATAAGATCCAAATTATCATACAGATCTTAGTCAAATTGGGTTTGTGTGTATATATTACATCCATTAATAAGTAGTCCAAAAATGATCCCTATTGTACAACTCTTAGTCATAGGCCCCATATAGAGCTGCTTCCCGATCTTCACTTAAATCTATCAAAAAACAAAAATATTGCACTGATTCTTCTCAAATTTTGTCTGTACATATTTTTGCAAAATACAAGAGACTTTACCAAACATGGTCAGAATCGATCCATTTTTGAGCCTAGTCCCCATATAGATATAGCATCCGATATGAACTTTTTCATATCTGCAGCCGAAAAAATTAATAAAAATCCCACTCAAATTTGGTTTATGCTTATTTTCTATATCCAGTTAGTTGGGCCTTTGAGATAGGGTCTCTAAACGCATGGTATAGGGTATCGTACAGTCGGTCTAGACCGACTATAATTTTCTTACTTGTTTTTATTAAAATATTGCCATATTTGGAAAACATAGAGAATAAATTTATAATAATAAATATTCAAATTAGGGATGCCAAACGCAAAAAAAACCGAATGTCCCAAACATTTTAAATAAAATAATTTGTTCTCTTTATTTTATTAAAAACTTCAAATTTTCATCCAAAAAAAATTGTGAAGATTTAAATAATATTCTCATCAAATTGCGTTTATTTATGTAACAGTTTTTATGTTCGCAATTCTTAAATATCATTTGACGTTTTCTAAAATTCATTGAATTTAAATTAATGTTTTCTGTAGTGTGATTCTGTAAATTTCAACGATCCGACAATCGCAAAATATATCGACAGCTATTGTTGTTTGCACTAAGGATTAAGTGATTCACTAAGTACATACATCTTAACGACAGTCGACAAATCTATTTTTATACCCTATACCACTATGTGGTTTGGGTATAATGACTTTGTGCTGCTGTTTGTAACAACCAATAATATTTGACCTACACCCATCTTTAATTATACCGATCGAATCAGAATCACTATCTGATTCGATTAAACGATGTCCGTCCGTCCGTCCGTCCGTCCGTCTGTGTGTCCATGTAAAGCTTTTAATCAAACTGCAGGTCGCAAATATGAATATATTTTGATGAAATTTGGTATTTGATCTTTTATCGGCCATGGGATGAACGCTATTGAAATTGGTGAGAATCGGTCCATGTTCAGACCTAGCGCCATACAAATGACCCCTATGAAATCGACATAAATTGCCATAAGATCCAAATTGTCATATAGATCTTACTCAAATTGGGTTTGTATGCGTTTATTACATCCATTAATGAGTAGTCCAAAAATGATCCCTGGGACAACTGTTAGTCATAGGCCCCACAAAGAGCTGCTTCCCGATCTTCACTTAAATCTATTTAAAAACAAAAATATTGCACTGATTCTTCTCAAATTTTGTTTGTATATATTTTTGCAAAATACAAGAGACTTTACCAAACATGGTCAGGATCGGTCCATTTTTGGGCCTAGTCCCCATATAGGTAGAGCAACAGATATGAACTTTTTCAGGGTCTCTAAACGCATGGTATAGGGTATCATATAGTCGGTCTCGACCGACTATAATTTTCTTACTTGTTTTATTAAAAAAAATTTTTTTTCTCGAAAGATTAAAGAAATAGCTATCTATACTTTTTGTGACAAATTTTGCTATTAACAATGGATAAAAAGTTACATGGATGAGAGAAGATACCTGTTTGGGCCAAATGTAAAATTTTGAACCCCTCTAACTCAGAGTTCTTGACCGATCTTCGCTACACCCATCGTAACGAAATAAAAAACTGGAATTTTGGTGATTTTTTTTTGCAATTTTTATTATTCGTGAAATTCAGTTTTGGCAATTTCGGATTGCGATTTTTGTTTTTTATATTTTTGATTTTGGCGGGTTTTGTTTTTTGATTTTGGCGATGTTTGATTTTGGCAGTTTTTTGCTTTTTGTCGATTTTTGTTTTTCGCGATTTTCTTTTTTTTGGCGACTTTCGACTTTGACGATTTTTATTTATGTGTGATTTTTGATTTTGGGCGATATTTCTGTTTTTTTTTGTTACAATGTTTGATTTTTGATTTTGACATTTTTTGTTTTTTTTTTTATGTATTGCTCTTCCGACATACGTTATGAATGAATTTATATACTGTGGAGTTTCCGAAAACATGACACAAAATTTGACGGTAAACGTGATATCCAGTTGTGTTTTTTGATGTTAACAATGCTCTTTCGTATAACCAGGAATCGTCGGACATATTTCGGTTAATTTCGGTATAGAATGCTGAATGCTTGTTTAAGGTATGCCCTGCGGTTCAAGCCCACAAAAAAAAAGTTTTTTAAAAGTGCTGTAGCTCAGTCGTTTTTCAATTTGTCAACTTTGGGTTTTTTTCAGGGACCGTAACTGTTATGACTTTTATCGAAAAAGTCAAGAAAAAAAAGTTATTTTTTAACTTTTATTTTTTAAGGCAGAAATAAAAGTTATTTTTTAACTTTAATTTGTTAAGGCAAAAATTAAAAGTTATTTTTGACTTTTATTATTTTACTCAAAAAATAAAAGTTATTTTTTAACTTTTAATTTTTTAAGGCAAAAATAAAAGTCTTGAATTAGATATTGCATAGTAATACGCTGGCTTTATTGCCTCCCATTTATATGTAATAATAATTGATGTATATTACAGAAGTCTATAAAAATTATTGTTATTATTATTATTATATTTGTTCAGCTGTTTAATTTTACCATCAAAATTGATTCTAAGTTTTATTCAGATAAATTATATCTCAAATCCCCCAAAATCAATTTGAGTGCTGAAAATGACCTTTCTACACTGACTTGAGTTGCAGGTACAGAATATACAATAAGTGCTAGTTTGTGCAGCCATGGTAGAGTAAATTTTTTACTATCCCAATATTCTAGTAAATCAGCTGCAACATCTAAGCGTTTTTCTTTGTAGTTGTCGATTTAAAAATACGCTTGTCGAATGGTACCAGCAGTTACTACATCGTCGTCATCCGAGGAGGAATAATTGAGTTCCATATCCTTCAATCCGTTCCTTAACAAGGATGACGTGCTTGCAACGGAGTTCTCAGCAATTAGAAATAAGTCTTCTTCAAAATTGTCCATATTTGATATAGGCTAGGATTCTACGTTTACCTTAAATGCAAATAAAAATAATTATGAGAAACTTTTAAAATAGTTAATAAAGCGTTTAACTAAGCTTATCACGCTTTGTATTTGGAGCACAATTTTCTTAAGATGATTTTTAGCAGCTTCAATTTTTGTTTGGGACAGCACGCGCATAAGTCTTGGATCTAAAAATATATCGTTTTCAAGTAGCTTTGTTTGTCTTCCTTCAATGCAAGCCAGCACTTGCTTACTCATATCGCTGTTTACGTCTTTTAATTCAAAAATCAGCTCCAGCCAAAATTGTAAAAATCTCCCAATAGTAAAGATAATTTTTGAAGTTTTAGGGTTAGAGTGTTCGCGGGAGCTAGAACTTTTAGCATTTCTTCTATTTCAAACCATTCCTGACTTTGTAGCGGTTCGAATGCTGGCAAATGTTCAATACAGAAACCTTTCAATTCTAAGAGTCTTTTAAGCATGTTATATGTAGAACTCCAGCGTGTTGGTACGTCCATTTGCGGTTTAGGCTGATTAGTACTTCGTATACTATACCTAGGATAAAAATAAAATATTAAGGAAATTATAGACCGTCAATGTAACATTGTGCGAAATAACTTACCGAAACGCAGGAGTTCTCAAAATTCTGACAATTTCCCGCGACTTATTTACTACGTTTGAATGAAGTTTTCCTAAGAAGTCTTTCACAGCTAGTTGCAAGGTGTGTGCATGATGATGTTATCAAAAGCTATGTTATCCACAATGTTTTCATAATTATCTTCCCTACCGTTGTCATTTTCTTCATCATCTTCACTGCACAACGATAAGAGTTCTACCGCTTTCACCATGTTTCGGCCGTTGTCAGTTGTTATTGCATATATTTGTTTTTATTTATTTTGAAACTATTCAACACATTTTCGATTTCCTTCTTTAAATTTTCAGCAGTATGTTTCTTTTTAAGCTCAACCATGGCCAGTGTGAATATTTCTATTTTCTTGCCTATTATCTCTTGCACACTTACACCCAATATGGCTCTATCATTACGAGTAGCAAATCACTCTTTCAGAGGTTAAATTTTGAATCTTATTTTTAATTTTTTCACACTTTTCTTTCACAAAAGTCATAACATTTTTAGAGTTTATTTTTGGAATCTTAAGACCATCAATTAATTGAGTTGTTAAAGTTTGAAAGGAGTCTGAATCAAAAAATGACAAAGGCACCGATTCTTTAGTTACCAAACTAATGCAGGCATTAATAACATCACTTACAGACATTTCAACCGTAAATTTAATTTTTTTTTATCATTTTTGTCTGCTTCATATTCGTCTCGTTTCGACCGCTTTTTATGTTCATTAAACATTTCACTATGGTTTTTATTCAAATGTCTTTTCATATTAGTTACATAAGTCACATCAAAAGTCGCGAACATACAAATTTCGTTTTCTATCCATTGAAAATAAAAAAATAACACAATCTCCTATGATTTCTAATTTGCGATTGAACGTTATCATTTGTTATCAGTTCAACAATTCTATATTAAACTCACATTGAAAGAAATATACTAAAATAATTAAAAGTTATGCAGTTATTACAACAATAATTATTAATAACAAAATAAGAGAATTATGTTTTGCATTGCTCTTGAAATTGTGATAACGGATGTTTTATCATTTATAGCATTGGAGGCAATAAAACTAGCGTATTACTATGCAATATTTAATTCATGACTTTTATTTTTGCAAGTTAAACAAGTAAGAAAATTATAGTCGGTCTAGACCGACCATACGATACCCTATACCATGTCCTAACTCTCAGGCCCAACTAACTGGATATAGTAAATAAGCATAAACCAAATTCGAGTGGGATTTTTATTAATTTTTTCGGCTGCAGATATGAAAAAGTTCATATCGGATGCTATATCTATATGGGGACTAGGCCCAAAAATGGACCGATCCTGACTATGTTTGGTAAAGTCTCTTGTATTTTGCAAAAATATATACAAACAAAATTTGAGAAGAATCAGTGCGATATTTGTGTTTTTTGATAGATTTAAGAGAAGATCGGGAAGCAGCTCTATATGGGGCCTATGACTAAGAGTTGTCCAATAGGGATCATTTTTGGACTAATGATTAATGGATGTAATATATACATACAAACCCAATTTGACCAAGATTTGTATGATAATTTGGATCTTATGGCAATATATGTTGATTTCATAGGGGTCATTTGTATGGGGGCTAGGTCTGAACATGGACCGATTCTCACCAAATTCAACAGCGTTCATCCCATGGCCAATGAAAGCTTATATACCAAATTTCATCAAAATATATTCATATTTGCGACCTGCAGTTTGATTACAAGCTTTACATGGACACACAGACGGACGGACGGACGGACGGACATCGTGGTATAGGGTATAAAAATAACTTTTATTTTTGAGTAAATAATAAAAGTCAAAAATAACTTTTAATTTTCCTTAAAAAATAAAAGTCAAAATTAAAAGTTATTCATTGACTTTTATCAAAAAAGGCACAAATTTGAAAGTCATACAAAAATTTGCATATACATCACCTATGTATCATAACACAGTACAACATTTTTAAGCTTATTGATTCGGGACTCAATTTTGATAATTTTATGTGAAAGTAGCCATGTTACATCAACAAATAATTTTAATATTTTTTTGAAGTTAGTAAGTATCGTATAGGGTAATTTGTCACGTTTTAGGCTCTTTTGTTCGGCATAACTCGAGAACCACTACTCGGATTTCGCTGAAACAATTTTTGAAAAATCAAGAATTACAATTACTTTCATCTGTTTATATAACGTTTCGCGACATAAGCAACAGTTTCGCAGTTATAAATAAATGTATGAAGAAAAAAAAAATATTTTCTGCCTAAAATTTTTTTTTTTTTTTTTTTTTTTGTAAACTTTATTTTGCATGAAAAAAACATTCCGATTCATATTACAGCTATTCTTACACAGAAAATATGTGATTTTTATATGTTATCTGTGCATGGAAACAAAATTTAGAACATTTTCAATTATTGTCACTATCCATCCTCGTTGAAGTTGACGCTTGTGGTTCTGATGACCTTGGTTTCTTCGTAGGTTGTTCATATTCGTGTTCTGAGTCTGCATCATCATCCGAGTTAGACATAATATTCAAGGGCATGTTTTGTTCAGTGTGTCCACCAATTTCAGTGTCATCTTCATCTTCGGTGCTTTCATCTTCAAACTGCATAATTTTAGAACTCCACCAACAAACCTCCGCAAGCAATGCATCCAATTTTTTGCCTTTGAATCGCTTTTCCACTGGCATGGTCACCTGGTGGAACCTCTCTCCTTGTTCGTCCGATTCCTGAGGTAATTGTGCCAAAAATGTATCAAGGTGGAAATGCATGAAATGTAATTTTAACGTCATGGATGCATTGATTTTCTCAAAATAAATCAGCAAGTTGTCCACTCGTGTCTGTATGTCATCTCGCTGTACACGGTTCTTTCCTAAAACGCCTTCGATGACTTGTTTCAATGCGTCCCATGCACATAGGTGGTTATAATGGTTCGAAAGCATATTTGTGAAAGATTCGCTTTTCATTAACTTTCGTATATCCGGTCCATTGAGAGTACCTGTTTGAAATATAAAAAAAAAACATTTTCGAAAAAATTATTGGTAATGCGAATTTATCGAAGGGAACAAATTTAGATATGATAATATTTAAATACAGACAACGATACGTACCTTTTCTAATTTTAGCTTCACTGAGTTTTGGAAAGATGGATTTCAAACAGTCATAGGCGTCATAAATATCTTTGACTACCACTTCGACGAATGGCAACAAAATATCAGCTAGATCCTTTATCAAAGGTTCATTACGTAATTTTAATTGTTTCTCCAGCTCGGGAGTTCTTGCTTCCCAATCTTTACATTGATATTGATTCTCTGCATATCGCGAATCCCAATTACAAAGGAAACAGAAGTATTTTGGAAAACCGCCCTTTAATATAATGCCTTGTATTATGTTGACAACCTTTAGATCACAACAAATCTTCCATTTGTGTACATTGTATTTGATTTTCTCCAAAATTTCTCCGAATGTTTCATACGTTTCCTTCATAGTTGTGCTGAATCCCAATGGAATGGATGGTTTTTTGTTTGTTTTGTGCAACAGCACAGCCTTCAAACTTGAAACTGAACCATCGATGAATAAACGCCTGTCGGCAGCAATATAATCCATTCCCAATTTTTTCACTAAACCTGGGATATCATGGCAGTAAATGAACGTATTTGCTTCGTCAAGGGAATAAAATTTCTGAAATTCAGCTTGGCGTTTTCGGTATGATGTTGCGCTGACATTTTGCTGTGTGAGTTTTCTGCTCTTCAAAAATGATGTCAACATTTGGGATTTTTGTTGTGATAGTCCCATCTTGGCAACAATGTAATCCATTTCGATTTGTGTTAGCGGTTGTGGTGCATTTTTTTCAATATCGGGTGTCCAATCTGCATCATTTACATTGGTCGGATTGGTGAAAACGGTTTCGGCTGGCAGGGACACAGTATCCAGACTCGGAGGTTTAGGTGTATCGATATCAGCAGCGCGTTTAACTGGAAGTGTGGCAGTAAAAGCAGCAATGTATACTTTTGTTTTCAATTGTTTTCTGTTTAATCCATGACGAGAATTTATGCATGCGTAGCACCTGGATTTATTAAGTCCACTTAGGTCTTCCACCCAAATTACTGGCTTCATAAAAGAAAACTCTCCACCTTTTCCATGTATCCACATTATAAGGGTATTATAACAATTTTTGAACACTGTGTTCGGCGTAAAATTTGCACCACTTAAATCTGCTTCATCAAAATAATGACAATACGCTGTTTTGAATTCCTCACTAAACAAGTTTTTTCGACCCTTTTGGTCTATTTTTAGGACGATATGACCACAAACGTAACAAAAATCATCCAATTTTGGGCAATTGTTATTTTCCATATTGAAATATATTATATGTTTTGTTGTTATTCACTTTTAAAAAACCGGAAAAAAAAAATAGCTTGTTATTTGTTCGTGTTCGTCGGCAATTGTTAAATGACAAAAACCGATCAATGAACACCTATAAATACTACGTATATTTCAATATTTTACTGACAGGTACTTATGAATGGGCGCAAATTTCCGTAATTTCCGTACAAAAATTATTCAGGTAACTAACGGAAAACCCCAATTAATTTAAAAAGTGCACTTTCCTTTTTTCATTTTTGTCCACGCACATTTATTAGCGTTTATTACTTTGCTACCGCAATCATAAAAATCAAATAACCTTTTGTTTATTACATTTTTTTTTAATTCTGAAAATCATAAAAAAAGTCACCAACGTTTTTTCCAAAGCATTTTGTGCATATCTCGAGCAATTTTTTGAAATTCATACCTTCACTTAATTGTGAATAAAAGCGAAACGCGTACATCGATTTTCATGATTTATGTCTCATTTTGTTCATAGGTTATGTGACTTTACGCAAAAGTAATAGGACTTGGCACTTTTGACCGTTTTGGATTTTTTATGAATTAAAAAAAAAAATAAAAATTTTTTAGGCAAAAAATATTTTTTTTTTCTTCATACATTTATTTATAACTGCGAAACTGTTGCTTATGTAGCGAAACGTTATATAAACAGATGAAAGTAATTGTAATTCTTGATTTTTCAAAAATTGTTTCAGCGAAATCCGAGTAGTGGTTCTCGAGTTATGCCAAACAAAAGAGCCTAAAACGTGACAAATTCCCCTATACGATACTTACTAACTTCAAAAAAATATTAAAATTATTTGTTGATGTAACATGACCAAACGAATGATACAGAAGTTCTTATTTTTTAGGCTACTTTCACACAAAATTATCAAAATTGAGTCCCGAAATCATGCGTTGTACTGTGTAATGATAACAACCAAAATTTTCTAATGTGTGCTTTTTTGATGTAAATTTTTAAAAATAACAGTTTTTTTCTGTCCCTGGTTTTTTTACGTGAAAGTAGACGTAACTTTTTCCGTACCTGTCTATGTTCTTTCTATGTTTTTTATATTCCACCCTCCCAGAGCGATAAAAATGTTTACGTAAAAATGAGAAGGCAAACGGGGTGTTATTTTTTTTGAGAACCAGATGTCATATCGAAATTCTACGGGTAGCATTTTGTTGGTAGTCACGTCAGGCAGGTTCTGAAAAATTGAAAAAAGGCGCGATTTAAAAAACAGTTCAAAATGAGATTTTATTGGTGGGTTTTTGCCCCGGTATGTGAGTAGGTAGCGTGCTCGCCTATTATGCGGGGGTCGTGGGTTCGATTCCCACCAGAGGATTTGGTCTGTCGCTGCAAAAACTAGCCAAATCCGGCTTATCCCTGCACCCAAAAATTCAAAATCTGCAGACAAGCCACTCGGCTTCGCGGAACTAGGCTTATTAAGAAAAAAAAAAAAAAACCCCTCCCCTGGTAGTAAAGTCCTAGTTCAGGAACTGCCTGACGTGGTTACCTACAAAATGCCGCCCGCCGCATCTTGATCCGACTTCAGGTTCTCGAGAAAAACGATACCCCAGTTTGAAAAAAGTGATTTCGACAAAAACGCATTTAAAGTTTTATTACAAGAATTTTTTATATTGTCATACAAATATACATAGGTATATATGTATACATATATAGGTCTGTAATTCCAAAAATAATTCGTATTTAAAAGAGCCTTCTAGGCCATTATTTTTGAAGGATTTTAGAAGACATTTTTAATATATATAATCGATTAATTGACATCAATTGTTTTTCAATTGTTTGCTAAACTAACAAAAATCAGAAAGGGAAAGCAATTTAGATGAAACCTGGAAGTAGGCTTTGATCGGCTATAGAACAATTGCTATTTAATTTAAATGCATTTTGAGACCTCGCATAATTTCGCCTAATTTTTACTATTGTATATAAATTTATCTAATTAAAGTTTAATACATCGATTTGTAACACAGGCCAAAGGTTTTTTTTTAGAACTTGGGTGGAAAAGAAAAATCCTATGTAATGTTGCAGTGAATATCTGTATTTGAATATCTCTTTTTGTATCCTTAAATAATTAACTCTTTCTAATTACATTGGCGATTGTTAATCACATGCAACAATTTCCAAATATGAAATGGTTTTGATGACATGTCGAACATTATTGTTGAGCTTTCCACTAACAATGTTGTTTCGAATTTTGCAAATTATTTAATACAGTGTTCATTGCAGCTCAAAATTGCTAACGATTACATGCGCTATTTATGAGTTCAATACTTTCAGAATAATTTCCATAAAAAAAATATAAAAAATATAAAATAATTAACCACAAAATAATGTTTAAATTATATCTAACCGCAATAAGCGAAAAAAATATTATGTAAATGAAAATCAAAAACACATTTAAAGTCAAATTAACCACTCTTACGTTAATACTAACGTTAAATATAATATTGTGCCGAACGAGAAGACATCTTGATAAAAAAAAATAATCATTAAAAGTCCCCAATGTATTAATGGTTTTGCAATTACACTCACATATACACCAAAGGAGGGATACGATAAAAGAAATGAACAATCAGTTAAGCAAAAAAAAAAAAAAATTGTGAAGAGAATAATGAATACAATACCAACAATAACAAACATTAACTAACAATATACGAATAGAACAAACCACACTAAATGTTTCAATGTTTTAAATATTTCACTGTATTAATTTAACACCCACACATAAGAATTGTTCTGTATCTACAGTATAGATGGAATAAATGTGATATTTAAGGTTTTGTTTTATACTCGTATGTGTGGTTTATATGCTGTGGTGCTTGTAGTTGAAGGCATTAGAATATCACTGGAGAACTGGAGAATAATGTATGTAAGGAAAACAAAAGGTTCATTACGATAATTCACATTCAGTTTCTTTTTTTTTTCAACTGCTTAATAGAGCAGAATACGCTTTCCAGGATTAACAACAGAATTTGTCTTTTTAATAAATGTTACAGGATTTTTATCGAGGTTCAAGGTCAAAGATTAGCTGTTGATATTAATTATTTTGGATTTCAAAGAATTGAAAACAGGTGGTGGGCTACGGTTCTTTCATGTACTCTATACCAGGGTTTTAGATTAATTAAAACTAACAGATTCCAGCCCTCGAAATTCGATTGCAAATTCTAGGAAATTTTATTTTTTCGTTAAATAAAGACCCTAAAGGTATGTTAACCAATTGTAGCCAATTGATAAATCAACACAAAAACAAACTCTTTTTTATTACAAACACATTAACAAATTTAATAAACACACATATAGCATTGTATAATTTTATGTAGGTGTTAGTAGAACCTTTAAATGCAATTTACTCAAAATAAGGGAAAATAAAATAAAAATCTGTAAATCTGCAAATCGGCTAAAAAGAAATATCTTTCAAATAATATACGTTTGGTCAAAATTGGGATAAAACGGTAGAACAAAACATCGGTCACAAGAAATCGCCTAGCCTATTAATATTATAGATATCGTATGAAAATTATACTGTTGATTTTTTGGAGAAGATTATTGGAAATTGTATAAATAGCGCTGCTTTAATAAAAATGGTGCATGGTAAACATGATGTCCGTCCGTCTGTCCGCCTATGTGTCCATGGTAAGATTGTAATAAAACTACAGCTCGCAAATATTAATATATTTTCATGAAATTTGGTATATAAGCTTCTATTGATTTTGGGACAAAAAGTTTTGAAATTGGTGAAAATCGGTGCATGTTGAGGCCTAATCCCCATACAAGTGGCTCCTTTGAGAACGCCTTATACAGATATCGGTCAACTTTGCTTTGTGGATGCTTATTACACCCATTAGTCAGTAATCCACAAATAAACCCTGTTGGAAAATTCTTAGTCATAGCCCCCATTTAGAGCTACTTCCCGATCTTCAGTTAAATATCTCAAAAACAAAAATATTACACAGATATTTCTCAAATTGAGCGAATCGATGACTGATTTTCAAAGCACAATACAATAAATTTTGTCCAAATTGTTGGACATAAGACTCTCTCACTATACCAGCCATGGCCAAAATTTTCAACTGACGGGCCATTACCTTATTAGAAAATTATTCGGGGGCCAAAATAATTTTTTTCTGAAAAGCTGAAATAAAGTTAATTAAAATTTTTAGTAATAAAACAGTCAAATATAATTAGAAAATCTCTATTTAATGCGATAAATGTAGTTGTTTACTATAAATGCTTAATTTTTCAATATCTGGATCAAAATTACTTGTTGAAATTCTTAGTATTGCATACAAAGGTTCATCACTTATCCTAGAGCGCGATGGACTTTTATATTGGTTCATTATGGGGAACGTTTATTCGCAAATATATGTTGACCCAAATCTTACCATCCATTTTTTTTTTGTCAAATTTCGATTTAGATTTCTTTATTTAGAAGACGAAAAAATTTGGTAAGTTGTCCGCTTGATGAGTAAATAAATCTTGCATAGACGCTTGACATTGTAAATCAATTAAAGGGTCCGCCAAATAACTTTTTTTTTTTTGAAAATGCTATAAAAAAAAACTACAGAATATTATCTCAAATTTCTTTTTTTATTTGAAAGTACAATACTTCCGGTTAATAAAGGAAAATAATTTCATTCAAATGGCTGCCTCGGCTGGCCATGCAGTAGCCCACACGATCGGTCCAATTTTTAAGCACATTATCTATTGCGTGCAGCTGTATTTCACCAATGGCTTCACGAATATTGTCCTTTAAAGCGTCAATTGTCTCTGACTTGTTGGCGTAACACTTATCTTTGAGGGAACCCTGCAAATAATAGTCCAACGGTGTCAAATCGCAGCTCCGAGGTGGCCAAACGGCATCAGCTCTGCGGCTGATAATGCGATCTTCAAAAACAGGGCGCAAAACATCGAGTGTAGCTTCGGCTGTGTGGCACGTAGCGCCGTCCTGTTGAAACCAAATGTTGCCACCTCCTCTTCAATTTTTGTAAACAAAAATTCGTTCAGCATGGCCCGATAACGATCGCCTGTAACGGCCACTCCTTGCTCATTTTCGAAGAAAAATGGCCCAATTATGCCTCTGGACCAAAATCCGCACCAAACAGTGACTCGTTTTGGGGGTATCGGCTTTTCAATGTATGCGTGCGGGTTTTCTGTGCCCCAAATGCGACAATTTTGCTTGTTTACATACCCGCCAAGATCAAAATGAGCTTCATCTGAAGAGATGATTTTTTTTGGCAAAATCGGCATCTGGTCATGGATGGCATGGATGGTCAGTTGGCTTCAACTCCTGAACCAAGTGGACTTTGTATGGCGTCATTGATGTTGATGGCGCTTCACGCACACTTTCTGCCACAGCAGCAATATTCTCGGGTGTACGCACTGTTTTTGGCTTTTCACGCTTTGGTTTATCGATGAGGATGCCAGTTTCTTTCACTTTTTTCACAAGATAACGAACATACGGAGCTGACGGTGCTTCTCTTCTTCCAAAATCCGTACGCAATTTTCGCACACATTCTGCAACATTACCATGATTTTCAAAGTAATGTCGCAATATTTCCCAGCATTGTTCAAGCGTATACACAACGATATTCGTTCAGCGGAGGGATAAAACTAATTATCTGTCAAATCAGACATGAGCTAAGTGTTACCATTCACGAAAAAAGCACTAGTTGAAAAAAAAAACGTTAGATGGCGGACCCTTTATTTCCAGCTGAATATCAATTGAAATACTCTCGACATATCATTTGGCATATAATTTTCAAGTATACGAAAGCAATCAAATCTTCGATTAAATTCATTTGTTAAAGCACGTACATTTTCAGCAAAAAACTTAACTTTTTCTTGAAAGACATCCTGAAGTGTTTTAACTGTAGGAAAATGATTTAAATTCTGTTCAAAAAGTCTTAATTTTATTTTGAAAGAATTTAAGAATTTAATTTTTGCCTTGTACAACTTTAATTCATTTAAATGGTGCAATAAATCGAATGAAAAGGCAAAAATCTGAAAGCCATGATGAATCAATTAACTCAGAAAAGTCTTCTTTTTCGTGTTATATTTAAAAGGTTATAATTTCTTCTTTAAGATCCCACACCCATCGCAGAACTTTACCTAAACTTAACCAGCGAACACGGTTGAGGTGTAATACATCTGAGTATTCAGCGTCGAGCTCTTCAAGCAAATATATAAATTGTCTGTGCCTTAAACCTTTTGATCGAAGAAAGTTTACCAGGTTAATTATATCCCTAGTTACGTGTTCTCTTGTAATATATTTTTACACAATATATGTTGATATCTATAATATTAATAGGCTAGGCGATTTCTTGTGACTGATGCTTTGTTCTACCATTTTATCCCGATTTTGACCAAACGTATATTATTTGAAAGGTATTTCTTTTTAGCCGTTTTGCAGATTTACAGATTTTTAATTTTTTCTTTTATTTTGAGTAAATTGCATTTAAAATTGGTTCTAACACATACTTACATAAAATTATACATATGCTATGTGTGTGTTTATTAAATTTGTTAATGAGTTTGTAATAAATATGAGCTTTTTTTTGTTGATTTGTGAATTGGCTGTAATTGATTAGCATACTTTTAGGGTCTTTATATAATGAAAAAATAAAATTTTGTTTAAATGGTGCGTGGTAGAGAAGAAGAAAGCATATATTTCAAAAATTCATAACTGCACTGTATTCTTAATCGGACCGGTTTCTGGCATTGCAATATGTCTGAAAAATGACTATAAATCTAACAAAACAAAAAATTTTCTTCGCTTCACAGCGTCATCTCAAATATATGTAAAGTGCATATGTAGGTATGTACAAAAACCGTACATCACATATGACAACTCTTACGAAAACTGAGAATAGTGGAAATTAGAAGTATAAATGCAAAAAAATATTCAAAAATTCAAAAATAACGATTGTTTGTTTGGACAGAGTTGTATCTTCTGAAATTAATACAAAGTAAAGCTGTATGGTACGAAAACTGAAAACTAACCACACTGCTCGTAGGCCTGACTTTAGGTAAGTGTGTTAAAGCGCTGACCAAAAAGTGCAAGTACGAGTGTATGTGAAGTTCACGGTTCAAAACCTCACGGCCGCCCTAAGTAGAAAAAATTTTCATATAGAAACAACCTATTCAATTAAAAAAAAAAAAACATAACAATTATCACAATGTTCAATAAATCGCTGATGAAGGCTGAAATGCCAGAAACCGGTCCGATTAAGAATACAGTGCAGTTATGAATTTTTGAAATATATGCTTTCTTCTTCTCTACCACGCACCATTTAAACAAAATTAAAAAAATTGCATATTAATTACAGTAGTAATTGCAATATGTCTGAAAAATGACTATAAATCTAACAAAACAAAAAATTTTCTTCGCTTCACAGCGTCATCTCAAATATATGTAAAGTGCATATGTAGGTATGTACAAAAACCGTACATCACATATGACAACTCTTACGAAAACTGAGAATAGTGGAAATTAGAAGTATAAATGCAAAAAAATATTCAAAAATTCAAAAATAACGATTGTTTGTTTGGACAGAGTTGTATCTTCTGAAATTAATACAAAGTAAAGCTGTATGGTACGAAAACTGAAAACTAACCACACTGCTCGTAGGCCTGACTTTAGGTGAGTGTGTTAAAGCGCTGACCAAAAAGTGCAAGTACGAGTGTATGTGAAGTTCACGGTTCAAAACCTCACGGCCGCCCTAAGTAGAAAAAATTTTCATATAGAAACAACCTATTCAATTAAAAAAAAAAAAAAAAAAAAAAAAAAAAAAAAAAAAAAAAACATAACAATTATCACAATGTTCAATAAATCGCTGATGAAGGCTGAAATGCCAGAAACCGGTCCGATTAAGAATACAGTGCAGTTATGAATTTTTGAAATATATGCTTTCTTCTTCTCTACCACGCACCATTTAAACAAAATTAAAAAAATTGCATATTAATTACAGTAGTAATTGCAATATGTCTGAAAAATGACTATAAATCTAACAAAACAAAAAATTTTCTTCGCTTCACAGCGTCATCTCAAATATATGTAAAGTGCATATGTAGGTATGTACAAAAACCGTACATCACATATGACAACTCTTACGAAAACTGAGAATAGTGGAAATTAGAAGTATAAATGCAAAAAAATATTCAAAAATTCAAAAATAACGATTGTTTGTTTGGACAGAGTTGTATCTTCTGAAATTAATACAAAGTAAAGCTGTATGGTACGAAAACTGAAAACTAACCACACTGCTCGTAGGCCTGACTTTAGGTGAGTGTGTTAAAGCGCTGACCAAAAAGTGCAAGTACGAGTGTATGTGAAGTTCACGGTTCAAAACCTCACGGCCGCCCTAAGTAGAAAAAATTTTCATATAGAAACAACCTATTCAATTAAAAAAAAAAACATAACAATTATCACAATGTTCAATAAATCGCTGATGAAGGCTGAAATGCCAGAAACCGGTCCGATTAAGAATACAGTGCAGTTATGAATTTTTGAAATATATGCTTTCTTCTTCTCTACCACGCACCATTTAAACAAAATTAAAAAAATTGCATATTAATTACAGTAGTAATTGCAATATGTCTGAAAAATGACTATAAATCTAACAAAAAATAAAATTTCCTAGAATTTGCACTCGAATTTCGAGGGCTGGAATCTGCTAGTATACATAATACAGTGAATCATAACAAGCTGTTTATTTGGATCAATCTGTGAGCCTTGTCTTGAATTTTTTTTCAGTACGCCTATAGTTGAACCCATTAAGTTTGGGGATCCATCGGTAGTCACATTAATAATATTTTCCAATTTAATATATTTCAAAAAACATTTTTCAACTTCCTTAAAAAGTTTTGTAGCGGTAGTTCAATTTTTCATTGAAGCCATAGGTAACAAACAGCTCCTGTATAATTTCAAATTCCTCATTAATTGACCGAACAAGAATCAGTAGTTTTACAGCATCTTTTATATTTGAGTTCTCGTCTAAAGCTATAGCACAGTATGGTCTACTTGTATTTTCAAATTTTTCTAACAGCTGCTCATTTAAGTTATTTATTTGCTCAATTTTTTGCGTAACAGTTTGTCTGAACAGGGACATACTTTCAAATTTTTAACTTAGTTCTGGACACAGAAATTTAGAAACATTTACAATACAATAAAAAAGCTAGTTTTTGTAGCTGTTTCTTCCAGTTTCTGCCGTGTGAAAATATTATTCTGGCTCATCAATACATTACAGAGATTCTTAGCATGGGCTTTTTGCTCTTCATCACTGGAGAATAGTTTGGATATACACTTTCGAAATGTCCTTTTAAATTGTACTCTTTTGTTACTGCAACCGTTGCTCGACAAATTAGGCATATTGGTTTATTCCTAAACACCGTGCAAAAAAATCTCCATTTCCAATATTCATTGAATACACGATACTCACTATTGACTTTTCTTTTTAGTCCACCCATTGTTTAAATTTTTTTTTATAGATTTTATTTTTAAAAACAATAAATTCAACAAGATAATGTGTTACTTTACTTTACTCCTTTCTTCGCCCTATGCACATATTTCCATTTTTAATTGTTTTAAAAAAAAAAAATTTAATACTGGGTGCGCGAAAAAGAAAAGTGGATAGTGAATTTTTAGTTGTTTTATAGTCTATTTGTTCCATGTTCCATGTTTTAATATTCTTTTTGTCTAATTACATTTCAACTTTCAAGTTCCGAAATTTTAATTTCGTTTAGTTCCAAATTTTTTTCTTTTAGTTCCAAGTTTTTATTTTCAATATTGATGCAATTCAAAAAACACCTCTCAATTATACTATTGCTAACATTAGGACTTTTAATGTTTTACTATAATTTATTTTAGAATTCATGCTGTTTTTATGCTTTAGTAATAAACTATATCTTTTATCTGTAGTCACAAGTGATAACCGCCTAAGTCGGTTTAAGAACGATTTGAGTTATGTATCCTATCGTATTCTACTAACAACGCCTTATATTTCCTTAACACTGTTTATTAAAAAGATATTAATAAAAATAAACTGACCTAAGTAGTAGTGAAGCCCCATGACATTTATATAAAATGTTATTTTTCACTAAAGCATGTTTTTCGACTTAGGCGGGTAATGCTTGTGACCACAGATATTAACTATAAACAACTGTTTCTTATTTGTCACACAAATAACTTCAGAGCTTTTCTGCATTTTACAAACATCCCAATTATTAATAACAATAATGGTAAACATGTTGGTCAGGTCCGTCTGCATAATTTTGCATATTTTTATGAACAATGAAAAACTGTTACTATATAATATTGGATTGATTTTGTCTTTATTCTCTTATCTTATAGTCTTTATAATCTTGTCTGATAATAGAAAAATAATGGAATTTTTCAGATAGAAGTTAACTCTTTCTGTAAATAATCTAACCCATAAAAACAAAGTTTTTATTAAAACTCTTTCTTTCCTTATGCATATGAGTTTTGAATATCTCCGCGACTATGCATGACTATGCGTGACTGTGCGTGACTATGTCAAAGCTAATCTTTTTTCACAGCAAGTCTATCGACCATGTTTCAGATTCATCGGATGAGCGGAAGTGGGGTTTTAATCTCTCCGTGACTGCGCGTGACTATGCGCGAATGTGCGTGACTGCTTCAAAGTTAATCTTTTTTCACAGCAAGTCTATCGACTAAGTTTCAGATCGAGCGGATAAGGGGAAATGGGTTTTAAATAACTCCGTAACTGTGCGTGATTATGTCAAAGTTGATCTTTCATTACAACAAGTATATCAACCAAGTTTCAGATCGATCGGATGAGGGTAAATGTCATTTAGATCACTCCGTGACTGTGCGTGACTAAGTCAAAGTTAATCTTTTTTCACAGCAAGTGTATGTACCAAGTTTCAGATCGATCGGATGAGGGGAAATGTCATTTAGATCACTCCGTGACTGTGTGTGGCTACCCCAAAATTAATCTGTGGTCACAACAAGACTATGGGCCAAGTTTCAGATCAGTTGGGTAGGGGGGAATGGGGTTGCCCCATGACAGACAGAGAGATTGAGTTTAAAGAAAGAGTTTAAAAAGCATCATATTTAGAAATTTTGTTAACTAAGCGGCCCATATAAACTATTTTTGTTTGTTGGCGGGCCATAGCTTGGCCATGGTTGCTCTATATAAGGTATGGAATAGTCGGTTTAGATTGACTATAATTTTATTACATGTTTTTTGTTAAACGTTTTACAATTTATGGCAGCAATAATTTTCACAATTGCAAATTAAAGTGATAATAACAAATTGTTATTTTTTTTTTTATAAAATTTCATACAACAAATTAAAGAGGTTCATTTATTGTCAATGATTGACCTTCTTGTTCTAAAAAGAGTCGGTCAAGACCGACTAAACAATACCATATATCATGCGTTTGGAGGGAGGATCTTGGATCCAAATTTGCAGAGACAATAAAATAAGCAGGTGGTTTTGAAAAAATTTGTATCTGATATTATTATTGTACGGGGACCAGGACAAAAAATGGACCGATAATGACAACGTCTAGAAAAGTCAGTTAATTTTTCCAAAAATAAAAATAAACCAAATTTGAAAAAAACCTATGCAAGTAAGTGAATATTGGGAAACAGCTTTATATGGAGATTATGACTAAAAATGATTCTACAGGGTTTAATTTTGGACTATAGTCAATATTTTTATTTACCAAAAAAAGTCTAAAAATTTTTTTAAAGTATTTTTTTCCGAAATATTGAAGAAATAGCTATCTAAACTATTTGCGACAAAAATTTTGTAAGAACAATAGGTAATAAGTAACATGGATGAGAAAAAAACACCTGTTTGGCCAAAATGTCAAATTTTGATCCCCTCTAACTCACAGACGTCTTGACCGATCTTGTTGAAAAATTGTGTCTAAACTACTATCCAATACGACTAACGTTGGTGCAAATTTCATCCCGATCGGAAGACATCGGTGCACTTGACATGAAACCCCCTAGATATATGATAATCTAAATTTTACGTCCGTTTTGGTCAGTCGGATTGGGGTTATTTGTCTGAGAGCTAGGCCTAAACATGCACAGATTTTCACCAATTTCCATAGCATTCGTCTAAGGCTCGACATAAGCTTATATAACAGTGTTCATCAAAATATATTCTTATTTGTGACCTGTAGTTTTCTTACATACAGATGGACGGACAGACAGACAGGCGGACATATCTAAAACGATTCAGAAAAATTTCAATTCGATCAGAATAATAAATATTCTCAAATATTTTTAGAAGTTATAAACATCAGCACAAGCTCAATATGCCCTCACCACATAGTGGTATAGGGTATACAAATATTAAAATGATGATTACAGAGTGATATTGGCTAAAAGAAAAAAAAAAAAAAAAACAAAAGATTGTCCTACGTTCTATATAATTTGAAAATTGCACATCACCACACTTTAAAACCCTGCATCAAAAAGTTATGTAGCATATAATAAACCTAAGAGATTAATATTTTTATTGTCTTCATTACAAAACAGACATTTTTTTTAAAGTTCATATTTCAAATAAAAGAAATCTTATTGTTAAGAAACGAATAAATTTGTTGGGTGTTTGTGTTAAAATCCATCCTGGATATAAAAAGAGTTAAAATATTGCATATTTCCTTTAAATAAATGACCCACGTTATTAACAATTGAGTTGTTTTTGTAATTACTTACGACTGCTAGATTGTTGGCTATTACTGTTTATTTGTGTAATATTTCTCTATTTTGTATTTTTTTGTCTTTGCAGGTGCTTCGTTGGATCGTCGTAGCGGTAAATTAATCGAATCGAAAATGAAAGTTCTGTATGAACAAATGCCAGTAATTTATATTTATGCCATTAATACAACGGCTGGTAAAGATCCCAAACTATATGAATGTCCAATATATCGTAAACCACAACGCACGGATTTAAAATATGTGGGCTCTATAGATTTCGAAACAGATTTTAATCCTAAACACTGGACACTGCGTGGTGTAGCCCTACTTTGTGATATTAAGTAAAAAAAATATCTTGTGCGTTTGTATGCCTAAAAGGCAAAGATTTGTGAAAGTGTGTGTGAGTGTGAACAAAAGATGAATACAATTTTATTTACCCTATATTTCTGTATGTAGGTGTGTATGTACTTATGAATATTAATACTGTTTGTTTCTTTCATGGTGCTATACTTCCTCTACCAATTGAGACATGTGTATTAATATGTTTGCCTCCTTAATTTTCTGTATTAATTTTTTTTAAACTTCCATCCCTGTATCTGGTGGTTTATCTATCATGTCCTAAGAGACATATAAAATCAGTTATATATCTTAAATTAGTTTTTTAATAAAGACACTTAAATATTTTTAATACAATAGAATATAGAGAGTAGCAAAAATAACTCACCACAGTGAGTTATTCCTGATTAATTGCTTTAGGCAAATTAATTTTACTTTCCTTGTCTAGATAACAATATTTAATGTAATTAGCTGGAGTCGATATGGTTCGTTTGTAGTAAATATTTTCATTTTTGATGTAGTCTAGATTTAATGTGATAAGAAAATAAATATAACTAACTCTGTACGAGTATCTTATTGAAAATGATTTATTATTGGTTGTTTTATTTATTTTAACTCCAGAACGGATAAGTAAAATGTCTACATATTTCATTTTAATAATACACTTTTACATAAGTGACATATGCCTGTTTATACGGCCGTTTCATATCACAAGGTGAAACGGCATTTTTGTAAGTGCTAATCTACTGAAACCAGTGATAATGACTGGTAATTTAAAGAATAATTATTTCATATTAATGTATTAATGATAAAAACCAGCATTTAAATAATCATTATTAATTTAATTGCTTATACAATATTGACAACATAATAATAAATTTCTATATTGGACGTTATAAATATTACACAAATTTCGCTCGATATTTTGTGACTACTTTTTCCGGCTGAATCCGATTTTAATTTTGCAAATATAAATTTTTATGAAAATATATTTTGTTTGATAATTGTAAATCCATAAAAATAAAACAATTGGACAATGCTAACTACAAGAAACCCTACACCATAGGCTTCGGAAAAGAGACCGAGGTCCAAAATTAATAAAACCACCCCAGATTTTGGTTAAAGAAAATACAAATAAAATGAATGTAAGCAAGATCTATCATCTGATAGTTGTAATTATAACTCATGTAGAACGAACTTACGAGCAACTGGAAGAAAAAACAAGTAAGAAAATTATAGTCGGTCTAGACCCACTATACGATACCCTATGCCATGGTTAAGAGACCTTATCTCTCAGTCCAACTAATTGGATATCGAAAATAAGCATAAACTAAGTTTGAGTGGCGTTGTTATTAATTTTTTTTTCTGCTGATATGAAAAAGTTCATATCGGGTGCTATATATATATGGGGACTAGGTCGAAAAATGGACCGATCCTGACCATATATACAAACAAAATTTGAGAAAAATTGGTGCAATTAATTAATTAATTCTTTATTTAATAGCAAAATTTACAAATTTCTTACATATTAGGATTGCCTTATATCTAAAGTATTATTATAAATTTTAAAGAAAAGTGAAAGGTATAAATTAAAGGTTTAAAGCCGAAGGAAAACTATTAACAAAAACCTTCAATATGAATAGAAAAAAAAAGAAAAACAATAATAACAAGCATTAATTGATATTGATATTCAATATAGAAAGATATAGACTCATAATTAATAAAATTAATAAAGGTTAGAGATTAGTGGATTTTCAGATAAGCTACAACTTGATATAAAACGAGTGGTGGTTTTTGCAATCGCTTCAGAGACAATACTAGTATTACTGAATTGGTGCAATATTTTTGGTTTTTGATAGATTTTTGTGAAAATCGGGAAGCAGCTCTATATGGGGCCTATGACTAAGAATTGACCCATAGGGATTATTTTTAAACTACTGATTAATGGATATAATAAACGCATAGAAACCCAATTTGATTGAGATCTATATGATAATTTGGATCTTATGGCAATCTATGTCGATTTCATAGGGATCATTTGTATGGGGACTAGATCTGAACATGGACCGAATTCCACCAATTTCAATAGGGTTCATCATATGGCTGATAGAAACTCATATACTAAAGTTCGTCAAAATATGTTCATATTTGCGACCTGTATTTTGATTACAAGGTTTACATGGACACACAGACGGACGGACGGGTGGACGGACGGACATCGCTAAATCGACTCAGAAAGGTCAAATATTTTTGGTAGTTACAAACACCATCACAAAGTCAAAACCACCAAACCACATAGTGGTAAAGGGTATACAGATTTAGTACACGTGATAGGTGGTGGATTTGAGTTTTTTCGTTGCAAAAATCATAACTCTTGAACCAATTGAAATAATCAAATAAGTTAAAAGGCATATTATAGCCAATTGTCCGGCCTCTTAAATAAGTATTTGAAAATGGTGCTACGCCTTCTAGATGCTCACTTTTGGATTATCAAAATTGAGGTATGTTAACGGCATGAAAAAATTGTGTTTATGTTAACTAAAAAACATAATTTTTTATGTTTTAAAATTACTTTTCGAACTTATTTTTGAATTGCTTCAAAATAATTATCACTATCCATATTAGAAGGAAATTAAAGATAAATGGTTTAAGTGGAGCGAAAAGATCATTTTAAAATGCGGCGAAAAAGAAAGATATGCTATTTTAAAGGAATTGTATAAAAAGGAATTTAGCAACATTATTATAAACTATAATAATTTACTAAAAAACTCTAATGTCAAAAAACTAAAATTCCAAAATAAGTATCTATAATATTAATAGGCTTGTGACCGGTGTTTTGTTCTACAATTTTGTCCCGATTTTTGCCAAACGTATATTATTTGAAAGGTATTTATTTTTAGCCGTTTTGCAGATTACAGATTTTTAAATTTTTTTTCTTAATTTTGAGTCAATTGTATTTAATAAAATTATACATATGCTATGTGTGTTTTATTAAATTTTTTAATGTGTTTGTTAATGAGTTTGTTATCTTCATTCACAATAATAGTAAACCAAAAAAAGTGTTGGTTTGTGAATTGGCTAAGTTGAAAACTAAAGGTGCATAGAAATTGCACTCGAATTTCGTGCGCTGGAATCTGCTAATTTAAATGTATTAGCTTATAATATTCACGGATTAGGTAACAAATGACTGTTTCTAGAATTTTTTAAATTTGTTTGTGACTTTGATATAATTGCCTTATTTGAAACTCATATAGAAGAACAGAATATAGAGAATATATTTTACTAATTTTGAATTGTTTTGGAAACCAGCAAATCGTTCAAGTATACGTGGCAGAGCAAGTGGTGATTGTGTCTATGGTTTCAAGAAAAGTTTGTCTAACAAGCGTGTAACATACCCATATAATGTAATAAATGACACAGTAATTTTGAAAATGCAAATAAACTCAATTATTCCGGTGTATATTAGAGGATCAGACTGGTGTAATGAATTTGAAATGCTGAAAAACTTTTTTGAAAATAATCAAGTCGATAATGCCGTAATAGTTGGGGACATGAATTAGCGCATCGGCAGACTGCAACAATACTTGGAAGAAATTCATACAAAATATTTTATATCAGGTCTTAATGAGAGACAATCTAAAGATGATATCGTTAATGCAAAAGGCAAAAATCTATTAGATTTATGCAATAATTATGGTTTTGTAATATTAAATGGCTGCACATTAGGTGAAGAAAACGGTGAATATATATTTATGAGCAACGCGGGCAACTCTGTAAAATAATATTTGTGCAACCGCACATAATGCTCTTCAATATTTTCAGAATTTTGAAATTGAATCAAAAATATGCGCAGATCATATGCCACTTAAATTGAAGCTGTGTATCAAAAATTCTTGTGAATATAATAAAAAGTTAAATCTACTCAGTTGAATGCTAATGGCATTTCAAACTTTTCCAAATTAAAACAATTTGCGCTACTACTTGAACGAGAAAATATTTTAAAAATTATTATTTATATAGAAATGACAGAACAGATGCAAGAGGAGGAGGTGTTGCTCTGTTAATTCACAAATCTGTCGCACATAAAAGCGTCTCTATATCAAACACCTCATCAATCGAAAACATCTCAATTGAAGTTATTATATATAATAGACCTATTGTTGTATCTTCGTTATATTCACCAAGATATACTCATAAATTCTGTGCTGATGTCTTGAACCTAACACCTTCAGCCAAAGAATATATAGTTTTTGGTGACATAAATACCAAACATTGTTCTTGGAAATGCCGTTCAAATAATACTGCAGCTATCGCACTCAACAACCTACAGCAATCAAGCAATTTTTTTATTCACTATCCTAATTGTCCAACCCTATTCCCCCACCAACACAATCGCGAAGCATCCACAGTCGATATTATTTTTAGCAATTCCGCTTACGAAATACCATCAGACCATCGCCCCATTATATGTACACTTAAAAGATCAATGGCCTTGCAGGTTGACCTTAATTGTTATGATTGTAGAGCAACCAACTGGAACATTTTTAGGATTTTTTTAGACAATCAAATCACGTTATATTCAGATATATATACAATACCAAGGTAGTAATTGATCAGGAAATCTAAAAATTTATAAACGTAGTTTTCGAAACAAGGGACGTACCTACACCTAAAATAACTCAACAAAATAATTACACATTACCAAAAAGTACTATGAAATATATTAAACTAAGAAGAAGCTTTAAAAGAAAAAGCCAGCGATGTTCAAATATAGCCGAGCGAACTTTTTATAATCAATTTGCTAAGTTTCTAAGTAACATGATTGATAAAAGTATTGATTAAAATTATTCATTTTTGAAAATAAGCAGGAACTTGCGAGTAAAAGGAAAAAATCAAATCTCTCACCCTAAAATTGGAAATACAAAAATAATATTAGGCGCCCCGGTAGGTGAGTAGGTAGCGTGCTCGCCTATCATGCGGGGGTCGTGGGTTCGATTCCCACCAGAGGCTTTGGTGTCGCTCCAAAAACCAGCCAAATGGTCTTTGTCACCTGGCTTATCCCTGGACCCAAATTAGAATACAAATTTACTTTTTATTGTAATTAATATAAATAAATAAATAAATAAATAACTAAAAATAACATATGACAAGGCGGAAATGCTGGCAAAAACATTTGTCCAGGCCAATAACCTCACTTCGAACTACAACCACTTAACGGATACATCAATAAATACAACAGTAAATAATTTTAAGAAGGAAAATCCCAGTTCTGAATCAGCAACTTATACATCTCTTGAAGAAGTAACGAATATTGTTTCATCAATAATACCCCAAAAATCCCCTGGTTTTAACAATGTTCCTAACCTCCTCTTAAAGATTCTACCACTCAAATTGCTGGTTATAATATTTAGCAGCTGCATCAAACTCAATTATTTCCCAACCCATTTCAAAAATGCTAAGGTTATAGCCATAAACAAACCTAGTAAGCTAAAAAATACCCAAACAGCTACAGACCTATTAGGCTATTAAGTAACTTAGGTAAAATACTTGAAAAAATACTACATTCTCGTCTTAGTGAATTTGTAATGATCAATTCTGTTGTTGCTAAAGAATAATTTGGATTTAAAAAGAGCATAGCACTACTCACCAAATAAGCAGAATAAAAATCAAATAATCACCAATAACAAGTAAGAATATTATAGTCGGTCTAGACCAACTATATGATACCCTATACCATGCGTTTAGAGACCCTATCTCATAGGCCCAACTAACTGGATATAGAAAATAAGCATAAATAAAATTTGAGTTTTATTATTTTTTTTGCCTACAGATATGAAAAAGTTCATATCGGATGGTATATCTATATGGGGACTAGGTCCAATAGATAGATTTATGTGAAGACCGGGAAGCAGCTCTATATGGGGTCTATGAATAAAAGTTGTCCCATATGGATTATTTTTGGACTACTGATTAATGGATGTAATAAACACATACAAACCCAATTTGACTAAGATTTATATGATAATTTGGATCTTATGGCAATTTGTGTTGATTTCATAGGGGCCATTTGTATGGGAGCTAGGTGTGAACATGGACCGATTCTCACCAATTTCAACAGCGTACATCCTAAGACCGATAAAAGCTTATATGCCGAATTTAATCAAAATATATTCATATTTGCGATCTGCAGTTTGTCGGTCTAGACCGACTATGCGATACCCTATACCATGCCCTATCACTTAGGCCCAACTAACTGGACATAGAAAATAAGCAAAAACCAAATTTGAGTCTGATTTTTATTAATTTTTTTGGCTGAAGATATGAAAAAGTTCATATCGGATGCTATATCTATATGGGGACTAGGTCCAAAAATGGACCGATCCTGATTATGTTTACTAAAGTCTCTTGTATTTTGCAAAAATATATACAAACAAAATCTGAGAAGAATCAGTGCAATATTTTTGCTTTTTAATAGATTTAAGTGAAGATCGGGAAGCAGCTCTATATGGGGCCAAAGGGATCATTTTTGAACTACTCATTAATGGACGTAATGAACGCATACAAAACCCAATTTGAGTAAGTTCTATATGACAATTTGGATCTTATGGCAATTTATGTCGATTTCATATGGGTAATTTTTATGGGGGCTAGGTCTGAACATGGACCGATTCTCACCGATTTCAATAGCGTTCATCCCATGGCAGGTAAAAGCTTATATACCAAATTTCATCAAAATATATTCATATTTGCGACCTGCAGTTTGATTACAAGCTTTACATGGACACACAGACGGACAGACGGACGGACGGACGGACATTGTTAAATCAACTCAGAAAGTGATTCTGATTCGATCGGTATAATTAAAGATGGGTCTAGGTCAAATATTTTTGGTTGTTACAAACAGCAGCACAAAGTCATTATACCCAAACCACATAGTGGTATAGGGTATAAAAAATACCCTGGAGGTATGCTACAAATCTTCTTCAATAAGAAACAGGTTATGAAAAAATCATAGATTTCATAACAAGGATTAATAACAATTACTTTGCCAAAATTTAAAATTCCCACTATAGAGAATGTAGAGAAATAACATAAAATTAAAAGGAAATCAAATTATATGCTTATGGAGGTCTATAATAGTAATAAGCTAGGCGATTTCTTGTGACTGATGTTTTGTTCTACCGTTTTATCCCGATTTTGACCAAACTTATATTATTTGAAAGGTATTTATTTTTAGCGAATTTGAAGATTTACAGATTTTAAAATTTTTTCCTTTATTTTGAGTAAATTGCATTTAAAGTTGCTATTTACACATACATAAAATTGTACAATGCTATGTGTATGTTTAGTAAATTTGTTAATGTGGTTGTAATAAAATGAGTTTGTTTTTTGTGTTGGTTTGTGAATTGGCTATAATTGATTATCATATTTTTAGGGTCTTTATTTAATGAAAAAATAAAATTTCCTAGAATTTGCGCTCGAATTTCGAGGGTAGGAATCTGCTAGTCTATAATAAGCCTCCTATAAACACATAAATATTTCAGGTTAATATTTGAAGCTATTAAATCATATAAAGGTTTTTCCTCCCAATTTCCTTTAAAAATCATTAAAAAAATAAAATAAAAGTTATTTATTATCTTTAGATCGTATATATTATTTGCTGCAATATCTATACGTAAATTTGTTAAAATATGTAAATAAAGGAAGAATATATAATTGAAAGGAAAATATTCTAACCAATAAAAACAAAGTTTTTGTTAAAACTCTTTCTTTGACTGTGCGTGACTTTGCGTGACTATCTTAAAATTAATCTTTGGCCACAACAAGTCTATGGACAATGTTCCTCGGATGAAGCGAAGTGAGGTTTTAATTTTTCCGTGACTGTGCGTGTTAATCTTTTTTCACACCAAGTCTATCGACTAAGTTTCAGATCGATCGGATAAGGGGAAATGGGTTTTAAATCACGACCAAGGACCAATCACGGAGATCGCCAAACAAGTAGAGAAATCTGCTGGGGAGGCGACCACAGGTGCATGCCAGGCCGAGGAGAGCTCCAAAACAGCCACGGAGCAGGATGGATACTTAATATCCGACTCCGAACTGTTGGGGGATGCTTCTGGCCTACTTGGTGGCGAAGGTGACCTCCTTGATAGCATGGAGGACAAGGCCGAAATCACGGTAAGGGAGATGGATGTGCATGCAGCTACAGGAAATGCGGCTCTTACATATGAATGTCCATCATTGTAAAGCCGCCACGGCTGCACTTCTACTTCGCCTGATGACAGATGAAGTGGACATAGTCGTCATCGAAGAGCCCTGGGTTTGAGGAGGCACGGTTTGCGGACTGAAGACTATTGACTATAAGCTGTTCATCGCTAAAGACAAAGGTACACGAAGGGCCTTCACTTTGGCGAGGAACAGCCTTAATATTTTCTTATTATCTAATTTCAGTGACAGAGATGTAATAGCGGCCAGCCTGGAGTTAGATGGGAAAACAATCTGGCTCGCCTCCGCCTATTTTTGTATCCTGCTGCTCCGGGAAGCCGAAAGGACTACACACCAATTAGTGATGTGCTGTGACGTCAATGTACACCATCCGATTTGGGGAAGTACCAATTTGAACGAAAGAAGTGAGTTACTTTTAGAGTTTTTACTTAGTACTAACATGTATATGTAACAAGGAAAATGAACCGACTTTTGTGACTAGTATACGAAGGGATATTCTTGACGTTACCTTTGTATCGGACACATTATTTGATAAGATTGATGATTGGAGGGTGTTGGATGACCACTGCTTTTCTGATCATCGATACATTGAATTTTTACTTGGAGAAAAAGACTCGGTGGAAAGTGTCCACAGGAATCTGAAGAGGACAAATTGGGTTAAGTATAAGAAAACTTTGCCGGGTTATTGGCGGCAATACCCTTATCCGAACCGCGTAATTCCGCGGACATTAGTGGTCTTATGGATCATATTACGACGGTTTTCAACAAATCTTTAGATTTTTCTTGCACCGCGACAAGGTCAAAAGGCAAGAAGAAACCACCATGGCGGTCTAGCGAGCTGCAGCAAAGTTATTTGAAAGATCCATTTGGGGTGTGGACTACCTCTAGTAGGGAATCACTTGTTACTAGACATCCATTTTCCGGGCAACTCCCCTACGTCGCTACAGGCGTCAGAATACTCAGACGCCTGCACGAAGGACATTGGGGGGAGGAGGAGGTCTGGGAGGACTCCGGGTAGCAGGCGTTCCATAAATTTCTACACTGACGGATCGAAATTGTTTGGCCAAGACGCGGAGTCTATTAAAAGGAGCTTGGACTAAATCTGGCTCGCAGGTTGCCAGACCACTGCAGTGTATATCAGGCGGAGGTACTGGCAATACAGGAAGTTGCTGACTGGTTGGGTCGGAATATTCTGTTTACAGCCGCAGTCAACATCTACTCTGATAGTCAGGCCGCGGTAAAATCCTCGGAATCAATGTTCCTGAAAACAAGAACCACCCTTAACTGCCGCATTTCTTTAAATGAGATGGCCAACCAGTCCGATGTCACACTCATATGGGTACCCGGCGCTCTCCAGAATGAGACTGCGAACTTTGTGATAGCCGTTTCTTTACGATCTCTCTGATCTCTCAAATACGGAAATTTCACATATCAGGGGCTTCATCAGGAGCTCAAACTGGTTCTACGGTGGGGACTGAGGGGAACACCTATTAGTCCCGTGGTATCACAATGGACCCCAGACTCTAACTGTGCTTTTCCTTTGGATTAGCAGCCACTTCTAACCTGTCCTAACATAACCATCATTCCGTGACTGTGCATGATTATGCGCGACTGTGCGTGACTATGTCGAACTTAATCTTTCTTTACAGCAAGTATATCGACCAAATTTCAGATCGATCGGATGAGGGGAAATGACTTTTATCACTGACTATGCGTGACTACCCCAAAATTAATCTGTAGTCACAACAAGACTATGGGACAAGTTTCAGACCAATTGATAAGGGAAAATGGGATTGACCCACGACAGACAGACAGACAGACAGAGAGTACGAGTTAAAAGAAAGAGTTTAAAAATGAAAAAATTTCTAAAATATTCGTAATTATAATCAACTTACTTTCTTGATTTCACTACTCAACAAATCTCATAGAGTGTTCATCCGAAGTAATAGATTCCATCAGAGGAAACCACTTTATACAAACCAATTAAAATTATTACACATTACTCGAATTATGATTTTAGCATATTTTATTTATAATTCATTTAAAATATTTTACATTTATGTATAAGTAAATAATTGAAATCAACAAATATTTATATGTTTGTTTGTATAATAATTTATCATTCGTAGCATATAATATAAATAAATAATTAGGAATTTTAATTTGATTATTTTTTTTTATATAAATATTTACATTTTTATATATATATATATATATTTTTTTTTTATTTATTTAAGTGAGACAATATTAATTTTGAAAAATTAATATTTGTTCTACAGATAAAATTAATAAAATTGAAGTCTTTAATTTAAACAAAATTAAATATAACAAATTACATTTATTTTTTAAGTTTTTATAATAATTAGGTCAATCTGTTAATATATGCGTTATTTTCGAGTTTTTATATGTTAACAAACATTTATTTTTAATTAATAACTGCACACATACAAACAACAGCTTTCAATATATATTTTATATGGAATAATTTGTGTAAATACATGTTTTCTTTATTTTTGTTTAAAACCTATAGTATTCAAATGCTTAAATTTTTGAATGAATTAATTCGTTATTTGTTTTATTAAAATATTTTTAATTAGGAAATATATAAGTTTTTACTTTAGTCATCGATAGTTTGTACTGTAGAAATTTGTATGTAGTTATTTAGTAATAAATAGGATTTTAATATCAAAGTGTTATATAAAAGAAAAAAAAATTATAATAATATCAATCATTATGAAAATTTTCAGCGGAATATTCACCTTTAGCTATTTTTTTTATCTTTTATATAAAAATAATAATGAATTGTGGCTTAAGTAATATCATGTGTTAAACTCTGTTTATAGAATAAAAATTAAAACCTTTTTTTGGGTTAGCAGCTGCCTTTAAGAGTCTTTAGTTCATAATATTGAACTACTGTGATTAACTATTCTATTATGTATTTTATTTTTAATTATTAAAAGCACAGCTACGTACATATTTTGGAGATTACATTGGAGTTTCAATGTCGTTTGGATTTCGTTTGTGGGATTTATTTTGCAATTTCAATCTACCTGATATAGTGTCTGATATTATTTTCATATTTTAATAATAATGTAATTTGACGGCTAATATATAGTAAAAGCTATATTTTCCTTTACGAATAAAAGTTTTTGTTGTCAGCTCTTTAGTGCAATACACTGATTCCAAATATGTATGTTTTGCAAATGTTTGAATCACATCAAAGTTTCGAGAAAACCGCTGGTAAAAATTTAATATCGGAAACAGTGTTAAATAAGTGAAAAGATAATGAATGCGACATTTTACGCCGATCAAATTTGAGCTTCAGGCTACCCAGCCACACAATATATCGAAAAAAAAATATAAAATTCAAAAACTTTAAAATTTTAATTTTGTAATATCAATTGTCCGTTTCAGGAATGATATTATTTTAACAATATATACTTCTTAAAGAATATTTTATTGTTTATATGTTTATAGTTGACCTTTGTGTTTGTTGTGTGATTATTTTGTCTGGCTTTAGGGCATGTATGTACTTAAAAACAAACAAAAACTCACTAAAATTAAATTTTTGATCTGGTTTTTAAATAAATATTTCTCTTTATTACTTCCGATATTTCGATTAGCTTCGCTAATCATCTTCCGGGATACTTTATTTTATATATTCTAATTGTGGAGTTGAAAAAGGTTTGTTTTTGTCGGCTATCTTCTTTCAAGAATATTTTATTATTTTGTATAAGGTACATTTTTTAAAGAAAAAGTACTCTTTTAAGAAAAATACTTTTTTAAGAAAATGCATTTCTTTAAGAAAACTTGCTCAAAAATGACCTTTACTTACTCTTTTAATAAACTCTTATTTTCTAATTAAATGAACTTTTATAAGAAAAATTTTATCTTTTAAGAAAAGGTACTTTTTGAATAAAAGTTATTTTTTAATAATATTTTCAACTAAAGGTAATTATTTTCATAAAAAGTACTTTATAAGAAAAGGTAATATTTTAAGAAAAAGATACTTCAAAAAAAAATTTAATTTAAGGAACATGTTCTTTTTACGGATAGTTACATTTTAAAAGACTACATTTCATTTAAAATGTAACTTTTTAAGAGAGTGCACTTTTTGAAGAAAATTTACTTTTTAGTAAAAGGTACTTGTTTAAGAAAAGTTAGTTTTTTAAGAAAAGGTACTTTTTAAGAGAAGTACTTTTTGAAGAAAATTTACTTTTTAATAAAAGGTACTTGTTTAAGAAAAGTTAATTTTTTAAGAAAAGGTACTTTTTAAGAGAAGTACTTTTTTAAGAAAATTTACTTTTTAATAAAAGGTACTTGTTTAAGAAAAGTTAATTTTTTAAGAAAAGGTACTTTTTAAGAGAAGTACTTTTTGAAGAAAATTTACTTTTTAATAAAAGGTACTTGTTTAAGAAAAGTTAATTTTTTAAGAAAAGGTACTTTTTAAGAGAAGTACTTTTTTAAGAAAATTTACTTATTTAAGAAAATGTGCTTTTTTAAAAAAATTTACTTTTTTAAGAAGAGGTACTTTTTTTAAAAAATGTGCGTTTTTAAGAAAATTAATTTTTTAAGATAATGTAATTTTTTAATGAAAAGGACTCTATTAACAAACGTTGATTTTTAACAGAGGTACTTTTTTTTTAAAACATTTACTTTTTTAAGAAAACGTACTTTGTTAAGAAAAGTTACTTTTTTAGGAAGATGTACCTTTTTAAGAAAACGTGCTTGTATAAAAAATTTACTTTTTAAGAAAATGTAATTTTTTAATGAAAAGGACTCTACTAACAAACGTTGCTTTTTAAAACAAATGAACTTTGTTTTAAAAAATTAACTTTTTTTTAAAAAACTAACTTTTTTTTAAAAAATGAACTTTTTTTAAAAAATTAAGTTTTTTTTAGAAATGGCACATTTTAAGAAAAAGTGCTTTTCAGAAATGTTATTTTCAAGAAAAGGCTCTTTTTAACAATAGGAGCTTTTTTGAAAATGGTACTTTTTTAAAGAAAAGTACTTTTTAAAATTTTTTTAAGGAAATGTATTGTTTTCCGGAAAATCTGCAATTTTAACAGAGGTACTTTTTTTTAAAACATTTACTTTTTTAAGAAAACGTACTTTGTTAAGAAAATTTACTTTTTTAGGAAGATGTACCTTTTTAAGAAAACGTGCTTGTATAAAAAATTTACTTTTTAAGAAAATGTAATTTTTTAATGAAAAGGACTCTATTAACAACCTTGCTTTTTAAAACAAATGAACTTTGTTTACAGAAAAGTACTTTTAAAAAATTTTTTTAAGAAAATGTATTATTTTCCGGAAAATCTGCAATTTTACGAATGTGTTTTTTTTTAAATAAAGAAAATTTTTCGGAAAAGCTACTTTTTAAGAAACTGAACTCTTTTAAGAAGAAATTTTTTTTTCAAAGAAATTGTACTTTTTTAAAATAAGGTGATTTTTAAACAAATTTACTTTTTAAAAAGATGTGCTTTTTAACAGTAGGCACTTTTATAGGAAAATGTAATTTTTTAAGAAAACCTTCCTTTTTAATAAAATTTCTCTTTTAAGAAGAGATAATATTTTAAGAAAATCATTTTTTAATAAAATGTTCTTTTAAAGAAATGGTACTTTTTAAGAGAAGCTAATTTTTAGAAAAAGTTATTTTTTAAGCACTTTTTAAAGAAAAGTAACTTTTTTTTTAACAATAATTACTTTTTTGGGAAAAATTACTTCCTTATGAAATGTACTTTTTTGAGAAATGGTACTTTTTAAGATAATGTTCCTTCTAAAAAAACTTATTTTTTCAGCACTTTTTGAATAGTAGTTACTCCTTTGCGAAAAATTACTTTTTAGAAAATGTACTTTTTTAATAAAATTTTCTTTTTTAAAAAGTTACTTCTTTAGAAAAAGTTATTTTTCAATAAATTGTAATGTTTTAACAAAATATACTTTTTTAGGAAAAGTTATTTTTTTTCAGAAAATCTACTATATTAAGAAAATTTTTTTTTAAGTAGAGGTGATATTTTTTTAAGAAAATTTGATTTCTTAAGAAAATGTCCTTTTAAAAGATATATCCTTTTTTTAAGAAAATGTAATTTTTAGAAATTTTACTTTTTAAGGAAGGGCACTTTTTTAGGAAACGTTACTTTTTTAAAAAATTTATTTTTCAAGGAAATGTAACTTTTTCAGGAAAGGAAATTTTTTTACAATAAGATTTTTTAATAGAACTTATTTTTATATTTTTTAAGATGTGGTACTTTTTAGAAAAAGATTATTTTTTAAAAAAAGGTACTTTTTTTAAGAGCAGGCACTTTTTAAGAATATGTAATTTTTGAAGAAAACGTCATTTGTTAATAAAAGTTCCTTTTTAAGAAAATTTTTTTTTTTAAGAAAACCGTTTTTAGTAAAATGTACTTTTTGAGAAATGGTACTTTTTAAGATAATGTTCCTTCTAAAAAAAATTTTTTTTCAGCCCTTTTTGAACAATAGTTATTTTTTAGGAAAAATTACCTATTTAAAAATTTACTTTTTTAATAATATTTACTTTTTAAAAAAAGTAACTTCTTTAGAAAAAGTTATTTGTCAAGAAATTGTAATATTTTAAGTAAATATACTTTTTTAGGAAAACGTATTGTTTTTGAGAAAATCTACTTTATTAAGAGAACTTTTTTTTTTAAATAGAGGTGATATTTTTTAAAATTTGAAAATTTGATTTCTTAAGAAAATGTCCTTTTAAAAGAAATATCCTTTTTTTAAGAAAAGGTAATTTTTAAGAAATTTTACTTTTTAAGGAAGGGCACTTTTTTAAGAAACGGTAATTTTTTTAAAAATTTATTTTTCAAGGAAATGTAATTTTTTCAGGAAAGAAAATTTTCTTACAATAAAATTTTTTAATAGAACATATTTTTATATTTTTTAAGAAATGGTACTTTTTAGAAAAATATTATTTTTTAAAAAAAGGTACTTTTTTTAAGAGCAGGCACTTTTTAAGAATATGTAATTTTTTAAGAAAACGTCATTTTGTTAATAAAAGTTCCTTTTTAAGAAAAGGTTTTTTTTTAAGAAAACCCTTTTTTAGTAAAATGTACTTTTTTGAGATAATGTTCCTTCTAAAAAAATTAATTTTTTCAGCCCTTTTTGAACAATAGTTATTTTTTACGAAAAATTACTCATTTAAAAATTTACTTTTTTAATAATATTTACTTTTTAAATAAAGTAACTTCTTTAGAAAAAGTTATTTGTCAAGAAATTGTAATATTTTAAGAAAATATACTTTTTTAGGAAAATGTATTGTTTTTCAGAAAATGTATTTTTTAAATAGAGGTGATATTTTTTAAAGAAAATTTGCTCTTTTAAGAAAACGTATCTTTTCAAAGAAATATTGTTTTTTTAAGAAAAGGTAATTTTTTAAGGATGGACACTTTTTAGGAACCTTTACTTTTTTAAAAAATTTATTGTTCAAGAAAAGGTAATTTTTTCAGAAAAGGTAATTTTTTTACAATCTGTTTTTTTATAGAACTAACTTTTTATATTTTTTAAGAAATGGTACTTTTTAAAAAAAGATTATTTTCTAAAACAATGTGCTTTTTTAATAACGGCACTTTTTTTAACATTAGGCACTTTTTAAGAAAATATAATTTTTTAAGAAAAGGTTATTTTTTTAAGAAAACCGTTTTTTATTAAAATGTACTTTTTTGAGATATGGTTCTTTCTAGGATAATGTTACTCCTAAAAAAAGTAATTTTTTCAGCACATTTTGAACAGTAGTTACTTTTTTTTGGAAAAACTACTTTTAAAAAAAATTTAGTTTTTTAATAAAATTTACTTTAGAAAAAAGTTACTTCTTTAGAAAAATTGTTTTTCAAGAAATTGTAATATTTTAAGAAAATATACTTTTTTAGGAAAATGTATTGTTTTTCAGAAAAATCTACTTTATTAAGAGAATGTATTTTTTATATAGAGGTAATATTTTTTAAAGAAAATTTGCTCTTTTAAGAAAACGTACCTTTTAAAAGAAATATCATTTTTTTAAGAAAAGCAATTTTTAAGAAGAGGTCCTTTTTTCAGGAAGGGCACTTTTTTAAGAAACGTTTCTTTTTAAAAAAATTTATTGTTCAAGAAAAGGTAATTTTTTCAGAAAAGGTAACTTTTTTACAATAAGATCTTTTTATAGAACTAACTTTTAAAATTTTTTAAGAAATGGTACTCTTTAAAAAAAAGGTTATTTTTTAAGGTGCTTTTTTAATACGGTACTTTTTTAAACAGTAGGCACATTTTAAGAAAAGATTTTTTTTAAGAAATGGATTTTTTTAAGAAAACCTTTTGTAGTAAAATGTACTTTTTTGAGAAATGATACTTTTTAAGATAATGTACCTTCTAAAAAAAGTTATTTTTCAGCACTTTTTTACTAATTGTTACTTTTTTACGAAACATTGCTTTTTTAAAAATTTACTTATTTAATAAAATTTACTTTTTAAAAAAATTTACTTCTTTAGAAAAAGTTTTTTTTTTCAAGATATTGTAAAATTTAAAAAAAATATTTTGTTAAGAAAATATACTTTTTTAAGAAAATTGATTTTGTAAATAAAGGTAATATTTTAAAAAAAAGTTAATTTTTTAAGAAAAGGTACTTTTTTAAGAAAAGGTACTATTTTTAGAAAAGGTGTTTTTTAAGAAAATATACTTTTTAAGCGAAGGTAATTTTTTAAGCAAAGTTACTTCTTTAAGATAATGTACTTTTTAAAAAAAAGGAATTTTATTGAGAAAATTTATCTTTTAAGAAAAAGTAGTTTCTGAAGGAAATTAAAATTTTTAGAAAATTGTTTTAAAGAGTTGTTATTGTATCTGTGCTAGTTTGTTGTGTAATTTTTGTTTATGTTTTATTGTTATTGGTAATTTAGCTTTAACTTTTTTTTTTTGTATACATATTGTCATATTGTTATTTTCCATGCTAACATTTGTTTGTAAATTTATCCAGCGAATATGTCGTTAATACGCTACTTATACGTAATGTTTCTAAGTCTGAAAATGACTCCTCACAAAACACACATACATCAATACGATAAGATTTTGTTTTATTTTAAATATAAAGATCTGGTGCGTATATTTTCAGGACATTCCTTTGAAAGATTTGTATTCTGTTTATATAGAGTGCATCATTTTGAGTAAATGATTTTTTTATTTATAGTGACCGGTAAGGAGCCCTGTTAGTAACCTACTGTAACTTTTGGTGTGACTTAAAATATTCCTGTAGGAAAAAGAAGTTTGAATAATTTAGACTGTCTTAGTTTCTATAAGACATTTGAAAGTATCAGGCTGCCAGAGTTTTCAGTCTCCCTAATAAGAGATGTTATAGTGGACCAATTCGCTGCTTCATTTGATACAAGGCGAATCTAATCAGTGCATCCTGAACTAGTGTCCTTCCAGTGCCTGATACAATGGAATTCAACAAAAAATCACACCACTTTACTTGGTTAGGTGTTGGAGGTTTCCACAACATAGAATGCATTTTGCAAATAAATTAACTCACTAATTGTAAAGCTTCCTAAAATATGGATTATTGTTTATACAATTTGCTATCAAAAGAATCGCACAGAAATATATATAAATATACCAAAAGAGCTCTTCTTCAAAATGTAATTGTAAAAATTCTTGGTGCTATTTAAAATACCCCAATAGCCACAATTGTATAAACTCTTGTAGTATAAATTAATTATTATGTGTTTCTTGTTGAAATTGAAGCCAAAAAACTAAAATTATAAAAGGTTGTTTGAACAATTTAGAAATTATTATTTATATGATTGGTTTGTAATTAAAGACACAATTATGAAACAAATTAAAGTAAACATTTCAGAACTATAAACACAATTTAAAATCTCTCAGAAATTCATTCCAAAACGACAGAACATCAAGTTGCCTTGCCTCCTTTTTGATACTAATTGTATTTTTCCAAATAAAGTTCGTTTATTTTTTTTTATTTTATTTTTTAAATTTTTAGACGTTTTTGATTTCTTAGTTACATTTACTAATAACTTTTCGTTAATAATTTATGTTTTTATTTTATACGAATGATTTGGTAATTACATTTTTAAATATGAATATTTATATGTGTTTTCTGTTGCTACTAACACATAAGCTATACAGTACATTCAAAAGAGTTTATAATCGATATTCGTTTAAGCCTTTTAACATGGTTATAATACTTTTTTTTTTTTTGTAAGTTTTCTTTTTTGTTTCTGTAAATGTGTATACATAGATTATCAATATCGTTTTGTAATTTAAAATTTAGAGCGCTATCAATTCAATGAAAGTTTAACTTAAAGCATTTGGAGGGTGATAGACATAGAGTGAGGGAGTGGGTGAGGGCAATAAGAAAATTTACTTTCTCGTTAAATGATTTTTATGCAAATGATATAAATAACGTTGTACTTGATAATTAGCAGCGCTTTGATCATTATCAGCCTCATTATTATTAATATTATTAACATTATTAACATTATGGAAAATTTCATGTTGGTATGCAGGATTAATATCGTTTAAATCATTTTTATGATGATTCAATAGAGTTGCAACTTTATTAGCACTATTTCTGTTAATTGGTTTCTTCGAAGTTTGCTCCTGTTCATTTGTAAATGTGTTTAGATGTTGATTATTTGATTGTTTCGAATGTTTCATAAAATTTTTTTCATTGTTAACCAAAATGCCATTAGTTGGAATGTTGTCTTTTTCACCAGCATCAACATCAGCATCGCCGTCGTCATCAACGACATCTTCGATGGCATCGTTAATATTGTTAATGTTATCAAATTGTATTGCTGTCGATTCGAATGGTAGCCAAGGGCGTCGTTGGTGCTGTTGTTGTTGCTGTAGATAATCAAAAATTAATGTTGTGGGTATTAAATCCAAATCATAGGGTAGCTGCTGCATTGGTTGCTGTTGCTGTTGCTGTGATTCCTGTATATCCAATAATGTGGAAGCTAATGGATATGGATGTTTGCTCAACACACGTTTACCCACATTTTTCAAAATAGCTCGATTCAATTCCACCTTTATTGCAGCAGAAAGAGAACCAAAAAAGAAAAGATGAAGAAAACACAAAAGTTCACATACAGTTTATTATCGATAATGTAACATACTTTAATCAATAGGGAAATTAAAAAGTTTTTAAATTTTATTTGATTCAATAATTTAGAATTGAGTGTTTTTGATTATGGTAGATTTTTAAAACATTCTAAATTCTATTTAGAGCAGGAACTTATAGTTTTCTTTATTAACGTACAGATAACTTTTTTATATACTCACAAAAGCAAAGAATTTCATTTCAAATTTAAGAAAGAAAATTCTAAATAGACGAATTTATTGACACTAATTCACTATCCTGAAGTCAAGAAAAACTTTTAAATAAAATAATCTAACCCATAAAAACAAAGTTTTTATTAAAACTCTTTCTTTACTTATGCATATGAGTTTTGAATATCTCCGTGACTGTGCGTGACTGTGTGTGACTATCTTAAAATTAATCTTTGGCCCCAACAAGTCTATTGGAAAAGTTTCAGATCCATCGGATGAGGGGAAGTGGGGTTTTAATCTCTCCGTGACTGTGCGTGACTATGTCAAAGATAATCTTTTTTCACAGCAAGTCTATCGACCAAGTTTTAGATCGATTGGATAAGGGAAAATGGGTTTTAAATCATTCCGTGACTGTGCGTGACTATAAGTGACTGTGCGTGACTATGTCGAAGTTGATCTTTCTTTACAGCAATTATATCGACCAAGTTTCAGATCGATCTTATGAGGGTAAATTACATTTAGATCGCTC
Organism: Cordilura impudica; assembly: GCA_963682025.1. Taxonomy (NCBI): domain Eukaryota; kingdom Metazoa; phylum Arthropoda; class Insecta; order Diptera; family Scathophagidae; genus Cordilura; species Cordilura impudica. The sequence goes on from OY821517.1 coordinate 324,386,962, forward strand.
CGTGACTGTGCGTGACCATGCATGACTCTGCGTGACTAAGTCGAAGTTAATCTTTTTTCACAGCAAGAGTATGGACCAAGTTTCAGATCGATCGGATGAGGGGAAATGACATTTAGATCACTCCGTGACTGTGCGTGACCATGCGTGACTGCGCGTGACTAAGTCAAAGTTAATCTTTTTTTTTACAGCAAGTGTATGGACTAAGTTTGAGATCGATTGGATGAATGGAATTGACATTTAGATCACTCCGTGACTGTGACAGTGCGTGACTACCCCAAAATTAATCTGTACGCACGACAAAACTATGTGCCAAGTATCAAATCAATTGGATAAGGGGGAATTGGGGCCACCCATGGCAGACAGACAGGCAGACAGACAGACAGAAAGACAGAGAGTATGAGTTAAAAGAAATAGTTTAAAACGGAATTTGATCAAGTAAAAAAGTTACGAAACTGAGAATAGTAGAAATTAGAAGTATAAATGCAAAAATATTAAAAAATTAAAAAATATTGATTATCTGTTTGGACAGAGTTGTATCTTCTGAAATTAATACAAAGTAAAAGCTGTATGGTATGAAAACTGATTCTTAACCACACTGCTCGTAGGCCTGACTTCAGGTGAGTGTGTTAATGAGCTGATAAAAAAGTGCAAGTACGAGTGTATGTGAAGGTTCAGGTTCAAACCTCACGGCCGCCCTAAGTAGAAAAAATTTCATAGAGAAACAATCTATTCAATTGTTACATAACAATTATCACAACAAATCGCTGATGAAGACTGAAATGCCAGAAACCGGTCCGATTAAGAATACAGTGTAGTTATGCATTTTTAAAATATATGCTTTTTTATACCCTCCACTCCAGTGTGCAGAGGGTATATATAAGTTTGTTATTCCGTTTGTAATGATTAGAAAAAAAATTTTGGGCCCCATAAAATATGTATATTTGTGATCCTTATAACAACCGGAGTTGATATAGCGATGTCCGTCTGTCTGTCTGTCCGTCTGTGGAAATCACGATGACGGAATCAATCGGGCAGCTAGGGGGCTCGTTGATATAAAAAATTATTCACTAACATCCTGAAAAGTTTGCTGTTTGAAATCGTCTAAATGGGTCAATTAGGGCCCGAGATTTAAATAAAAAACTAAAAAAAGTCTTGAAAAATATAATTTTCTATGTTGTTCTTGTCACGATCACGCGCTCAATGGGATAGCTAAGGCGATCATTTTTAGTGAGAATGATTCAGCAAATTCATGGGAAGATTTCTACTTCAAAAATCATTGAAATCGGTGGAACAGGTGCAGGGAAATCTCTGAAAAATTAAAAAAAAAAAAAATGAAAAATATGATGTTTCTATATTGTTCTTGTTGTTGTTCTAAATGCTGCATTGTTGTCATAGCTGGAGTTGTTGTTGTTGTGCTCGTTGTGGTAATAATATAATAAAAACTAACCCTTTGTACCTTTTTTTCTATCAACTCTGGTAGAAAAATTTAAAAGTTTCCATTGTTCTGGCATCACTAAAAAAATTTACTAGATCATTTCTGTCATTGCCACGAGCCTGCCTGCAAAGTTTCAGAACGATTGGGTTACGGAAAGGGGTTAAAAACGATCCAAAATTTTTTCGACAAGCAGACACTACGAGTTAATATAAAGGGAGTAAAAATTCACCAGTATCTAAAGCAAATAATGCTAAAATATGTACCTAGTTGTTAATAAAAAAAAGCAATGTAAATTTAGCAAAAAAAAAATTTTATATTAATTTATTTAAAGAGAAAAGCACAAAAATAACGTTTGATATTGTATTTTTTGTGTGTAATATTTACATATACATACATACACATATTAAATAATACAAATAATATACATATATTCTATATATGTATATCCATAATAACTGCATGTTAGAAATAAATCGGTATATTATTTTATTTACATAAATTTCTGCAATATTTTGTTGTGGGGATAATACATTTCTTTTGCATTAACACAGTGTACTTCATTTTGCTCAGCGTGACTATGCCACAGTAGATGGCGCCACAATTTTTGTTCTAATTAGCTTTGCAATACATAGTTATTTCTATTTTAACATGGATGTCAATATTTTCGACTAAATATCATACAGAACAATGTTAAGAGTATACACGGGCTGGTCTTTTATTTCATATGTTTTTTCATTATTCTTTTACATATATGAACATAAGTTTGGCATATTAACTTTTTGTTGTCTTTACAAAATAGGGTTACCGAGTTATCAAAGAGTTTTTTGCTTTCAAAAAAGTTCTACATAGTTATATAGAATTATTATTCTGTTTTACCTACAAAATATCCGATTGCGATTACATCTAATTTTTAAAAATTGTTTATAATTACTAAAGCAGTATTATTCACGTATATACAAAATTGCACTTTTTAAATTTTCCATTCAAATTTTAGAAAATATCAATTCTAAAAACTGGAATTAAAATTTCCAATTATAAATTATAAAATATTAATTGAACTTCAGAAAATCATATCAAAACGTCGGAAATAATAATTTTAAATTTAGAAGACATCAATTGCATCAAATTCCAAAACAAACACTAAATATGTTTACATTTAAAAAATGTTTACATTAAAAAAAATATTGGCTTTCAGGAGAAATTAATAGCTTTTCAGTAACTTCTTTTAGGTTGAAATGTCGTCATACATAAATAAAAATCATAAAATAGTGAAAATATTTTGCTTCTATTAAAAAATTTTTTATATAAATAAAAAAATTAAATAGCATATTCAATTCATTATTTCATTTTCAAATAAATAAACAGAAATATTAGTAAAAAAATAGAGATATTAAACATAAAATCATTCTGTCAAACACGAAGTAATTAGTTTTTTCTATTCTTCTTTGTGTTTTTCGCTTATTTTGAAAGAGATGCCACTCGTTTACAATTTAAATAAATAGAAAAATAGATTCGTCGACTGTCGTTAAGATGTATGTACTTAGTGAATCACTTAATCCTTAAGGTGCTATTACATAATGTGTTTTTTACCTATGTACTGTCAAATTTTCCCACAACACAAGTTGTACACATCGTGTGATACATATGAAACATTGTTTATGTGCAATACATGAGGAAAGTCACATGTACATTTTTCAATTAGAACAGGTTCTATTTTTGCATGACAAACATATGAAAATACAATACTGCTTGTGGCGAAAGAAAAACAGAGTAAATTATAAAGATTAATATTGAAAGAAAAATAAATTGTTTAATATTAATTAACAATTAATAAATATATAATTTTTTTTTAACAATAAATTTTTGTAAATTCACAAATTAAATCAGCTGTTGTTCACATTTAGAGGTTATGTCATACGGAAATACATATGCACGTGTGATAGCAAAAATTATGAATCGTATGTAAAAGACAATTTTGACAGACATGAGGAATTTCATATGGATAAAAAAAAGTGACAGTTCATATGTAAAAAACACATCGTGTAATAGCACCTTTAGTGCAAACAACAATAGCTGTCGATATATTTTGCCATTGTCGGATCGTTGAAATTTACAGAATCGGACTACAGAAAACATTAATTTAAATCAATGAATTTTATAAAACCTCAAATGATATTTAAGAATTGCGAACATAAAAATTGTTACATAAATAAACGCAATTTGATGAGAATGTTATGGCAATATTTTAATAAAAAAATTAAAAAATTTTTTTTTTCGGTTATTATTTTGTTACTCCATCCGACCTACATGGCCGCAATGAAGAACTATTTGGCCAGTTAAAAGCCAAAAAAGCACGATTTAATGCATATAGCCACCCTGCACAACCATTACCTTTGCAATGGAGGTTAGGGCGAGCTATTTAATTAGCAAAAACTAAATTAAACGAGAAGTTATGTCATATAACCGGAAACGCATGCATATAGGAAATTCATGCATATTTTTCCAACATTTTGTTTACGTTTATCATCAATACTCAAACCGAGGTGGAGGGTATCAAAGATTCGGCACAGCCGAATTTAACACTCTTACTTGTTCCTTTTCTACCACGCACCATTGAAACAAAATTAATATTTGCATTAAAGTATTAATTGAAACTAGCAGACTCCAGCCCTCTAAATTCGAGTGCAAATTCTAGAAAGTTTTATTTTTTCATTAAATAAAGACCCTAAAACTATGCTAATCAATAATAGCCAATGCACAAATCAACACAAAAAAAACAAACTCATTTTTATTACAAACACATTAACAAATTTAATAAACACACACATAGCATTGTATAATTTTATGTATGTGCTAGTAGTAAGTAATTTTAAATGCAATTTACTCAAAACAAAGGAGAAAATTTAAAAATCTGTAAACCTGCAAAACGGCTAAAAAGAAATACCTTTCAAATAATATACATTTGGTCAAAATCGGGATAAAACGGTAGAACAAAACATCCGTCACAAGAAATCGCCTAGCCTATTAATATTATAAATATGTCTGAAAAATGACTTCAAATCTAACAAATAAAGAAGATATAGTCTCGTTAGGCTAACTGTTCGATGCCCTATACCATGAATTTAGAGAGAGGGTCTTAGGTCCAACTAGTTCGATATAGAACATAACTTTAAATCAAATTTTGGTGGTATTAAATTTATTGCTTACAGATATAAAAAAAGTTTATATTGGATGCTACTTTCCTATGGAGACTAAATCAAAAAATGGACCGATCAGTACCATGTCTGGTAAGGCCACTTATTTTTCACAAAAACATATATAAACAAAATTTGAGATACATTTTTTTTATTTTTTATGTACCAACAAGGTACATATAAGACTTGAAGCACCTGTAACTATATAAACTAAACATGATTGGAATTAATAATTTAACTACATTACAATAAAAACAAGTAAGAAAATTATAGTCGGTCTAGACCGACTATACGATACCCTATACCATGCATTTGGCCCAACTAACTGGATATAGAAAATAAGCATAAACCAAATTTGAGTGGGATTTTTATTAATTTTTTTGGCTGCAGATATGAAAAAGTTCATATCGGATAAAATATCTATATGGGGACTAGATCCAAAAATGGACCGATCCTGATCATGTTTGGTAAATTCTCTTGTATTTTGCAAAAATATATACAAACAAAATTTGAGAAGAATCAGTGCAATATTTTTGTTTTTTGATAGATTTAAGTGAAGATCGGCAAGCAGCTCTATATGGGGCCTATCACTAAGAGTTGGGATAATTTTTGGACTACTGATTAATGGATGTAATTTATACATACAAACCTAATTTGACTAAGATCTATATGACAATTTGGATCTTATGGCAATTTATGTCGATTTCATAGGGGTCATTTGTATGGGGGCTAGGTATGAACATGGGCCGATTCTCACCAATTTCAATAGTGTTCATCCTATGGCCGATAAAAGCTTAAATACCAAATTTCATCAAAATATATTTATATTTGCGACCTACCGTTTGATTGCAAGCTTTACATGGGCACACAGACGGACGGACGAACGGATGGACATCGTTAAATCGAATCAGATAGTGATTCTGATTCGATAGGTATAATAAAAGATGGGTCTAGGTTAAATATTTTTGGTAGTTACAAACAGCAGCACAAAGTCATTATACGCAAACCACATTGTGTTATGGGGTATAACAAAACTTATATTAGCATGAACAAAAACATATGAGCAAACAGTAAACATCAAAATGATTAATAACACTGTTTCACAAATTAAAAAAAAAAATTGATAGCAGAAACGAAGCACGTTTTTTAACTAATTAGGGTGTGCTGAATTCGAATCTGGCATAAAATTGGGCTTTCACGTCTTGTTAATTTTTTATCGCATGCTGGTAATACTGTAAAAGAGTCAAAACTGACATTACAATTTCACAATTATTAATTTAACAGAAGCCCACATTCATTCTAATGTCGGTTTTCTCAATGTATCGTCAAACTGCCTGTTACTTAACCAGGACAAAAATTTATTGGACCGATAAACTGCCGGTTAACAATTTTGGTTTTCTCAATGTACCGACAAAAACATTATTTTCAGTTGGCAATGCCTCTCAAAATACGTATAAAAGTTGGGAGAATTATTTTCAGTTGGCAATGCCTCTCAAAATTGATATGAAAGTTGGTAGAATAATTTATCTGTACGATAAATAAATAATTGGCAGATGAGTGCCGGTTAGCTTTGCGACAAAATAGAAGCAAACCAGACATTGAGAAAATCAAATTTCTTTAATCGGCAGTTTCTCGTTGGGATAAAAGATAATCGCCTATTGAGAAAACGGGCATAAATCTTCATAATTGTAGCGAGATCGGGGGATCGTGTGTTAGAGATTCAAGCTATTTTTGCTTTGTGTATGGTAAATATTTGGTTGGAAAAAAAATTGATATGCAATATCAGAATCATTAAAATATGCATATTTACATTATTTTGGTTTTGCTGTCAGAAACTTGGACAAACCGTGGACACCGACAATGTTTTGCAATAGTTGCAGAACTGTTTTATACAAGTGGTCAAATGGTAGGAAAATCTATTTCGATTTTTCAATTCCAGTACTTTGGAGAGAGCCAAGCAACCACCAAACCGATTGTTATTTTTGTTTAACAAAAGTTGCTGGATTCAATATGAAAAATCGAAAAAATATTACTTACGCGAACGTCCCAGCGGTTCCAAAACCAGTTCAACGTCCACCAAATGGACCCTTTACTAGTCATTCCCAGTGCTACAAGCAGTGAGTCCGAAACATCTTTCGCCAGCAGTGGTAGTTTGTATAAGGCTGATGGTGAACGCTATTTAGTGACTCAAGCTGAGCTGAATGATCTAATTCGGGATTTATATTTAACGAAGCAAGACGCAGAATTACTGGCTTCACGCATGCAGCAGTGGAAACATATTGCAGTTGGGACAAAAGTAACAATCAATAGAAATAGCAGCTTGGAATTGGCTGCGTTTTTTGAAAAGAAACACTCTATTCGATACTGTACTGATGTTGATGGTTTATTTCAAAAAAATGAACCAGTTTCATGATAAAACCGAATGGAGATTATTTATTGATGGCTTTAAGTTTAAAAATTAAAGACTCTTCTTTTGCATAATGGGAATGAAAAACCATCCATACCAATTGCTCATGCTCTTAATGCAAAGGAAAATTACGAATCAATGAATGAAATTTTGACATTACTCAAATAAAACGATCATAAATGGAAGATCTGTAGTGACCTTAAAGTGTGTGATTTAAATTTCTTTGTATATCGTAATAATTGTAAATTAATCTGTATCAGGTCATTGGTTTGTTGACTGGTATGCAAGGAGGTTTCACAAAATATTGTTGTTTTCTTTGTCTATGGGATAGTCGCGCTAAATGTCATCATTACGTCAGAACAAAGTGGCCAAAAGAATTGAGTATTCACCAGGAAAACAAAACATTTCAAATAAACCACTAATTGATCCAAATGACGTTCTTCTTCCGCCGCTGCACATAAAATTGGGTGTAGTTGAAAAGTTTTGGTGAATACTCAGTTTCGGAAAAAAATAATATGACCCCATTAACCCATTTGTAATTGGGCTCACATGTGACCCCAAGCTAACAAAAAACAATTTATTCAAAAGAATATGAATATAAAATTAATATAATAATATAAAATTTAAAAAAATCAATACTTATTGCAAGTCGTTAGTGATTACAGAAAACAATTTGAATCGCACACTAAATCATCCCTAAATACACCAACATAAATAGAATTAATTTTATTTTTCATATTCTTTTGGATAAATTGTCTTTTATTAGCTTTGGGTTATTTGTGGGTCCTCTTATTTTATTTAGAAAAATATAGATAGTTTTTATACATAAAATAATTTTATAGCAAAATTGGTTAAAAGTTGTTTTAATTTATATTCGCGAGCAATAAGCAGATAATTGCAACAAAGATATATAACAATTTATTATTTTGATCCCAAATAAATAAAAATTAAATTAATTTTCTTAAATTCTAAATAGTGGTTTCATCGAGTTTAATAGAAAAACTCGTTTGCGGAAATTTTTATATCAAAATATCTTAAAATCCAAAGCTGGCCTTGTCAAATAATGGGTTAACGTTCACGGATTTATCTCAAATTTTAGCAACGGAAGTTCTACACATTTAGATATTATATTTTAAGCGTCGCGTATTTGAATATTTTGATTAAATTGTTTTTTATTAGCTTGGGGTCGTATGTGACCCTAATTCCAAACGGGTCAGTGCATTCATAATATTTTTTTCCAAAACTCTAGGCTATTAAGATAAAATATAACGTTTAAAAGTATAAAAGTAATGAACGTTTGATGCAAAGTATTTACAAATAGTACATCTATAGAATATTTTACAAAAATCCCATTTTTCTCGAAATCTGCAAAAATAAAATCCTTGTCAAAAAAATTTTGGCATAGGGATTTACCCAAAATTTCACACAGTTAATATCTTATATGCATTTCACAAGACCTTAAAGAGCTAGATCAATTCTTTTAAATTTTGTTTTAGAAAATTTTTCAAAACTTGAAAAAGGAGTTTTCAAAATTTTATCAAAAAAATTTTCCATATTCGGTCTCTTAATAGGTTTACAAGGTGGTAATAAAACAATACTTCATATCTGAGTACTTACAGGTATAGAGACTAAAACAAAATTTTGGTTTTAATTAATTTCTTAAAGTTGAAAAAATGCCATCAAACTTCATGGCCTAGCTTTTTTTTTTTGAAACAAAAGTGGTCTGGGGCATTTGCTATTTCTTGGCGTTTTACAGCGTTTTAGAAAGATAATTTAACACTGATCTCGAATTATATAACAATTTGTCAGAAAAATTAAACTATAGAACGAACTTTTCCCCATATAAAACACACTTGAAAATTTCAATCGTGTTGAACCACCTGTTTTTTGTTTTTTGATTGGCCCAAAACTTTGTATTTCACACTTTTTTTGCTATTCGCATATTTCTAGGGTGTACGACCCAAAGTTTAAACACTTTGTTTATTAAGGGCCACTCTTATGTACATTAGGGTTATAACTTTTTGCATTTTTTTCAAATATCAAATCTCCCGAGGCAAAATCGTGTAGGGCATGGAACAATATTAAGAAATGCGATTTTATTTTTTCGCGATCGTTAAAAAAGTTTACGCACCAAACACATTGAAATTTTTATTAACACTATGTTACAAACGGGTATTTTTGTTTATTGAGATGATATATTTTAATCGAAATTCATTACAATTCTTGTCATTTTCCTATATTGGTTGCCAAAAAAAAAAAAATAATAAAATAAAAAAAAATCGGGTTTGGTCAAAATGAATTATAAGAAAAGCAAAATAAGTGTTGAAAAAAATGGCAAAATTTGGACCAAAAACTTAACTAAATTTCATGATATTGTTAAAAACTGTAGAGAAATACCTGTCGTTAATATACCATTACATGGCTTAAACAGAATTCCAAAGGAAGAAGATGTTATAGGAAGATTTAATGCGTTGGTCAGTTTTGAAAAGTGTAAAAACAAAAGGTATGTAATTATTGCTGATGAGCTTTTAAATCTATGCCAGAAGCTTAAAATGAAAACAATTCGTCATTTATTTATTTATTTATTTATTAGTGTATGGAAATTTTTCCTTACAGACTATAAAAGTAACATACATAACATTTGTAAACATACATATATAAATTCGATTAAACATGTTAAAAAGCAATTTAAAATTAAAAAATGCAAGCTAAATATTTATTACATATTATTTAGATAAATTATTATATTATATTATGTTTAAATTAGAGTTCAGAAAAAAACACACACTGAATAAAAAACTCGTACATATATGTAAACAAACATAACTTAGACCAACACACACATATTTTTATTTTCATATCAATTATGTGCGTTTCTAAATTTTCTACGGTGTCCAACACAATCATGACTGTGTTCGTTTTAATATTTCTTTATTTACACGAACATGTTTCTATCACGTACTTTTTGTTTCGATCACACATACACCACACAGATTTTAGTGTTGCTTTATTTGAAGTTCGTGTTCTGGTACGTGTACTGAAAAAAAAAACAGAACATGTACGATAAACAGGTTTGAGTTCAGTTATATTTTAAGTCGTGTTGTGGCTCGTGTACTAAGAAAAAACAGAACATGTACAATAAACAGGTTCGAGTTCAGTTATATTTTAAGTCGTGTTCAGGCTCGTGTACTAAGAAAAAACAGAACATGTACAATAAACAGGTTCGAGTTCAGTTATATTTTAAGTCGTGTTCTGGCTCGTGTACTAAGAAAAAAAAGAACATGTACAATAAACAGGTTCGAGTTCAGTTATATTTTAAATTCGTGTTCTGGTTATTGTACTACGAAAAATTGAAACATCAATTCGCGATCTGATATACCCCGATAAAAACGACAACAATTGTTTCAACCAAATTTATTAAAATTTTATTGACCCTTTTTTATGACTTACGTTGCAAATTGTTTACAATTGTCAAATATTTAAAATTTTATTGGCCATTTTTTGTGATTTACGTCGAAATTATTTACAATTGTTTTTATTGACTGGTTTTTATTTTAATAAAAGATGGTAATAAAATACTTGAGACACAAAAACTGCACACTGCACTTAAATCTTTCTTGCTGGTTTCAATCAGACGTGTAAATTTTTTCGTTTCGCTATTAAAAGTTGCGTATTTTTTATAGCAAAACTTATTTCTGTTATTGCTTTCCAATTTTTTTAATTTTCACAAAATAGTTGCAATTTACACAATAACACAGTACACTTATAGATCACGATCAAATGAAAACTGAATCACTTTTAATGAATAAATGACGCACGCACTCGCTATTTATTGCAAAATCAATTAAGTAAGTCATAAAAAAGGGACAATAAGATATGAAAATATTTTTTTGGGTTTTTTTATTGACACTCATTGGGTTTTTATGCAAAAAATCCCAAAAAATCATTGAGAAAATGATTGTGCATTGACACTAATTGGTTCGCAAATTAAGGGTGGGTGATTGTGTTTTTTATGATGCAAAATTTGTTTGTGTCTAAAGTTATTTGTTACCAAAAAAAAAAAAAAAAAATGTTTGCAAAAGATCCTAACAACCAACAAGTGTGTTCTTTATGCCGCAAAATTGGGTTTTTCGTCTATGACACTAATTGGTTGCGAAAATAGGGGTGGGTAATGCAAAAAAAACTAACAACCAACAAGTGTAACTTTTATGATGGTAAGTAGTTTTTGTGTCTTAAGTATTTTATTACCATATTTTCTTATATATATTTACGCTGATCCCTGACTCACTGACTGACTGACTGATTCTGTAACGCTAAAATAATACATACATACACTCCATACAAAGCTATGCGAAATACACAAACAAAATTTAATCTTTCTCATTTTATACAAACACATACACAATTTTCTCTCTTCTTTGTTACCGACCAGTGCTGCTAATAAAAACTTCTGAAAAACTACAATCTTGGAAACTAAATCGCCAAAATTGTCATTTTTAAAACAAAAAATTGTCAAGAAAATTTTACCGCTTATAAAACTCGAAAAAATATTACAAAAGGAAGCAATAAAATTTATTTATATCATTCATATTACGAATATTATTAAGCATTGGTTATTTCTATATAAAAATGTATTAGTGATGAAATTTCAACGAAAAAAATTTAACACAGCAATCAACTAAATAATTTTATTGACATGTATCTATAGCTGAAACATATTTAGGTTTAAAGTATCGCCGTAATTAAAACTTAAATCTTAAATGGAGATAATATTCAAGGTGTTTCCATTTTGAAACGACTTGACCCAGAATTAAATCTATACATTTACACTGAACTAAAACTATCAATTTTCGATTAACAACCCATTAATTATTAACCCTTGAAATCATCCTAATTTTTATACTATTGAAAATTTAAAATCTCCAATCATCATTCGAACAAATTTAACAAATCATTTTAACAAATTGAAAAATCATCGAAATTAAAATAAGTTGTCAAAATTAGCAGCACTGCTAACGACAATAGCACTACATATGCAGATTTCGTGTTACAGATGGAATAAGATGAACGCAAAAAATGCATCAAAAAACTAATATCTATTCAAATTCTTCTTTAAATTCACTTTGTAGGTCAATGAAAAAATTCTGCAAAAAAAGTAATGAAGGAAATTTTAACCATTTTTATTTTTCTCATATAACGTCGCCCGATATGAATACATACTTCTTTGATCGAACTAAACTTTTCCGTTTGTCTGTTTTGTTTTTCATCTCAAAATTGTTTTGTATTGTTAGGAGTGCTTTCGCTCAGGTTCTCTGATGGCCAGCACTTACCAAAGAGTATGCTTTTTTTGATAAATATTTGAGAAAAAAGAGATCTTCAATGTGGATTTTGTTGTTGTTCAACGTGTGATTTCGTTTAAAGCTCTATATTGAAAAGCTCTTGAAAGTAGTGCAATATTAAGTTTAAAATTTAAATTATTCTAACTTTGCATAATTAAATTACATTGTCATTTCAGAAGATAGGTGGGAAAATAATTTTTTTTCACTCATAATATTAATTTTTCATAGATTGCTTTCAAAAAATTTAGACAAACACAAATTACGTAAATAGGTATATTAAAGATTTTAATTTGGATAATTTATTGAAATTATCATGGAAGAATTAAAGGCGATTTGGAATAATAAGTTATTTTTAAAGTAAAACTAATACGCCCTTATTTATTATTTTTTAGATTTATAGACAACTTTGCAAAAAATGTAGTTCTCTTTTTTCATACATGTATGGTGAAATATGAAATATTTTTTTCTCTTTCGTGTTTGCACTTCCATTAGGACTGGTAGTTTATAAAACCTTTTTTGCATTTCTCTTTCTGAATGCACAACATGTCGAGCGTGTTGTGTCAAAATTTTAAGTAAATCAGAGCGAAACTTAAGAAGATACAGCGTTTCCGGCGACCGGCCTCATACGGTATATAAATCAGTTTTTAAAAAGCTTTAAACCGATTTTCTCGCAAATAAATGTTCGAAGTCCGTGAACATCATAACTCAAAATCTACTTGACCGATTCTTTTGAAATTTTAGACACTATATAAATATAAATCATCAGGTTACCACGAAGAGTTTTTTTTTAATTCCATTTTCTTCCCCATTTTTTAAAAACAAATTCCCGAAATTGTATAGCAAAAATCGTTTTTCACTTCAAAATGCTGCCAAAAAAAAAAAAAAGTTGAAAAAACTATTCGTCACTGCCACAGGATATTCGCTGTCACGGACTTATTTATTAAAATTTTTAATTGAAATTTTTTTCAAAGATTCTTCAAATATTGTGCTATAATGTATATATGAAATAAATAATCTAACGTTATTCATATCTTCAAAAAAGAATTATGAATATAACCTTACCCCCCTTAAGAAACTATTAAGAACCTTGCTCTAAAACGTTTTTTTTTCTATGCTATTCTATTTTTCTACAATAAAATGGAGTTAGTTCATAACGAACTCGGCGGGACCGGCCAAATTAGTTCCTTATAGACTAAGTTCGTTATAACCGTAGTATTTTTTGATTTGTCCGAAAGGTTTAAAAAGTTTTTTTTTAGTTGAATAAGTTTATTTATTTTGGGGCATTTTAAAAAGTTATAAAACATAAATTAAATTGCTAAAAAGATACATATTAATTATTTGTTTTAATGAGACTAAAATTACCGAGTTTCTATCAAAATAAAATATTTTTTTTAAAATCAAATAAAATGAAAAACTCCTTATGTATAGAAGCAGAAAGTTCAAAGCAAAGGTAGGCTATTGGCAAACTTTTACGAAAATATACATAAAAGGACCTTTTACAAAACTTCATTTGAAAATCGAAGTTTTTGTTTTGTATTAAATTTAAATGAAAATAAAATTAAATTAAATTGAAATTAATTTTTTTAAATATATGAAATATACGAAATTTCTCAAATGGAAACAAAAATTTATTTGTTAAAGTCAAAAGTTTGATATAACCACTGTTCGCTATAAGAGAAGCAATTTGTATGAAAAATTTGATTAAAACCCTTGGGACCGAAGAAATTCTTCGCATAAACAAAAAGTTATTACAACCAGGGTTCGTTATAAGCGAACTCCATTGTATTAAATTTTAATAATTTTGGGAATCTCCAATCTCCTCACTTTACCCGGCCTTCCCATGTTCAAGTCAAATTGATCACACATCCAATAGTCAAAAAATTGTTAAGTAACTGTCCCATTGAAAAGTTGAAAGAGAGAATTGAAACGAATGATTGTTTAGTAAAAAAGAGTAAAAAAGTGTGAGTGCATTACAACCTGAAAGCCAAAAATATAAAGTGTGAAGGCCCGGTAATATCTTAAATATATTTAAGCTGATCCCTGACTCACTGACTGAGAGACTGACTGATTCTGTAACGCTGACCAAAATGATACGGTTTTAATTCCTAGGATTGATCTTGCTCCAACCGATACCACATTACCTTTCATATTAAAACGCCGCCAGTTTCCAGTAATACCTGCATACTCAATTACCATAAACAGTCATTTGATTACGTTGGCATTAATTTGGAGACCGCGGTATTTTCACACGGCCAACTGTTTGTGGCTTTGTCAAGATCAAAAGTTGCAAGCCAAATTAAGATACGTATTCAATCGAACCCACAGAAAGGAAAACTATTAAATGACCAACGATATTTCACACGAAATATAGTTTTTCAAGAGATTCTAAATTGAAAAACTTTTTTGCAAATATTTCTTATCTGTTTTGATACTTATGTATACAATTTCTACAAACAAAATCTTTTTTCATATGTACATATGTAACAATATAATTTTCAATTTACTACTATATTAAAAGGAATTTAATTTATTATAAATTTTTCGTGTATTTAAATTTAAACTGTTTTATTCATAATTTTTAAACGGGCGCCTAGGCGCCACACAATCAACTAGTATTAAAATAAAAACCAGTCAATAAAAACAACTGTAAATAATTTCAACGTAAATCACAAAAAAATGGCCAATAAAATTTTAAAATATTTGACTATTGTAAACAATTTGCAACGTAAGTCATAAAAAAGGGTAAATAAAATTTTAATAAATTTGGTTGAAACAATTGTTGTCGTTTTTATCTGGGTGTATCAGATCGTGAATTGATGTTTCAATTTTTCGTAGTACAAGAACCAGTTTAAAATATAACTGAACTCGAACCTGTTTATTGTACATGTTCTGTTTTTTCTTAGAACACGAGCCTGAACACGACTTAAAATATAACTGAACTCGAACCTGTTTATTGTACATGTTCTGTTTTTTCTTAGTACACGAGCCACAACACGACTTAAAATATAACTGAACTCGAACCTGTTTATTGTACATGTATATTTTTTTTTCAGTACACGTACCAGAACACGACCTTCAAATAAAGCAACACTCCAATATGTGTGGTTTATGTGTGATCGAAACAAAAAGTACGTGATACAAAAATGTTCGTGTAAATAACGAAATATTAAAACGAACACAGTCATAATTGTGTTGGGCACCGTAGAAAATTTAGAAACGCACATAATTGATATGAAAATAAAGATATGTGTTGGCTGCTTTTGAACAGAACATTGTGTGTTTCATGTGTGTATTTTCTGAATCTTGGTTTAAACACAATTTAGAATTGAAAATTAATTAGCCATACTTCTTTGGCTTTTAAGCCTAGGAAGCTTAATAAGAGCGAGACGGCTTCTATAAGAAGGTAATTGTAATTGTCATGATGGAGTTAAACATAAAATTGAATATTATGAGAAGATGTTAAAACGTCCTAAAGGTATTACGTCTGAAAAACAATTTAATATTACTACCAAAGCAATTAATTTAAAATTTTAATCAGAAATTATTGAAGATATATCCTCTGATTCACATTCTTCGTCAATATTCGATAGTGATCAAAACGCTGATGATGAAACTGACGATAGTTACATGCCAACAGTAAGACATAGACCAACTAAACTGTCAATAAAACCAGCTGTAAACTTACTTACTGATGTAAAAGTTAGTACAAACAAAGCATCAAAAATTTGTCAAAATTTGGCTAAGTCTGGAATAGCTGTACCTACGCCATCACAGGCTGGAATTTATAAGGCTGTAATAAAATCATCTGAGCAAAGAGAACAGTTTTGTATACAAACATTAAAAGATAAAGAGTGGTGTTTGCATTTTGATGGCAAGAAAATTAAAAAAACAGACAGAGATAAAGTTAGCAGTTCTAGTGCTTGATAATGGGAAATCACTTACAATATACAAACGGCATCAGGGACACTTTAAATAAATTTAATTTATGGACGTCTATCAGAATGATAATATGTGACACTACAAGTGTAAATACTGGCGAAAAACTGGTTTTATACATATGGCATTGACTCCATCGGGTGCCAGCACCGTGTCCTTGATTTGGTATTAAGGCATGTAATGAATGAGTTACTGGATGGAAAAGTTCATCTCCAAACATTGCGTACCTGCTCATTTCAGATTTATTAAATAATTACGAAAATCTAAAGTCGTCTTATAAACAAAACAAAGTTGTGCTTGAATTAACCAAAATTAAGTGGAGAGATGACATGCAGTTTTTGTATGAACTTTGCTTTGCATATAGATATTTTAAAATCAACGGAATATTCCCATTTTAAAAATTTAAAACGTTATCTTCGGTTAGTAATGCAAGATGGAATTCGAGAGTAATATTTGCTATTTTAGCAGTTATTCTTGTTCCCAGTTACCAAAAACTTTTTGAACCTATATGTGATTTCATTGCTGATGCATGGTTTCAAATCTGGTTTTCGGACCACTGTTTCCATGAAAATGATTTTGAGCAGTTAAATAAGTATCTAATAAATTTTACGAAAGCTCACGATGTTTCCTCAGACATTGGGTACCTACACCATCTACAATTCCAAACCAAAAACGCAGTAATATATGTGCGGAACGTGGAATAAAATAGTACAAGATATATATCCCCTTTGTAAAACATCGCGTACTCAGAACTTAAAGTTTATTTCTTTCAATATCAAAATTAAAATTTGTAGAAAAATCAATTTTATGGTAACTAAAAAAAAATATTTTTACATTTTTCGATTGTTTTTATTTTTTTTCTTTAGGGTTTTATGTTTTAAATTATTACCCAACAAATTAAAAAAACATTTTTAGATTGTTTTTATTTTTTTTCTTTAGGGTTTTATGTTTTAAATTATTACCCAACAAATTAAAAAAAAATGACTTCTTTTTTAAATTTATTTTTTCAATTTTCTGTAAAATATTCATCACAATTCGTAAGAGAAGGTATATCTAAAAGACTAATCATTTCTAAACTATAATTATTTTCTAACTCTATTCGTGACTTCACATGCCGCAGGGAAGAAATAAGTGGATCGGAAGATGCTGTCAACATGTTGAAGAGGTCCTCATTTTGCCTTACCCATGATGCTTTGAATGTGTTCTGCAATCTATATTTTTTATAAAATTTGTTAAGAGACTCCTGTGCTTCTTCAGAAAGCTCTCCAATTGGCAAAGACTGGTACTGAATTATATCTTTGCCATGCGCCAATATTTTATGGACGGTCGGGGTCAACTTCTTCTGTGGATACATTTCTGCTAAAAGAGATGCAGTTTTCGATGCATATTCTCCATATTTTGTAGAATTGACATTTTCTTTGCAGTTTAAAACATTCAAGATCGTTCCCAATCTTTTCACGATTTGATTGTCAATTACAGTGATTCTAGTTACTGCCTCATCATTTTCAAAAAATCTCTTAGAAGTGTTTCCATCGTTTGAGTTACCGTATCCGTGCTTGGGACAGTCTACTTTTAGTCCAACTTGTTTAAAAAAAGCATCCTGTATTTGCTTCTTTCTGATCTTTTCCTTATCCTTTATTGATGTATTTTCATCGAAGTTTTCCTTCTCTTGTGGTAGGGTATACGCCAGTTTTAGCAAGAACTCTATACACCTTATCCTTGCGTGCAATGGTGACATTCCAAAGTTCTTCTGACTCTTTTTGCAAATCGGGCATGACAATGTTGAGGTTGTTCCTGTCAGTTCGTTTACGACTTTTCCGTCAACCATGGTCAGGTGGAACTCGTAATTGCATTCAATATATTTTCCTTCTCCAATTTGCAGCTTTGTAGGCTTAATCTTGCTTATTTGTTCTTCAATGTCCTTCACCGTGGTCCTTATGAGTTCTGCCGATTCCCTTGCAAACTGAAACATTATTGGTCGGCAATAATACACTGATGACGGACGTGGATTTTTCCAGTGTAGGGAAACATCAGATTTTAGCCGCAAAGGAACAACAGATGCCATAAACATATTTCCGTCCGATATTGTAGCGGAAGATATCCTTTGCTTATAAATGCTTTGTCCGGATGATCCTTCGCAGCCCCATTTGCTGATCAATGTCAGTTTCTCAGGAATAATTTTCACCTCATTTTCAGGAAGACTCTCCAACAACCGTTTTGCTGTATGGCCCATGAGAGCCTGCAGATTGGCTTTCACAGAGACTTCCGTAAACTCCGTATGCAGTGGTCGTGAATTTATTTTGGCTTGCGTAATATGCTTGTATCCTGGTAAAACGTCAGCCCCGTGTCGCATCAAGGATGCCCGTAGTATCTCATATTTTTCTTTGGAAAGTTGTAAGTCCATAAACAAGGCCAAGGCTTCTTCGGAACCATACTTTGTAATGTGTGCGTTTGTGGGCATGGGAATGCTTTCCTTAATCCTTTTTAGTCGCAGTGGGCTTGCATCAGCAACAGATTTTGTAATCTGCGACCTAACTCTTTCACTATCCTTTGTATATTTAATAGACAGCGCGTCCGATAAATGTTTCGTGGTCAAGTCATTGGTGGCATCGGCAAGTTTCCTCTTTCTTGTGAAAATTGAACACTCCTCAATACTTTTTTTGGCCTTCCTTTTGCTCCTCTGGTTGATGTGGTGGGTTTATCTACTGCCAATATAACCAGGATGATGTCTTCATTAAGCCAGTCCTCGTATTTGGAGTTGAAGTTCTGAATGGTTCGATAAAAGTTATTTTTTATAATTTCGCTTCTCTCAATATTTCCGTATAAGCTACCAAGTTCTTCTAAAGCAGCTTCCGTGAAAAACTTTGGTGTGGTTGACCTTCTAAACAGTTCAAATAATTTTAAATTGTTCAACGCCATGTTTTCAGTACTAAAATTGTTTAACGCCATGATTTCTGTACTTGTTTCGCCAACTTTCAGTCGTATACTAATCCAGGCTTTATGCTTATTTTGCAATATATAGGCTTATGCTACCATGCCTAAAAATTTACCTGTTCCCTGCATACATATGGATTTAGGCTGAATTATGCAATTTTGATATTATGCTCGTGTCCAAATAAGATTTGTGTCTACCTGGAGGGACTATAAGTCAATATTGTTCTTGACCATTTGTACTCCAAAGTAATTTTTAAGTGAGGTGCGTACCTGTGAATTTCAATGAGTAGTTTTTTGTGCATCCTGTGTCTGTAACAGAATATTGGGAGTAGACTTTGGCAGAGACTCACAGGTAGAAAACCGACTTAAAATGCAATTTTCAAACTATTAGATCAAACTACTGTCAGCCAAAACATGTAAGGGATGCACGCCATACAATTTCTGCAACCATGTCTTTATAAGCTTTTTTACCTCTATAAGCCAAACGGGCACGTACGGGCAGATAAAACCTTTTGAATTATGTAAAGAAATAATCAAAGAACATGTTTTGGATTTTTTTTATTTTCCGTCAAAGTTGAAAAATAGTGAAAAAACTGATAGTTTTTAAATAGTGATTTACCAGGAGAAACACAAAGCAAACAGTTAATTTTTTTTATCATTATACATTTAGTAAATACATCAATCAACGCAAACAAAAAATAAGGCGATTCGTTACCTATTTTTCGTGATATTACACCTGAAATCGCAACAAATTGACGAAAAATTGTGTGTTTTTTTGAAAACCGAAAGTCGGTCAACTTTGAACGGTTATATCTTCTAAACTAAAAATGTGATAGTATTAAGAGTAGCATATTTGAAATCGTTGAAAAATTTCCTATAGCATGGGTTTATTCAAAACTTCGTCGGCGCACATGAAAATTTTGATTTTTGCAACCTCGTTTGCTCTACGGGCGCCACTGTGCGTTGTCGGTGCGTAAGGTTTTTTTTTTTGATGTATAAGCATCTATGCGATCAGGGGGGTAAAAATCACAAACTTCCCTTACGGAAGCGGAACTATTTACGGAAATGGAGGCTACAATTATTTAGCTGATTCATCAACCAACAGAAAGCGCCATGAATGTATAGCATACAACTGCAACCATCAAGTATGACAAACATAGCAGTTGCTTGCTACACACATGTAGATAGCGCTTACTGCTTGAATAGATGTTTTTATTCACAAACCACAATGATTTCCAGAATTGCACCAAAATATTTCGGTATTTTGTTTAGTTTTATTTGAGTTCTAAAGAAAACCGCGTCTTTACTCTATTTGGAAATGTTTTTTCTGTTTTTTTCTTTTTTCAATATAGTAATATTGACACAATTATATGTTGACAACTTTCATTAATAAACATTTTTAGTAGTTATTACTATTTTTCATAATAAAACAAAATTTTTTTTAAATAATACAATAATACAATAAATCTATAATATTAATAGCCGAGGCAAAAGTAAGTGTTTGGAGATAAAATGAAGGCACACTTTATTGGAAGTGTTTGGAGACAAAATGAAGTGTAAGGAGATTAAATCAGGGAGCGAATAGCGTTATAAAAACGTTTTTTTCTAAAACGGGCCTAATTTCGGTATTCCATATAGAATGTTGCATATTTTATTAAACATTTATTTTTATAAAAATTTATAATTAATTTTCTTAATCATTTAAAGTTATTCGTAACACTACAACTTATTATATATATATTTAACAATTATCACTGAATTTAATATTATTTTTAATAAATAAATAAAATAATAAACACATGTAACCGGTAGTAGAGTTTAAAAAGGTTTTTAGTAAAATCACGTGATTTTAAACCAATATCACACTTTACAAATATCTGGGGTCGAATCGTCGCATTCATTATCGAAATTTTTCAATCGAAATTATTTTTTTATTTTCCCAAATAATATACAAAACGTAATTTAACTCTGTCACAGATAGCAAGTTATTATCCATAGTTAATAGTAAAAGTGGAACGAGGTCTGACGATTGTCCGTCTTCTTTAAATAATAAACCAAAATATGCAATTTCGACTGATTTTATTCGATATTGAATGCGACGATTTGCCCCTTGCATATTTTTTTTTAATACAGACGATGGAAACATCAATTCTGTTTGTTTATTGAATATATTAGTACATACTAAAGAACTATATGTGGAAGAAAATAAATTTTATATTCAGCTATAAAATTTGCAAAAATTTATAAAAATTTCTACATTTTTATATTAGTTTATAAAATACTTAAAATTTTCATTATCATTATTATTTATAAAATTTTTAAAATTGAATATATTAGTACATATTAAACAAATATATGCGGAAGAAAATAAATTTTATATTCAGCTATAAAATTTTCAAAAATTTATAAAAATTTATACATTTTTATATTAGTTTATAAAATACTTAAAATTTTCATTATCATTATTATTTATAAAATTTTTAAAATTGAATATATTAGTACATATTAAACAAATATATGCGGAAGAAAATAAATTTTATATTCAGCTATAAAATTTTCAAAAATTTATACATTTTTATATTAGTTTATAAAATTCTTAAAATTTCAATTATCAGTATTCATTATTATTAATAAAATTCTTAAAATTTTCATTATCTTAAATGTTCTCCTTTTTTGTCTTTTATTTTCTTTAGTCCGATATACAAAACAACATTACAGCACTGCTCTCAATTAAATAATAGAGCAAGAACAGTAAACATTGATATAGCCGTGGAACATTCAGGTTGGAAACATAAAATATCAAAATAATTTGATTTTTGACGAACCAAAATTGAAACATAAATTTGGACATGAAACATTACTACACACGATGGATCATTAAGGGAAACATGCATGTCATTTGTATGGGGACTAGGTCTGAACATGGACCGATTCTCACCAATTTCAATAGCGTTCAGCACAACGTTAATAAAAAACGTTTTTAGATGTTTACACATCTTCCTTGTGATCGGACTCACATGATTTTTTTTTTTACCAAATTGAACTGAAATTGTTTTTTTTTTTACCATCAATACAATATTCGCCATAAGATAGGCCCTCGGGAGAATGACGTCCAAAAAAATTTATAACCCTAATGTACATGTCAATAAGTCTCGGTAAGTCGTAGCGAAACACGACAGGGCTCACTAGTATATTATATATTTCTACATAATTTTTATATCAAATATTTAAATTTCTTCATTTTGTTATTTATACCAGTTTAATAGTTTACCAATTTAATTTTTTACGTGCCATAACATCTCCTAATAAAACTGTAATCTTAATATAAATTAAACAATTGTCAGTAGACAGATACGAGTATATTTATATATTGCTTAAAGGTATTTATCGCAATAAAACAAAACTCTGCAACACAATATTCGATAAAAATCCAGTGTTATAAACTTTTGTAGGTTATTGAGACATTTTTATTCCCTGAATTGTGTGTTCTGTTATCTGAAATCTTATTAGCGCAAACAAATCCTCATATAACTTAATACACTTAACCTTTTTTTTTTCTCCAACATAATACACCTCAAATACCTTGTACATTGTATGTATTATGTATGTAATACATACATATTTACTCAATTTAAATTTGTTGCTCGATTACTTTACAAATGACATCTCGCTTAAAATATACATATGTTTTTGTTGTTTTTTCTCAGCTTGTTTACGCGTAAACCACATTTTGTCACAGTTTCTTTGTGGATATAGAAATATTTTTTTCACTTCCATTTAGAGACTTTGCTAGAATAAAGTAAGTAAATGGAAATGCCTTCCTTTGGTAAATATATATAAAGAATTTCTTTTTTGAAATTTTGTTTTGGAAAATATTGACATCAGATGTTTGTTGGATGTTTGGTTGACACAAGAAGTAGCGTTAACAAGTTTTAACAACATTTTTCCTCAGCTTAACTATTTAATGTGTGGGAATTTTATCTTTTTTATTAGCGTCTCATTTATTTTGTGAATTTTTAATAAATTTTGAAACTTGACTCTGAATGACTCTTGACTCATCACAGTTTGTCTGAACGATGCATGCTGGAGTCCCAAGTAAATCGTGTATTTATGATTTTTAAAGATTGATAACATTATAAGATCATGAGATTCTACGATTGGTCTTTCTAACTGCGAATACCGTGGTCAGAATCATCTTTTGATTTATTCCTTCATTTGGAAGGAAAATACCATTTCAGATAACGAACATGGTGTCATAAAAGAGCCTATTTTCTGCCTGGAAGTTCTATGGATCTACCTCTTTTTTTTATCAGTTATAATCTCAGATCTTAGTTACTTAAGTGCCACCCAAATTCTCGTTGCTTTTCGTTGGGTATATTCAATTTCAGTGGTATACGTACTTACTTCGACGACAACGTTGTTGATGAATTCGAAAAGTGATGGGCAAATACATTTATCGTAATTTTATGTTACCACAAACTGCACGCAAAGTTGATTATATTGGATGGATGGATGTATGAATGGATGGATATATAAGTACTTCAGACTGTTTAAGTATTTATGTTCGAAAAGAAAAACACGCACAAATTGATTTGTCGTGTTCTCGAGAATTTTAAAAGCATATCACAAGCCTTAAGGACATCTAACAGCTACCACTTTGTTTGTATATTTAGCTTATGGAAAATAGACTTATGTATACATATAATATAATAAATTGAAATTATGTTAAACTTGTTTTGTAAACATTTTAGACCTAAAGAAATGTAATTTTAAATATGTTATGATTAATGTTCTTTTCACTGACTTAGCAACCGTTGGCTGAAAGATTCAATGTTTATTTTTCACTTGTAACGTCAATTTAAATTGTGCCTTTCTACTTCAGAGAAGAGTAAATTATTAATGAAGACGGAGGAAAAAACAGCTCTACATTAAATGCCTGATTTAATTAATGTTAATGTATGGTTACCCTCATCACTGATTCCCTAGACGTGTAAAGCTGTACGTATACGTATGAGTAATTACAATTCATATGTTTAGGTATTATTTGGAGATTTTAATTAACTCGAAAACCACTGTGTGACGTAAAGCAAAAATTGAGGACGAAGTTAGGACTAACTATTGTTATGTTTGCTAGATCGAAAAGCGTAAATTTTTTACGGACAACATAAAATCGCTTAAATCTCGAAAACTATGCACCGTATAACAAAATTATTGTCATTTTGCCAAAACGAACGAACACATATATGGGTAATTCCATGTTAAATCAACCAATGGGTGTACACTACCTTCTCCAAATTGTATGATTTTTCGTAGGAAAACAGATTATTACAGAACTAAAATAAGTGCAAAGTTTGAGGGCACTGGCGCTTCTGTATCCGGAAATATGTGGTCTTGAAAATCGTAAAAAGGTCAAAATTTACAAAGTTGTACTTACTTAATTATCATTTTCTTGAAAAGTATTATAGTTACGGAACCCATCAAGGTTGCATTTGAAAGTTTAATTAATTACCTTTAATTTGATATACAATATGATTTTTTTTTTTTGGAAAGGTCCAAGGTCACATCTCTTGACAATTTTAAAAATCTGAAAAAAATGTATGTTTAAGATTGGTTCCTTCCCTAAAGTTCCAAAAAATTTCAGACTGGGGGTATGCTTGGATCCAGAAATATTTATCATAGAGTAAAGGTAGATATGTAAAAAGTCGGTGCTGTTACTGTTACTGTTTATGAATGTGGTTGGTTGTGCTCGTGAGCGTCGGCGGGCTATGCACGCACGCCGCTATTTGTTTCTGGTTCTTTAGCTCTGTACTGTACTCAGTACAGACCAGTGTTAGGGTTGGTTTGACAGGTAATTATGTTAGAGCGAGACAACAGTATAAATGTTTTCGGGTGTGGTTCGTAGTGTCAAATAACTTGGATATAGAGAAATTATTGAAAAACTAGAAGTCAAAGGAAGCACCACGAAAAAAAAAACCATTCCAAGCACGTTGCTTTAAAAAACCACATGTGTTGCTATAAAATCAATATTTTTAAATAAAACCAAAAGTGTTCAAAGTGATTGTTTTTTGCCTCTGTAAACAATATGTCATTTAATACAATATATTGTTGTAATCCATTTAAAAAAGTTGCTCATGTCCGGAATGCAAGAGGACTTCGAAAAGTTCAGCAATGGATGACTGGAATTAGTAATAACATTTCAATATCAAATAAAATATGTGATATATGGAGAAGAGAACTTTATAAATTAAAAGGAAGTGTAAACAATAATATTCAATCTATGAACGAGCCAGAAAACGAGACTTCAGACTCGGAAAGTGAAGCATCAGTTTCGGGAGATGTTCGAATTTCTAAGTTAAACGAAAGTTTAACATATTTACAAGAATCTCCAATATGTTCGAGAAAAATTCCATTAAAAGGGTATACAACTAGAAAGTTAGAAAAAATAACAACATCAATTAAAACCAACATTTTCCCAAATTCAACACCTTCAACCTCTCACGTATGCCCAGAATCGGAAATAATCGAACAACCAAAAGAAAAGTTTAAATCAATAACTAAAAACAGTGATAAAATTCAACTTTTAACTATTTTACCTAAAATCTGGACATTGAAAAGAATGGAGGAGGAATTTCAAATAACAAATTTCATGGCACGAAAGGTAAAAAACTTGGTTGAGAAAATCTTTTATGAAACTGATGATGTCAGCAGATGTCTACCAGGATGTAAAGACTACGTGTCAATAACAGAAAATGGTGTAAAAGTAAAAAAAAAATAAAAGACTTTTACTCGGAAATCTTCGAGAAGTTTATGCTTTATTTAAAGAAAAACATGAAGGGATAACTATTGGAATTTCTAAATTTTGTGAACTTCGGCCAAAAAATGTGGTTCTAGCAGATGCGTCAGGAAGCCATAATGTATGTGTTTGTAAAATACATCAAAATACAAAACCTGAAAAAATTTACAGAAAATGTGCAGGATTTTGTGCTGGAAACTTATAAAGATTGTTTAAAAAGACTTATATGCAATCCCCCATCACCAAATTGCTACCTTGGCAGATGTAGCATGTGTCCAGATATACAAAATTTTAAAGAGAAACTTGGTGAATTATTATTAGAAAATGAAATTGATGAAATCATATATAAACAGTGGATAAGTGTAGATAGAGACTCTTTGGAAACTATTATTAAAGAAACTGATTCTTTTCTGGATTCTTTATGCGAAAAACTGCAAACTCTTCTACCCCATTCATTCGTATCTAAAGAGCAGGGTGCATTTATGGCTCACAAAAAGTCTGCGTTGGAAGAAAATGAGTATTTAGTAATTTGCGACTTCTCCGAAAATGCAACTTTTGTGGTTCAGGATTCTGTGCAAGGCTTTTTATGGAATAATAGCCAGGCCACACTATACCCAATAGCAATTTATTACAAATCAAATGAAAAATTAGAAACTACAAATTTTATAATAATATCAGACTGTCTAATACATAATACCATAGCAGTTCATTTATTTCATCGCCACCTAAATGAGTTTTTAAAAAACAAGTTTTTGAAAATACCAAAGAAAATTTTTTATTTTTCGGACGGTTCTTCCGCTCAATTTAAAAATAAAAACAAGTAAGAAAATTATAGTCGGTCTAGACCGACTATACGATACCCTATACCATGCGTTTAGAAACCCTATCTCTTAGGCCCAACTAACTGGACATTGAAAATAAGCAAAAACCAAATTTGAGTAGGATTTTTATTAATTTTTTTGGCTGCAGATATGAAAAAGTTCATATCGGATGCTATATCTATAAAGGGACTAGGTCCAAAAATGGACCGATCCTGATCATGTTTGGTAAAGTCTCTTGTATTTTGCAAAA
This sequence comes from Cordilura impudica, assembly GCA_963682025.1. NCBI lineage: Eukaryota > Metazoa > Arthropoda > Insecta > Diptera > Scathophagidae > Cordilura > Cordilura impudica. Next base: position 324,414,071 of record OY821517.1, read on the forward strand.
ATATGTACAAAAAAAATTTGAGAAGAATCAGTGGAATATTTTTGTTTTTTAATAGATTTAAGTGAAGATCGGGAAGCAGCTCTATATGGGGTCAAAGGGATCATTTTTGGACTACTCATTAGTGGATGTAATGAACGCATAGAAACCCAATTTGAGTAAGATCTATATGACAATTTGGATCTTATGGCAATTTATGTCGATTTCATATGGGTAATTTGTATGGGGGCTAGGTCTGAACATGGACCGATTCTCACCAATTTCAATAGCGTTCATCCCATGGCCGACAAAAGCTTATATGCCAAATTTCATCAAAATATATTCATATTTGCGACCTGCAGTTTGATTACAAGCTTTACATGGACACACAGACGGACGGACGGACGGACGGACGGACGGACGGACGGACGGACGGACGGACATTGTTAAATCAACTCAGAAAGTGATTCTGATTCGATCGCTATAATTAAAGATGGGTCTAGGTCAAATATTTTTGGTTGTTACAAACAGCAGCACAAAGTCATTATACCCAAACCACATAGTGGTATAGGGTATAAAAACTTTGCCAATTTATGCCATCATAGCGAAGATTTTAATTGTTCCGCTGAGTGGCATTTCTTTGCTACCAGTCACGGCAAAGGACCTAGTGATGGTCTTGGGGGAACGGTAAAGCGTGAAGCACGAAGAGACAGCTTGCAACGTCCATTCGAAGATCAGATAACTACTCCTCTCCACTTGTATAATTGGTGTCAGCAAACTCTTCAGAACTGCAACTTTGCATATTTAACGGAAAAAGATTATGAAGAAGAAGAGAAATTGCTAACTGATAGATTTATAGGATTACGTACAATTCCGGGAACTCAAAAGCAGCACAGCTTCATACCAATTTCAAAAACACAATTACAAGCTAAAATTTATTCCGCTGATAGCAAATTTGTAATTGAAAACATTTATAATAAAACTAAACAACAACAACAGCATTCATCATAATAATGTCAACAACAACAACAACAACAACAGCATTCATCATAATAATGTCAACAACAACAACAACAACAGCATTCATCATAATAATGTCAACAACGCCAACAACAACAACAACAACAGCATTCATCATAATAATGTCAACAACGCCAACAACAACAGCATTCATAATAATAATAATTCACTTGTTAAATATCTACCTTTACTCTATGATAAATATTTCTGGATCCAAGCATACCCCCAGTCTGAAATTTTTTGGAACTTTAGGGAAGGAACCAATCTTAAACATATATTTTTTTTCAGATTTTTAAAATTGTCGTTTTTACAGCTATAGCCTCCCGAATTATAGGTCAAGAGATGTGACCTTTGACCTTTCCCAAAAAAAACAAGTGAGAAAATTATAGTCGGTCTAGACCGACTATATGATACCCTATACCATGGTTTAGAGACCCTATCTTTCGGTCCAACTACTTCGATATAGAAAATAAGCATAAACCAAATTTGAGTGCGATTTTTATTAATTTTTTTGGCTGCAGATATGAAAAAGTTCATATCGGATGCTATATCTATAAAGGGACTAGGTCCAAAAATGGACCGATCCTGATCATGTTTGGTAAAGTCTCTTGTATTTTGCAAAAATATGTACAAACAAAATTTGAGAAGAATCAGTGCAATATTTTTGTTTTTTAATAGATTTAAGTGAAGATCGGGAAGCAGCTTTATATGGGATCAAAGGGATCATTTTTGGACTACTCATTAGTGGATGTAATGAACGCATACAAACCCAATTTGAGTAAGATCTATATGACAATTTGGATCTTATGGCAATTTATGTCGATTTCATATGGGTAATTTGTATGGGGGCTAGGTCTGAACATGGACCGATTCTCACCAATTTCAATAGCGTTCATCCCATGGCCGATAAAAGCTTATATACTAATTTTCATCAAAATATATTCATATTTGCGACCTGCAGTTTGATTACAAGCTTTACATGGACACACAGACGGACGGACGGACGGACGGACATTGTTAAATCAACTCAGAAAGTGATTCTGATTCGATCGGTATAATTAAAGATGGGTCTAGGTCAAATATTTTTGGTTGTTACAAACAGCAGCACAAAGTCATTATACCCAAACCACATAGTGGTATAGGGTATAATCATGTTGTATATCAAATTAAAGGTAATTAATTAACATTTCAAATGCGACCTTGATAAGTTGCGTCACTATAATATTAATCAAGAAAATGATAATTAAGTAAGTACAACTTTGTACATTTTTATAGTTTTTCCCGATATTCAACACCTCATATTTCCGGATCCAGATGCGTCAGTGAACTTAAATTTAGGATTTTTCTTATTTCTCGGATACACTTTAATCCTGCCAAAATTCAGCCAATTTGGAAACAGTGATGTAAAAAACAGCCATATTTTAAGTTGAGTTCAGATGGTTTAACCCATGTATGTTTGACATAAAGCAAACGGTTTGACATTTTACCACGAGCTCTAACATACTTGAATCGGGCGGTAACTATTTTTGGTGTTGTCAGATCGCTTATCTCTAGAAAAGTAACGTAGTCAACAAGAAGATATTTAACTTTCACAACCGGGTTTGGTATCCGGTATGCTTGATCCTTATAACTACTCGAGTCGATAGAGCGATATCCGTTTGTCCGTCTGTCTGTTGAAGTCATGGTCATTGACAAAATAAATCAAGTCTGTGGTTAAATTTAGGATAATATTTTGTCAGGTTTGACGTCATTTTTTCAGACATATTGCAACTAATACTGTAATTAATATGCAAATATTGATATTGTTTCAATAGTGCGTGGTAGAGAAGAAGAAAGCATTATTTCTAAATATTCATAACTGCACTGTATTTTTAATCAGACCGGTTTCTGGCATTTCCGCCTTCATCAGTGATTTTATTGAGCATTGTGATAATTGTTATATTATAATTGAATAGGTTGTTTCTATATGCAATTTTTTTTAGATAGGGCGACCGTGTGGTTTGAACCTGCGTCTATCTCACACTTTTTTGTCATGCGCTTTAATACACTCACCTAAATTCAGGCCTACGAGCAGTGTAGTTAAGAATCAGTTTTCATACCATACAGCTTTTAGTTCGTATTAATCTCTTAGCATAATATTGTTTGTCAATATTTCGAGCAGATTGCTATTGAACATGGGATAAATTGGGCATCATTGCGCCAAGATATATCCAAAAATATGAAGATACCTCCAAAACATGTTAGAAATTAAGTGTGTTTCTTTTAAAAATTTAGAATTAAGTTTATCAACTTGTTTAATTTTTAAAATATTTTGTTTACATTTGTTATAAATAGTGGAAAAAGTTCAGATATTAACGTAAACTTAAAACCTATGTGGAGGGTATCAAAGATTCTGAACAGCTGAATTTAACGCTCTTATATATTTTTTTTATTAAAACTTCTAAAAGTAAAAGTTTTTTAATGGAGTCGTCTACATGAGGTATTTGAGCATATAAAAAATTATTTCTTGTTTAGATAAATGTTTTGGAAATATTGAAAAACAATTCAGATTGAGATGTCTGTCTGGAGTAATGGTATATTGAGTTTCAACAACTTTCCGAATGAAATGAGGAAAAACTGCTTACATTCTTTTGCGTTTTTTTTTTTTGTGGGGGCAGAAGGTATTTCCTATTTGGCAAAGTTTTTGTGACAGAACTCCAGTTACTAAAAATCTATGTGAAAAAAACAAAAAATCATTTTGTAGTTGTTATTGTAGCTAATAAGTGTGGTTTTTATTAGAGATGGGTACGTGAGTTATTTTCAACTTATATACACTCACGAAAAAAAATTATTCTGGTTTATTCTTAAGGAACAGAATTTTTACATTTTCACATTTTCACATCTTCAGTATTTTTTCAGAAATGTTTTTTTTGTATCTATAATATTAATAGGCTATGCGATTTCTTGTGACCGATGTTTTGTTCTACCGTTTTATCTGGATTTTGACCAAACATATATTATTTGAAAGGTATTTCTTTTTAGCGGTGTTGCAGATTTACAGATTTTTAAATTTTTTCCTTTATTTTGAGTAAATTGCATTTAAAATTGCTACTAACACATACATAAACTTATACAATGCTATGTGTGTGTGTTTATTAAATTTGTTAATGTGTTTGTAATAAAAATGAGTTTGTTTTTTTGTGTTGATTTGTGAATTGGCTATAATTGATTAGCATACCCTTGGAGTCATTATTTAATGAAAAAATAAAATTTCCTAGAATTTGCACTCAAATTTCGATTGCTGGAATCTGGTAGTATGTTTAAGATTATTCATTAATAAAAAATAATAAAATTTTCTAATGTGACTTATTTTGATTTAAATTTGGTGAATTACGGAATTTGAAGCAAAATTTGGAATTAATTTAAAATTTTACTAACACAAATACAAATCAGATATTTATTGTTTTTAATTTTTTTTTAAACATATATTGTATTTCTAAAAGCACATTAAGTGTGCTTTGTTTTCCCCAAAAGATAAACAAAGGAGCCTAATAGCTCATAAAATTTCCCCCCCTTTTTATACCCTATACCACTATGTGGTTTGGGTATAATGACTTTGTGCTGCTGTTTGTAACAACCAAAAATATTTGACCTAGAGCCATCTTTAATTATACCGATCGAATCAGAATCACTTTCTGAGTTGATTTAACAATGTCCGTCCGTCCGTCCGTCCGTCTGTGTGTCCATGTAAACCTTGTAATCAAACTGCAGGTCGCAAATATGAATATATTTTGATGAAATTTGGTATGTAAGCTTTTATCGGCCATGGGATGAACGCTATAGAAATTGGTTAGAATCGGTCCATGTTCAGACCTAGCCCCCATACAAATTAAACATATGAAATCGACATAAATTGCAATAAGATCCAAATTGTCATATAGAACTTACTCAAATTGGGTTTGTATGCGTTCATTACATCCATTAATGAGTAGTCCAAAAATGATCCCTTTGGCCCCATATAGACTGCTTCCCGATCTTCACTTAAATCTATTAAAAACCAAAATATTGCACTGATTCTTCTCGAATTTTGTTTGTATATATTTTTGCAAAATACAAGAGACTTTACCAAACATGATCAGGATTGGTCCATTTTTGGACCTAGTCCCCATATAGATATAGCATCCGATATGAACTTTTTCATATCTGCAGCCAAAAAAAATTAATAAAAATCCCACTCAAATTTGGTTTTTGCTTATTTTCTATATCCAGTTAGTTGGGCCTAAGAGATAGGGTCTCTAAACGTATCGTATAGGGTATCGTATAGTCGGTCTAGACCGACTATAATTTTCTTACTTGTTTATGTTGGTTTTTTTCTATTTATTTATGAATATTCATCAATATTTTAAAATTAAGACTTTCCTGAATTAGTCGCATGCCGTTCACCACACTATGCATTGTAGAGCAAAATTGTTGAAACAGGTAACTTAAAAGCGTTCCTAGTTAAATGATATCGCTCATTTGCGAGAAGACCGGCATAATTAAAAAAGGGAATGCATTAACAATTTTCAATTGTGCCTAACTGCTGATTAAGTGTAAAACACTTTTGGTAGCCACTCTATGTGAGAAAGAGATATCTACACCGTTTTTTGAAATGTCATAGATTACGGTGTGACCATTGTTTCTGCATCATTAACTAAAAATCACGTTTTCTGAGTTATGACGGTCTTTTCACTTCAACTTAAATATTTAAGGCATTCTTATGACATGAAAGACTTGCGAAATGGTCAGGTTCATCTGACCTATTTCTCGGCTCTCCGTATTTGGAAAAATGTTTAAATAATATAATTGGAGTGAAACAACTTGAACCCCGCAATAATTTGGTTTTAGAGAAAATCATTGTAGAATTGAGAAAGTTCATCGAATTGTTCACTTAATAGATTATGCTGGAATTCAGGGTGTATATACTTTTGCTAATCATACTTTTATCTTAGCGAAAAAAATTATATAAAATACTTAAAAATGATAATTAAAAACAAGTAATAATATTATAGTTGCTCAAGACCGACTAGAAGATACCCTATACCATGCGTTTAGAGAAATGGTCTTAAGTTCAACTAATAAGATATATAACACTAGCATAACCCAAATCTGAAATCATATCGGATGCTTTAATTATGTGGAGACTAGATCGAAGCATGGACCGATCCCGACCATTTTTTGAAAAGTCACTTATTTTTTTGCAAAAACATATGAAAACCAAATTTAAGAAAAGTCTATGCAATATTTTTGCGTCTTCATATATTTAAATGAAGATCGGGAAGCAGTTTTATATGGGGGATATACCTAAGAATATTCGTACAAGTTTTATTTTTGGATTACTGATTAGTGAGTGTAATAAATATATATGTATATATATATGGGGGTTTCATGTCAAGTGACCCAACTTTTGAAACCTATGTCTTCCGATCGGGATGAAATTTGTACCGAGGTTAGTCCTATTTGATAATAGTCTAGACACAATTTTTCATCAAAATCGCTCAAGAACTCTCTGAGTTAGATGGGGTAAAAATTTGACATTTTGGCCAAACAGGTGTTTTTTCTCATCTATGCAACTTATTACCTATTGTTCTTACACAATTTGTTCCAAATAGTTTAGATAGCTATTTCTTCAATCTTTCGAAAAAAAACTAAAAAAAAAATAAATTTAAAAAAAAAATTTTTTTTTGCCTTTTTTCAAAGGAAAGCTGGATGAACGACTGGGAATTTAAAAATTTACAAAACTTAAATATTTCATCAGCTAAAATAAACTAAGTATTAAAATTGTTATGGTATAATTAGATCTAATGTGATTAAGATTAAATTTTACTAAAATATTTATCTTTTTATTTTTATTATTATTATTCTTATACATATGTATATTTATTTAATTATTATTACAAATAAATTATAGTTGTTTTCTATTCGACCTTTCCAAATTTATTTGTAAAATAAAATATTCGAGCTCGAGGCCTGGGTTTTTTTAATTAAAATTCTTTATTCTCCAATATTTCGACATTCATCGAATATCATCTTCAGGGAGTATAGTGGATTTTAATAAAAATATAAAATTAAAATCCACTATACTCCCTGAAGATGATATTCGATGAATATCGAAATATTGGAGAATAAAGAATTTTAATTAAAAAAAACCCAGGCCTCGAGCTCGAATATTTTATTTTACAAATTATTACAAATAAATAAAAAAAAAAATCATGTGAGTCCGATCACAAGGGAGATGTGTAAACATCTAATAATTAAAGAAAACATCAACATCATATTTTCCAGTGCATAAAAAATAAGTCGATTATGCTGTTTTTTGAAATTCAATTGATGTTTTCTGAAATGCAATTGATGTTTTCTGAAATTCAATTGATGTTTTCTGAAATACAATTAATGTTTTCAGCAATTCAAATGATGCTTTTTGAAATTCTATTGATGTTTTCTGAAATACAATTAATGTTCTCAGCAATTCAAATAATGCTTTTTGAAATTCAATTGATATTTTCTGAAATTCTATTTATGTTTTCTGAAATTCAAATGATGTTTTCTGAAATACATTCGATGTTTTCTGAAATACAATTGATGTTTTCTGAAATTCTATTGATGTTTTCTGAAATTCAATTGATGTTTTCTGAAACTCGAATGATGTTTTCTGAAATTATATTGATATTTTCTGAAATTCTATTTATGTTTTCTGAAATTCAAATGATGTTTTCTGAAACTCGAATGATGTTTTCTGAAATTATATTGATGTTTTCTGAAATTCTATTTATGTTTTCTGAAATTCAATTGATGTTTTCTGAAATACAATTGATGTTTTCTGAAATACAATTGATGTTTTCTGAAATTCTATTGATGTTTTCTGAAATTCTATTTATGTTTTCTGAAATTCAAATGTTGTTTTCGGAAATACAATTGATGTTTTCTGAAATACAATTGATGTTTTCTGAAATTCTATTGATGTTTTCTGAAATTCAATTGATGTTTTCTGAAACTCGAATGATGTTTTCTGAAATTATATTGATGTTTTCTGAAATTCTATTTATGTTTTCTGAAATTAAAATGATGATTTCTGAAACTCGAGTGATGTTTTCTGAAATTATATTGATGTTTTCTGAAATTCAATTGATGTTTTCTGAAACTCGAATGATGTTTCCTGAAATTATATTGATGTTTTCTGAAATTCTATTTATGTTTTCTGAAATTCAAATGATATTTTCTGAAACTCGAATGATGTTTTCTGAAATTCTATTTATGTTTTCTGAAATTCAAATGATGTTTTCTGAAATTATTTTGATGGTTTCTGAAATACAATTGATGTTTTCTGAAGTTCTATTTATGTTTTCTGAAATTCAAATGATGTTTTCTGAAATACAATTGATGTTTTCTGAAATTATATTGATGTTTTCTGATATTCAATTGATGTTTTCTGAAATTTTATTGATGTTTTCTCAAATACAGTTTATGCTTTCTGAAATTCTATTGATGTTTTCTGAAATACAATTGATGTTTTCTGAAATTATATTGATGGTTTCTGAAATACAATTGATGTTTTCTGAAATTCTATTTATGTTTTCTGAAATTCAAATGATATTTTCTGAAACTCGAATGATGTTTTCTGAAATTCTATTTATGTTTTCTGAAATTCAAATGATGTTTTCTGAAATTATTTTGATGGTTTCTGAAATACAATTGTTGTTTTCTGAAGTTCTATTTATGTTTTCTGAAATTCAAATAATGTTTTCTGAAATACAATTGATGTTTTCTGAAATTATATTGATGTTTTCTGAAATTCAATTGATGTTTTCTGAAATTTTATTGATGTTTTCTGAAATACAGTTTATGCTTTCTGAAATTCTATTGATGTTTTCTGAAATACAATTGATGTTTTCTGAAATTATATTGATGGTTTCTGAAATCCAATTGATGTTTTCTGAAATTCTATATATGTTTTCTGAAATTCAAATGATATTTTCTGAAACTCGAATGATGTTTTCTGAAATTCTATTTATGTTTTCTGAAATTCAAATGATGTTTTCTGAAATTATTTTGATGGTTTCTGAAATACAATTGATGTTTTCTGAAGTTCTATTTATGTTTTCTGAAATTCAAATGATGTTTTCTGAAACTCGAATGATGTTTTCTGAAATTATATTGATGTTTTCTGAAATTCTATTTATGTTTTCTGAAACTCAATTGATGTTTTCTGAAATACAATTGATGTTTTCTGAAATACAATTGAAGTTTTCTGAAATTCTATTGATGTTTTCTGAAATTCTATTTATGTTTTCTGAAATTCAAATGATGTTTTCGGAAATACAATTGATGTTTTCTGAAATACAATTGATGTTTTCTGAAATTCTATTGATGTTTTCTGAAATTCAATTGATGTTTTCTGAAACTCGAATGATGTTTTCTGAAATTATATTGATGTTTTCTGAAATTCTATTTATGTTTTCTGAAATTAAAATGATGATTTCTGAAACTCGAATGATGTTTTCTGAAATTATATTGATGTTTTCTGAAATTCTATTGATGTTTTCTGAAATTCAATTGATGTTTTCTGAAACTCGAATGATGTTTCCTGAAATTATATTGATGTTTTCTGAAATTCTATTTATGTTTTCTGAAATTCAAATGATATTTTCTGAAACTCGAATGATGTTTTCTGAAATTCTATTTATGTTTTCTGAAATTCAAATGATGTTTTCTGAAATTATTTTGATGGTTTCTGAAATACAATTGATGTTTTCTGAAGTTCTATTTATGTTTTCTGAAATTCAAATGATGTTTTCTGAAATACAATTGATGTTTTCTTAAATTATATTGATGATTTCTGAAATTCAATTGATGTTTTCTGAAATTTTATTGATGTTATCTGAAATACAGTTTATGCTTTCTGAAATTCTATTGATGTTTTTGAAATACAATTGATGTTTTCTGAAATTATATTGATGGTTTCTGAAATACAATTGATGTTTTCTGAAATTCTATTTATGTTTTCTGAAATTCAAATGATGTTTTCTGAAATTCTATTTATGCTTTCTGAAATTCAATTGATGTTTTCTGAAATTCTATTGATGCTTTCTGAAATTCAATTGATGTTTTCTGAAATTATATTGATGGTTTCTGAAATACAATTGATGTTTTCTGAAATTCTATTGATGTTTTCTGAAATTCTATTTATGTTTTCTGAAATTCAAATGATGTTTTCTGAAATTATATTGATGGTTTCTGAAATACAATTGATGTTTTCTGAAATTCAAATGATGTTTTCTGAAATTATTTTGATGGTTTCTGAAATACAATTGTTGTTTTCTGAAGTTCTATTTATGTTTTCTGAAATTCAAATGATGTTTTCTGAAATTCTATTGATGTTTTCTGAAATTCAATTGATGTTTTCTGAAATTCTATTGATGTTTTCTGAAATTATATTGATGTTTTCTGAAATTCTATTAATGTTTTCTGAAATTCAATTGATGTTTTCTGAAACTCGAATGATGTTTTCTGAAATTATATTGATGTTTTCTGAAATTATATTGATGTTTTCTGAAATTCAATTGATGTTTTCTGAAACTCGAATGATGTTTTCTGAAATTATATTGATGCTTTCTGAAATTCTATTTATGTTTTCTGAAATTCAAATGATGTTTTCTGAAATTATATTGATGGTTTCTGAAATACAATTGATGCTTTCTGAAATACAATTGATGTTTTTTGAAAGACAATTGGAAAATGTTTAGAAAAGAACATATCATAATTTTTTCACCAATACAATCATAAGTCACACAGCGTTATCTGCTTCAGCTCACACCGATATGAGTTACGCTGTTTTTGTGATTGTATTGTGAAATAGAAATTTACCCCCCTGCGCGTACAGATGTTTATACATCAAAAATAATTTTTCTACATTTCTATATAGAGGCTAGCATATTGCGGATACTACAGTATCGAAGGTATGCAATTTTAGCTAGGTATGTTACATACCGCCGGAAAGGTTTATTTGACTAGTTTCTCAGAATAATTTTTATTTGTAAGGTTTCAGAAACACTTACCCACAAATAGGAAAAAATTAAAAATACTGCATATGCTAAAAATTTAAAAACCGTTGTCTTGAGTTACAAAACATTTATTTTGATGGATATCCCACTCTCGTCCCACTAAGTGACCAAAAAGCTCTTAAAGGAAAAACATAAGCTTTGATTTAAGCAAAAAAACGGGCCTTTTTTGAAAAAAAAGTCAAAAAAATTTTGATTTACCAAAAAAAAATTTTTTTTAAGTTTTTTTTCCCCGACAAATTTTTCTAAGAACAATAGATAAGTTAAATGAATGAGAAAAAGCAGTTGTTTGGCTAAAATGACATGAAACCCCCATATACAGTTGTGTGTGTTTGTATATAAATTGAAGAGAAACAAGTGTGATATAAAATAGAGCCAATTTTAAAGTTAAAAAGAAAATTTTAAAGTAAAAAACAAACTCTTTTAATTTTGTTTTTGAAAAAGTGTGTAAGAAGGCAAATTATTTTATTTCTACTATAATTTAAAAAATAAATATTGTAAAATTATTTAACAGAATGGGCAGAGGAAAACACTGTAGCGTGGAGGGCCGAAAATTGATAAAAAAAAAGCTTCATCAAGAAGGTAAATCTCAAAGAAAAATAGCTAAAATTATTGGATGTTCAAAGAAAATGGTAGAATATGCTATAAAGTATGAAGAGAAAAAAAAACAAGAGGAAGAAAAACCAAAATATCTGAGACTTTAAAATGCAAAATACTGTGTCTCGTGCAACTGGACCTCTTTGTGACGTCATCTGGCATTAAAAAGCAATATCTACTTGATATAGATACTTCTACAATACGGCTTATGCTCCTTAAAAATGATTAGAAAGCAAGAAGTGCACGTAAAGTGCCTTTTCTATCAAAGCGCAACATAAAACAAAGACTTGAATTCGCAAAGGAATACATAAATTGGCCCGTATCTAAATGGCGTAATATTATGTGGTCGGATGAGACCAAAGTAAATTTATTTAACTCGGATCGAAGTTCTCTTCAGGTTCGGGAACTCAAAAATTAAGAATTTTGTCCTCAATATACCATTAAAACCGTTATACATTGGTAATATTATGGTATGGTGATGCTTTTCATATTATGGAGTCGGAACCATATACCTTATGCAGGATATAATGGATGCAAAATTTTATACAAATATTATAAGAAAAGTCATGATGCCTTATGCTGAGTGGGAAATGCCGCTTGAATGGATATTCCAACAGGACAATGATCCAAAATATTCATCGAAGTTGACAAAGGCATAGTTCAGGGATAACCATGTAAAGTTTTTGGGATGGCCTTTACAGTCACCAGACCTAAATCCCATCGAAAACTTGTGGGGTGAGGTTAAAAGATGTCTTAGAGGAAAGATAAAGATGAGCTGTGGACAATGGTTGCGACTGCACTGAAAAATATGCCAGTCACGACTTGTCAAAAGTTAGTTGACTCTATGCCGAAGCGCTGCTTCGCAGTAATAAAAAATAATGTCAGTTCTACTAAGTACTGAGGTAGTATAAGCAGTTATGTAAGCAATTATTGTATTAAACATATTAAGGGTACTCATGCAAACGCTTAAAACCCTCGTTAACTGTGCAAACTGCGCATTTTTCCACTCTCGCAAATGAACTGTCAAAAATTGTTTGAAAATTCATTTGCACAACTCTTGTAAATTTGTCAGACAATTAACTCTCGTAAACTTGAACAGTTTAATTGTGCAATTGAGAAGTCAGCTGTTTTGTGTTTGCTTTTGTTACAAAAATAAAATAGGGATACAAAAAATTAGAGGTTACTATATCAATAAAAAATCTAACTTATGTTTGAGTTTTAACTATTAATATTTTTAGTCATTTTATAGCTGTAAAGCTATTTTAGGGTTAGTCCCTGCCAACCCTGTCTTATAACAGTTTTTAAATTTGTTTTTTTTTTTTTTAATGTGGAAGTATATAGGTATTTGAAATATAAATATACATATGTAACAGAAGAACGATAAAAATGAACAAATCGAGTAATTACAGCGTTGACATCACTAAATAAACTAGCGGAGGTAAGTGAAGTTGTGAAAACAAAAATAAATTTAAATAAAATTTTCGTTTTTCAACAGAAAATGGCTGAAGTAGCTGAAGAAGTAAAAGATAAGCCGGAATCTTTTGAAGTAAGAATTTCCGTTGTTTGTTCATGTACACAATAACATTTTTAATTAAACTTTTTGCAGAAACCTACCGCACAATTTTTTTATAAAAAAATTTGTGGAATATCTGCTGTATTAAAACATATTGAATGGGTACCGATGAAAAATAAAATGCGTCATCTGAAGGCATCATACATGTCTCCACTTAACTGGAGAAATCAAACCGGAGCTGGTCTTTTGGCCAACGGTGATGAAGCGAGTGTAGAGGAGTACATTGCCAAGATTTGGAATCATCTAGAACAAATATTCGGACAAAGACGAGGTGTGAATCCCACATTTATACTAGAAACTTCAGTTGAATCAGTAAATATTGATAATGTTGTGGAAGACACAAATTTTTTAGATTTCAACAATGTAGATGATAGTTCAGAAAATGACACAATTAGTTCTCCAGAACCGTCACCTAATTCTCTGTCTTCACTTGATGCAACATCTTTAAAAGAAACTATGAAAAAGTTTCAACAATCAACTCCAAACACCAAAAATGTAAATCCGTTTTCTTTGCTTCTTTCACTGCAAAAAAAAAGTTGCATATAGAAGTAAAGAAATGTGAACTAGAGAAGGTTAAATTGGGGCAGGATTTTGAAATACGAAAACGTCAAGTGGAGAGTGAAGAAAGAATTAAAAAATACGAAATAGAAATGAAATATAAATCTGCTATTGAATAAAAATTTGCTTTGTTTTTTCTATTAATTTATTTCTAAAAGTAAAATACACACATACATATGTAAATTTTTTTTAATAAGTGAATTTTATGCGTTTTGTTCCTTAATTAATTCTAAAAGCGCTTGTCTTTTTATTTCTCCTTCTACTGTGGAGCAATTTTGTTGTTCATCGTTATCATTTGGTATTTCAAAGTCATCATTTTCACTTGGTAATGCAAAATTCTCGCCTCTTTTTGATCCAATAAAATGTTGTGTAATATGGCACAAACTAAAACCCAGTGGCAAGCTCTTTTTAAAGATGATTTGTTTTTTATTTGAATTTTTAATTCTTTTAAGCTATTAAATCCTTCTTTTAATAAACCAAAACAATGTTCAATTCTAGTACGATGACGGCTTAAATTTTTGTTGAAATTAGTGCGCTCTTTTAAATTGGCTTCCGACGAATTTATTCTGAAAGGAGTTGTAACAGTACTGGTTAATTTATATGCACTGTCCCCAGCTAACCATTGTGCTCCAGTTAAGAACTTATTCGTATTTAAAGACAATTGTTGTAAATTCTTGCATCGTGCACGCTTCCTGGATATCCCAGAACCAAATGGCGAACACGAAGGTGATGGTCGCAAATACCTTGTACTTTTATCGAATAAATATGCTTCCTGGAAAAATACGATTCAGGGTCATCTAGTGGCTTTTCTGATAGCTTTATTTCAGTACCATCTACGTACCCAATACAATGGGGTAATTCGTGAAAAGTACTTGAAACCATTTTTATGCGCTCTAAGTTGTACGGCCAGTACATTAAATATTTTCCAATTAGTTATTAAAACTAATACATTATTTTTTAACTGTTACTTGAATAGTTCCACCATCACCAATTCCGAATAAACTAGAAATTTTGCAAAGCGTTGCGCCTTCTCCATATGAACCCAACCGATATAAAACAATTATTAATTGTAATTCTACAGGAAACTGTTGGCATGAACGTGGACCATGGAAAACTTTATCATTTTTAATTAACTTTAGAATTATTTGAAAACTGTGCCAACTACCCCGCACAATTTGCTTGAATCTGTTCTCATCCAAATATGGCAAAACATCGGAAAGAAAATTACGTGACTTTGGAACAGAATGATGTATAAATGGCACTGCATATCGAAACTATTCTCCAGCTGCAAGAACATAAGTGAAATCTTCCAAAATTTCATATTCTTTCTTACGTTGTTTATCTGTAAAATTTCAACAAAGTGGTAAAATAAAAAAAATATAAAAAATTATGATTATCGTCGTTTGGTCCAAAAAATTCGAAGGTTAATAAATCACCAACAACAATGTCTTCAAAGACCTTAAGCAATTTAGTTTTTTCGCTTTGCTTAGGCATTTTTATTGTTAGAGAAAAATTTTAGTTTGTTTTTATTTAATTTATTTTTTGATTTGACATTTCTATCAAATTGACATTAACTATTGAAAATTGCACAATAGTTTAAAAAGGGACTTCATGAATCAAGTCTCTCAAA
Source organism: Cordilura impudica (assembly GCA_963682025.1). Taxonomy (NCBI): domain Eukaryota; kingdom Metazoa; phylum Arthropoda; class Insecta; order Diptera; family Scathophagidae; genus Cordilura; species Cordilura impudica. The sequence continues at coordinate 324,429,501 of OY821517.1, forward strand.
TTTGCCCAATTGCACAAATGTTAATTTTAAGCGTTTACATGAGTACCCTCATTATTTATATTTTCTTTCTAATAATTTTAGGAGGTTTGTTTAGTTGGTTTTATATTTTGTTTTACAGAGAAAATAAATGTATATACCGAACTTTTTACACCCTATACAACCATGAGGTTTGGGTATAATGACTTTGAGTTGCTGTTTGTAACTACCAAAATTTATTTGACCTAGACCCATCTTCAATTATACCGATCGACTCAGAATCACTTTCTGAGTCGATGTAGCGATGTCCGTCCGTCCGTCCGTCTGTGTGTCCATGTAAACATTGTAATCAAACTGCAGGTCGCAAATATAAATATATTTTGATAAATTTTGGTAAATAAACTTTTATCGGCCATGGGATGAACGCTATTCAAGTTGGTGAAATTCGGTCCATGTTCAAACGTAGTCCCCATACAAATGACCCCTATGAAATCGACATAATTGCCATAAGATCCAAGTTATCATATAGATCTCCGTCAAATTGGATTTGTACGTGTTTATTATATCCGTTAATCAGTAGCCCAAAAATAAACCACATATGGCAATTCTTAATTATTGGCCCCATATAGAGCTGCTTCCCGATCTTCACTTAAATCTATCAAAAAACAAAAATATTGCACAGATTTTTCTCAAATTTGGTTTGTATATATTTTTTCAAAATATAAGTGACTTTGTCAAATATGGTCAGGATCGGTCCACATTTCGACCTAGTCCCCATATAAATATAGCATCCGATATAAACTTTTTCATATCTACAGCCAAAAAAATTAATAACAATGCCACTCAAATTTGGTTTGTGCTTATTTACGATATCGAATTAGTTGGACCGAAGAGATGGAGTCTCTAAACCATGGTATAGGGTATCGTATAGTCGGTCTACACCGACTATAATTTTTTACTTATTTATTTTAATTTTTAGAGCAATAAAAAACAACAAAAAAGCTCAAAAAATTATTAACTATATAAATTTTTAAGTATTGAAATTGAGGTTTGGGGGTGGCTATATTATTTTTCGCACCACTGTATATCGATCAAATTTCGTGCATGCGTCTATTATACCCTTTAATCAATAGTTTAAACATAAATCCTGTAGGCCCATTCGTAGCCATAGTCCCAATATAAATCTGCTATCTGATATTCTCTTTAATCTATAAAAAAAAACAAACTATATGATACGCTATAAACCGAATCTTAGTGTTATTGTTATTAATTTGTGGCATGCAGATATGAAAAAGTTCATATCTGATGTTATTTTTGTATAGGGATTAAGTCATATAAAGGACCAATGATAAGGTAGTACAGCCTCTTACTTTTCCCAAAAACCTATATACAACAATTTTCAAAAAAACCTATGTAATATTTTTGTTTTTGATAGGTTGAAGATCAGGAATCAGATTTATATGGAGACTAGTGGTATAGTGTATGAAAATATAGTATAGATTTAACTATAGTTTGGTTTCTATATGTTTTTAAGAAAAGTAAGTGAATTTACTAAATATGGTCACGATCGGTCATAATTATCCCACCCAAATTTAGTTTATATTTATTTCCTGTATTAATTTGTTCTAATTTAATTAATTTGTCCTAATGCACTTTCATTAAAATCATGGTATAGGTGTAATCGGTCTAGACCGACTATAATTTTCTTGATTTTTCATATTAAAAGCTTTTCTAAATTTGAATAAATCCATTTTTACCTAATAAAAAATAAATTTGCAATCAATTACTGTACTCGTACACCGATATTATAAAGAATTTAAGATTTTTAAGCAGCTTTAACTGAAAACTAGATTTATACCAAAAAAAAAATCTTAAAAAAAGAATTCAAATTTTAACTTGCTCTACTTTCAAAGCAAACAAACAAGCATTATAAGTATATATGTATGTATATTAAAAGCGTTTTGTATGATGTAGTCTTGTTATATTGTTAAAAAGTCATTCTTTTGATGTGATTTTTTTCATATTTTTATATATATTTTTTTTCGTTACAAAAAAGATAATCAACATTAAATATTACATGCTTGAAAAGACAATTTTTTTGGTCTTTTTTTTTCGTACTATTTACAAAACTTACCTGTCTTGTGTTTTCCTTCATTTGCCTACGAGCTATTTCTAATAGCAGACGTTGCCTTAATACATCCAATGGATTCACAATTGACAAAGATGGCTTGTTACGTTTCGAAAGGAAGTAGTCGTTCTGAAAAGAGAAACAGACACATTAAATGTTAAGGATATATAAAAGATTATGAATTAAAAGATGTTTTTTAATTTTGAACCTTAAACGTCAGCTTATATATAATAATATTTATTTTTAATATTTATTTAATTATTACAAATATGTCGGGCATTTTGTTTAAAGCACTTAATTCAGGATAATTTTTAAATTTAATATAAGGCTTTTCGTGTTCGTTTGCTAAGCATAGCTATTATGAGCAATTTAGTTACATTAAAGTAAGTACTATGTAAATATATTATAATTCATGGAAGATATGATAAATGAGCCTTCTTTTAGCGGTCTTTAAATATACGCCAGTTTACTTTCTATCATTAACTAAACGAATTCATTTGCCAACAGATACTATTAAAAACAAAGATACGAGTCAGTGTTAATAGATTATTGTCAAATTTTGAGTCAGCTCCGTAAATAAGTTTGTGGTTGGTAGTTATGCAAAGCATAAAACTTCGAAGGATGGTCAAGCATGATAAGTACTACGTACTCTGCACAATAAATTTAAATGGTTAAAAAGTGGTTAATTGAAATTTGTTGTAGACACACAAGCACTAGTCATGCCGAACGTTCTGAATGGCAAATTGAGATCAATAGCCCATATATGTCAAGAGTATTCACGATGTGCTATTGACCGATGAGAAAGTGAATGGACGCGAGAGTTTTGATGCCATAATCATATCATAATGCTCGGTAATTTCAATTTTAAAACATCAAAAACTGCCTGTTAGAATAGTGCCGTTTTACGTCGCAATTGGCTCACATGTGATAACTTCAAAGTGGTGTTTGACATTGTTCAACTGCCATACGGATGAGTTTGGCCCATTTTGGAACGGCATATTCCATCATGTCGAACCGGAGATGAATCGGCAGCATACACAGAAAACAGATTCCTTGTAGCTACCGACTTTATTGTCAACCGAATTGCGATGATGCTAATAACCGAATTTTAGGTTCACCATGATTACAATTCTGTTGTCCTAACAGTAAATATCTTATATATATATTTACGCTGATCCCTGACTCACTGACTGACTGACTGATTCTGTAACGCTGAAATAATACACACACATAGCACTCCCTACAAAGCTATGTGAAATACACAAACAAAATTTAATCTTCCTCATTTTATACAAACCCTCACACAATTTTCTCTCTTCTTTGTTACCGACCAGTGCTGCTAATAAAATCTTCTGAAAATCTACAATTTTGGAAACTAAATCGCCAAAATTGTCATTTTTAAAACAAGAAATTGTCAAGAAAATTTTACAGCTTACAAAACTCGAAAAAATATTACAAAAGGAAGCAATAAAATTTATTTATATCATTCATATTTCGAATATTATTACAGCATTGATTATTTCTATATATAAAAATGTATTAGTGGTGAAATTTCAACGAAAAAAATTTAACACAGCAATTAACTAAATAATTTTATTGGCATGTATCTATAGCTGAAACATATAATATAGGTTTGCAGTATCGCCGTAATTAAAACTTAAATCTTAAATGGAGATGCTATTCAAGGTGTTTCCGTTTTGAAACGACTTGACCCAGAATTAAATCTATACATATATTGTAATTTACATTTACACTGAACCAAAACTATCAATTTTCGATAAACAACCCATTAATTGTTAACCCTTGAAATCCTAATTTTTATACTACTGAAAGTTTAAAATCTTCAATCATCATTTTAACAAATTTAAAAAATCATTTTAACAAATTGAAAAATCGAATCGAAATTAAAATAAGTTGTCAAAATTAGCCGCACTGCTAACGACAATAGCACTACATATGCAGATTTCGTGTTACATATGGAATAAGATGAACGCAAAAAATGCAGCAAAAAACTAATATCTATTCAAATTCTTTTTTAAATTCCCTTTCTTGGTCAATGAAAAAATTCTGCAAAAAATAATGAAGGAAAATTTAAATATTTTTATTTTTCTCATTTAACGTCGTCCGATATGCATACATACCATTTTTTTTTTGTCAAACTAAACTTTACCATTTGTCTGTTTTGTTTTTCATCTCAAAATTGTTTTGAATTGTTAGGAGTGCTTTCGCTCAGGTTCTATGATGGCCAGCACTTACCAAAGAGTATGCTTTTTTGATAAATATTTTAGAAAAAAGAGATCTTCAATGTGGATTTTGTTGTTGTCCAACGTATGATTTCGTTTAAAGCTCTATATTGAAAAGCACTTGAAAAATAGTGCAATATTAAGTTTAAAATTTAAATTATTCTAACTTTGCATAATTAAATTACATTGTAATTTCAGAAGAGAGGTGGGACAATAATTTTTTTTTTACTCATAATATCAATTTTTGCGTAATTTGCTTTCAAAAATTTAGACAAACATAAATTACGTAAATAGGAGTATTTAAGATTTTAATTTGAATAATTTATTGAACTTATCATGGAAGAATTAAAGGCGATTTGGAATAATAATTTTGTTTTTTAAGTAAAACTAATACGACCTTATTTTTTTTTATTTTTTTTTTTTGGATTTATAGATAACTGGAAAAAATGTTCGCTTTTTACAGTTCACATTTATGATGACATATGAAATATTTTTTTTCTCTTTTGTGTAGGAGGTGTATTGGTGTTTGCACTTCCTTAAGGGGTGGTAGGTTTTAAAACCTTTTTTGCATTTCTCTTTCTGAATGTACTACATATCGAAGGTGTTGTGTCAAAATTTTAAGTAAATCAGAGCAAAACTTAAGAAGATACAGCGTTTCCAGCGACCGGCCTCATACGGTATATAATATATAAATCATAGTATATAAATTCGAAGTCTGTCAACATCATAACTCAAAATCTACTTGACCGATTCTTTTGAACTTTTAGACACTATATCTACACATAAATCATCAGGTAACCACGAAGAGTTTTTTTAATTCCATTTTCTTCCCCATTTTTTTAACAACAAATTCCCGAAATTGTATAACAAAAATCTTTTTTCACTTCAAAATGCTGCAAAAAAAAAAATTGTAAAAAATTCTTCGTCACTACCTCAGGAAACATGTCACCTTTGAAATGCATTTCGATTTTTTATTTCACATGATCCGGTAACGAGTTATGATGTTCACCACAAAAAAACAACGACTCCGGAGATTCCCTGTCACGGACTTATTTATTAAAATTTTTAGTTGAAAATTTTTTTCAAAGATTGTTCAAATGTTATGCTACAACGTACATATGAAATAAATAAAATAATTATGAAAATACCACTTTTTTTAACTTTTAAAACCTAACCCCCCCTTTAGAAACTTTTAGGAACCTTGCTATAAAACGTGTTTTTTTTCTATGCTATTCTATTTTTTTTTACAGTACAATGGAGTTCGGTTATAACGAACTAGGCGGGACCGGCCAAATTAGTTAGACTAAGTTTGTTACAACCGTAGTATTTTTTTGCTTTGTCCGAAAGGTTTAAGAACTTTTTTTAGTTGAATAAGTTTATTTATTTTGATGCATTTTAAAAAGTTATAAAACATAAATTATATTATTAAAAAGATACATATTAATAGTTTGCCTTAATAAGACTAAAATTACCGAGTTTCTATCAAAATAAAATATTTTTTGAAAATCATATAATATTAAAAACTTCTTATGTATAGAAGCAGAAAGTACAAAGCAAAGGTTGGATTACTCGCAAACTTTTGCGAAAATATACATAAAAGGACCTTTTACAAAACTTCATTTGAAAATCGAAGTTTTTGTTTTGTATTAAGATTAAATTAAATTAAAATTAATTTCTTAAAAATATATATACAGGCATGTCACAAATTTCGATGGAAATCGATTTGATTTCGAAGTTACTATTTCGATCAATATTGTTTTTGTTTCTTCAGTTTTTGTTCGTTTTCATTAAAATCGATTTAAGTTGAAAATTCGTTTTTGGGCGATAAATATGGCAACGCAACATAAACATAAAACAGATGATTGTTGTAAACAAACAAAGAAATAATAAAAAATTGTGAACATATTTTGTAATTTTATTTAAAAAAATTAAAATGCCCGGCATATCAATAGATGCGGTAATTGAATCAGAGCAAAATCATAATTATGTTGAAAAACTGCGTCGACGACATTTGATATATCAAATACATTTGTGATATCAAGTCTGCCCAGTAAGAGTCCACAACAACCCGGTCTCCCTTAACAAACCCCCTGGCTATATGTTGATGGCATTCCATGAACTCAATAAATATTCTTTCTTGGTCTGCATTCCGATGTTTTCCCCTTTAACAAAAAATAAGTTAAAATAAATGTTAAAATAAAAATAAATACTTACATGCTTTCTAAATTATTCTTAATTTTTTTTTGGTTTGTTTTGGTTTTTTCTGTCAGAGTTGATTTTTGTAAGAAAAATAATTATTTAGTACGATTAAAAAAAGGTGACAATACAACGTTAAATCGAAATCGTTAAATCGTTTTCGATTTTGTCATTTGCTCATGACTTTCTCTTAATTTGGTAATAAAATAAGTTTTAAAGTTATAAATGTATTTATTTTGCAAAAATATAAAATTCTTTATTTGTAATAAGTTGTGTTTATTAGTTTTTTGGTAAAAAAGATACTGAAAATTTCAATTCCACTTAGGAAATTGAAAGTGGTTTATTCCACAAAAAAATGATCGATTTTAATTTTTTAAAGAAGCCAAATAGGAATTCAATTCCACTTTCGTTACGATTTTGATTCTGTGACATGCCTGATAATATAGGAAAATTCTGAAATGAAAAAAAAATTTGTTTGTTTAATTCAAAAGTTTGATATAACCACTGTTCGCTATAAGAGAAGCAATTTGTATGAAAAATGTGATTAAAACTATTGGGACCGAAGAAATTCTTCGCTGTAAAGAAAAATTTATTACAACCAGGGTTCGTTATAAGCGAACTCCATTGTATTAACTTTTAATAATTTTGGGAATCTCCAATCTCCTCACTTTACCCGGCCTTCCCATGTTCAAGTCAAATTGATCACACATCCAATAGTCAAAAAATTTTTAAGCAACTGTCCCATTGAAAAATTGAAAGAGAGAATTGAAACGTATGATTGTTTAGTAAAAAAGAGTAAAAAAGTGTGAGTGCATTACAACCTGAAAGCCAAAAATATAACGTGTGAAGGCCGGGTAATATCTTAAATATATTTACGCTGATCCCTGACTCACTGACTGACTGACTGAGATACTGACTGATTCTGTAACGCTGACCAAAATGATACGGTTCTAATTCCTAGGATTGATCTCGCCCCAACCGACACCACATTACCTTTCATATTAAAACGCCGCCAATTTCCAGTAATTCCTGCATACGCAATTACCATAAACAAGGCTCAAGGCCAGTTATTTGGTTACGTTGGCATTAATTTGGAGACCGCCGTATTTTCACACGGCCAACTGTATGTGGCTTTGTCACGGTCAAAAGTTGCAAGCCAAGTTAAGATACGTATTCAATCGAACCCACAGCAAGGAAAACTATCAAATGACCAACGATATTTCACACGAAACATAGTTTTTCAAGAGATTCTAAATTGAAAAACTTTTTTGCCAAATATTACTTATCTGTTTTGATACTTATGTATATAATTTCTACAGACACAATCATTTTTCACATGTACATATGTAACAATATAATTTTCAATTTGCTACTATATTAAAAGATATATAATTTATTATAAATCTTTCGTGTATTTAAATTTAAACTGTTTTATTCATAATTTTTAAACGGGCGCCTAGGCGCCACACAATTAACTAGTTTTATCATAATAGATAATTGTCAGATGCAATTAAATGTCTGTTAATACAATCTAAAATACCACTAACGAACAATTCGCTTGGCGAATATTTTTTTTGTGTATATAACTAATGGGTTTCTTCGGGTAAAGCTATGCCAAAAAATGTGTGATGGGATCAAAATTGGCCCAGAAGTAAATGCTTATACATACAGAGAATTTGGGTTGAACAAGCTTGTAGTCGTCAAGGCAAAAATCCATGCTACGAATCAAAAGCTACGAATTGCTACCTCATCGGCCATATTCTATGGATATAGCCACCAGTGACTATTTGCTATTTCCAAACCTAAAGTCATGATTCGTTGAAAAGAGATTAAGCTCTAATGCTGAAACTGGTTATCGAATTTATTCCTATTTTAAAGATGAGAAATCCTCCCATTTGAAAGTGATGAAAATTGGTGAAACATTAGGTGAAGTGTATTGAGCTGAAGGAGACTATGTTTAGAAAATAGAATTATTTATCTCTATCTATATGTATCGTCATCTAAAATGCAAAAGGCAAAGTTCAAAATTTACTTTTTGTATTGTAGTTATGGCCTTTTACTTAACAGCTACTATTTTACCATAAATTTATTTTCGTAAATAATAATCAATCTTTATTTTTCAGCTTGAATCTAAAATTTGGGTATTAAATTTAAAGTAGTTTATGGTTTATGATGTTTCTTACTATTCCTGTAAAAAAAATAAAAATATTAGTTACAGCCTTTTGCATTTTAGGTGACGGTATGTTTGTTTGTTTGTAATTTATAGGAGGTTAAACCATCAAACTCTCCCTGAAATTTGTACAATGTCTTACTGTGTATCTAAAAGGATTTTTAGGCTATACATTTCTTTGATATTTTTAGTGGGCGTGGCACCTCCCACGAAAAGTGAATTTTTCATATCGTATAGCCCAGCAATCGAAATTCGAGTGCAAATTCTAGAAAATATTATTTCTCCATTAAATTTTTGTCTTCCAGTGTTTTTTGTTTTTATATATATATAAAAAAAAATTATGAATATTTAAATGAGCCTAAAATTATGTTAGTCAATGTTAGCATTTCACAATTCAACACAGAGCCTCTGATATATAATTTAAATCATTCGCATTAACAAGGTGTAACGAATTATTATAAATATTTTATTTTATTTAATTTAAAATATTTTTCAGACAGATTAAACATAAATTTTATCAATCTCCATATGAACTATAACTATGCCAATTTTCACACTCCTCCGTGCCCGCATATTGCTTAAAACAGCATACGTTAATAAGAACTCTAGTAATAGAGGTTTGAGTGAAGGAAAATATTGAAAAAATCTTGAAAAATTTAATGTAAAGTTGATTGTACACGCATAACTTTCCTCAAAATTAAGGTACTTAAGCAGTTAATAGCTCAAAAGAAAGAGCTTGATCTACTGAGTGTTCTGAGAGTGAAACGATCAAGATTCATTCATAAGAAGAGGAGCTATGAGAATTCGAAATGCTTGAGTGAATGTGTCCCTTAAGAAATGTACAGGGAAGAATCGCGTTTGAGTATAACTTGAGTAAGGTGGGAGCTGAGTAAATTTCAATGATTGATGACAAATCTGTGTCTAAATACCTTTCATTAAAAAAATGAAGGAAATCGGCCGTATAGAATAGCCAGACGGAATGACTTTAGTTTTCATAAATTTTTTTAATATATAAGATAATATATAAGATTGAGTGCTATGGCAGGAAGAGGTCATCTATTACTAATATTAGTGGTCATGCCGAAAATGGGCGGGATCGGATAAGTAGGCGTGGCACCTCCAATACAATTTAATTATTCAATATAATATATCTCGAGTACTATGACAGAGACAGCTTTGCAAATTTGTATGTTCATCTATTATTAATGTCGCGTAAAAAATAGGCGGGATCAGACCAATGGGCGTTGCAGCCCCCATACAAGTTAATATAAAATATTATATATCTGGAGTACTGTAATAGTGACTTTGGACTTTGCGTGACTCATCCATGTGGAAATGGACGTAGTCGGAGCAGTGGGCATGGCACCGCCCATACGAAGAAAATATATAATATCATATAACTGGAGCACTATAAAAGGAAAACCTTAACACTTTGCACGAGTCCATCACATAATAATGTTAGTATTTAAAAAATGGGCGGGACTAGATTAGTGGGCGTGGCACCCCCTATACAAAAAATATGCAGTACTTTGAAAACGTCAGTCTTGAAACTTTTGACAAGTACATTTTGCAACATTGTGAATAGTCGTGGAAAATATGGCCGCAATTACCAGAATCAAAAATCGCTAAACCGAAAATTACCAAAAACAAAAATTGCCAAAAACAAAAATCTTCAAAATCATAAATCGGCAAAATGAAAAATCGCCAATATCAAAAATCCCTATAACGAAAAATTGCCAAATGATATTCTAAATTCAAGGTCAATCGTTTAGTGTTGCCGCAGCTATATGGAGCTTGCTCCAGGGTAGGACTGCCGATAAATTTGATTATTTGTGCACCGTTGGAAAAATTTTTTTATAAAAACATATATGTGTGTAAGTCAATAAGTCGTAGCAAACCACGACAGGTCATAATAGTTATATAAATACAAACCAAATTTAAATGAGATTATTGTTTTTTTTTTTTTTAATGTCAAAGTTCATAAGGTGTGGCTTATGTTCTTAATATATTAAAAATAAATCTGTTTCACTTGTAGAAGTCATATATATATTCTAATATTGGGCGACGGGTATGGTGATATATATCATCACCAATGATTTTAACATGAGCTTCTTAGCAAAATAAAAACGAAGTTATTCAATATCCGAAAATGATTACATAGTGAGTGATCAGGGTGTAATGAATTTGTGCTGATGCTTATAACTACCAAAACTATTTTGTCTAGAATCACTTTCTTAGTAAATTTAGCGATGTCTGTCTGTCTGTGTGTCCATGTAAATCTATTCATAATATCTTTATGAAATTTAGCACAGCACGAACGCTATTGATACTGGTGAAAATCGGAGTATGCTCAGACCTAAGAACAACACAAATAATCCCAATCAGATCGACTTAAATTTGCGGAACATCGAAATGACCATTTTTAGTCATAAGTAGTCCCTATATAAAGCTGATTACCGATCTTCATTTAAATCTATGAAAAACACAAAAATATTGGATATATACTTAATTTGGTTTATATGCAAAGGGTTACAAAATATTGGAAACTTTTAATCTTCTGTGCGAATGTTAATGAAAACAATAAAAATAGAAGATGTTATGAAAGAAAATGTATGAAATCTTAACCGCTATTCAACCGTTACAGTTTCTGATGTTTTAGATTAACTGTATTTTTAATACCATTGCATTTTTCAGTGTTTTAATCTTATAACTAATTCTTACGATATAAAATAGAGCATTTAATTTTAGTTTTTAAATGAAAATGACCAATTTTGCAAAATGTATTCAGTACTTGATGAAATTTGGTAACATTGTTTGCTTTGGTAACCTAAAATTAAAATAAAAAAAAAATTTGAAAAATCACAAGATGGCGGAAAAATCCAGCTCGAAAAATGGAGGAGGATTTTTTTAAACGGCTGTTCTTTTGAACCGTTTGTTCGATTCTGGTAATTTTAACAGTTTTGAGTAAGAAAAAGATTATGTTTAGTACAACAATTATTTTAAAAAATATTTATATTATATTATTAAAAAAATTTCGGGAAAGTTTTAGAAAATGTGCTTTTTCAAAAAAGCTTTGTGTCCAAACTTTTTAAATTTTTTTTTCAGAGATAGCCTAAAATATGTTCTATTAATGGTATAAATTACACGATCCACACTTTTTGGGTTTTTGAAATGTTTGGATTTTAGCAAGGATATATTTGAAGATATTAAATAAAAACAATTTAGGATATTTACAAAAAAATCGGATTTGTAAGTCATCAATGGAAGATTATTTTTCTCGTATATAAAAATCGTAGTAGGCGTTTTAGTACACGTTCTCTTAATATTATCTGTCAATTTTAACAATTTCTCATTTCTCAATCATTGTGCAAAATTATCAGAAGTTGTTATTCTGTCTCTGAAATAAATCATTTATATGTTGTTTTTTAACTTTAATTGCAAATTTTTCCAATATGGGTAAAAAGGAAAATGTAGCAAGCCATATTCTATTAAAAGTGACGATTTTATTAAGGACAAAAACATTAAAGATTCAATTTTACCCAGTGCGAAAATTTGTTATAGTTGCTTGTTGAATATATTATCACTAATTCCATCGAATTATCAAATGTCCCAGCTATTGATATCAACGAAACTCAAGAATTTGAAAATGATGCTTCATGCGCCCAAGATTTTGAAATCAAAGAAATTTTAGAAGAGGAGAATGATGCTTCAGACGCTCGTTATTTGCCAAATAATAGAAATATTATAATCGAGCTTAACAAACTCTTAAATTTCATTGGAGCTAAACAGTGTAGTGTAGATGTGTGTAGATTCCCAGTTGGAAATCGAAAAGAGGAAGCAAAACGTGTTTGCACTGAAATTTGCAGAAGAATTTTTAATATTGATACATTATCAAGTCTTGAAGATGAGTTTCAAGTTGAAAACAATAATTATCAAGAAATAATTGGGCAACCTAAAGATAAATATACTTCCGAGCATACGACAAAAAAACAAAAAAACCAAATTTCAACAATATTGCCAAAGTCATGGACCCCAGCTCAAATTGTGCAAAAATTTGGCACCGCTCATCATATGGCTAGTAAGGCCAAAGCATTGCAAAAAAGTTCTGGTCCACTTGTCATTGAACCTCCTCAAAAACGATCTACGAATGAAAATTTGGTTCAAAAAGTTACAAACTTTTATTTGAGCGCTTCAATTAGTCGTTAAATGCCCGGAATAAAGGACTATACGATCGTAAAACAAAACGGAGTTAAGGAAAAATTTCAAAATCGACTCATGCTATCAACAGTGAATGAGGCGTTTTTCCGGTTTCAATCAGATTTTCCAGAAGAAAAAATATCAATTTCGAAATCTTATACTCTTCGAGCCGAAAATTGTGTTTTGCCGAATTCGAAGGGTGTACACAAAGTATGTTTGTGCGCTATTCATGAGAACTTTCAAATGCTTCTTCAAGCAATAAAAATTCCATCGGCTCTTGGATTTTTAAGTGAAGTTGATTGTGTGGCAAAAATTACATGCTCAAATGAGTCCGTTAAATGTTTTTTGAGAATCTGTTCGGATTGTGAAAACATGTCTGCTTTTAAAGAAGAAGTTGAAGCGTTGTTGGAGCAAACTGAGAATGAGTATATCGCAATCAAACGATGGACAACAACAGATCGTTGCAACTTGTATATAATCCTTAAAACGGTTAACCAATTACACGAATAGTTTTTTGTTCAGCTTGCAAAATTTTCATATCATCATTATATCGCACAATCTCAAAATGAATACATAAAGTATAGAAAATCTGTTTTACAACCAGATGAAGTTCTGGTAGTTGGAGATTTTGATGAAAATTTTTCTTTTTTTACATGCGAATGAGGTTATTTTTAGAATTAATCATTAAGTCATTCATTATGTTTAATTGTTCATATCATCAACTTTGGGTTATATATGTTCAATCTTTTCATTGGAGCAATTTGCAGGTAACAGTGCACCCATTTGTAGTCTATCATCGAGATTCGAAATCGCTGCTAGTCCATCACAGTATGGTTGTTATATCCGATGAAATGATTCATGATGCAAATGCAGTACATCTTTTCTTGAGAAAATTGAACGCATTTATTCGCAGTGTAGCGAGCACTCCCGATATAACAAAGAAAATCATTTATTTTACGGATGGTGCAGGTTCACAATATAAAACTAAGAAAAATTTTCTGAATCTAAGACTCCACAAAGACGATTTTGGAATGGAAGCAGAGTGGTATTTTTTTCGGACTTCCCATGAAAAAGGGCCGTGTGATGGAGTTGGAGGCACTGTGAAGCGTATGGCAAGGGAACAAGTGCTAAGAATGGGGTACAAGAATACAATCACCGACCCAAAAACATTGTATGAATGGCTCGTTACCTCACGTACAGACATACACTTCATATATGTCACTGCCGAAGAATATAGATGCTGTGATCTCGAATTGGAAGTGTAATGGTGCGGTACGGTGGTCGGTCCGCTTCTGTTCCCTGTGCCTTTAACGGTTCGCACGTGCTGGCGTGGGGCCTAGCTCGCCGGAGGGGTGGGTTCTTGTTAAGGCCCAAAAACCGCACTACAAAAAAATCACGTGCGATTAGCTGAGAAATTGTCAAAACTACCCTATGGAATAGAGGAATGGATGGATGGTCATACTTACTTTTGCGTCGGGGCTTGATGTTATGCCCCTTTTTGCCCTCCCTACCATGTTACCTGTTTTTCCATCTTAATTGGAGGTAACCCACTTAATAATAAGATTTTGGTTTGGTTTGGTTTTCTACATTGGGTTTAAAAAAAAAAGTTTATTTAACCTTCATTTTAAGGTTATAAATTTAAATTATTTTTCGTAACATGTTAAATTTTTAGCCAATTTTTATTTTTAGCAAAATTTTAAGCTTAGCAAAATTTTAATTTTAAGGAAATTTTAATTTTAGGAAAAATTTTTATTTATATCCCAATTTTAATTTTAGGACAAATTTTAATTATAGCGAAATTTGGGTTTAGGAAAATTTTAGCAAAATTTCTATTTTTAACTTTATGATTAGATAAATTTTAGAAAATTTTTTTATATTTATACAAGTTTTATATTTCGAATATTTTATATTTTGTGAATTTTGATATTTCGAAAATTATATTTATTTAAATTTTATAATTAGAAAACTTTTTTATGTAATTTTAGAAAAATTTAGTATTTAGCTAAATTTTTATATTTAGAATACCTTACACTTAGCTAATTTTTAATGACAAAAATTTGGTTTAATTAGAAAACGTCACCTTTAGAAAACTTTTAAATTCTAATTAGAAAAATCTTTAAAAAATTCTCATATATAGTTAGACAAATCTTAGGAAATTTTTGTTTTTCTTTTTGTTTTTCTTTTAATTTTATACCATAATTAGCAAGGTTTAGGAAAACTTTAATTCTAGTACAATTTTTTTTAATTTTAGGAAAATTCTTAATTTTTAGGAAAAATTTTTAATAGTAGAAAGATTTTATTTCTAGTACAATTTTAATTTTTGCACAATTTTAATTTTAGCAAATTTCATATCTAAAAAATATTGATATTTAATTTAAATTTATAATTAGAAAAAAAATTTCTTAATGTAGTAAAATGTTTAGTTTAATTTTATATTTAGGAACATTTCTTAATGTAGGAAAAATATTATTTGATTTTATATTTTAAAACATTTTGTGTTTAGCAAATTTAGTACAATTTTTTTTTTTAGTCTTAGCAAATTATTTATATTTTATAAAATTTTTATTTTTAATTTAAATGTAGAAAATTATTTGTATGTAAAAATCAAAATTTCCGCCTTACTGCTGGTGTTGATGAGGTAACGATGAAGCTGCTGCCGCCGGACGCCGTGGTTGTGTCTCGCCATAAGCTTGCTTATTTTATTCGCCTTATTGCTTTCTTGTGTTGCTACCACGCTGGTGGTTGTTATTCGGTTGCATGTTGTGGCTGCTGCTGACCTTTTGTTGGCGCATTCCCGTTTTCTGGCAATTAGGTTTTATCATATTCTGGTCACAATTTTTCTTAGTTTACAGTTTATAAAGTTTTGGTAATATATTTTATAATCATGTCGAAATTTTACTTTTTCCATTTTTTTAAAATTTACAAAGTTTTATTATTATACTTGAAGTATTTACATAGGTATTAAGTTTTAGTTTTCTATTTATAAATTTTCCGCATCAACAACTTTCACAATCAAAACTCCAATGAATTTTTCTTTTTTAAATTTTAAATTTTAAATTTCTTAAGTCTTAAATTTAATTTAACTTCCTTAAACTTTACTTTTCTTAATTTTACTTTAATTTAATTTTAATTTCACGTTACTTTATTTTAAATTTACACATTTTTTTTTATGTCTTTTCTTATTTCTTTAAAATTAAATTAAAACTACATTTTTTTTTTTAATTTTAAGTTTTACGGTTTTTCTTCAACCTTTCTTTTCAACATTCAAAATTCAACTCCTCATTAATTATACCCTATACCACTATGTGGTTTGGGTATAATGACTTTGTGCTGCTGTTTGTAACAACCAAAAATATTTGACCTAATTATACCGATCGAATCAGAATCACTTTCTGAGTTGATTTAACAATGTCCGTCCGTCCGTCCGTCCGTCTGTGTGTCCATGTAAAGCTTGTAATCAAACTGCAGGTCGCAAATATGAATATATTTTGATGAAATTTGGTATATAAGCTTTTATCGGCCATGGGATAAACGTTATTGAAATTGGAGAGAATCGGTCCATGTTCAGACCTAGCCCCCATACAAATTACCCATATGAAATCGACATAAATTGCCATAAGATCCAAATTGTCATATAGATCTTACTCAAATTGGGTTTGTATGCGTTCATTACATCCACTAATGAGTAGTCCAAAAATGATCCCTTTGACCCCATATAGAGCTGCTTCCCGATCTTCACTTAAATCTATAAAAAAACAAAAATATTGCACTGATTCTTCTCAAATTTTGTTTCTACATATTTTTGCAAAATACAAGAGACTTTACCAAACATGATCAGGATCGGTCCATTTTTGGACCTAGTCCCTTTATAGATATAGCATCCGATATGAACTTTTTCATATCTGCAGCCAAAAAAATTAATAAAAATCCCACTCAAATTTGGTTTATGCTTATTTTCTATATCGAAGTAGTTGGACCGAAAGATAGGGTCTTTAAACCATGGTATAGGGTATCATATATTCGGTCTAGACCGACTATAATTTTCTTACTTGTTTTAAATGTCTTTTTGTTCAAGCCAAATCTTCTTGATTCATTCATTATCTCTCATTCATATTCATTCATAATATTCTCCAGTATTTATAACACGCCCACTTATATATGACTATGAGAGCAAGTGAGATCAATACAAGAAAATACGTGGTTTGACCAGCATGATTGCATATGAATGAGTCCATGATTTAATACAACACA
This sequence comes from Cordilura impudica, assembly GCA_963682025.1. NCBI lineage: Eukaryota > Metazoa > Arthropoda > Insecta > Diptera > Scathophagidae > Cordilura > Cordilura impudica. The sequence continues at coordinate 324,446,662 of OY821517.1, forward strand.
ATGAAGAGAAAAAAAACGCGCCATAATCAGTTTGCAAAAATAGAACCAAAAAAAATTTTTCATTAACATATTACCATATAAGTTGTTGTTTACATGTACATACTTGAACTTGAAAATAATTTGAACTTGAAAATAATTTCAAGATCAAGTTTATGTTTTTTTTTTCTTATTTCTGCATGTACCAGAAATTCTTTGGCTACAGTGAAGAGCAAAACTGATCACCGTCACAGAAGAGCGCTATTCAAAGTATAAGCCAATAACTATTAATGGTACACATAAATTACACTCATTTATACCATCAGCATCTCAAAATGATGTGCTAAATGTTTGGTATAATTCCTCAGACTTGACTTTTAAGAAAATAAAAATTTTCAAATAAATCTTTCATGTTTTTATTTAATATCTTCAAATATATCCTTGCTAAAATACAAACATTTCAAAAACCTAAAAAGTGTGGATCTTGTAATTTATACCATTAATAGAACATATTTTAGGCTATCTCTGAAAAAAATTTCAAAAAGTTTGGACACAAAGCTTTTTTGAAAAAGCACATTTGCTAAAACTTTCCCGAAAATTTTTAATAATATAATATAAATATTTTTTAAAATAATTTTTTTACTAAACATAATCTTTTTCTTATTCAAAACTGTTAAAATTACCAGAATCGAACTAACGGTTCAAAAGATACAGCCGTTTAAAAAAAAAATCCTCCTCCATTTTCATAGCTGGATTTTTCCGCCATCTTGTGATTTTTAAAATTTTTTTTCGATTTTTTTTTAGGTTACCAAAGCAAACAATGTTACCGAATTTCATCAATTTCTGAATACCTTTAGCAAACCCGTTCAAATTTTAAAAATAATTGCTAAATAATGGAATAATAGAATTTTACTGTTGATCTTAAGCAAAAGAAAATTTGTGAGAAATAATCTACGAATAAATGGATAATTTAAAACATTTTCACAAAATATCATATAAGAAGTACGGTAGCGACTCAATATTTAAGTGGCAGGCCCCGTAAAACGACTCAGAGATAGGATAATTTAATAGCAAGGGAGTTTAAAAAATATCCAAAAATATTAACTAAAGCGATCCTTAACAATCTGAAATTAAAAATATGAACTCGAACTATTTCCCAATGAGCAATTGAGACTTATCTTGTTTGTTATCGTCCTGAGAAGAAACCATTGATATCAGAGAAAAATCGTCTGGCTCGCACAAATTTTGCTAACGAACTGATCCATATGGAATTGTAATTCTGTACTCTTCGCATATGCGTCCAACTTTAATTTATGAGGCCATATTGGATGAACGTTTGTACGACGACCAAAGGGGCCAGGCCTTTTCCAATTCATGTACTAAAATATACTCTAACTAGAATATGATATATAAGGGAAGGAAAATATGCCCCTGGTTACGAACACACCTCCAAAGTCGTTATTGAATAGCTACAATCTAATGCTCTTACTATTTTGGATGTCATGAACAATTTAATTGACTCCATGCCTCGGCATTGTGAGGCAGTAATAAAAAATAATATTTACCCAACAAAATATTAAGGTAAAGTTTTTAAGTACTGTATAATAAATGCTTCCATTGTTTTGTCCACAGCATAATACATTACAGCATTAATACATTTTTTTTTTGATGTGTAAACATCTATACGCGCAGGGGGGTAAATTTCTTTTTCACAATACAATCACAAAAACAGCGTAACTCATATCGGTGTGAGCTGAAGCAGATAACGCTGTGTGACGTATGATTGTATTGGTGAAAAAATTATGATATGTTCTTTTCTAAACATTTTCCAATTGTCTTTCAAAAAACATCAATTGTATTTCAGAAAGCATCAATTGTATTTCAGACACCATCAATATAATTTCAGAAAACATCATTTGAATTTCAGAAAACATAAATAGAATTTAAGAAAGCATCAATATAATTTCAGAAAACATCATTCGAGTTTCAGAAAACATCAATTGAATTTCAGAAAACATCAATATAATTTCAGAAAACATCAACATAATTTCAGAAAACATCATTCGAGTTTCAGAAAACATCAATTGAATTTCAGAAAACATCAATAGAATTTCAGAAACCATCAATATAATTTCAGATAACATCATTCGAGTTTCAGAAAACATCAATTGAATTTCAGAAAACATCAACAGAATTTCAGAAAACATCAATTGTATTATAGAAACCATCAATATAATTTCAGAAAACATCATTTGAATTTCAGAAAACATCAATTGTATTTCAGAAACCATCAATATAATTTCAGAAAACATCATTTGAATTTCAGAAAACATAAATAGAATTTAAGAAAGCATCAATATAATTTCAGAAAACATCATTCGAGTTTCAGAAAACATCAATTGAATTTCAGAAAACATCAATATAATTTCAGAAAACATCAACATAATTTCAGAAAACATCATTCGAGTTTCAGAAAACATCAATTGAATTTCAGAAAACATCAATAGAATTTCAGAAACCATCAATATAGTTTCAGAAAACATCATTCGAGTTTCAGAAAACATCAATTGAATTTCAGAAAACATCAATAGAATTTCAGAAAACATCAATTGTATTTTAGAAACCATCAATATAATTTCAGAAAACATCATTTGAATTTCAGAAAACATCAATTGTGTTTCAGAAACCATCAATATAATTTCAGAAAACATCATTTGAATTTCAGAAAAGATAAATAGAATTTCAGAAAACATCAATATAATTTCAGAAAACATCATTCGAGTTTCAGAAAACATCAATTGAATTTCAGAAAGCATCAATAGAATTTCAGAAAACATCAATTGAATTTCTGAAAGCATCAATAGAATTTCAGAAAACATCATTTGAATTTCAGAAAACATAAATAAAATTTCAGAAAACATCAATTGTATTTCAGAAACCATCAATATAATTTCAGAAAACATCAATTGTATTTCAGAAATCATCAATAGAATTTCAGAAAGCATAAACTGTATTTCAGAAAACATCAATTAAATTTCAGAAAACATCAATTGAGTTTCAGAAAACATCAATATAATTTCAGAAAACATCAATTGTATTTCAGAAAACATCATTTGAATTTCAGAAAACATAAATAGAACTTCAGAAAACATCAATTGTATTTCAGAAACCATCAAAATAATTTCAGAAAACATCATTTGAATTTCAGAAAACATAAATAGAATTTCAGAAAACATCAATATAATTTCAGAAAACATCATTCGAGTTTTAGAAAACATCAATTGAATTTCAGAAAACATCAATAGAATTTCAGAAAACATCAACATAATTTCAGAAAGCATCATTCGAGTTTCAGAAATCATCATTTTAATTTCAGAAAACATAAATAGAATTTCAGAAAACATCAATATAATTTCAGAAAACATCATTCGAGTTTCAGAAAACATCAATTGAATTTCAGAAAACATCAATAGAATTTCAGAAAACATCAATTGTATTTCAGAAAACATCAATTGAATTTCAGAAAACATCATTTGAATTTCAGAAAACATAAATAGAATTTCAGAAAACATCAATAGAATTTCAGAAAAAATCAATTGTATTTCAGAAAACATCAATATAATTTCAGAAAACATCAATTGTATTTCAGAAATCATCAATAGAATTTCAGAAAGCATAAACTGTATTTCAGAAAACATCAATTAAATTTCAGAAAACATCATTCGAGTTTCAGAAAACATCAATTGAATTTCAGAAAACATCAATAGAATTTCAGAAAACATCAATTGTATTTTAGAAACCATCAATATAATTTCAGAAAACATCATTTGAATTTCAGAAAACATCAATTGTGTTTCAGAAACCATCAATATAATTTCAGAAAACATCATTTGAATTTCAGAAAACATAAATAGAATTTCAGAAAACATCAATATAATTTCAGAAAACATCATTCGAGTTTCAGAAAACATCAATTGAATTTCAGAAAGCATCAATAGAATTTCAGAAAACATCAATTGAATTTCTGAAAGCATCAATAGAATTTCAGAAAACATAAATAGAATTTCAGAAAACATAAATAAAATTTCAGAAAACATCAATTGTATTTCAGAAACCATCAATATAATTTCAGAAAACATCAATTGTATTTCAGAAATCATCAATAGAATTTCAGAAAGCATAAACTGTATTTCAGAAAACATCAATTAAATTTCAGAAAACATCAATTGAGTTTCAGAAAACATCAATATAATTTCAGAAAACATCAATTGTATTTCAGAAAACATCATTTGAATTTCAGAAAACATAAATAGAACTTCAGAAAACATCAATTGTATTTCAGAAACCATCAAAATAATTTCAGAAAACATCATTTGAATTTCAGAAAACATAAATAGAATTTCAGAAAACATCATTCGAGTTTCAGAAAATATTATTTGAATTTCAGAAAACATAAATAGAATTTCAGAAAACATCAATATAATTTCAGAAAACATCATTCGAGTTTTAGAAAACATCAATTGAATTTCAGAAAACATCAATAGAATTTCAGAAAACATCAACATAATTTCAGAAAGCATCATTCGAGTTTCAGAAATCATCATTTTAATTTCAGAAAACATAAATAGAATTTCAGAAAACATCAATATAATTTCAGAAAACATCATTCGAGTTTCAGAAAACATCAATTGAATTTCAGAAAACATCAATAGAATTTCAGAAAACATCAATTGTATTTCAGAAAACATCAATTGAATTTCAGAAAACATCATTTGAATTTCAGAAAACATAAATAGAATTTCAGAAAACATCAATAGAATTTCAGAAAAAATCAATTGTATTTCAGAAAACATCAATTGTATTTCAGAAAACATCAATTGAATTTCAGAAAACATAAATAGAATTTCAGAAAACATCATTATAATTTCAGAAAACATCATTCGAGTTTCAGAGAACATCATTTGAATTTCAGAAAACATAAATAGAATTTCAGAAAACATCAATATAATTTCAGAAAACATCATTCGAGTTTCAGAAAACATCAATTGAATTTCAGAAAACATCAATAGAATTTCAGAAAACATCAATTGTATTTCAGAAAACATCAAATGTATTTCAGAAAACATCATTTGAATTTCAGAAAACATAAATAGAATTTCAGAAAACATCAATAGAATTTCAAAAAGCATCATTTGAATTGCTGAAAACATTAATTGTATTTCAGAAAACATCAATTGAATTTTAGAAAACATCAATTGCATTTCAGAAAACATCAATTGAATTTCAAAAAACAGCATAATCGACTTATTTTTTATGCACTGGAAAATATGATGTTGATGTTTTCTTTAATTATTAGATGTTTACACATCTCCCTTGTGATCGGACTCACATGATTTTTTTTAAATAAATAAAACACAAATTTTTATATTAAAAAAAATTTTTCCTAATTTATGATCTATTATTTTTAGTATAAAAGTCAAAAATGTATTTTGTTAACAGTTTCCATTGTATTTTGTTGAGAAATGTAAGTAACTATACTAAATATGGGCATAATCAATCCATTTTTTAACCACATACTCTCATAATAATCTAACCCATAGAAACAAAGTTTTTATTAAAACTCTTTCTTTCCTTATGCAAATGAGTTTTGAATCACTCCGTGACTATGCGTGACTTAGCGTGACTATGTATTTTAAAGTTAATCTTTGGTTACAGCAAGTCTATCGACCAAGTTACAGATCGATCAGATAAGGGGTAATGGTCTTTAAAGCACTCCGTGACTGTGCGTGACTATGCTTAACTGTGCGTGACTACCCCAAAATATCAATTATTTTTAGAACCAAAATGTAACGTATGTTATTGTATTGTCCAGCAAGGTGGGCAGGGTCATTCTTTTTTTTTTTACAAACTTTTGGTATTATTTTATATTTGTAGTTTGTAATTTTTAGTATCCGTGCTTGAACAATAAATAAAGTTAAAACTCTGAAAGATGACCTCTTGAGATCTATATGGTAAATCGGATATGTGTTAGAATTTTTTTTTTTTTTTTTTTTTGTTGATAAACCAATAGTAAATTTTTGAGCGAAAGTGTAAAAAAATAACTACATCAAGTTTAAGTAGTTATTTTTTTTTTTTTGTTTTGTTGATAAACCAATAGTAAATTTTTGAGTGAAAGTGTAAAAAAATAACTACATCAAGTTTAAGTAGTTATTTTTCAACATATTGCTATCCATTTTTTTTGCTGGGTTTATATAGAATGAACGTTTTTTGTGATCCTGTACACTTTACTTCGTCTGTAGGATGATATGATAAATGACTTCTGTATTTTTTCAACCACATTTGTAAGCAGAGCCACTTTATTTATTTTTTAATTTATATAAATTGTTCATTTCAAATTGACTTTTTTTGGATACAAATTTTTTAGTTTTGTTTGCACAAAAAATACTTTTATTGAAATATTCTCAACTCTGTAATTATATCAACCTATGATTGTATAAAATTTTTTGCAACGATAAATAAAATAATGCTGTCATCGTGATAAATGTATGGTACTATATAAATTGCAATAGATTTACCAAATCAAAGGGAGTTAAGAGGGAGTTCCTGACCTTTAACAAGATGTCTAAGAAAACATATTAATTTTTCGTAGAAAGGTGCAGAATGAGAAAGGTGTAGAGTGAGATTATCGCTTTATTTTTCATGCTTTGTAACATTACCATTTGATAAATAGCCAAAGTGTATTTTCTTTTTAAATCATTCATAATTTAAATTAACGATATGGGACCGTATGCAAAAAAAAAAAAATAAAGTGTACTTCAAGTACACTTACAAAATTACAAAATTTGTTGATAAAGTCTACTTGAAGTAAACTTTAATTTTTTGCCTACGGCCCACTGGATATGTTTATCCTATCGTTCGACCCTTCAGAAAATATTAACAAAATATATGAGATAAAACAAATATTAAGCACTGTACTTAAGGTTGAAGCCACTAAACTTCCAAAAATTATAACACAATGTAAAAACTGCCAATTGTACAACCATACAAAAAATTATTGCTCAAAACCAGCAAGTTGTGTAAAATATGCTGGTAAACATGAAACCAAAAAGTGTTACAAACCAGTCGTTTCTCTTCCGAAATGTTGTAACTGCGGCGAACAATATCTTGCTACTTATCGAGGATGTATTGTAGCCAAAGAGCTTCAAAAAATAAGATATATAAAACTAAAAAACAACTTACATACAAACCTTACAAATGCACAAAAAGATCAAAACCCATCAGCTACAAACCAAAAAATAACAACTTTATCACAAAAGCAAACCTTAATTCAATTGAACTGTATAACAAATCCATTGAAAAACGTTTGAAAATACTGGAACAAAATTTTTTTATTGGAAGGTAGCAGAAGTAATAATCGAACCAAAACCTGCAAAGGACCTTAAGATCGTTAAATCCTACCGGCCCTTTTCAATGCTACCAATTATAGGAAAACTCTTTGAAAATATTATCAGTTCTCGACTGAATAAGATTATTAATTTAAGGAGATACCAGACCATCAATTTGGTTTTCACAAAAGCCATTCAACAACTGAACAGATCCATAGAGTCACACATACTATAAAAAATGCATTTGAGAATAAACATGTATGCTCTGCGGTATTTCTAAACATAACACAGGCATTTGACGGAGTCTGCCACTTGAGATTAATTCAAAAACTTAAAACTATATTACCAAGAAAGTACTGTGATCTACTTGAATCATACATTAGCAACAGATACTATAGAGTGAAACATTATAATTAATACTCCGAGTTATACCCAATAATATCAGGAGTACCGTAAGGTAGCTTATTGGGACCAGTTTTGTATCTCCTTTTCACTCAAGATATGCCAATCCATAACAATTATGTTGTAGGAACTTTCGCAGATGACACCGTTGTACTGTCGATAATTAAGGAGTCTATAGACAGACTACAAACAGCAATCATTGCAATAGAACAATGGACCGAAATATGGGACTAAAACTGAACAATTCAAAATCAGTTCATGTGGACTTTACATTAAAACATATAACACTAAGGTGGCCCTTCGTTATATGGAGGGAAAAAAAGTGTTCAAACTGTCGTTCTCACCCCCTAGAAATATGCGAATAGCAAAAAAACTGAGAAATACAAAGTTTTGGGCCAATCAAAAAACGTTTAGTCGTGGCGCAAAGCGATTGAAAATTTCAAGTGTGTTTATATGGGGAAAATATGACTTTTTTTTTTCAGAATTTACGAAAATTTCGTTCTATAGTTTAATTTTTCCGACAAGCTGTTACATAATTCGGAATCAATATTAAATTATCCGTTCAAAAGGCTATAAAACTTCAAAATCGTATGAAACCTCGCCCAGAAATAGCAAATGCCCCAGACCACTTTTGTGCCCAAAAAAACTAGGTCATGAAATTTCATGGCATTTTTTTCAACTTTGAGAAATTTATTAAAGCCATCATTCTTTTTTAGTCTCTATACTTATAAGTACTCAGATATGAAGTATTGTTTTATTACCACGATGTTAACATATTGCGCATTGAGGCCGAAAATTGGAAATTTTTTTGATAAAATTTTTAAAACTCCTTTTTCAAGTTTGAAAAAATTTTGTTAAACAAAATTTAAAAAAATGAATCTATCACTTTAAGGTTTTATTAAATACGTATTGCACATCAACTGTGTGAATTTTTAAGTAAATCCCTCACCAGAATTTTTTTGACAAGGATTTTATTTTCGCGGATTTCGAGAAAAATTGGATTTTTGTGAAATATTCTGTAAATGCACTCTTTCTAAATACTTTGTATCAAAAATTCATCAATTTTCTACTTTTAAATATTATGTTTTATCTTAATAGCCTAGGGTTTCGGAAAAAATAATATGACTCCATTAACCCTTTTGGAATTGGGGTCACATATGACCCCAAACTAATAAAAGACAATTTATTCAAAAACACTTAAAATATAATAACGAAATATGTAGAAGTTTCGCTCCAAAAATTTGGGATAAACCCGAGAACGCTAACCAATTATTTGCCAAGGCTGGATTTAAAGATATTTTAAAATAAAAATGACCTAAAACGAGTTTTTCTATTAAACTCGATGAAACCAATATTTAGAATTTAAGAAAAATAATTCGGTTAATTTTTATTTATTTAACCATTCAGTGCTCCTGAGATAAAAATAATCCATTGTGATATATCTTTGGTGCAATTATCTGCTTATTGCTCGCGAATATAAATTAAAACAACTTTTAACCAATGTTGTTATAAAATTACTTTATGTAATAAAGTAATAGTTGAATGTCTTGCGTCTCACCCACCAATTTGGTGGATATTGATAAAAAACGCAAAAAAAAAAAATTTCAGGTCAATCGGTGAAGATGCCATTACTTATAATGGTTGACATTTTTTGATTTTTTATAATCGGTCGCTTTATATTATCTTCAATGTCACCTACATGTTTTAAAACTTCTACCATTTTATTTCCCAGTTTTAAATAGTTCATTAAATAAAAGTAAATTTCAAATATAATAATATATATATAAGGTAATATTAAATTAATACTACTCTTAATACTACTCCTATTTTTTAGACATATGACTTAAGTTGTTTTAATTTATATTCGCGAGCAATAAGCAGATAATTGCACCAGAGATATATCAGAATGGATAATTTTGATATCAGGAGCACTGAAGAGTTAAATAAATAAAAATTAACCGAATTATTTTTCTTAAATTCTAAATATTGGTATCAACGAGTTTAATAGAAAAACTCGTTTTAGGTCATTTTTATTTTAAAATATCTTTATGTCGCATCTAAAAATTGGACAGCACTTACAAAATATTTGATTTTTTTTTAATAAATTGTCTTTTATTAGTTTGGGGTCATATGTGACCCCAATTCCAAAAGGGTTAATGGAGTCATATTATTTTTTTCCGAAACCCTAGGCTATTCAGATAAAATATAATATTTAAAAGTAGAAAAGTGATGAATTTTTGATACAAAGTATTTAGAAAGAGTAAATTTACAGAATATTTCACAAAAATCCAAATTTTCTCGAACTCCGCGAAAATTAAATCCTTGTCAAAAAAATTCTATCAGAGGGATTTACTTAAAAATTGACACAGTTAATTTGCAACATGTATTTAATAAAACCTTAAAGTGATAGATTCATTTTTTTAAAGTTTGTTTAAGAAAATTTTTTCAAACTTGAAGAAGGAGTTTTAAAAATTTTATCAAAAAAATTTCCAATTTTCGGCCTCAATGCGCAATATGTTAACATCGTGGTAATAAAACAATACTTCATATCTGAGTACTTTTAAGTATAGAGACTAAAAAAGAATGATGGCTTTAATCAATTTCTCAAAGTTGAAAAAAATGCCATCAAATTTCATGACCTAGTTTTTTTTGGCACAAAAGTGGTCTGGGGCATTTGCTATTTCTTGGCGAGGTTTCATACGATTTTGAAGTTTTATAGCCTTTTGATAATTTAATATTGATTCCGAGTTATGTAATAGCTTGTCAGAAAAATTAAACTATAGAACGAAATTTTCGTAAAATCTGAAAAAAAAAGTCATATTTTCCCCATATAAACGCACTTGAAAATTTCAATCGCTTTGCGCCACGACTAAACATTTTCTGATTGGCCCAAAACTTTGTATTTCTCAGTTTTTTTGCTATTCGCATATTTCTAGGAGATGAGACCGACAGTCTGAACACTTTTTTTTTATTAAGGGTCACCCTAATATAACACACATCCCTCTATTTATAGAACAGACAAAAGTGCCAAAAGCAAACTCGGCAAAATGTCCTGGAATGACCTTAGACGCGAAGCTAAAGTGGAAAGAACACGTTAAGGAGAAGAGAAAAGAACTAGACATTAAATATGGGAAACTAAAATGGCGTATGAATAGAAACTCAAAGCTATCAACCGAAAATAATTTAATGATCTATAAATCGTTATTAAAACCAATGTGGTCATATCGTAGTGTACTTTGGGTTTGCGACAAAAATACAATAATCGAACCTATCCAACGATTCCAGAATAAAATCTTAAGAGACATCATCAAAGCCTAATGGTATATCAGAAATGATGACCTGCATCGGGTCCTAAACTTCTCCACGCTTAAGCAAAAAGTCTCTCAAACAGCCCAGAAACACACAAGACGTCTTTAACTTCACTCAAACGATGAAATTCCACCACTTTTGCATACTTCTGGTCTGACCAGGAGACTCAACCGCACTAAGCTTCACAATCTGCTGGGCCTTAGACAAGCATATATACCGCAGAATTAAGAACTGAATCATTAATCCCATTATAAACATAAAAAAAAACTACTAGTTAGTCACTGTAAAGACTAGTTGTAGTATTAGTTAGGCATTACTTATAATTATAAAATGCTTGAATAAAGAAAAAAAATTTTAATTAAATTATTTTTTTGGTAAGAGATATGAAATTAATCGATTTATTGAAAACTAGCAGATTCCAGCCCTCGAAATTCGAGTGCAAATTCTAGGAAATTTTATTCTTTCATTAAATAGAGACCCAAAGTTATGCTAATCAATTATAGCCAATTCACAAATCAACACAAAAAACAAACTCATGTTTATTACAAACACTTTAACAAATTTAATAAACATACACATAGCATTGTATAATCGTATGTATGTGTTAGTAGCAATTTTAAATGCAATTTACTCAAAATAAAGGAAAAAATTAAAAAATTTGTAAATCTGCAAAACCGGTAAAAAGCAATACCTTTCAAATAATATACGTTTGGTCAAAATCAGAATGAAACGGTAGAACAAAACATCATTCACAAGAAATCGCCAGCATTAATATTATAGATTCCCTATTAGCAAATTCACTAAATTTCAATCTAATTCATAAACTTAACTTTTTTAACACTGCAATTCAGTTCATTGCTAACGGTCACACGATGTGTTTTTTACATATGTACTGTTACATTTTTTACCCATATGCAATTCCGTATGTCTGTCAAAATTATCATTTTACACACGTGCATATGTATTTCCATATGACATAAGCTCTAAATGTGTTGTTTACAATTGATTTAATTTGTTAATTCACAAAAAATTATTGTTAAAATTAAAGTTGTATATATTACTAGATGTAACCCGGTGTGCTTCGCTACACCCTCCCCCCCCCCCCCCCCTTCCGAATCCTTATGAAAGGGCTCACGTAAAGTCCCAAGGCTCTCACTAATACAGTAATTCAGATATATCACATTTAATATTAAGTTTGTATAGGGGTGCCATGCGCATTTGTCCAATCCCGCCCATTTTTTTGTCTGACTACTCGCGTTAATAATAGATGACCTGAGATAAATTTTCAAAGCTCTCTCTATCATAGTACTTAGTATATATGATATTAAAAATTTACTTTGTATGGGAGGTGCCATGCCCACTAAAATTTCAGGAAGATCAGATAAGTCGTTACGCAGATTACCTCCTACAAACAAACAAACACATTACCTCTTTATTATGCAAAGTATAGATCATTGATATAGATTCCTTTATTTTGATACTTGCTGATATAAAATGATTTTTGCTTTTTTAATTCGATACAATAATTATCAGATTTTTCGGCGTTCCTGCCCTGGAGGTACATGTAGCTGCCCATGAGAAGAACATGGATTTGCCAAATTAGATCTGGCAACACTCAACTATTGGCCTTGAACTTAAAATATCACTTGGCAATTTTTATTTTTAGTGATTTTTGATTTTGCCCATTTTTGATTTTGAAAATTTTTGTTTTTGGGCGATTTTTATTTTTCGCGATTTTTGGGTTTGGCGATTTTGATTTCGACGATATATTTTCCACGACAAATCACATTGATAACTAATGTACTTGTCAAAAGACTGTTGCTTTCGTAGTACATCATATTTTTTATATAGGAGGTGCCACGCCCACTTATCCCATCCCGCCCAATTTTTATCGGAATGCTCACATTAATATCTGGTGGACTCGTGCAAAATTTCGAGTCTTTCCCAGTTATATGATATTAGATATCTATTTTGCATGCGCGGTGCTACGCCCACTGCTTCGATCGCGCCCATTTTTTTTGTTCTACTAATCATACAAAGAACCTATGGGCTCACGCAAAGCCATAAAGCTCTCTCTTTTACAGTACTCCAGATATATGACTTTAAAAAGTTACTTTGCATGGGGAGTTCCACACCCATTGGTGTGAACCCACAAATTTTTTGTCTGACTACTCATGCTAAGATCTGATGGGCTCGTGCAAATTGCAAAGATTCCCTTTTTTAGTACACCAGTTATATGATATCATTTATTTACTTTGTATGGGCGGTGCCACGCCCACTGCTCCGATCACGCCCATTTTTGTGTAACTAATCATATGAATAACTTATGGGTTCACACAAAGTCCCAAGACTCTCACTATAACAGTACTCCAGATATATGGCATTTTATATTTTATTTGTATGGCAGGTGCTACGTCTATTGGTCCGATCCTGCCCATTTTTTGTCCGACTGCTCACATTAATAATAGGTGCCATCAGACAAATTTGAAAAGCTCTCTCTGTCACAGTACTCGAGATATATAACATTGAATTATTACTTGTATGGGAGGTACCATGCCCACTTCTCCGATCCCGCCCATTTCCGGCGTGGCTACTAATATTAACAATAGGTGACCTCACACATATTTGCAAAGCTCTCCCTATCATAATTCTCAATATATGCATATGATATTAAAAATTTACTTTGTGTGGGAGGTGCCACGCCCACTAAAAATATTGAAAAAAATTATAGCCTATAGCACTTCCCATATCCGCAGTAAGACTCCGTGAAAATTTCAGGAAGATCAGATGGCTAGTTACGGAGATTACCTCCTACAAACAAACAAACAAACAAACAAACAAACAAACAAACAAACAAACAAACACACATTACCTCTTTATAATATTAGTATAGATATATTTTTTAAATATTAATTAATATTAAACAATTTATTTTTCTTTCAATATTAATCTCTATAATTTACTCTGTTTTTCTTTTGCCACAAGCAGTGGTTGATTTTCATATGCTTGTCATGCCGAAATATAACCTGTTTTAATTGAAAAAAGTACGTGTGACTTTCCTCATGTATTGTACATAAACAATGTTTCATGTGTATACACAATGTGTACAACTTGTTGTAGGAAACTTTGGCAGTACATATGTACAAATCACATCATGTGATAGTACCTTAAATATATTGTTATGTCTGTTGATAATATTAAAAAAAAAAATGCTGCCACATCATACACTTAATGTTTCCGTAAAATGTGTAAAGATAAATTTTTATAAGCAAAAATTGAAAACTTTGACACCTGAGTTTATTAGATTTCGTTAAACATAAAATCATATTATTTTCCCTCTCATTTGCTATTTAATATATAAATTCTATTTATTTGTATGCCCTACACTACAAAGGATTTGTTGATTGTTTCATTGATGATTATTATCAGTTTAAGCACTTATTCGGATTTTGTCGAGTGAAATTCACTTTGATGTCCAGTTGTTTAAATTGTCGTCGGGTATGAGAGTATACAAAATTCTAGTAGACTGTTAAAATAATTAAGATTTCAGTTTTTACTCTTAAATAGTCAAAACTCAAATTGAAAATTATTTTATAAACTAGTTAGTTGTAAGGCGCCTAAGAATGCCTAAAAATGTCTTTTGATAAGTAATGGATATACTTTCTTAAGAAAATGTTCCTTTTTCAAAAAAGGTTATTTTTTTAAAAGGAGAGCTATTTAAAAAGAAACTTTTATAAGAAAAAGCACTTTTTTAACAAAAGGTACTTTTATAAGAGAAGGCATTTTTAACAAAAGGTACTTTTATAAGAAAATTTACATTTTTACTTACGGTAATTTTTAATAAAAGGTACTCTTTTAAGGAAATCTAAATTTCTAAGACACTTTACTTTTCTAAGAAAGTTTACTTTTTTAACATAAGGTACTCTTTTAAGGAAATGTACTTTTTAAGAAGAGATACTTTTTCTTAATAAATGGTACTTTTACAAGAATAGCAGCTTTTTTTTTTAACAAAAAATACTTTTTTTACAGATGGTACTTTTATAAGAATAGGTATTTTATTAAACAAAAGTTACTTTTTTAAAAAATATATTTTTTTAAATTTTTTTTAAATAAATATAATTTCTTAAGAAAATTTACCTTTATAAAAAAACAGTACTTTTTTAAGAAAGAGTAATTTTTAAAAAAGGGTACTTTTCAAGACAAGGTACTTTTTAAAGAAAATGTACCTTGTAAGAATATTAATTTTTTAATGTACTTTTTTAAGAAAATGAAAATACACTTTTTTAAAAAAGGGTACTTTTTCACTTACTTTTAAGAAAAATTAACTGTTTAAGAACTAGGGGCTAATCGCTGCATTCGATATCGAGTAAAATGAATCAAAATTTCATATTTTGGTTTATAATTTAAAGCAGACGGACAAACGTCAGACCTCGCTTCACTTTTAATTTCGATCGAAAAATTTCGATAACGAATATGATGATTAATAACTATTTAAGAAGTTAATATTTAAGAAAAGGTACTATTTTAAGGAAAGGCATTTTTTAAGAAAATTTAGCTTTTTAAGAAGAGTTACTTTTTTAAGAAGATGTACTTAGGAAAAGGGTCGTTTTTAAGAATATGTACATTTTTGGAACATGTAACTTTTAAAGAAAAGGTACTATAATGAAAAGGTAATTTTAAAAAAAAATTATTTTTCTTAAGAAAGGGTACTTTTTTAAGAGAGGCTACTTTTTTAAGAAAAGGCACTTTTTTAGAAAAGGTGCTTTTTTAAGAAAATCTACTTTTTTTACGAAAAGGTTCTTTTTTAAGAAAAGGTACTTTTTAATAAAAGGTATTTTTTTTTCGTAGAAGTTACTTTTTCGTAAAGAAAAGGTATTTTTTTTTAAATACTCTTTAAGAAAATGTGCTTTTTAAGAAAATATGTTTTTTAAGAAAAGTTGCTTTTTACGAAAAGGCACTTTCTAAGAAAACGTACTTTATTAAGAAAATGTACCTCTTTAACAAAAGTCACTTTTTTAAGAGAAGCTACATTTTTAGAAAAATTTACCTTTCTATATACTTTTTTAAAAAAGATACTTTTGAGAAAAAGGTACTTTTTTATTAGAAATAGCTTGTAGGCAAATGAAAGAAAACTTGTGGCAGGTAAGTTTTGTAAATAGTAAAAATACAGACCAAAAAAATTGTTGTTTGCGAGCATCAAATATTTAATGTCGACTATTTTGTTGTAATGTAAAGGGGAATGGGGTCTTTCTCAGGGGTGCCCTTGGGCGGAAAGCTTTCTGTCTGCTATCCACTTGGGGATAGCAAGAAGCGATTCCTCTGATGAAATTCTCAAGCAGCTCACTACTTCCGGTCTCAAACCAAGTATTCCCTGGTAATGTCGTACAGACACCCGTTTGTCGTCAGCTGGAGTGAGAAGGCGCATAGCTGGGTAAAATGATTGGCATGCTAACACCGACGCGTCTCAAGTAAATAGGTGACAGAAGGAACACACATAGTTACTAAAACTCAGCTGTGTATTACAGCCGGGATGGCGACTACGAACTGGCAGCCCCAGTACCATCATAGGATACAGTGGACTAATCACCCGCTTATCTGAAATGTAAATGATTAACGAAACTAATACAAGAGAAATAGAAAACATATCCCCTACATTGCTGACAACCTTTGGCACTCGAAAACGGATACGAATTGGACAATGGAACGTTAGAACGCTAAGCGAACCATCAAGACTCGCTCAACTGGAGGCTGAAAGGTTGAAATTTAATGTTGCCATTCTGGGTATTAGCGAAATACAGTGGTGTGGAAATGGGCAAATTGCATCTACAAATGGAAATATGGTATTGTATAGCGGAAAGGAGAACAGATGCGAAAGTGGAGTTGCATTTATAATATCCAAAGATTTAAAATCCACCTTACATTCATGGGACCCTAAATCGGATCGAATTATAACAGCTCGTTTATTTAGTAAGGTTGGAAAATATATCACCATTGTTCAATGTTACACACGCACAGAGGATGCGAACGACTCAGTCAAGGACGAATTTTACAATCAACTAACCACTACGGTACACAATATTCCAAACCGTGCCATACTTATCCTCACTGGAGATTTTAACGCAAAGATTGGGAATGACAACCATGGCATATGCCAAATCATGGGAACACATGGCATGAGAACTGGAAACAAAAATGGTGAGCGGTTCATAGAATTCTGTCAGACCTTCCAATTAGTTATTGGTGGTTCAATCTTCCCACACAAAAACATACATAAATACACGTGGACATCCCCAAACGGTAATATTCAAAATCAAATAGACCACATTTGCATTCGCCGTAAATGGAGAGGATCATTAATAGACGTGCGCACTAAAAGAGGTGCTGATATAGACAGTGACCACGAGCTAGTGGTGGCGACAATAAGAATTAATCTAAAAAAAATTTACAAAAGAGTCACACAACAGATACGTAAACGTTTGGATGTTGCAAAACTACGGGACGAAGATAAAAATAATGAAATTGGAGAAGTTGTAATAGAATATATACTAGCACTCAACACAACATGGGAAGAAACATGCAACTCACTCAGAGCCATTGCAGAAAAGAAAATAGGTAACAAACAAAAAACAGAGCGAAAAAAATGGCTGTCAGACAACACCTGGAAATTAATTCAGGAAAGGAAAAACTTAAAACAACGGAAGATTGATAACCCAAATTTCAATCCACAATATACCACCGCTGCGAAAGCAGTAAAGAAATCAGCCCGAAATGATAAAAGCAGTGAAGCAGAAGCAGAAGCAGCTGCAGGCGCGAACAATATGAGAGAGTTACACCAAATAATAGGTCGTCTCTCAAACCAAAATATGAATAGAAATCATTCAGTAAGAGATGTAAATGGGGTCAACTGCTTACGAACGTAGAAGAACAAACACAAAGATGGAGGCAGCATTTCGAAGAAATCAGCAACATTATCGATGACAACACAGAAAGCTCCTCACATACTGATGCGTCTACAACAACCAACGACACAATATCTACAGACCCCCCTAGCATTGAGGAAATTACATGCGCTGTACAAAAACTGAAAAGAAACAAAGCGCCAGGTGAAGATGGTATACCCCCAGAGCTACTCCAAGCCAACCCAACAATAGCCGCGGAAATCATCCATCCATATATACGTGATGCTTGGTTAAATGAACAGCTACCTAATACGTGGAAAAAAGGTGAGATAGAAAAGCTACCAAAGAAAAATGATCTGACTGTGATAATTGGAGAGGTATTACTCTGCTCAATACTGTATACAAGGTTATTGCTACCATAATAAATAACAGATTACACAGTACCGAAAAATCACTACGGGATGAGCAAGCAGGTTTCCGACCACACCGTAACTGTTTGGAACAAGCCAATACGCTCCGTGTAATAATAGAACAATCGGTCGAATGCTGTACACCGCTTTATTTAGTATTTATAAACTTTAGAAAAGCATTCGACTCAATAAATCGTACTGCAATATGGGATGCATTAACAGCAAAAGGTGTACCAACTAAATTGGTAAATTTGATTAAAGCTATGTACAACAACACCACACTCCAAGTTCGACATAATGGCATGATCAGCGAATCATTCATGACAAATGCCGGAGTTAAACAAGGTTGCCCTCTATCTCCATTATTGTTCGCCATTGTTTTGGACAAGCTTATGACACAAGTATGCAGTAAAAGAAGGGGTATTGTCTGGGATCTACAAAACCATCGAGAAGATTTGGATTTTGCTGACGATATTTGTCTCATATCGCACAAGTTTAACGTTGTGCAGAGCAAAATAAACGAATTGGTTGTGTTGGCAAATAGAGTGGGACTGCAAGTAAATATTGCCAAAACACTTGCAATGCGTACAAATAACACTACTGATAACCACTTTGTAGTACAAGACCAACGCATAAAATATGTTAAATCCTTCTGTTATCTATGATGCATGATGTCAATAGATGGAGGAGTGGAAGAAAACGTGTCACACAGGTTAAATAAGGCAGTATCCGCTTTTGGTCGGTTAAATAAAACGTGGAGATCACCCCAAATCTCGAAAAAATACGAAGATCAGTGTGAAATCCACACTGCTGTATGGAAGCGAAACATGGCTTATGACGAGTAATATAGCGAGAAGATTGCAAGTTTTCATAAACAAATAATATGCCGCATCTTTTGGCCTAACGTCATCACCAACATTGAACTCTGGCGACTAACAAACGAAGAGCCTATAATTCGCCAAATAGCAAGACGAAAGTGGAAATGGATAGGCCACACTTTGACCAATTGGCAGCATCACAAGGACTGCACTGGAATGGAATCCTTAAGGTAGCCGCCGCTCAGGCCGCCCGAAGAACACCTGGCGTAGAACAGTCCAACGAGATCTCAATAGCCAAAACAAATCGTTTGACGAATTAAAAGTTTTATGTAATTATAGGATAAGTTGGAATTTTCTTGTAAGAGCCCTATGTTCCCAAGTGGAATGAATAAAGGAGAAAAAAAATTTTTTGTTGTAACGGAAAAAAAATTTATAAAAATAACAAAAAAAAACTCACCAAAAGAAAAACTTTTTAACAATACATATTATAACAAGACTACATCATACAAAACGCATTTTATGTAGGATATGTATGTTTTTTCTTTTGTTTGCTTTGTATGAAGACAAAGTTAAAATCTTGTTAAGAATTTCTTTTTGGTACAAATCTAGTTTTCACGTAAAGCTGCTTAAAAAGTTTGTATTATTTTTGATATTGGAACTTTATTGGATATATATTTTTTAGTAGGTAAACTTGGTTTTTTCAATTCAAAATCAGAAAAGTTGTTTTTATATGAAAAATTTTAAAATTGTCGGAACTATCAAGTAAAAAAACATACAAAAACAATTATTTTAACTTCTTCGATACCTACTCTAAACAAATAACTGTACTCAATTAAACTACATGATACGTGCTTTTAACTCAATTCTATCAATTCCAAAAAATATTTTTGTTTGTTAAAATACAATTTTATTTCAATACAAATTATATACATATATGAATTTTAATGATGGCGGGTACATCATGCTGTGTCAACAGATATCAGGGAGTCAGTGATAAGCGTAACTATTTTAGTAACAATTATTTAAGACATGAATATCTAAAATGACTTAAGTGATAGCATAAAATAAAAATTTGGAAATAAAATGACCGGAAGTGCACAAAACAAGCTCGTGTTAGATTAAATAACTAATAAACTCTTGTAGGGTATTATCTGGCCAACATTACACAAATGTTCTTGCTTGTTGTCGTCGTACTTTGTAATAATGCTTGTCTTATAAACTGATTAGAAATTATTGAATAAACTTTTACACTTCTTTTCCAGCAAGTCAATTAGGGTTGCACTTACATAGATAAATTGGTATAATTTTTAAAGTTCTCGTATGTGAAATTATGAAAAGAGCTTTTTTATTAATCTCTTTTATATTTTTTTTTTCTTTAGAAGAAAAAAAAAATTATTTAAGATTACAATAAAGGAATAGTATATCGATGAAATACTTTTTATTCCATAGAAGAGTTTCAACATTTAGGGCTTCTAATCGCCTACCCTACTTCAGCGGTGCTACGCGTCAACATACTGTCTTTATGTTTCTAATGCTGTTAAATTGTTTATATCCACCATTATATTTGACAAAGGGTATATGTAAATTAGTCATTCAATGTGTAACTATCGAAAAATGGACCCCATAACGTATATACGATATACTAGCAGATCCCAGCCCTCAAAATTCGAGCGCAAATTCTAGGAACTTTTATTTTTTCATTAAATAAAGACCCTAAAAGTCAATCAATTATAGCAAATTCACAAATAAACACAAAAACAGACTCATTTTTATTACAAACACATTAACAAATTTAATAAGCATTGTATAATTTTATGTATGTGTTAGTAGCAACTTTAAATGAAATTTACTCAAAATAAAGGAAAACATTTTAAAATCTGTAAATCTCCAAAACGACTAAAAAGAAGTACATTTCAAATAACATACGTTTGGTAAAAATCGGTATAAAACGGTAGAACAAAACATCAGTCACAAGAAATCGCCTAGCCTATTAATATTATAGATACTTCATCCTTATAAGAACTCAACATGATACAGGGATACTGTTCTGACCATCTGTAGCAATTACGCTCATTTGCAAAGTAGATCATTAAGCTGGGAAAAGTTAAGATATTATTGCTTGCTGTTATTTCGGCCGGGTAACATTGTTTATTTATAACTTTAAATTGTAAAAATACCTCTAAATAATGCTAAAAATTAAGCTTGTTTATTGAAATAGTCAAATAGAAAATATTGCTTACTAATTTTTTTGTTGTTGCATAACATATACTTTCAAAAAGTGCCTGGCCTTAAGGCTGTACCTTTCCTTAGGACCGTTTCTTTTCTTAAAGAAGTACCTTTTCTTTAAAAGTATTTTTTTAAAGATTCTTTTTTAAATAAAAACATTTTTTTAAAATTATATTTACTTAAAAAAGTACCTTTTCGTTAAAAAGTACTTTTCCTAAAAAAGTACATTTTCTTAAAAAAGTACCTTTTGTAAAAAAGGCCTTTCTTTAAATATAATATTTTCTTAACAAAGTACTTTTTTAAAAAAGTTCCTTTTTTAAAAAATTAAAATTAAATTAAAAATTTCCTTTTTCAAAAAATAAACTTCTTATTAAAAAATTACCTTTTCTTAAACAGCACATTTTCCTAAAAAAGTACATATTATAAAGAAAGTTAATTTTTTTAAAAACGATCTACAAATTTATTTTGTATCAAAATCTTTTAAAAGTGCGGAAGAAAATACATTTTTGCAATAATGCAATTTATGGTACTGAATTTACTGTCAGGTCCGACCACAGACCTCTGGTATATTTACCGTACTCAAAACTAACAAAAATTAGGTTGGAACTGTCAGAATGAAATTTTTCAAAGAAACACATAAAAAGCAAGAACAATGTAGCTTCAGATGCACTCTTGCTTATTTAAATTGACGAATTGAAAGTGCAACTAGCGAAATTTTTACAGTGACAACCCGCGGAATGTCAAGGCAAAATCAGAAGCCAAAAGGCAATGTAGGACATTGAACAAAGCTGACAATTTAATTTATTTATTTATGTTTTTAATTAAAGTACCAATATATGACAAATTTTCTCATGAGTTTAGCAAAAAAATATCCAAAATCAGATCTGAAATTTTATATACAAATAATAAACTAACAAAATTGCACATAATTATTTATAGAAAATTTAAAATTTTAATATCTCTAAATATTACGATTACTAACAAAATATTAAACTTAGATGATATGCTTTTGAGGCTACAAAGTGAACATTCTTACAATAGAATGGCCGAAGAACGATATTTTTAAAAAAGTACCGTTTCTTTAAAATACATATTTTTTTAAAGAGTGCATTTCCTTAAAGTGGCACCTGTTCTTAAAAAATTAAATTTTCTTAACAATTTGCCTTTCCTAAAAAGTGACTTGTCATAAAAAGTACTTTCCTTAAAAAGGTGCCTTTTGTAAAATACTTTTTCTTAAAAAATTAATTATTCTTAAAAAGTGAATTTTCTTAAAAACTACTTCTCCTAAAAAAATATTCTTTCTAAAAAAGAGCCTTTGCTTAAAAAACAGCTTTTCTTAATGCCTTATCATAAATATCCTTTCCTCAAAAAAATATATTTTCATAAAAAGTACCTCTCCTCAAAATGTGCCTTTAAAAAAAAAATGAATGTTTTTAAAGTGACTTTTCTTTAAAAAAAAAACTTTTCTTAAAAAATAGATTTTCTTACTAAATTAAATTTTCTTAATAAAGTAAGTTTCCTTAAAAAAATGTCTTTCTTTTCATAAAAAAATTTTTTTTTACAAAAAGTTTAATTTTTTTAAAGTAACATTTAAAAAAAAATTACTTTTCTTAATAAGTAACTTTAAAAAAATACCTTTTCTTAAAAAATTAAAAAATTAACTTTTCTTCAAAAACAAATTTACTTAAAAAAATTTTCCTTTCTTAAAAAAAGTATCTTTCCTCGAAGAAGTATATATTCATAAAAAAGTACCTCTCCTTAAAAAGTGCTTTATTTAAAAAATAACTTAACTTAAAAAAGTATATTTTTTTTAGTACCTTTTCTTAAAACAGGGTCTGTTTAAAAGGCTAATTTTCTTTAAAAAGGACCTTTTCTTAAAAAGAATACCTTTCCCAAAAAATTTGATTTTGCTTAAAAAGTATCTTTTCTTGAAAAACAACTTTTCGAAAAAAAGTGTATTTTCATAAAAAGTACCTTTCCTTAAAAAAGTACCTTTTCCAAAAAAATTAACTTTTCAACGGATGCCTTACAACTAACTGTTAGAACCATAAGAGCCCTGATGGATTTATCAGAGACTTGGCATATTCGAATTTAAGTTTCTTATTTGTTTTACCCTTTCGCCCCTACTGGATCACATGTCCCAGCAATGTTCTTTACATCATAACTTTTTTTTACCTTTTATATTCTTATGTATACTGTATCCCAAAAAAGGCTGAAGCATTATCTGTGGTGTAATTTAATAAACTTAGTGGTGAATTATACCGAAACGTCATTTATATTCAGTTTTTTTATGTGAGAGCACGTGTTTTTCGCTGATAGCCTCATACTTTTATCAATAAAGCCTAATTTTTTGTGTTTTTATTGACAATTTTTTAAAATAACATAAAGTGAGAAGTGGAATATTGTTTTTAACATTTAGCAGCAAAAAAAATTTCAAACGGTAAGGTGTTAGAATGATTTTTTTTAATGGGACATATTGTCCCAATAAGATTTTTGAGTGGGATTTATTATCCCAATATAACGTTACGAATCAAATTTAGGTTTTTTGTTTTTGAAGATGACAAGGAAGAGATTAACGGATAAGCAAATCTGCGAGAATTTGTTAGAGGATGATGAAAGCGAAAATGATGGTACTGACTTCAGTGACTCCGGATCCAACTATACTCCATCAGATGACGAAGAAGAAGATAATATAACCGATTCAAGCGATGAATCCGGTGAAGATGTTGCCCCTGTTGATGCTGTTACACTCGGTACTGCTGCTGCTGCAGGTAATGAGATTGCTATTGATGCTGCTGTTACACTTGATACTAATGCTGCTGACGGTGGTGATAATTCACCTGAAGCAGCTACTAAACAAGCTATTTGTAACTGGTCTATATGTAACGAAAACAATACATTTTTGCCAAAATATACAATGCCTGCGGACAGAGATGCAGAAGTATTATTAGATTTGACGCCTACGGCTACTAAGTATGAAGTCTTCCGGAAAGATTTGTACATTAGCGTTGCCGAATGCACTAATCAGAGGCTAACTAAGCTAAACAGGGTGAGATATTCGAAATGCAATTTAACGGATGAATATGAAATTATGATCTTCATTTGAGTCTCATTAGTTATGCACTACAACCACGTTCCAGCTATAGCTGATTATTAGAGCAATAATACTTCATTGGGCAACGAATCTATCAAAAAGAGCATGTCTTGCGCGTAAGTTGCCACTAATTTAATCTATACTTCCCCTGGCTGAGTCGCTTATATCAGAGGGAGTGAAGCACAAAGGACTTAAAACTCGTAGGGCAGGCGGCCGGCCTTCTAAGCGGCCGAAGAAGGAGATTTTGAATATTGGCGACCATTTACCCAATGAAGGCACATCTCGACTTGTTTGGTTCGATGCACTTCCATAGGGAAAGAAAACAAGGCTCAAATTCGTGTGCTCAGGATGCAACAAGCTCTATGTCCCTCCTGTTTTGCACCATTCCACCGATGAAACCATTTTCCAATATTTTTAATTTGAATTTGTTAAGTTCCATTCTTTTCGTTTTATTAATGTTCTCAATTGCTGATTTTTCCTTGTTTTTTTTTTTATAAATAAAAGTATAAATAACAAGAAAAATAGAAATCGATCGAACCCATTTTTCACTTATTTTAGTTTTATTGGGATATAATGTCCCACTGTAAAACCTTATAGGGATTATATATCCCAGGATAATGGTAAGGATCTCCGACTTCTTACATATGTCC
Source organism: Cordilura impudica (assembly GCA_963682025.1). NCBI lineage: Eukaryota > Metazoa > Arthropoda > Insecta > Diptera > Scathophagidae > Cordilura > Cordilura impudica. Next base: position 324,471,831 of record OY821517.1, read on the forward strand.
AACATCTTATATTTTCCCTTTTAACTGAATTTGCGGACAAAATTGAAAAAAATCTACCAAACTTCTAGAAAAAACTCAGGGGTGAAAGGGTTAAGAGTTTCTTTTTTTTATCTGAAGACTGTTTTGCTGGCGAAGTTTTGTAATATGTTCTATGAAAACAGTGGTAAAACAGCCAGTTATAGAACATCTTACATTTAAAACGAATTAAAAATTTTACTCTGAAAATTAGCAATACCGTATTTTTACGTACAATTAAATTTGATTGGTATTGTTGAAATAAGATGGAGAGTAATGAAATATATACTCGTACATTATATAAGCTGAAACTTTTGTTACTACACTTGTTCCTTCAATTTGCTCACAGTTGTTATATTTCACATTATTGGGCGTAAACAAACTTATTTGTTAGTTTGTTGTCTGCTACTTATTTTTGATGATTCAATCTACGGATTTTAATAGAGTGATACGAGTTTACTTAAAAACTTTTACTTTTTGTTTGGTAACACAATAATTTAAAAATTACAAATATTATGTTTGCTAACTTTTAGAAAAAAAAAATTAAATAAATTATACTTAAAACACAACAAAGTTTAAACAATTCTGGAATTATTATTATAATAAATAGAAGTTTGTGTGAAATTGTTGAACTTCTAATAAGGTGGAAGGAATTCCTTTTTTTTTTGCTTCGTTTAACCTGATGTTCTTATACTTATAAAGTGTATTGTAGAACTAAAAAGTAAAATATGCCTGATGACACAGAAACAATAAAATTGTCTTAAGAAAGTTTACTTATTACTAACGCTTGTGGTTTGGTGTACTGATGATATCTAAATATCTATTGAAAGATTTCCCAGATGTTTAAGAACTTGTGGAATCCTACACTGCCTTTCCTCCTACCTAACACAGCTTGTAATAATTTATGACTTTATGTTTTCCTGAAAAAAAAAGGAAATATATGGGGTGGTTTTTCATTAAAACAGAGACTCCAACTTTCTTTATTGTTTGAAAAAAATAAAACAATTAAATCCATTTTCAACTAAATAGCTATCAATACTATTGGATTAATCGTTTTAATAGTTAAATCTAAAATATTTGTCAACTATAGAGCGATTGTCGATTCGAGTGTCTGCGAACAATTTGTTGTTATGCTTATAAAAGTAAAGCAAACAAATATACGGTCCTTTTCACTTTAAAAACAATTTCGTTTAATTTAGGAATGTACTTACTTTATTACACAACAATTTTGTTAAGGATTGTTTCGGAAAAAAGTGTATTATGGGAACTAAGGATTACGCACATAAAAACTGTAGCATAAATAAATCGCAATAAAAGTTGTGAAATTACTTATTTTAATAAAGAACTTCAAATTATTGACGAGTAAGTTATTATACCCTATAAAATAGGGCGGGTCGATTTGTAGGAAGGCAAAAAAAATCGCTCAGTGACAAGGAAAATCATATTCCAGGGATCAAAATAAGAAACTTTGCCCAAGGAACCATACCTCTAAAACGAATTCTGATGTCCCGACTTTTGACCTGTCTGTCTGTCTGCCATGGGGAAACCCCATTCTCCCTCATGCAGTTGAACTGAAACTTGGCCCATAGTCTTGTTCTGACTACAGATTAATTTTAGTCACGGAGTGATCTCATCCGATCGATCTTTTTGAATAACATAACATAGTCAAGGCGTATGATTATTATTTATTAGCAGAGTAGAAGATACGTATACGTATGAGCGTTAATTTTAATATTAAATCAAACATAGTCAGCCCAATTCTAAACTAAAAATGGTGATTTTTTGAAATGTTTGTATGGGGAACCCCCAGGGGCCACTAGCATGGGTGGGGGTCAATCATACATTTGGACTCGATTGGGGCACTCTAAATGGGTTAAATTTAGACAGACAGACAGACAGACAGGTCAAAAGTCAGGACATCAGAATTCGTTTTTTAGGTATGGTTCCTCGGCCAAAGTTTCTTATTTTGATCCCTAAAATACGATTTTCCTTGTCAATTGGGCGATTTTTAAATCGACCCGCCCTACTATACAACTATGCGGTGAAGGTATAAAGAGTTTGTACTGATGTTTGTAACTACCCAAAATAGTTGAACTATATCCACCTTTCATTATACTGATCGTCCCAGAATCACTCTTTGAGAAGATTTACAAATGTCCGTCTGTCTGTCTGCGTGTCAATGTAAACCATGTAATCAAACTGCCGGCCATATGACGAATGCTATTGAAAACAGGGGCATATTCATACAAATTATTCCTATGAGATTAATTAAATCATTAATTAGATTCAGATTATATCATAGATATATGTTTCAAAATTGGTTTATGTATGTTTACTACATACATCCTTTAAACATGTTATTGATAGATATTCCAAAAAAAAGTCTTAGAAGAGCTGTATAAAGCTGCCGATCAGAAAATCCCATGACCGGATTTTGCCTTATTAACAATCATACTATTATCACCAATGAAGTCAAGTTTCTTATTCATTATCCAGAAATGTTTGAGCGGTATCCAATACTATTCCATTAAGGGCGGGGAAATGTTTTAAATTTTTTTTGCATTTTTGTTTATGCTTTTATGAATGTGCAACATGTTGGGAGTGATGTGTCAAAATTTCAATTAAATCGGAGCAACTAAGACACACCGCTTCAAGCGACCGACCCACATACGGTATATCATATTCTAGATGTAACCCGGTGTGCTTCGCTACACCCTCCCCCTCCCCCCTTCCGAATCGTTATGAAAGGGTTCACGTAAAGTCCCAAGGCTCTCACTTATACAGTAATTCAAATATATCACATTTGATATTAAGTTTGTGTGGGGGTACCACGCGCATTTGGGTAATCCCGCCCATTATTTTTTTGTCTGACTACTCACGTTAATAATAGATAGACCTGAGACAAATTTGCAAAGCTTTCTCTATCATAGTGCTTAATATATATGATATTAAAAATGCACTTTGTATGGGAGGTGCCACGCCCACTAAAAATATTTAAAAAAATTAAAGCCTGTAGCACTCCCATTTCTTCAGTAATACTATGTGGAAATTTCAGGAAGATCAAATGAGTAGTTACGGAGAGTACCTCCCACAAACACACAAACAAATATTACCTCTTTATAATGTTAGTATAGATTTTTTATTTCAATGCTTGCTGATGCTGATATACAATGTTGTTTGTTTTTGCATTCGGTACAACAATTATTAGATTTTTCGGCGTTCCTACCCTGGAGCAAAGTACATGTAGCTGCCCATGACAAGAAGATGGATTACCCATATTAGATCTGGCAACACTTAACTGTTGGCCTTGAACTTAGAATATCATTTGACAATTTTTCTTTTTAGCGATTTTTGATTTTGCCCATTTTTGATTTTGAAGATTTTTGTTTTTGGGAGATTTTTATTTTTCGCGATTTTTGGGTTTGGCGATTTTTGATTTTGGCGATATATTTTTCATGACAAATCACATTGATAACTAATGAACTTGTCAAAAGACTGTCTCTTTCGTAGTGCTTCATATTTTTTACATAGGAGGTGCCATGCCCACTAATCCCATCCCGCCCAATTTTTATTGGACTACTGACATTAATATCTGATGGACTCATGTAAAATGTCGAGTCTTTCCCTTATATAGTACACAAGATATATGATATTAGATATCTACTTTGCATGGGCGGTGCTATACCCACTGCTTCGATCACGCCTATTTTTTTGTTCGACTAATCTTACAAAGAACATATGGGCTCACGCAAAGCCACAAAGCTCTCTCTTTTACAGTACTCCAGATAAATAACATGAAATAGTTACTTTGCATGGGGAGTGCCACGCCCATTGGTGTGAACCCGCCAATTTTTTGTCCGACTACACATACTAAGATCTGATGGTGCGTGCAAAGTGTCAAAGCTTCCCTTTTTTAGTACACCAGTTATATGATATCATATATTTACTTTGTACGGGCGGTGCCACGCCCACTGCTCCGATCACACCCATTTTTTGTCCAACTAATCGCATGCATAACTTATGGGCTCACACAAAGTCCCAAGACTCTCATTATAACAGTACTCCAGATATATGGCATTTCATATTTAATTTGTATGGTAGGTGCCACGCCTATTGGTCCGATACTGCCCATTTTTTGTTCGACTACTCACATTAATAATAGGTGACATAAGACAAATTTGAAAAGCTCTCTCTATCACAGTACTCGAGATATATAATATTGAATTATTACTTGTGTGGTAGCTACCACGCCCACTTATCCGATCCCGCCCATTTCCGGCGTAGCTACTAATATTAACAATAGGTGACCTCACACAAATTTGCAAAGCTCTCCCTATCATAGTACTCAATATATGTATGTATATGATATTAAAAATTTACTTTGTGTGGGAGGTGCCACGCCCACTAAAATTATTTAAAAAATTATAGCCTTTAGGACTTCCCATATCCGCAGTAAGACTCTGTGAAAATTTCAGGAAGATCAGATGAGTAGTTACGGAGATTACCACCTACAAACAAACAAACAAACAAACAAACACACATTACCTCTTTATAATATTAGTATAGATGTTAACCAACTTTTCTAGCAAGCACCATTTCTGATGTCCGAGAATATCGTAGTTCAATATCTGCTACACATTAATCAATAGGTAATCAGTTAGAGTTTGTTTTAGCATTGTTTTCCCATTTTTCTTTTAACAAATTCATCGAAATTTTATAGCAAAAATTGTGTTTTTCGCTTCCAAATGCTACCAAAAACAAAAAAAAAAACAAGTGGGAAAATTATAGTCGCTCCAGACCGACTATACGATACCCTATACAATGGTTTAGAGACTCTATCTCTTCGGTCCAACTAATTGGATATAAAAAATAAGCATAAACCAAATTTGAGTGGCAGTTTTATTAATTTTTTTGGCTGCAGATATGAACTAGCGGACTAGGTCAAAAAATGGACCAATCCTGACCATATTTGGTAAAGTCACTTATATTTCGAAAAAATATATACAAACCAAATTTGAGAAAAATTTGTGCAAAATTTTAGCTTTTTTGATAGATTTAATTGAAGATCGGGAAGTACCTCTTTATGGGGCTTATGACTAAAAATTGTCCAATAGGGATTATTTTTGGGCTACTGATTAGTGAATATAGTAAACACGCATTAACCCAACTTGACTGAGATCTTTATGATAATTTGGATCTTATGGCAATTTATGTCGATTTCATAGGGGTCATTCGTATGGGGACTAGGTCTGAACTTGGACCGAATTTCACCAATTTCAACAGCTTTCATCCTATGGCCAATAAAAGCTTATATACTAAATTTGATTAAAATATATTCATATTTGCGACATGTAGTTTGATTACAAGGTATACATGGACACACAGACGGACGGACGGACGGACATCGCTAAATTGACTCAGAAAGTGATTCTGAATCGATCGGTATAATAAAAGATGGGTCTAGGTCAAATATTTTTTGGTAGTTACAAACAGTAGCACAAAGTCATTATACCCAAACCACATAGTGGTATAGGGTATAAAAACTCTTCCTGATTACCTAGGGAAACACTTTTAAACATATTTAGATTTATTTGTTCACATGATCCGGTAACGAGTTATGATGTTCACCGCATAACAACTTTTTTTTTGAGGCATCTCCGGAAAGTCGCTGTTACGGACTTTTTTATTAATATGTTTAGTTGAAAATTTTTGCAAAGATACAAATGTTGTGCTATAACGTGCATATGAAATAAATAATCCAACATTATTCGTATCTTAAAAAAATAATGAAAAGAAGCCTTTTTCGCCTTTAAAACCTTACCCCGCCCTAAATACAATACTTGTCAGAAATTATCCCCATTCTGTAAAATACCATATCTTTTTTAAGATTCAGTTCCATCAAGTCCACCATTACACCATTCAACTAATTAATCAAGCTCACGTTCAAAAGTAATATGACCATTTATGTCATTGAAACTGTGAAATAACTTAACATCACCTGCATACATAAAGACGTTGCAATTCGAAATTACAGTCAAAAGATCATTTACGAATAGTAAACACAAACACGGGCCCAAATGACTGCTTGGGGAACGCTAGAAGTAACACTTACAATCTTAGATTCAATATTGCGAAAAATAATTCTTTAATCCACAATATAATAGATTCATGTATGCCAATGAGTCTTAGTTTGAGAAATAAAATATTTTGATCCACCCTATTAAAAGCTTTACCAAAATCAGTGTATCCGTCTGCTCACCATGGACGAAACCTTTGAAAACATGAGTAGACATTAATTTCAAAAAGCCATATTGGAACGCAGACATAGTCGACTTTAGTTGATATAACAACAACAACAGTAACAAGTTTCTCCATTTACTTCGGTATAACACTTAACTTTGCTATTCCCCTATAGTTAAGTATATTCGCCCTTTTATGTGACTTATACAAGGGTTACTAAATGAATCTTTCCAAGAAGTAGGAGAATAAGCAATTTGGAAAAGACTGTTGAAAATGCACGTTACGAGTACACTTAGAATTTGAGCGCAATTTCTCAAAATACAAGCACGAACATCTTCAAGACCAGTCTTGTCTAAAAATTTCAACTGAATCAGAGACTAGAAAAGAGTTGCCTTATCAAAGAGAGGAACATTTGATAACGATGCAACTTTTATTAATTATGGTTATTTGGCGACGGTTAAAATATTTGAAATCAGCTAACATATTTGCAATATCAAGATAATCAGAGGATGAATTATCATTGCAAAATATTGTAGGCGGCTTGGGTTATTAGAAAAGTTTGATTTTATGTTATGACAAAATCCCTCGTATAACAATTATTTTTCAGTAAATACTACGCAGTGCGAGTGGTTGAATATTTAGCATAATCTAAAGTTGAACCGGATTTTCGATGTCTTTTAAAAAGGCGAGCTTTTCTGTTTTTTAGCATCGACAATTGCTTTAAATTCCACGTAGGACCGATATACTCAAAGTTCTGATGTTTAAGAGGAATGCATTAAATAAAAAAAAAATCGTTCAAAATATCTTATACAATTTTACCAAAAAAAAGTCGATGGTGCAAGGAGCTGCTTATCAAGCAAATATTATCAGTCAATATGATAAGGCTTTCATTTAATTTATCGTAATTCATACAACCAAATAATTTACTCATCACAGTATTCAGTTCTTTTTAGGCTCTTCTAAGTCAATATCTAGAATTATACCAAGAGTAGGATTATACCGATCTTTATGTAAGGATATTGGGTCAATGCAATTCACTAGAAAATTTTCAACATTATCTAAAAAAAAACTGCATCCTACATTATTTGTTTGATTTTAAAACAAAATTTATCTCAATTACTCCCATATCAAAAATTGTAGATGGAATAAACGACAAGGAATCAGACTAATAATGTCATAATAATTACAAATGAGTCAACATGTTTCGGACAATTACTTGCACGGGAAAGTGCTTTAACATGAGATGCTCACAGAACATGAGGGCATATAGGAACAGGTGATATAAGAAGTTTTACTCTGGAAAATAGCTTTCATCTATATTAGCTCCATGTTGCTAACAATAACATCAAATTATTACCTTAGCAAAGTTGGGTCTAAGACCATCTCTCGAAACTCATGGAATAGAATATCGTGTAGTCGGTCTAAGCCAGCTGTAAAATCAGTTGTAAATGTATTTTATAATATTATGTTATTTTGGAATATTATTTAATATATGCGCTTTTGTAGTACTCACCCCTGTTCTTGAAACCACTATCACAAAAAAAAAACTCGTAAATGAAAAAATTCTTAAATCTACGAGTTTTTTGCTATTCTCTAACTTCAATAAGAATATTTTTTCTCATTTTAATTCACATAAAAAAGGCTTTGTGAAATCAAAACCAATGTCCTTTTTTTCTACTAAGCAGGTCTTACGAGATAAAAAAAACTAATTGATATTTAAACTCTAACATGTTTTTTATTGAACCTTGTCATTATTTTAAAAAATTAGACATTAATTTTATGTAAAATAAACGATTTTAAAAAAAGTCAAAATTTTGCGTTGATTTCAAAAAAACTCGTAATCAGTGGTCGATGTTAATAAAACACACTTTTAGAGATGATGTTGTTCTATAACTATAATAAAAACTTTTTATTTACACAATCTATTTTCCATTATAATTTTTTCAATTATAACATAGATTCTTTATGCACTAATTATTACGAATAAAGGAATTTAAAATAATATTTCACTCAAATCGCATATTTTTATTTATTTTTTGCATATGATTGCCACAACTTTGTTTATGTTCGAAACAGTAGTAATGCCAGTCAAATCCAATTTATTTGAATTTCGAATTTTCTTTGGTGATGCCTAACTTATTTCAAAAAGAGAAGTCATTCTTAATTGAATGAAATTAAAGAACAAAAACAATTAAATGAACAAGTAAAATGTTATTTTAAAAGAAAATATTTTTTTTACTTTCTTTATAATCTTAAGGAAAAACATGCAAAAATTACTTAAGCTTTTTTTTGTGAGAGTGACTAAAGAACCATATGGCACCTCGGTTTCTAGATAACATATGGTTCTGAAGCTACACCATATGTTTCATGTCATTTGACAATAAAAAAATATGATTTCGAAAAATCCCTCGGAAGTATAAAATTTCCGTCCATGTTATTTCAAATTCATTCTTATTCAAATAACAACGTTTCAAGAACAGGGCTGACTATCAGTGATCTGTTTGCTAAATTCAGATCATTTCCAAACAAAAAATATGGTATTATTAACGACTTGTTTTGTGTTCTTTGTTCCTCTCTTACAGGAGCCGTTCCACAGCCGATTTACTGAATCGATCGGTATAATAAAAGGTGGGTCTAGATCAAACATGTTTGATAGTTACAAACATCAGCACAAACTCATTATACCCTTACCACATAGCGGTATTGGGTGTTAAAATGGGGTTAAAATATTAATTTTGAAGTTATAAAAACCTAAGAAGAAGGAATTGGTAAAGTTTTGCTTTCTACAACAACATAATAGTAATTTAATAAGCCCTGATTGTTGCAGCCCGCCAGCCAGGAAGCTTGCAATTTCCTAACGAAACAGTCCTTATAAATAACACAAAGAAATTGTATAGAAATAAAATATTTCATTATACATGAGTGAATTAATAAGTCCGAATATGTTTCAAAACTGCACGATATGGTAGTGGCCGAGGGGAGAGTGTGAGTAGGGGATGTTGCTTATGGCAGAGGCATGTCATCCGGTGCTGTGATTTCAATTTTAAATCCTTTTAAAAAGCTGTTATAAGAAAAGTAGGTGTCACGTTTTCTCACAATTGACCATAAACGCAATCATGTGACAACTTTTCTGCAGCTTCTGGATCAAAACTTTTATATTGCTAATGCTCGAGGAAATCTTGGAGATAAGTTTGGGATCCTAAAGCAGACGAAATTCGCAAAAATGTATTTGCAAAGAAGACTACTTCCTTTGATAAGCCATAAAATATTTCCATATACTTTTAGCTAGATTACGCATCCTGTCAATACGGTAAGAATGCTATTGAGTGGTCCAAGAGCAATAATGTGGTTATTGCACCAAGGGGGCAAATTCTCAAAACTATCCGGAGATTAGTTCAGGGAGTTGTATTGAACAAAAGTTTAAGTACAATTTCAATTAAATGTAGGAAAAAATCAAACTCTAGATTTAATAGTTTCCTTATTATTACATTTTATGTAAGTTAAGATGTTTTCGATCTCACTCCTTAGGTACTGCTAAGTACAAACTTTTATAAGAAAATTGCTTGAAATAGAGTAGAGATTAAGACACTTTGCAACCATTACGAAAATTGTTTACTTTATAGACTGGTTAAATTGTGCCCTATACCAACCACGCTGTGGTAAGTATATAATGAGTTTGTGCTAATCTTTGTAACAACCAAAAATAATAGGCCGATCAACTCAGAATCATTTTCTGAGTCGATTTGGCTATTTCCGTGCGTCTGTCTGTCTATCTGAGTGTTTGTCTGTGTGTGTGTGCATGTGAACCTTGTGCAAATGAAAATATACTTTGATGAAATTGATGAAACATGCATTGATATGATATGAAATTGATATCAAATTGAAAATAGTTGCTGTCAAAATATCGGACAATCTCACTTAAGTTCGGTTTATGCTTATTTATAGGCTCGCCAAATAAGTAGGACCTAAGAATCTTTTTCAAAATTTGTGGTATAGAATATCGTATTTACGGTCTATACCGACTATAATTTTCTTACTTGATTTTTTGTTAACTGTTTCATTAAATCTTATTGAAAGGAAGTACGATACCGTGCAGTGGTTTCTAACCAACTAAATACAACTATAGATACAAAGTTATGATTAATGTGTATCTACAAATTATTACATTAATTAACATTTAATATAATAACATAATCCTGCATATGGCTAAATAGTGATTTTATTTTAAAACAAAAAAATATTTTATGAACATTTAACCATCTTTTGACTTACATGATTTTTCAAACAAAAAAAATATATATATATATATATTTCGATATGCATGGGTTACTTCGCAACATAATAGGGATTAGTGTATTTGTATGAAAAGGATATGAAATCATGTGCTCAATTTAACATTTTGCTTGGCAAAGAAGAGCATAATATTTAAACCCTTTTTTTTTTGGAATAATTGGTTGAAAAACAGCAAATGCAAATTTTCATTTTTTATTTATTTTTTGTTTGTTTGCTTTTTTGCAACAATTTATTATTTACACATTTATTAACAGCAGTACCGTACAGAAAGAGTACACACTCGTATGGCTAGTTCATAAATATTAATTTTTTTTTTGTCAAACAATAAGAGTTTCAACATACCTGTAGCATATTTGAGTCCATACCATCCAATGGATAACCACCATAACTTCCTCTTGGTGCCGTGTACACAAGCTTTGTGGCACACAATAAGATTAATACCGGACAGAGCCTCGCTGTGGCTATCATAATGCTTAAAAAAAAGAAGACACAAGAGAAATTAAATAAAATAAGTAAACTGATGAAATTTGTTTAAAAGCGCGTTTATTAGTTGGTAACAGAATTAATCAGATTGCCGATAAAATTGCCGCAAAAATTAAAAATAAATAAATCAGAGTTGGGAAAAAATTATAATTTTGTAAATATAAAGAGAAAGAATATAACTCGTTCTAAAGTTTGTTACGTTTCACTTTAAAAGTAGCCACTTTAAACAGTTCCCGATATTTAAACTTAAACTTAAAGTTAATTGGTTTTCTTTTTTGACCAGAATTTATTGTATTTTCTTAAAGTTAATTGGTTTTCTTTTTTGACCAGAATTTATTGTATTTTCTTACTTTTTGTTTTTTGTTATAAAAAATTTTCATTATTTTTCTATTACTAGAGTAGAAAAACTATTAAGATGCCTTCAGAAGAGACAAATGGGAAATACGTTATTAACAAAGGTTGGATTTGAATATCCAAAGTCAAAGTAAGGAATCAACTTTGCAATGTTTCCAGAGCTTTAAAATTTTGCGACATTAAAAAAAAGCGTTTCAAATTAGACTTGACTGAAAGTCTTGACAATTTTATTTATCACTAACCCGGTGTGCTTCGCTACACCCAGTATTTCAAATATATCACATTTAATATTAAGTTTGTGTAGGGGTGGCACGCGCATTTCTCCAACCCCGCCCATTTTTTGTCTGACTACTCACGTTAATAATAGATGACCTGAGACAAATTTGCAAAGTATTCTCTATCATATTAGTATATATGATATTTAAAATTTACTTTGTAAGGGAGGTGCCACGCCCGCTAAAAATTCTTAAAAAAATTACAGCTCGCAGCACCGCCATATCCGCTGTAAGACCCTGTGAAAATTTCAGGAAGGTTAGTAGTTACGGAGATTACCTCCTAGAAACAAACAAACAAACACATAACAAACCTCTTTATTATGTTAGTATAGATTAGTAGCATAGATTTTTTTATTCGAATACTTGCTGATATACAATGTTTTTTGGTTTTTTCATTCGGTACAACAATTATCAGATTTTTCAGGGTTCCTACTCTGGAGCAAGGTACATGTAGGTGCCCATGAGAAGAAGATGGATTATCAAAATAAGATCTGGCAACACTTAACTATTGGCATTGAACTTACAATATTATTAGGCAATTTTTCTTTTTAGCGATTTTTGGTTTTGCCCATTTTTGATTTTGAAGATTTTTTTGGGCAATTTTTCTTTTTAGCGATTTTTGATTTTGCACATTTTTGATTCTGAAGATTTTTTGGGCAATTTGTCTTTTTAGCGATTTTTGATTTTGCCCATTTTTGATTTTGGCGATATATTTTCCACGACATATCACATTCATAACTAATGTACTTGTCAAAAGACTGTTGCTTTCGTAGTACTTCATATTATTTATATAGGAGGTGCCACGCCCACTAATCCCATCCCGCCCAATTTTTATTGGACTACTCACATTAATAGCTGATGGACTCACGCAAAATGTCGAGTCTTTCCTTTTATAGAACACCAGTTATATGATATTAGATATCTACTTTGCATGGGCGGTGCTACGCCCACTGCTACGATCACGCCTATTTTTTTGTTCGACTAATCATATAAAGAACCTTTGGGCTCATGCAAAGCCACAAAGCCCTCTCCTTTACAGTACTTCAGGTATATGACATTAAATAGTTACTTTGCATGGGGAGTGCTACGCCAATTTTTTGTCCGACTAATCATACTAAGATCTGATGGTGTCGTGCAAAGTTTCAAAGCTTCCCTTTTTTAGTACACCAGTTATATGGTATCACATATTTACTTTGTACGGGCGGTGCCACGCCCACTGCTCCGATCACGCCCAAGACTCTCACTATAACAGTACTCCAGATATATGACATTTTATATTTAATTTTTATGGTAGGTGCTTCACCTATTGGTCCGGTACTGTCCCTTTTTTGTCCGACTACTCACATTAATAATAGGTGACACCGGACAAATTTGAAAAGTTTTCTCTATCACAGTACTCGAGATATATAATACTGAATTATTACTTGTATGGGAGGTACCACGCCCACTTGTCCGATCGCGTCCATTTCCGGCGTAGCTACTAATATTAACAATAGCTGATCTCACACAAATTTGCAAAGCTCTCCCTATCATACTACTCAATATATGATCATTACGGTTTTCTTTTCTAATATGAATTGTAGCTAAATCAGTATGAATTGATTGTTATTCTTTTGTTAACATTTTTACTTCTAATCGACTCAGAAAATTTGCAACTTAATTTATTTTGCCTTCAATGTATTCTATGTCAAAATTATTTGCATTTAATTGCATTTTCCATCTTTGAAATTTTGAATTGGTTTCTTTCAATGGAATTAAGCCATGCAAGTGGACGATGATCAGTATAAATTTTAAATTTTCTGCCAAATAAATATGGTCTAAAATATTTTACTGACAAAACAATCGCTAGTAACTGTTATTCGATAGTACTATAATTTAAATCTTGTTTATTTAAAGTTCGTGATTAATATGCGATTTAATGCCCATTTTGTGATAACACCGCTCCTAGTGCCTCATTGCTAGCATCAGTTGTCATTACAAATAATTTTTCAAAGTTTGGATATGACAAAACTGGACTGATACATAAAAAGTTTTTTTAATTTTTTAAAGGAATACAGTTTTGGTCTTTAACGTTTATTATTGAATTTTTCTTTAAATATGCAATAATCATAGGCAATGCAATTCGCCCATAATTTATTAAAATAAATTTTCGATATAAACCTGTTAAGCCTAAAATTTATCTATTTCTTTAATATACTTGGGTAGGGTATTTTTTTGAATTACACTGATACTTCCGGGACTTGGTTTAATTCTATCTAGGGTTATTCTAAATATTTTGATTCTCGTTTAAAAAAAATTGCACTTATCTATTTGAACTAAAGTATTGACAATTTCCCAACTTTGAAAAAGGTCCTCCCTATTAGCTATTAGAATAGTGACGTAGTTAAGTTTTCTATAATCAATTACTACGCTCCATTTCTGTTTTCCAGAATTGTCAATTTTTGTTTTGGGAACAACCCAAACAGGAGCATTATAATGGCTTGATGATTTCGTAATTATACCAGAATTTTACATCTGAGAATCGATATGATCTTTAATATACGGAAATATCATTTTTGGTTGGTATTTAATGTTCATATTTACCAACTGAAGATAATTTCTCTCCTTCAATATAAAAAACTGATCCGAAATTTTTGATCAAATTTTTTAATTCTTTAATTTTTTCTTTATTTAAATTTTCAATTACTAATTTGTTAGCTAAACAATAGATTTTTGATTCATTAAAATTTATGTCCATTATAAGTGACTCAAAATACTTTTTTATCTTCTTCGGTATATTCACCTAAAGAATTGTCAAATATTAACGTTATTTTAGAATTTGGAGTGATTAATAAATTATCTTTTAATTTTAGCTTCCAATGGTTTTAATAAATTACATTCTATAATACCTTCGAAATAACCATAAATTTCTGTTTCTCACATTTCAATTTTAGAGTCAGGTGAATTAAATTCTTTAAAAAGTGGAATTGTTATTTTAGTTATTGTGACAGTTTTGGAATAAATAGTGTTTAAAATTATAGGATTTTCAAGTTCGGATTTTCAAGTTCTGATCTATTAATAATTTTATCGGTTTTGTTCTCGTATTAACAACTATGCAGGGTAAGGAACGTCGCACAGTGGACCATATTTTGAGAAGGCGGGCAAAAATCATTTTTTTTTTTTTTTTTGTTACCGATTTTAAAGTTATGTTATTCATTTGAAAGTAAATACTAGTAAACCTCGGGAGCCAAAAAATTGCGACTCTATGTCAACTATATCACAGCGAACACGGTCTTCGGAAATGGGCTTTATCAGTATTTTGCTAAAATTAAAAATTTCTTTCTAAATTTTTATTTCTGAATGACTGTAACTTTTTTGATTTAAAAGATTTTGAAGTGAAATAAATTTTGTATAACTTTGTGGCTTTCATACTATTAGCGATAAAAATGTTAAATCACTGAGTCATTCCGAAATTTCAAAAAAGGTCAAAATTATCCGAAAACCTTAATAGAGCATAACTCCTGCCAGTCAAAAGCAGTCAAAAAAAATCTTGCACTCTTCTATAGTCCGAACCCTCCCCTAAACTACTATACCCCATTATGTAACCGCCAGTTTCCGCCCGTGTGCACCAGAACAATTTTTCTGACCCAAGGTTAGATATTTTCTGCAAAATTTATGAATACAAAAGTTGTCCACTATGTGGTTAGGATATATTAAGTTTGAGGTGATGTTTGTAACTGCCAAAAATATTGGACCTTTATCCATCTTTTATTATACGGATCGACTCAAAAACACTTTCTGAGTCGATTAAACGATATCCGTCCGTCCGTCTGAGTGTTATGAATACAAAAGTTGGTCGTACCAGTGCACCGCGGTGTATTTTTTGTCAGGAGTTGTTATATACTTATAAAAAAGGGTTGAGATATAATGCGCTTAATTGATACAGGTAAATTTACATAGGTATCATTCAAAAACATTAATAGTCTGAATTAAATTGGGTTATGATTTGATATTGAATATTTACTTTGTGTGGGAGGTGCCACGCCCACTAATGATATTTAAAAAGTTATAGCCTATAGCACTTCCTATATCCGCAGTAAGACTCTGTGAAAATTTCAGGAATATCAGATGGCTAGTTACGGAGATTACCTCCTACAAACAAACAAACAAACACACATTACCTCTTTATAATATTAGTATAGATGAATATATCCATCCACTTTACGCTAAGATCAGAAAATCCTATGAGATGAAATTTCTTTATAAGAAGTTTATGTTTGACTTTATCAAATGCCTTGCTGAAGTCAGTGTAAATAGCGTCAGTTTCTTTGAAGAAAACCCCGGTTGAATATTGTTGTAAGATGTAAAAGGTTCATTGCAGTTGAGCACCGTTTTTGAAAACCATGTTGGAATTGAGAAATCAATGTGTTGACTTAATGACATAGTTGGTGAGTTATAATTTTTTCAAAGAATTTAGGTATAGTACTTAATTTTGCAATGCCATGATAATTTGTAATGTCAGACTTGTTGCCGGATTTAAATAACGGAATAATGAAAGAGCCCTTCCATGCATTTGGAAAGTATCCGTATTTAATTGATGAGTTAAACATTATTGTCAATGGAATAGCTAAAGCATCCGCACATTTGATTATGATACTACTAGTAATTTTATCAAGTCCACTATTTTATGAAATTTTTAGTTTTTTCCAACCATTAGAAACCATAGAGATATCAAGGAATGGAATAGCTATGGTTCTATTAGCAGTCAGTATAGATGGGTAAGTTGTTGCAGAATCATCAAAAGTTGAATCGGAATAAGTTGTTGAAAAAAATCAGCAAACAAATTACTTATAATAGTATTATCATCAGAGTCAGTATGTTGAAATTACATAATAGCAGGAAAACCAGTTGTTTTTTTCTTAGTGTTGACAAATTTGTAAAAAGACTTTGAATTACTTCTGAAACCATTTTTCATTTTGATTAAGTAATAAGAGTAACATGATTTATTCAGTGCAGTATATTCCGCTTGGCTAATGGAGTATTTCCCATAATCCACAAGAGAACCGGATAGCTCGTATTCCTTGTAATATTTATTTTTTTTATTTTTAAGTCTTGTCAGTTGCTTGGTACTCCACGGAGGACCGGAAAGTTTATTACAAATTTGTTTCGGAATACATAAATCCATTGCAGAAGAAATCGTACTCTAAAATGTTTCAGACATATGATCAATAACAACTGTGGATGCAATAGAAAAAGATAATAGACTGTGCCAGTTCGTACTGCATGGAAGTTCGTTCACCAAACAGTAATTTGATTGTGCGAAAAAAAATCCTTAACATCATTTTTAGAAATTTTTTTTAAAAGTCCAGAGAGAATATATAAGTTTACTTCAATGGCAGGGTGATATGTATATTCAGGAGAAGAAACCGGGATTGAACGCTTGATGTAACATTCCGAAGTATCGGAATAATTCAATTTTGAAAATTGCTATTAAAAAAAATACTTATTTATTTATTTATTTATTTATTTGTGTATTTATTATAATGTAAAATTACAATAAACTTAATTTTTAAAGCACTAGCTACTTAGGCTATCGGCTTCTTACTTTTGGGGCCTAACAAATTCTAAGAGAACCCATCTACTTGGCGCGGTGTTAAAGCTAGGAAAAATTCGATTTTGTTCGACAAACCCTTAAAACTAGTTAAATTTTTTTATTATTTGGAGTTTATTAAAGAACTTATACACAATTTAAAAATAAGTTTTTAAAATTTGTATTTAACGTCCAAATTGGTTCACATTCAGGATTTGTTTTAGTTTTCACATTAGCAACAAGCAAGGAAATAATAATCGCTCTATACCAGATGCTTCAATTATACGGGGACTAGGTCAAAAAATGGACTTATACTAACTATATTTTGTAGGGCCACTTACTTTTTGGAAACATATATACAAACCAAATTTGAAAAACATTTGTTTAATATTTTTTTTCATGGATTTCAGGGAAGATCGAAAAGCAGCTTTATATGGGGGGCTATGACAGGCTAAGTTTTGGAGTACCGAGAACTATGTGAAAATTAGGATCTTATGGCAATTGAAGCCGATCTCTCAGGGGTAGTTTGTATAGGGACATGCTCCGATTTTTGCCAATTTCAATAGCGCTTATGAACGCACAGACGGACAGACGGACGGACATCGCTAAATCGACACAAAAACTTATTCTGAGTTGATCGGTGTAATAAAAGATGGCCCTGGGTCGAATATTTTTGGCAGCTTTAAACATCAGCACAAACTCATGGCGCGATGCACGATATATTTACGAAAATCTATTTATACTCTGATTTTGATCTTATTCAAAATATATGTTCGATTGAATTCATATTTCCACCATATGTCTGCTAGTTTTAAAACAACAGTTTATAGCTATATAAGATTTTTGAATGGTAGCACAGATATATTAGATATGAATAGCTCCATTATATCCTATTATAGATGGCAAATTATTTATAATATAAGTGAAACTCATGATACAAAATCAAACGCTATAAATTTTTAATTTTGAATTATGAACGATTCCATAAAATTATTTCGATGTGTGTTGCGGATACAAGATGCTTTTAGGCATGCTACAAAAAATAATACAATAAGGGATACACAACACGTCGATGTTTTAAAATATTTTACTCTCTCTCACAATGATTCAAATTGACAGTTTTATCAGTTTCATAAATTTCTTAAACTCCATTTTACCCAGAATACAATAGTGAATTCATGCTTGAACTGAAGTCAGATATACGTCCCATTCTTTTCGCATAACATCGGATTAGATCGTGACCGCTAATTGGCCTGCCTCATGTTGATAGTAAAAATCCCTCCAGTATCTATTTACCTCTGTGATTTCAAGGCAATCTCATGGGGAAAATAATATTTAAATAGTATAAAAAATTTTGCACAACTATACGTTAAGATCTTATTAGAAAATTCACGACTTTACTAGAGTATTGTATTTATATTTTGAGACTCACAAACAGAAACAGAAGGTTAGGGATTACATATAATTTTTTTTTTAAATAAAGCAGCTTTTGTTGGTACATTAAAAAATCGAGACTTTCTTTTTTTCTTAAAAAAAAAAACTGCCTTTTTCGAACATAACTCAAATTTAGCTGAGATCTAGAAATGAGATGGAGAAAATCATTTTGATATATTTCGCAAATAACTAAATGACAGATTGGGTATCGAATGACATTGAAAAAATTTTACAAAAAAGCGAAAAATCTAAAAAATATTTGTTATTGGAGAGATTTGAAAAAAAAACATGGCTCTGGAAGTTTTTGCCTCCTCCATGACATATTTTAAATTAAACCAAATTTGGACTAAATTATAATATTCCTAAGGGTAACCAATGCATTCTCATAAGAATTCAATTAGTCTTCTTTTAATACGCACTACACAAAATTCGTAATTCGGCCCACTCTTATGTACATGTCTGATTATTCGTGAAAAAAAACTGTATTCAAATAAAAAAAACAAATTATTTTTTAACCAAACTTTTATGTATTTTACGGAAGCATGCACAATTACATATTTAAATATGAAATCCCATACATTTTTGATACCCTACGCTACTCTGTTGCAGTTTTCTAGCTAAACTTGTCTTTACGAATCAGGTTGCAAATAAAATTTTTTGAACGAAATTCAGTCTACAATAATTAATTTTTAATTGACCTTTGACATTTGATAGTTATTATAAGCTTTAAAACTCTTTAATCTTTACCAGTTAACTCTAGATCTGCAAATTAAAAATTATTTAGCTTTCCATGCTGTCGGTCTTGACTAATTAAAATTATACCCTATACCACTCTGTGATCAGGGTATAATAAGTTTGTGTTGATATATAACTACCAATAATACTTGACCTAGGATTACCTTCTATTACACCGATCGACTCAGAATCACTTTCTGAGTCTGTATGTCCTTCCATCCGTCTATCTGTTTATTTGTATGTCCACATAAAACTTGTTATTAAACTAAGGTAGCAAATAAAAATATATTAAATTTAAGTGTGTTTTATTAAAAATATTAATCAGTAGCCCAAAAGCAACCCCTATAGATCCTTTGTTAGTGATAGCTCCCATATCAAGTTGCTTCCTGAAATTTACTTGAATTTCTCAAATTTGGTTTTTATATGTTTTGCATGAAATAAATGACTTTACCAAATATGGTAATGTTTTGATTTTGTCCCCATATAAAAATAACATCCGACAACAAATGTTTTAACAATGGCAATCAAATTTAGTTTATGATTATTTTCTATATCTAATTACTTGGTCGCATTATAATTTCTCTAAAGTCATGGTATAGGGTATCATATAGTTAGTTGAGACCGATTATAATTTTCTTACTTGTTGTTTGTTTTTTATAAATATATATATATATATATGTCTCACAACATGTTGCAGCTGCCACAAGTGATGCGGATATGATATAACTGCAATATTCACATACGAAATGTCCATCTATTATGACAATTTTACTATAAAAAAAATGTGAATGAAATATATTTAAGAGGAATAACGAGTTAGTACTGAAATTCTTTTTTGTGGTGTCCTTTTTTCACAATTTTATTTTCGGAAATGAAATTTAAGCTGATAGCGATTTTAAGCAATATAATTGATTTAAAGTTTTCTGTTAAGGCACTTTTTATAAAATTACTCTTTAAAATATTCGGAAAGAATACATATCGATATAAAATAACTTAAAATTCAGATTAAATAACATTTTAATATAATTATTTATAACGTCTAGAAAATTTTTTAATAGAAATAATTACCAGGGAAACTAAAACACCATCCAGAATAACGGGATCCATAGCAATTATTAGAGCTTTCTGGAAGTGATTCTCAGTTTACCGGTGTTATAATATCAATAAAGGAAAATTTAATAAAATTGAACACTGAAATTTTTCTTTCCAGTACTTTATTTCATAAGAGTAGTACTGACTTTGTTTACAATGACTTGGAAAATTCATCTTGGAAAAAAATTGTATAAAATTGTGAAATTGCGATTTGATGCTTTTCTATGACTTTCGACATGAATTATCTCAACAACAATGTGCTATTCATCTTACTTTGGCTTTTGATACAGAAGTACACAATTTTGAAGTTATGTAGCTTTTTTAAGAAGATAATTTAGTACTGATATCAATTCATATAACAATTTGTCGAAAAAATTAAACCATAGAACGAAATTTTCTTAAAATCTGAAATAAGTCATATTTTCCCCATATAAACACTTGAAATTTTTAGTTGCATTGAGGCACCTCTAAATATTTTTTGATTGACCCAAAACTTTGTCTTTCTCAGTTTTTTTGCTAATCGCATAATTCTGGGGGGTGAGACCGAGAGTTTGAACATTTTTTTATTAGGAGCCACCATAATATAATTATGAAAAAATTGAAAAAATATTCTAAAACCCATTAATTTAAAAAAAAAACCACAAAAGATAATTTTCTGTAACTATTATTTATTAAATTCGTAAGAGTAAAAGGAATCAGTTATTTTCAAATATATATTTACGCTGATCCCTGACTCACTGACTGACTGACTGATTCTGTAACGCTGAAATAATGCACACACATAGCACTCCCTACAAAGCTATGTAAAATACACAAACAATATTTAATCTTTCTCATTTTATACAAATACACACACAGTTTTCTCTCTTCTTTGTTACCGACCAGTGCTGCTAACAAAATCTTCTGAAATCGACAATTTTGGAAACTAAATCGCCAAAAATTGTCATTTTTAAAACAAGAAATTGTCAAAAAAAATTTTACCGCTTATAAAACTCGAAAACATATTACAAAAGGAAGCAATAAAATTTATTTATATCATTCATATTACGAATATTATTACAGCATTTATTATTTCTATATATAAAAATGTATTAGTGGTGAAATTTCAACGAAAAAAATTTAACACAGCAATCAACTAAATAATTTTATTGACATGTATCTATAGCTGAAACATATAATATAGGTTTAAAGTATCGCCGTAATTAAAACTTAAATCTTAAATGGAGATGCTATTCAAGGTGTTTCCGTTTTGAAACGACTTGACTCAGTATTAAATCTATACATATTTTGTAATTTACATTTACACTGAACTAAAACTATCAATTTTCGATTAACAACCCATTAATTATTAACCCTTGAAATCCTAATTTTTATACTACTGAAAATTTAAAATCTTCAATCATCATTCTAACAAATTTAACAAATCATTTTAACAAATTGAAAAATCGTCGAAATTAAAATAAGTTAGCAAAATTAGCAGCACTGCTAACGACAATAGCACTACATATGCAGATTTCGTGTTACATATGGAATAAGATGAACGAAAAAAATTCATCAAAAAACTAATATCTATTCAAATTCTTCTTTAAATTCCCTTTGTTGGTCAATGAAAAAATTCTGCAAAAAAAAGTAATGAAGGAAATTTTAAACATTTTTATCAAAATTGTTTTGTATTGTTAAGAGTGCTTTCGCTCAGGTTCTCTGATGGCCAGCAAAGAGTGTGCTTTTTTTGATAAATATCTGAAAAAAAAAGAGATCTTCAATGTGGATTTTGTTGTTGTCTACCGTATG
This sequence comes from Cordilura impudica, assembly GCA_963682025.1. Classification (NCBI taxonomy): domain Eukaryota; kingdom Metazoa; phylum Arthropoda; class Insecta; order Diptera; family Scathophagidae; genus Cordilura; species Cordilura impudica. The sequence goes on from OY821517.1 coordinate 324,494,112, forward strand.
ATTTCATATAAAGCTCTGTATTGAAAAGCACTTAAAAAAATAGTGCAATATTAAGTTTAAAATTTAAATTATTCTAACTTTGCATAATTAAATTATATTGTAATTTCTGAAGAGAGGTGGGAAAATAATTTTTTTTCATTCATAATATTAATTTTTGCATAATTTGCTTTAAAAAAATGTTGACAACCATAAATTACGTAAATAGGTATATTTAAGATTTTAATTTGAAGAATTTATTGAAAGAATTAAAGGCGATTTGGAATAATAAGTTTTTTTTTGAAATAAAACTAATACGCTCTGATTTTTTATTTTTTGGATTTATAGATAACTTCTCAAAAAATTTAGTTCTCTTTTTTCAGTTTTTATGTATGATGAACTATGAAATATTTTTTTCTCTTTTGTGTAGGTGTATTGGTGTTTGCACTTCCTTAAGGGGTGGTAGGTTATATAACCTTTTTTGCATTTCTCCTTCTGAATGTACAACATGTCGAGCGTGTTGTGTCAAAATTTGAAGTAAATCAGAGCAAAACTTAAAACGATACAGCGTTTCCAGCGACCGGCCTCATTCGGTATATCGTATATAAATCAGTTTTTAGAAAACTTTAAGCCGATTTTCTCGCAAATAAATGATCGAAGTCCGTGAACATCATAACACAAAATCTACTTGACCGATTCTTTTGAACTTTTAGACACTATATCTACACATAAATCATCAGGTAACCACGAAGAGTTTTTTTAATTCCATTTTCTTCCCAATTTTTTAACAAAAAATTCCCGAAATTGTATAACAAAAATCGTTTTTCACTTCAAAATGCTGCAAAAAAAAAAAAAATTGTAAAAAATTCTTCGTCACTACCTCAGGAAACATGTCACCTTTGAAATGCATTTCGATTTTTTATTTCACATGATCCGGTAACGAGTTATGATGTTCAACACAAAAAAACAACGACTCCGGAGATTCCCTGTCACGGACTTATTTATTAAAATTTTTAGTTGAAAATTTTTTCAAAGATTGTTCAAATATTATGCAACAACGTACATATGAAATAAATAAAATAATTATGAAAATACCACTTTTTTTTAACTTTTAAAACCTCACCCCCCCCCCCACCCCCTTTAGAAACTTTTTTTTTTTCCTATGCTATTCTATTTTTTTTTACAGTACAATGGAGTTCGGTTATAACGAACTCGGCGGGACCGGCCAAATTAGTTAGACTAAGTTCGTTATAACCGTAGTATTTTTTTGCTTTGTCCGAAAGGTTCAAAAACTTTTTTAGTTGAATAAGTTTATTTATTTTGATGCATTTTAAAAAGTTATAAAACATAAATTATATTATTAAAAAGATACATATTAATAGTTTGCCTTAATAAGACTAAAATTACCGAGTTTCTATCAAAATAAAATATTTTTTTAAAATCATATAATATTAAAAACTCCTTATGTATAGAAGCAGAAAGTACAAAGCAAAGGTTGGCTACTCGCAAACTTTTGCGAAAATATACATAAAAGGACCTTTTAAAAACTTCATTTGAAAATCGAAGTTTTTGTTTTGTATTAAAATTAAATTAAATTAAAATTAATTTCTTAAAAATATATATACAGGCATGTCACAAATTTCGATGGAAATCGATTTGATTTCGAAGTTACTATTTCGATCAATATTGTTTTTGTTTCTTCAGTTTTTGTTCGTTTTCATTAAAATCGATTTAAGTTGAAAATTCGTTTTTGGGCGATAAATATGGCAACGCAACGTAAACATAAAACAGATGATTGTTGTAAACAAACAAAGAAATAATAAAAAATTGTGAAAATATTTTGTAATTTTATTTAAAAAAATTAAAATGCCCGGCATATCAATAGGTGCGGTAATTGAGTCAGAGCAAAATCATAATTATGTTGAAAAACTGCGTCGACGACATTTGATATATCAAATACATTTGTGATATCAAGTCTGCCCAGTAAGAGTCCACAACAACCTGGTCTCCCTTAACAAACCCCCTGGCTATATGTTGATGGCATTCCATGAACTCAATAAATATTCTTTCTTGGTCTGCATTCCGATGTTTTCCCCTTTAACAAAAAATAAGTTAAAATAAATGTTAAAATAAAAATAAATACTTACATGTTTTCTAAATTATTCTTAATTTTTTTTTGGTTTGTTTTGGTTTTTTCTGTCAGAGTTGATTTTTGTAAGAAAAATAATTATTTAGTACGATTAAAAAAAGGTGACAATACAACGTTAAATCGAAATCGTTAAATCGTTTTCGATTTTGTCATTTGCTCATGACTTTCTCTTAATTTGGTAATAAAATAAGTTTTAAAGTTATAAATGTATTTATTTTGCAAAAATATAAAATTCTTTATTTGTAATAAGTTGTGTTTATTAGTTTTTTGGTAAAAAAGATACTGAAAATTTCAATTCCACTTAGGAAATTGAAAGTGGTTTTATTCCACAAAAAAATGATCGATTTTAATTTTCTAAAGAAGCCAAATAGGAATTCAATTCCACTTTCGTTACGATTTTGATTCTGTGACATGCCTGATAATATAGGAAAATTCTGGAATTGAAAAAAAAATTGTTTGTTAAAGTCAAAAGTTTGATATAACCACTTTTCGCTATAAGAGAAGCAATTTGTATGAAAAATGTGATTAAAACTCTTGGGACCGAAGAAATTCTTAGCTATAAACAAAAATTTATTACAACCAGAGTTCGTTTTAAGCGCACTCCATTGAATTAAATTTTAATAATTTTGTGAATCTCAAATCTCCTCACTTTACCCGGCCTTCCCACGTTCAAGTCAAATTGATCACACATACAATAGTCAACAAATTGTTAAGCAACTGTCCCATTGAAAAATTGAAAGAGAGAATTGAAACGTATGATTGTTTAGTAAAAAAATAGTAAAAAAGTATGAGTGCATTACAACCTGACAGCCAAAAATTTAACGTGTGAAGGGGGGGATAATATCTTAAATATATTTACGCTGATCCCTGACTCTCTGACTGATTGAGAGACTGACTGATTCTGTAACGCTGACTAAAACGATACGGTTCTAATTCCTAGGATTGATCTCGCTCCAACCGACACCACATTACCTTTCATATTAAAACGCCGCCAGTTTCCAGTAATTCCTGCATACGCAATTACCATAAACAAGGCTCAAGGCCAGTCATTTGATTACGTTGGCATTAATTTGGAGACCGCAGTATTTTCACACGGTCAACTGTATGTGGCTTTGTCACGATCAAAAGTTGCCAGCCAAGTTAAGATACGTATTCAATCGAATCCACAGCAAGGAAAACTATTAAATGACCAACGATATTTCACACGAAATATAGTTTTTCAAGAGATTCTAAATTGAAAAACTTTTTTGCCAAATATTTCTTATCTGTTTTGATACTTATGTACATATATAATTTCTACAGACACAATCTTTTTTCACATGTATATATGTAACAATATAATTTTCAATTTACTACTATATTAAAAGAAATATAATTTGTTATAAATTTTTCGTGTATTTAAATTTAAACTGTTTTATTCATAATTTTTAAACGGGCGCCTAGGCGCCACACAATCATCTAGTTTTCAAATATATCTAGAACTGCCACATCATCTTCGCTAGATTTGTACGTATTATCCGAATTAAACAGCTTTATAATTTCAGGTGGTGGTTTAAAATTATGGCACCTGTTATTTAAAGAGTATCTTACCATTGAAATGTTCATTCTATGACTTAACTTATTTTTTATTTAACAATGTTAAACATTGAAAAGGCTCTTTCTATCGATTCATTGGAATAAGAAAGAGCCAGTAACGAGGATGTCAATTTGCATCTTTTCATTTCCCACTTCATGCCAAAATTTTTCTGTGGATGATATATTATTCCATTTTATATAATGCAAATTGTTCCATTTGTTAACAGTATCGTCTATATCATCGCAAATATTTTTGAAGTGTATTACAATACTAGTTATGTCCGGTTGTGTAGTTTTCTGTGCATTGTCGGAGGAAAATGTTAATATTGTTTCATTAATGTCTATATTATCCGGAAGCCATTGTTTTATTTGCTGAGATATTTCTACAACAAACGATTTACAATATTCTTTTAAGAATATAACATTATTCATTGTTTGTAAAGTTGTACCCAAAATTTAGGCGTTCGATAGCATTAAATCTATATATGGGGGATTTCATGTCAAGTGCACCAACTTTTGAAACCGATGTCTTCCGATCGGGATTAAATTTGCACCAAGGTTAGTCCTATTGGATAGTAGTTTAGACACAATTTTTCAGCAAGATCGGTCCAGATCTCTCTGAGTTAGAGGGGATCAAAATTTGACATTTTGCCAAACAGGTGTTTTTTCTCATCCATGTAACTTATTACCTATTGTTCTTAGAAAATTTTCTCCCAAAGAGTTTAGATAGCTATTTCCTCAATATTTCGGAAAAAAATACTTAAAAAAAAAATAAAAAAAATTTTAGACTTTTTTTTTGCTAAATTAAAGCATTTTTTGCCTTTTTTTTCAAAAAGGGCATTTTTTTTTTTTCATAAGAAAGCTTAGGATTTATCCTTTAAGAGCTTTTTGGTCGCTTAGTGGGATGGGAGTGGGATATCTATCAAAATAAATGTTTTGTAACTCAAGACAACGGTTTTTAAATTTTTCACAAATGCACTATTTTGAATTTTTTCCTATTTGTGTCTAAAACCTTACAAATAAAACTTATACTGAGAAATAGACATATTAACCTTTCCGAAGGTATGTAACATACCTTCAAAACATAACAGAAGAGAATGGTTATCTGTAACCTGAAAGAGTTATTTGCAACATTTCAATCTGAACACGAGGATGTTAGAATTGGTTTCACGAAATTAACCCAAATGAGGCCAAAACATTACGTTTTGGCAGAAAGCAGCGGAACTCACACAGTAAGCGTTTGCATTTACCATGAAAATGTTAAACTGATGTTGAAGGAGATCAACTTAAAGTATTTAACAGATGATTCGGCTGAAGATTTACACGATTACCGCGATTGCCTTAAATTGACTATGTGTCCTAATGCAACAACTTCTTGCCACTTAGGTGAATGTACCAATTGCCCGAAAACCACATTCATCAAAGAAAACTTAATCAACTCTTTAGATCGAGAATATATAGAGGAGGTCAAATTTGATTCTTGGATTCAGACTGACAGATGCACATTGAAAACAATCATTTTAAATGTGGATGATTTTGTGGAAGAAATGTGTACAGGATTGCTAAACTTGAGAAACCATGACTTTTTAGTCAAAGAGCAATGGTCATTCTTCAAGTATTTGGAGATACATTTGAAGTCTGGTGAATTCGTTATTTCATATGATTTCGCAGAAAACTATAAATATGTTCTTCAGGATGCCATACAAGCATTCGACTTCAATAACGACCAAGCACCTATATTCACAGTAGTTATTTACTACATGAAAGATGAAAAACTGGAACACAAAAGTATGGCAATCATATCCGACGATTTAAAACATGAGTACCAGAAGAGAATACTAAAATTTCTAAAATCTAAATTTACAGTAAAGAAGGTATACTACGTTTCGGACGGAGCTCCGAAATCTTATGGCCCATGAAAAAGATTTTGGAATGCCAGCTGAGTGGCATTTTCATCCTACTGCTCATGGTAAAGGAGCATGTGATAGTATTGGACCAAACCTTAAAAGAAATGCAGCGAAGTATAGCCTCCAGTGCTCTCATCAAGATCGCATCTTAGATGCGACTGCTTTATTCCATTGGGCAAAGAGTTATTGTAAAGAAACTAAAATAGTTTTTAGTAGCAAAGAAAACATTGAAAACACTGAAGAGCAGATTCGATGCTGCGGTAACAATCGATGGCACGATCAATACCATGCTTTTATACCGCTTGTCGATGGAAGACTCAAGTTGAAAACGTTTTCTGCCTCTATTCAATGCGATTTCTTTCCAAAGACAACAAATAAACCAGCAGCGAAATCAACAGCTGAACCTAGTAACGCCAAGAAAGGATTGACAAAAAAACGCAGTAAATAAAGGCGACAAAAAAGCTGGATGTAAGACTGGGTATTTAAAAATTTAAAAGACTTAAATACTTCATCAGCTACAATAAATTAAGTATAAAAATAGTTATGATATAAATGGATCTAATGTAATTAAGATTAAATTTTAAAAAATTATTTATCTTTTTATTTTTAATATTATTATTATTATACATTAATTTAATTATTATTAAAAATAAATAAAAAATAATAATTTTCCAACATTTCTATAGAAAAAAAGGGATTTTTTTTCCTGAGGTTAACATATTCTGCGTATTACAGTATCGAGGGTATAAAATTTTAGTTAGGTATGTTATATACCTTCGGAGAGGTTAATTTGTCTAGTTTCACAGTATAAGTTTTATTCGTAAGGTTTTACACACAAATAGGAAAAAATTCAAAATAGTGCATTTGTGAAAAATTGAAAAACCGTTGTCTTGAGTTACAAAACATTTATTTTGATAGATATCCAACTCCCATCCCACTAAGCGACCAAAAAGCTCTTAAAGGATAACTCCTAAGCTTTCTTATGAAAAAAAAAATGCCCTTTTTGAAAAGAAAGGCAAAAAATGCTTTAATTTAGCAAAAAAAAAAAAAAGTCAACAAATATTTTTTTTTTTAAAGTATTTTTTTCCAATATATTGAAGAAATAGCTATCTAAACTCTTTGGGAGAAAATTTTCTAAGAACAATAGGTAATAAGTTACATGGATGAGAAAAAACACCTGTTTGGACAAAATGTCAAATTTTGATCCCCTCTAACTCAGAGAGATCTGGACCGATCTTATTGAGAAATTGTGTCTAAACTACTATCCAATAGGACTAACCTTGGTGCAAATTTCATCCCGATCGGAAGACATCAGTTTCAAAAGTTGGTGCACTTGGTGCATATATAAAATGGAATGTGTGTTTATTTATTTGTTTATTTGTTTGTTTGTACCTTATAGGAGACCAAACCTCTGGACCGATCTTCCTCTGGACCGATCTTCCCAGCATTTAACTGGGACTCTGGCATGATTAATATGGTACTTTTTTTTCGAACATGCCCACTTTTACGCCCACTTTTTTAAAATTATGTAATTGCTCCCATATAGTTTTTAACAGATTTACTTCAAATTGTATACGCATTATACTCCAGGCGAGGTAGAAATAAACATTTCTTACGCCACGCCCCCTTTCACGCCCCTTTTCACGCCAAATTTTGTTTGAAAGTTTTAAACTTCTTGTTCTCTGTTCAAATTTGTTCTTTCCAATGGATTTTTTTTATTTGGTAGTATATTGCTCTTAATACTGTTAACGTCGCCATATAACTATGAACCACGCCCACCTCACCGCCCCCTTTTTTAATTCAGATACTTACTTATACCACTAACAATGTTTGCTATACAAAATACTTTTTTTGTAATATGTATTTACCTAAAGTTTTATTCACTTTTTATGTACAGGTAATGTAGCCATACATTTTTTTATTACCAAATCCCCCGTTTTCGCCCCATTTTACATTAAATTATAATTAATCTGCTTTCAATCTATATATATAAAAATGAATGTGTGTTTGTTTGTGCTTTATAGGAGGCCAAACCCCTGAACCGATCTTCCTGAAATTTTTACAGCGTGTTACTGTGGCTCTGGAAGGAATAATAGGCTATATAAATTTTTGATTGGACAAAGGCACCGGCACGCCAATATAACCCAAAATTTGAAGTCGTCATATCTCGGGAATTTTTTAACGTTTTATTAAACTCTATGATGGCAACACTACATTTTTTATTTGTCACTTGAGTTGTAATGATGCAAAATCATGGTTATTTATTCATACGGTATTCATATCTATAATTTTTTTTTGCTGTGTTTGAGAAAAATATGGTTTTTATAGAAAAAAAATTAATGATAAACTTGTCTATTAATTAAAGAAAAACATTCAAAACAAAATGATAGGTACATAGATATGTAATTTATGTGGTGATTTTATTGCAGATTAAAAAAGTATTCATATAACCAGTTTTATTTAATTTGTTTTGATTGTTTACACACCACTAGTTTTCTTTGTTCTGTTATTATTACAAATTAAAAATATTCCTTTTAATGTAGTTGACTTAATTAAGATATTTTAATAATTTGTATAAATACTTCGAGCGCCAGCGCTCCTTATCCGGAATAGCAAATCGGTCTCTCCTTTTTTTTGTAAATTTTCTTTTGACGATCGTTTGAGATTTGGGCAATAATTTCTATTGTAAGCAAAATATATGTAATTAAAACATAATTTTTGTCAATAAAAATAGTTCTTACCAATTCTATTAATCAAATATAAATTGCCTATTTCTCATTAACAAATCAACTAACTTCTTTCGATTGAATGACAATTTTTCGCTACTGTGTTCAAAATGAAAACAAACACAAAGCAAAAAGCACAAATGTCATTTTAAAATAGGTTTAAAATAGGGTCGAACCAATTTTAAAATGCTTTTATTTACACAAGGTTTAAAATAGGTATTTTAAGCTAAAATTCGTTTATGAATACAATTTTATCGATTTTTGCTTAAAATGGATTTGAAATGCTGTTTAGAATTTTTATGAATACGGCTGTAAAGGTCAAGTTTTCATTGTAAAATGCGCAAATATTTTACTGATAATTTTAAAAATAATAATAATACTTTCACTGAAGATAAATATTTACAAATTTTTTCTTATACCATTCACGGTTTGGAAAACAAACTATTATTTAATGATTTTTTTAATAACATAAACACGTTTGATATTGTTATTTTAATCGAATACTCATATAAGCGAAGATAAAATAATGCAGTTCGAAAAATATTTTAAAAATTTGACTTAAGAAAAACTAAGGAGCAAAAAGATTTGCTTGAGCTTGAAGATATATTAAATATGATTCGCAAATCTACAAGTCAGATTAATAAATATCAAGGTTTTACTGCCCAAAAAATATGTAGTTTGACTGGAAATGTTATAACCCCAGAAAAATATACTTTGATTTATTGAAAAATTATAAGCAAAATATGAACCCCGAAGCCAAAAGCAAGTACTTAAAGGCAAATGAAAAGTATAAAATAGTATACAAAATAAGAAAAGATGAATATTGTAAAGAGGTAGAGGTAAAACTAAACTAATTACATGATAGTAAATCTTGGTGGAAACTAGTAAACAAGATTAGAAACCCAAATTTTCAAGAGATGTGAAATATACCATCATCAGAGTTTATGTCATACTTTAGGACACTACTGAACCCACAGCAAATCTCGAGTGATATACAGTATGCCACCCTAAATCAAACAGATATATAGTTAGATCATAATATAACTACCACAGAAATCTATCAGGCACTTACAAAGGCCGAGACAGATAAAACTCCAGGGGAAGATAGAATTCCTTACGAATTTTAAAAAAATGCACCGAATGAGCTAATTATTGAATTTGCAAAGGCTTACATTATGATGTACAATAATATGCAATCGGATGTATCATTCGTGACCAGTATAATATTTCCAACTTTTGAAAAAGGTGATATAAATGATCCGAGTTATTACAGAGGTATATCCTTTATGAATTGTATAGTCAAAATATTGATGGGTGTCTTATCAGAAAGACTGTATAACTGGGTAGATCAACACAAACTCCTATCCGAATATCAAGCGGGTTTCAATTGTACAACAATTGTACACCTAAAATTTAAAGAAAAAAGAAAAGTCTACGCTTTTTTGTGGATTTAAAAGCAGCATTTGATAAGGTCGTTAAAAAATCTTTGATATTTAAACTGCATACAATAGGGATATCTACAAAAATGGTAAACTTCCTGGAAAATTTATATAAAAACACATACTCTACTGTCTGGAACAGAACAGAGTTGCCAAAAAAATTTGAAACCATATCAAGGGTCAAACAGGGCTGCTTGGTATCACCATTGTGTGTCTTATTGTGTATTAATGACCTGCATCAAGAACTAGGAGTTGGATTACTTATTGGTAATATGAATATAAGATTGTTGTTATACGCTGACGATATCGTTCTTATAGCAGATGATGTTAAGGTATAACAGAATATGATTAAAAATTTACAGAAATACGGTGGCTATTGGAACCTCGAAGTAATTCCATTCAAATCTAAAATTATGGTTTTCAGAAATGGCCAAAAATGAAAAATGGACTTACAGAGGAACAAAAATAGAAAATATCACAGAATATTGTTACCTTGGCAGTATCATCCCCAAAATTTGTATTTACAAAACATGTAGAAAAAAGAAATATTTCGGCAAAAAATTGTATAAACTCAACATTGAGTAGCTTCCTGATCAAAAAAAATTTTTTTTTAATGCCATATGGCAGTCCATACAGTCGTATGATGCGCAAATATGGGGCCATTCTTACTTTGAAGAAGTCAATAGCCTACAAAGATACTCTATTAAACGTATTCTTAAGCTTTTCAAATTTACACCAAATTATGCTGTTATGCCTCCATGTGTGTTATATTAAACGTACACTTTTTGAATGCACTGATTCTAGACTACCTCACAATCTCAGTTTACTTAGCTTTGGCCAACAATATTTCATGGGTGAAACGTTTGAATGATTTGAGTGAAGAACATAATATACAATAGACACCAAATGTATCAGTCGAAGAGTAGAAAATAAAACAGATGGCATTGATAGAATCTATAAAAAGTAAAAATAAATAAACTCGAATAAACAGACTGCAGCAAACAGAATCATCCCAGGAAAAATTTCGTAATAGCAGCTCATTGATTTTTGCATTACCAATAATGACCTACCACTGCCCACTGCATTACTTCTAAAGTGAAAATAAGGCGTTACTAATAATGTGTTATGCAGCTACTTATATTTCATGCCAGCGGCTTGCATACTGCATTATTTTCAAAGTGAAAATAATGAGTTCCTAGGCAACTAGTTACCTCCAATGACATCCCCGCGTTAAAATAATGAGCTTATCAGTCAAACTTCAACCAGTTACATCTCATTCTAAAACCCATTATTTGGTAACGTTTGTTTTTCCTGGGATTTTATAGTAAATTGGACCCATCAATCGCACATCTTAGTTACCATCAAAACAACAATCAGGCTAATATCATGTGGATATTCAAGGCACGATGTGACCTAATCGAACTCGATGGATCTCGCTAGTCAAGAATAATCAAGAAACTCTGCTCAATGTGTGATACGAAAGAAGTTGAAAATACACAATACTTCATTTGTAAATGTCCCGTTTTAAACAACTTTCGACAGTATTGGTTTCGAAAAATAACAATATCAGAGGAAGAATTAGTTAGAATTGTAAATGGTGAAAACAACTGGCGGTGTGTACTTCAGTACATAATCAATGCTTTATCTTATCTTAAAACGCTAATATTTGAATAAAATAACACTGTCCAACAGCATTTTTGGAACAGAATAGCGACCCTATAATTCTGAAAGGGTATGTTGTTATGGTCCAGCACGTCTGAGTATTTCTTTACAGTGGGTCAAAGTTTTCATTTTTTGGTCGAAGGGAGCATTATACTTTATGAAAAAAATGCTGTAAGTTAATGTCAGAGTTGTATTGCGGGATTGTATGAGGATTATTTTTGTGGAAGATCTTAACCCTCTAACTGGTCTCTCTATGGGTCAATTTGACCCTTTTTTCGAGAAAATAAAAAAATATCCTTTAAAAAAGGACATTTAAGGATTAAAATATTCTACGAAAATGTTTGCCCAAAAATTTCAGTGGGGGTCACCAAAGACACTATTGTTGTAAATAAAGCTCTTTATGCTTAATTAGTAAAATTATACACCAACATATACAAAACAGGTAAAAACGGCGTCAAGTTCGGCCGGGCCAAACACTGAGTTCTCGCGTCTGGTCAGCTGTGACTTACAAATCGGGTGTGATATTTATTAAAATTAATAATAAAAAATAAAAGAAAAAATTCAAGCATAATTGAGCTACTAAGCAGTACATATCGGGTGTGATTTTTACTAAAATTAATATAAAAAAAGAAAAATTAAAGCTTAAATAAGCATGGCGGATTCTGTTTGCAAATTAAGAGTTTGGTTTTGTTTTATTTGTGGACATTTTACGCACCATCAAAGCAGAAGAAAGATATTGCCTACAATTGAAGAACCATATTTTCTTTTCTTTGGAATACGATGTTTATCTGAAGCTTGGATACCAAAAACCGTATGTACTACTTGCGAAAGTGGTCTTTTGACCTGGTACAAACGCGGTACTAAGGCGCTGCCATTTTCTGCGCCTATTACATTGATTGAACCTGAAGATCACAAATCAGATACATGCTATTTCTGCGTAAATTACAAATTTGGTAGAAGCCAAAGGCACTACGCGACAATGACATACGAAGCAACAAATAATGTCATTTTACCAGAAGTACGCTGTAAAGGTGTTCCGGTGCCTCAACCGCCTACACATACATTTTCGACCAATATGACAGTCGCCAATACAGAAATAACAGCGGCGGTTGAAAACATATCAGATATAAGTTACTTGCCTCTTGATGGTTTAAACATATGTCCTAATTTGGTAGACCACGCTTATTTGGAAGATCTTGTAAGAGATTTAGGACTAACAAAAGAGAAAGCTGAAATATTATGTTCCAGATTGAAAAACAGGAATTTAATAAAAGCCGATGTAAAAGTTACATTTCCAAGAAAAAGACACGACGATCTGGAAAGTTATTTAAAAAAATCAGAAGAACTTGTATACTGTTGCAGTATTGAAGAGGTTCTAAAATATCTAAAGCTTCCACTGGACTCTTCCGCTTGGCGACTATTTATAGATAGTTCAAAAGCAGTTTTATTGCACAATGGAAATCAGCATCCATCGCAACATACGCAAATATTTCAAATCTCTTAAATAAAATTGAATACTATAAATATAAACGGGAAGTATGCGCAGACTTCAAAATGATTGCAATATTGACTGGAATGCAAACAGGATACACAAAATATATGTGCTTTCTTTGTAAATGAGATTCACGTGCTACCAGCAGCCATTATCATATTAAATATTTCGAAGAACGTAAAGAAAATATTATTGGTGACTTAAATGTAATCCATGAATCCCTTGTCCCAAAAGATAAGGTCATACTTCCACCGCTGCATATTAAGTTGGGCGTGGTGAAAAATTTTATTAAAACCTTAAATACACAAGGAAATGCTATGGTTATATCAGAATTCCTTGGAAACTCAAAAGCACAAAACTATACAGAAAATATTGAAAGCATGCTAATCGGTTTTAGCAATATTGGCGTTAAGATGTCACTAAAGCTGCATTTTCTGCACTCTCATCTCAATTTTTTTAAAGAAAACCTTGGAGCGGTTTCAGATGAACACGGTGAAAGGTTTCATCAGGATATAAAGGTATTGGAAGAAAGATTCAAAGGGAAATCCCAAAGTGTAATGCTTGCTGAATACGTATGGGGCTTGTACAGAAACCTTGACCCATCAGAACATTCACGTCAAGCTAAATACAGGAAAGCGTATTAAGTTTAATCCTTAATCCATTATCATACTACTGCTATTACCCAATTCCCTTTTACTCGAAAATTTTAGGCAAAAAAATAAATAAGTACATACTATAATAAACCAGTATTAAAACAAAATTATAATTTTTTTATAGAAGTTGGCGTGTAATTTTGCCAATTAATCGTAAAAAGCTTTATTTACAACAATGGTGTCTTTGGTGACCCCACTGAAATTTTTCGGCAAACATTTTCGTAGAATATTTTAATCCTTAAATGTCCTTTTTTAAAGGATATTTTTTGATTTTCTCGAAAAAAGGGTTAAATTGATCCATAAAGAGACCAGTTAGAGGGTTAAGATCTTCCACAAAAATAATCCTCATACAATTCCACAATACAACTCTGACCATAAGAATTCTCTCAGACATTAACTTACAGCATTTTTTTCATAAAGTATAATGCTCCCTTCGACCAAAAAATGAAAACTTTGACCCACTGTAAAAAAATACTCAGACGTGCTGGACTATAAGTTTGTTCTACAAAAATGATCTACTCAACATACTCTTTCAGAATTATGGGGTCGCTATTCTGTTCCATTCAAAAAGTCTTAATTTGCTGGACAGTGTAATTAATTCTATAATATATGTCAAAAAAATATCTTTTTACCGGCTAACAACATAGTCCCAGCCGTATATTCCTTAAGATTTTTATTTTTAGTCATTTATTGTTCGGTTTAAGATCATGTATATATTTTTCTAATGAAAGAAAGATAATAATTTTTGTAATGTAAGAGAAATATTAGAAAAAAATTGAAGACAGCGCTAGATGGAGTAGCTACTTTCGAACAAAGCGACTTGTTCATCGTCAGCATCCTTCTGCCTATTACTTCAACTCATGCTTAATCAACTATTTAACTCAACATTTGAAAGAAAAGAACATGAGAAATGTTTTTCTTTTTATATACGAGAGTTTGTATGAACAAGCTTAGCTTTTCTAATTTTTAGCTTTCTCTACATTAACATAGCCAGATCAATTACAAGTCTTGTAATGTGAACAGCTCTTTGTTTTTGCCATTGTCCTCTAGATGGAACTGTAATGGCATGTGAAATCTTAACAGATTACACAAATGCATTGTACCTCATGTGTTGTATGTTATTGTTATGTATTGTTGATCTGTATTGGAATAATTAGTCATTTATTGTTCGGTTTAAGATCATGTATATATTTTTCTAATGAAAGAAAGATAATAATTTTTGTAATGTAAGAGAAATATTAGAAAAAAATTGAAGACAGCGCTAGATGGAGTAGCTACTTTCGAACAAAGCGACTTGTTCATCGTCAGCATCCTTCTGCCTATTACTTCAACTCATGCTTAATCAACTATTTAACTCAACATTTGAAAGAAAAGAACATGAGAAATGTTTTTCTTTTTATATACGAGAGTTTGTATGAACAAGCTGAGCTTTTCTAATTTTTAGCTTTCTCTACATTTTTATTTTTTGTAATGTCATTTAGAAGAAACAAAACAAAAATATTTTGCAATAAAGAATTACTACTACTACTACATTTTACTGTTACCAAGTGTGGAACCATATTAATCTACTGCTTACAGCATTATATTTTCCAACCATTACGTTTGCTCTATCGACTCCTACCAAATATTCTCATTATATCGATTCCGTCTGATTCCAGCATGTTTTGTATAGAACTAGTAATAGCTACAGATGTTCCACTTTCAATCTCCATTAATATATACAGTGTTGTAATGATTGAACCTTTTTGCATATTGATATATTTAGTCATAATTCAAAGTATTTTCCTGTTGTCGGTAGACGTACTTTCATCAATTATTAAAGAGTAATAACTGTCTCCTAAATCTTCCAAAAGTTTTTGTAAAAAAGCTGGTGCCATAACGTTTTTCTTTTTTTTTTATCAAAGCAGTACATTTAGTTCTGTGGAGTCGAATATCATTCAGACTTTTTGATTATTCTCCTAATTGTTTTATAACAACAGTTGATAGAACAGTGTTCGGATACAATTGCGACAATTTTTGTCTCCAAGTTTTCGTGCATTTGTTACAGTGGGTTTAAAAAATTTTTTAACTGGTACGAGCAATTCATCTTTTTGGGTAACAAAACTTTCATGCTTGTTTTTAATTCTTATGCATATGCATTATGCTTTTACGATAACTACAAAATGCTTTATGTGCGTCTCCCTGAACTGGCCGTAGGCAATCTAAAATTTAAATAATACTAGATTAAATTTTCGTTGAATTTACTCTTTTATATATTTATTTTAAAATTATCATCTATTTTCCATTCTTTTTTATATTTCTGATTAAATTTTATATCTTTTTTGCCATTTTAGCACAGTAGAATTTAATACGCTACACACTTCTCTTTAAATCTAAATTTTTTTTCATACTTCTTTTTTCATATTTTCAAAATTGATTGGCTGCATATTATAGGAGTAAGAAGATATTTTTCTAACAAACAACTGTTTAAAAATACCCCAAAAAATACCCAATACTTATTTTTTCACCCCTAAATTTCCCCTAACTAATTTTACCCTCTAAAATTTTCTCCAAACGAAAAACCCCTAAATCTATAGGAAAATCCTCTAAACTGGCAACACTGTCCATCGTTTCACATCTTTGAATACTTTTTTCGACATGAGAACGTATGAGTATTATTTTATCTTTTCAACAATACTCATACGACCTACACACAGATTTTTTCTCAAACTTGGATTGTATATGTTTATGCAAAAAATTAGTGACTTTTCTAAATATGGTCGGGATCGGGATCATTTTTTTGTTAAATGAAGAAATTTCTCAAAAAAAAATCACAACGTTATCCTATTTACTGACAACGCTGCACCTCATAATGAGGCCGATATTTACCTCCTGACCAAGGAATAATCAGACCAATTAAGGATTATCGTCAAAATATAATTAGAAGGAAATTGACACCAGACGAGTTAGGAAAAACTGTTGAGGAATTTAAAAAACCTATTACACTTTTGACAGCCTTGCATTTAATAAAGGGGCTTGGTGGCCAGTAAAACCAATTTGTATTCAAAATTCTTTCAAATAGGTAAGTTATTTACTCTAGTTTGATAACGCTCTGAAAATCAAAGCGATTCACAAGATGAATTAATTGAAATAGTACGAGAATGGAAAAGTTATGAATCTTCACAAGAATATGAAAATTTTGTAAGCTTTGATGACGATTTACCCCGCGTTGGACCGCTTATCGATGAAGAAATTATCGCAGATGTTATTCAGTACGAAGGCCTGTCGTCTAGTGAAGAAGAAGAAAATGATGATCTCAAAGAAGCTTACTCTGTACTCGATGTTTTGAAGTCGATACATGTTCTTCGCAAGACATTTATGCCAGGTAATAAATTTTTGCATGAATTGTAACTTTTTAAGAATTTTGTTTTTCTCTATGTCGTAAAATAATATTTTCGAAAATATATGATGACGTTGGAGCCAGCCTGATATACAGCACAAAAGTAAGTTTCTGAGAAAATTAAGGAAATGCGTTACGCGGTGTTGTGAGAATCCGATGGGATTTTATTATTTTTTTTATTTAAATGTACTTCTGATGAGTATGAAATATATTGCGAAGAACAAATTACTTAGATCAGTACGGCATCACTATGGAATTACACAAATTTGAAAAATATATTAAAAATGTAGGTAATTGTAAGGGAAAAACAATGAACTTTGACACCATAAGATAAACCAGATATTAGTAATCACCTAACACAGCAGGCAATAAGTTTTGATCAACTAGTGCTTCCTGATTGCCACTTCTTCTAGGAGCATGTGGTAATGTCGAGTAAAAGTGATGATGGATGGGAGGCACGAATTTTAGAATTTTTCTTATATCTTGAATTTTTTGATACGGTATTAGTCTGGTTGTGGGGACTTTTTCCGGTGTATAATTCTTCAGGTTTAAAAAAAAGTTTCGGAATCCATATCATTTGGTTTCAGATCAACCGTTTCCTATGTTTCCGTGTATTTATCATTGTAACTCATTAAACTTGAATCTTTATAAAACTTTAGCTTTCGCATCTTGGAAATTTTCGCTCCTTCTCTTAATATAATCTGATACTCTTTAAATATTCCTGTGAGACTATATCGTACTTCAAAGGGTTTTTGCTTTCTGTAGTCACGGACGAGCTTCATATAATCTTCTGGTGTATAGATATCACACCTTTTTTAAAGTCTTTCTTTTAACTCATACTCTCTGTCTGTCTATCGTGGGTGGACCCCATTCCCACTCATCCAATTGTTTTGAAACTTGGCCCATAGTCTTGTTGTGACAAAAGATTATTTTTGGCGTAGTCACGCGCAGTCACGGGGTGATCTTAATGTCATTTCCCTCATCCAATCGATCTGAATCTGACTCCATACACTTGCTGTGAAAAACAGAATAACTTTTACTTAGTCACGCACAGTCACGCATGGTCACGCGCAGTTACGTAGTGATGTAAAACTCATTTCCCCTTATCCGATCGATCTCAAACTTGATCGATAGACTTGCTGTGAAAAAAGATTAACTTTGACATAGTGGTGCACAGTCACACATAGTCACGCACAGTCACGGAGTGATCTAAATGTAATTTTCCTTCAACCGATCGATCTGAAACTTGGTCCATAGTCTTGTTGTGACTATAGATTAATTTTGGGGTGGTAACGCACAGCCACGCATAGTCAAGTGCAGTCACGGAGTGATCTAAATGTCATTTCCCCTATCCGATCGATCTGAAACTTGGTCGATAGACTTGCTGTAAAAAAAAAGATTAACTTTGACATAGTCACGCACAGTCACTGAGGGATTAAAACCCCACTTCCCCTCATCCTATGGATCTGAAACTTTGTCCCTAGACTTGTTGTGGCCAAAGATTAATTTTAAGGTAGTCACATAAAGTCACCCACAGTCACGGAGATATTCAAAACTCAAAACTTTTAATAAAAACTTTGTTATTTTGGGTTAGATTATTTATTCTCGACTTATAAAAGAGAAGTCGGTGTCGTTAGGCAGGTAAGTATGGCCACTGACGAGATAGGGTATAGTGATCGTTTCTAGATATGGCGATTTATTAACCAGAAATATCATAATGTGCAAAATATTCCAGTTTCTGCTTTGGCCAGAGCAACAGTCGCTAAGAAAAAGATAGAGATTAGACGGTGTCTGGCACGGAATCTTCAAGAAAGTAGTGCAGTGAGGACATAATTTTTTGAGAGCCTCTAGCTCCATAGTGTTCTGGCCACATATTCATTACGATTTTTTCTCATTCCTTTGTGTAAGCATGAATCCCAAATTTAAGCATTTGCAGTTGTCTTAAATAATAAACTTCTCCAGTGTTCAAATAAGGAAGAAGCGGGATTCGTTCTAGGTCAAAAGTAGCTACTAATAAAGATTCATCAATTTTCACTTTACATTTACAGTCATTTAATATGTCAGTTATGCTAATCTTTTTGCATTCTTCTAGCTATGAATTTTCCTAGGTCTTCTTCAGATTTTATTGAGATATCGAGCATATCACAGGTTTTATAAGTAGCTGCCTTATGTATATAAAAGTGTAAATTAAACTCGGTTATAAATGTTTTGACATAGGCATTTTTTCACTATTGGTTTTCCTTCTGACTCGCACTTTGCTTTAAAAAGTTCATACATTTTGTTCATTGAAAAGTCTGGGCGTAAATATTGGCGGGTTGATCGTTTTTCTCCATGGTTACTTACATATTTTGGGAAACTATTAATATGGTCCCTAATACATGTCAACTTTTCATCATATAGCTTGTTAGAAGGTACATGTTGTCCTCTCTCATCCCTTTTCGCAATTCCAGAAACAGATTTTTTATAACTTAATGCATAACCTAATCTCTTGTTGGATATTTGCATGAATTTTAAAAATAAACTTTTGCATACTCTTTTATAAAATAGCACGAATTGGTGCACATAATTTATGCGGCTAGGATTTTGACCAGGTTGTCTTTCCTTACAGCGTTTTGGTTTTAAAATCTTTACGATGCTCCACAGCCATGTTGTTTGAGCATCCCATGAAGTGAGCCGTTAAAATATTTAGTGTGCTGCTTTTTGGTTTTCAGATGAAACCTGCTCACTCCATTTGAACCTACAGTTACATATAACTGGTGTTAATTGTTTGGCCGCCACATTATTAACTCGTACATTGGTATATTATTTGCCTGCTGTTTTTTTTCGCTTCCTTATATTTTTGGCCCAATTGTCGAAATTTTGAACTCTTTTTCTTCCTTTGACACGTTCATCGAAATCTGGATTGTCCTATGGATTTGCTCTGACTTCTTCATAATCTGTAAATAATAGCGTCAGCTGTAACCCACACCAGAAGCACAGAAGCAGCACATACATACCATCATTGCTTTTTAATTCTGTGGAACTTTCTTGATTTTTCTCTGGATGGTAAGAAGAATAATCACTTGAAAAATCTCCATTCGTAGTTGAAGTGATGGAGATGACCGAAGTAAAGATTGTAATGTCATAACATTCACAAATCCAGCGTAACATTTTTATACCCTATACCACTATGTGGTTTGGGTATAATGACTTTGTGCTGCTGTTTGTAACAACCAAAAATATTTGATCTAGACCCATCTTTAATTATACCGATCGAATCAGAATCACTTTTTGAGTTGATTTAACAATGTCCGTCCGTCCGTCCGTCCGTCCGTCCGTCCGTCCGTCTGTGTGTCCATGTAAACCTTGTAGTCAAACTGCAGGTCGCAAATATGAATATATTTTGATGAAATTTGGTACGTAAGCTTTTATCGGCCATGGGATGAACGCTGTTGAAATTGGTGAGAATCGGTCCATGTTCAGACCTAGCCCCCATACAAATTACCCCTATGAAATCGACATAAATTGCCATAAGATCCAAATTGTCATATAGATCTTATTCAAATTGGGTTTTGTATGCGTTCATTACGTCCATTAATGAGTAATCCAAAAATGATCCCTTTGGCCCCATACAGGGCTGCTTCCCGGTCTTCACTTAAATCTATTAAAAAACAAAAATATTGCACTGATTCTTCTCAGATTTTGTTTGTATATATTTTTGCAAAATACAAGAGACTTTACCAAACATGATCAGGATCGGTCCATTTTTGGACCTAGTCCCCATATAGATATAGCATCCGATATGAACTTTTTCATATCTGCAGCCAAAAAAATTAATAAAAATCTCACTCAAATTTGGTTTTTGCTTATTTTATATGTCCAGTTAGTTGGGCCTAAGAGATAGGGTTTCTAAACGCATGGTATAGGGTATCGTATAGTCGGTCTAGACCGACTATAATTTTCTTACTTGTTTCAGTTAAAATATTTAAGAATAAAACAATAGATAATCGCAAGCGTAAATCATAATGATTTTGCATTTTTTTTTACGTACTTGGCTGGTGTTGCCAGCTTAAAAAATATACAGAAATGCAATATTCAGTTTTGTTGAATAATAGTATATAAACGTAGATATGATATAAAAAAATTGGTAATAACACGATAATGTATTGTTTCTTTATGGCACTTAGATCACTTTGGTTTTCCATAAACAGTAACAACTCTTATAAAATTGAGACCATAATGATCTAAGTGCACTTCATTACTTAGATCAGTATGGCATACCTATACTTTGCAGACCGCACTAATTCTATAGTGAGATGTTGGGATTTCTCAAGAAGGAAAGCGCTGAAGAGCAATTACATAAGTGTGGCATGGAAGAAGTATGAGTTTTTTATGCCATTGTATAATAATATCATTTTGATAAAAATGTCGCTTAGATCAGTCTGGCTCCAACGTCGTCATATTTGTTATTTTTTAGTCAAACTATTTTAATATGTACTAATTTGAAATGAATAAAACTATGACCTTTTATTATATGTAGTGATTTGTTTTTTGTTGTTTCTTTTCAATAAATTAGTAGTATATTTATTTAAAATACATTTTCCATAACTGAATTATTTGCGCAGCTAAGAGAGAATTCTGTTAAGTGAGTCAGTAACGCATTTAGCCATGATTTTTATAAATGCATCAGTAACGCATTTAACCGAGAGTGCGTTTCTCGCTTAAAACGTCCAGCTTTTGTCATTTACCATAAACGCATTTATCCGTGATTCTCAGTCGATCGTTATAAAAAAAGATGACCCATAAGTCAAATACTTTTGGTAGTTACAAACATCAGCACAAACTCATTATACCCTGATCACATAGTGATATAGGGTATAAAATTATATATATGATCTCAAACCGAACATAAAACTAATTATTAAAACCTATAGATCAGCAATACATAACCCTAATAAAAATAATTACCTAGGTAACGGGTGATTTTTTTGAGGTTAGGATTTTCATGCATTAGTATTTGACAGATCACGTGGGATTTCAGACATGGTGTCAAAGAGAAAGATGCTCAGTATGCTTTGACATTTCATCATGAATAGACTTACTAACGAGCAACGCTTGCAAATCATTGAATTTTATTACCAAAATCAGTGTTCGGTTCGAAATGTGTTTCGCGCTTTACGTCCGATTTATGGTCTACATAATCGACCAAGTGAGCAAACAATTAATGCGATTGTGACCAAGTTTCGCACTCAGTTTACTTTATTGGACATTAAACCAACCACACGAATGCGTACAGTGCGTACAGAAGAGAATATTGCGTCTGTTTCTTAGAGTGTTACTGAAGACCGTGAAATGTCGATTCGTCGCCGTTCGCAGCAATTGGGTTTGTGTTATTCGACCACATGGAAGATTTTACGCAAAGATCTTGGTGTAAAACCGTATAAAATACAGCTCGTGCAAGAACTGAAGCCGAACGATCTGCCACAACGTCTAATTTTCAGAGAATGGGCCCTAGAAAAGTTGGCAGAAAATCCGCTTTTTTATCGACAAATTTTGTTCAGCGATGAGGCTCATTTCTGGTTGAATGGCTTCGTAAATAAGCAAAATTGCCGTATTTGGAGTGAAGAGCAACCAGAAGCCGTTCAAGAACTGCCCATGCATCCCGAAAAATGCACTGTTTGGTGTGGTTTGTACGCTGGTGGAATCATTGGACCGTATTTTTTCAAAGATGCTGTTGGACGCAACGTTACGGTGAATGGCGATCGCTATCGTTCGATGCTAACAAACTTTTTGTTGCCAAAAATGGAAGAACTGAACTTGGTTGACATGTGGTTTCAACAAGATGGCGCTACATGCCACACAGCTCGCGATTCTATGGCCATTTTGAGGGAAAACTTCGGAGAACAATTCATCTCAAGAAATGGACCGGTAAGTTGGCCACCAAGATCATGCGATTTGACGCCTTTAGACTATTTTTTGTGGGGCTACGTCAAGTCTAAAGTCTACAGAAATAAGCCAGCAACTATTCCAGATTTGGAAGACAACATTTCCGAAGAAATTCGGGCTATTCCGGCCGAAATGCTCGAAAAAGTTGCCCAAAATTGGACTTTCCGAATGGACCACCTAAGACGCAGCCGCGGTCAACATTTAAATGAAATTATCTTCAAAAAGTAAATGTCATGGACCAATCTAACGTTTCAAATAAAGAACCGATGAGATTTTGCAAATTTTATGCGTTTTTTTTTAAAAAAAAGTTATCAAGCTCTTAAAAAATCACCCGTTATATATGTATATACTCGTATGTCAATTAAGCTTAAACTTTTGTGTAAACATTATTTTACTTGAGACATTATTTTTAATTCAAAAGCTGATAAACAGATGAGAGCTTTACACATTCGTCTATTTATAATAATCCATTAAAGTATTTGTGTCCATGTTTGGCTAATACTGTCGGTACTAAAGAAATACGTTTTTAGTATTTACCATCATATTAACAGTATATTTCAAGTGTCAACCACACAAATAACTACACAAAAACATATAAAAACATACATTTGTATTTACTTTTTTTTATTATTATTATTTAGAGCTTCACACAAATAATCTTTAGAGGATTTAGAGTCTTCATACGAATACTGTTATAATGTTTGTCTGTATGCGTTTTTTTTTTT
This sequence comes from Cordilura impudica, assembly GCA_963682025.1. Taxonomy (NCBI): domain Eukaryota; kingdom Metazoa; phylum Arthropoda; class Insecta; order Diptera; family Scathophagidae; genus Cordilura; species Cordilura impudica. The sequence continues at coordinate 324,517,720 of OY821517.1, forward strand.
ATATAGTTATTGCTTAACAAATATTTATAGGAATATGTTTTGATGGATGTTGTTTTGTATAAATGAATATGAAATCATTTTTATTTGCTTGTTTCCTTTTTAACAATAAATATAAAAAAGTCTTGTGGGTGGCCAGTGGCCAGAGACATTGTTCAAGTTTTTCGAAATCCGTATATAAAAGTAAAAAAATTGTATTTATTGTATTTAAATGATTGAAATAAGATTAAAACTTAAATATCTCTTGTAATAATACTGTGGATAGCTTTTGTTGATGTTACAAAGAAATGTTTCGATAAGGAGCTGATTTTTAATCTATATATATATATATATATATGAAAGGATATTATCTTTTTGTAGTATCTAAGGTCTGTGGTTAAAACCTAAATACTTAAGTCAAACGGCTGTCAAAATTTAAATTAAATCGATTTAATTTTTACTGGTATTTGAATTTTTCGACCTTTTTCGTTATTCTTTATTTCATGTTTTTCTATACTTTTCTAGATTGGGCTTTTAAGGTCATTATATTTCTTCAAATTAAATAAAAGATTATTTATTCATTCTTTCATCCGACGCCACTGTGGTAAATATTTTGAGATAACGGCCAAAACTCCTTTTGGTTTTTGTTCTCCGATTTTAAAGTTATTAGACTCATATGAAAGTAGACAGTAGTAAACCTCGGGAGCCAAAAACTTAGAACTCTATTTCAACTATTTCACTGAGAACAGGGTGGTCTAAAATGGGCTTTTTCAGAATTTAGTAAATTTATGATATTTTTAGTTAATTTTTAAAGTTTAAATGATCATAACTGTTATGTTTTTCAAGATTTTTGGACGAAATAAATTTTGTGTTGTAGTCTAACTTATTTCCTATTACTGGTAAAAAACTTGAAGCTCTACTGTTTTCAGAACAATTTAAATTTTTTTTTTTAAAAAGGTCAAATTTCTCGGAAATTTCCTACTTCATAGAGCACAACTCTTGTGAGTCAAGCTGAGTCAAAACACAAATTTACTATTTTGTAGTCCTAACTCTCCCCTACATTCCTATATATACATGTCCATGCATCGGGACTGCACTTTTTGAGCTGCACTAATTTTTCTGACCCAAGGTAAGATATTCGGTACAAATGCACGTCATATTTTTTGAGAAGTTATTTGTATGTGAAAGTGGCTATTATGCATATATTTTGATGAAATTTTGTACAAGAGTTCCTATTGACCCAACTTCTGGAGAAGTTGGCCCATATTTGGACCTAGTCCACATAGAAGGGTGTATCAAAATTTTGACAAAAATGACAATAGAACTCTCAAATTATGTGGTATCTGGCAATTCATTTGGAAAAGGTAAAAAAGATTTTATTGCCATCTAATATTACACAACTTAGATACGTAAAAATTGCAAATAAATTTAAATCCAATGGAAATGACTGGTAAAACCAACTACGTGTTATATTATGTTTCAAAGAGGTAAAAAAGATCATGTTGAAACTTCGAGCAATAATATATTAATCCATGCATTCATTTTTTTTCTTCATTATTGTTTAAACAATGGCTAAATTCAGTTATAGTGTTCTATCTGATATATATTTTGAACGGAAAGATGAAAACGACATTATTTTACATATAATGAATAATCCATTCTTCAAAATATACGATAAACAAGAAATTAAAATTCATAACTTAAAAATAAAGAACTTTTTAAATACTTTAAGAAAACGGTACAATCAATGTTCCAGAAACAAGAAATTGTTTTACTCACGCAACCAAGAATGGCTAAGAAATAAAGTTATTTTTAAAAAGCCATCAGTAACTACCACGGAAACTGGAAAAGGTGGTCGACCTGCAAAGCCAATTGATAATTGTAGTGAAAGATCACGAAGACGCAAGCTTAAACATATCAATGAAGAAGTTTCTTGTAGCATCATAAAGGATTCATTTCTGCATCAAATTCAACCATCGAAAACTAAAAAGGGTAAAATTGCTATCATTGAAAAAATAGTGGAAGCAAGCCCCAGACGCACAAAAAGGATTTTAGAAAGTATGCCGACACCAACTGATGAAAATAAATTTACTCCAGAAGAAGCATTTGCACTATTTTTGGATTTGAAAATGACTAAAAACCAATATACAGAATTGCGGAAGCGAACCAATGAAAAAAATTTTGGAATTTTTCCATCATATCGAGATATAGTTTCTGCCAAAAAAGATAGCTTACCTTCACCAACTGCTATTAGTGTAACTTCAAGTTCAGCAGAAATAAAATTGCAGGATCTTCTTGAACACACTGCAGAACGATTATTAAAGACATTTGATGCTGACTATTTAAAGAAGTTTAAAAATTGCAGCATGACTTTAATTTCTAAATGGGGATGTGATGGGTCCTCTGGCCAGAAACAATACAAACAATGTAATGCGGAAAATTCATCAGATGCCAATTTATTCATGATTTCTTTCGTTCCATTACGTTCAACAAAAACTTATATTGGTTCAGAGCCGTCAACTAGTAGAGCTGCAGAAATAGATGTATGGAAGAATGAAATTCCCTCGTCAACAAAATTTTGTAGACCAATAAAGTTTGCTTACAAAAAGAAGACTCAAGATGTCATAGATGAAGAAGTTCGAAAAATAAATGATCAAATTAAAGAACTTCAACCAGTAACATTTAAATTTGATGACCAAGACATTGAAGTAAATTTTAAAATGTGTCTCACAATGATTGATGGAAAAGTTGCACAAGCTTTAACCAAAACAAAGTCATCGTCAAGCTGCACCATATGCCAAAAAACATCAAGTCAATTGAGCCAACCACCAACACAAGACGATAGTTTTAATGAAGCATATGAATTTGGAATGTCACCTCTTCATGCTAGAATTCGTTTTATGGAGCATATTCTTAAATTGGGATACGATTTGGAATTTGGCCCGTTAGGCGAAACATTGAGAAACAACAAAGAAAATTTGGAAAAAAGAAAGCCAAAAAAAAAAGATATTCAAGAAAAATACCGTGAGATAGGCCTTATAATTGACCAGCCAAAGCAAGGAGAAGGAAATTCTAATGATGGAAACACAGCAAGGAGATTTTTTTCCGATCCAGAAACTGCAGCTTCTATAACTGGAGTAGATTATGATTTAATACGACGATTCCAAATCATATTACAAGTTATTGCATGTAGCAAAAGATAGATGCAAAAAAATTTGGTCAGTATGCTAATGAGACAGCAACCCTTTATAACCAAAAATATTCTTGGAGACATATGCCAACCACAGTGCACAAAATTTTGTTCCATGGGGAACAAATAATTCAGCACAATATGCTTCTAATTGGAGATCTCTCAGAAGAAGCCCAAGAAAAATGGAACAAAGACTACAGATTCTTTCGCGAGCACAATACAAGAAAAATTTCCAGATATTGTACTAATGAAGATCTTATTAATATTTTGTTGTGCACATCAGACCCATATATGTCCAGTATTCGACAAAAATGGAAATCAACCTCATTAGAGTTAGATGATGAAGCTAAACAACTACTGCAAAATGAAAATCAAAGCTATTTGGAAGAAATTTTTACTAATATTGTTTAATTAATACTAGTTTAAAGATTATAATTTGTTTCTAATTTTAGTATAAATTTTTATTAATACATTTAAATAAAATATATGTGCACTTTAAATCAATAGTAAAAGTTTACTTAAAATTTTATCGATGTTGTGTTCTGTATATAATATATCCAAATGGTATTGATATTGTTGGGAATTTCAGTGTTATTTTTCAGTTTAATCCTCACAAGAATTAGCTTTCTTCCAAAAAAAACCAACCTTTGGCCCCTGTGAATATTGAGACTAAATAAATGTCAGGGGCCAAATGTTGGCATTTGCTGACCAAAATTAAGTTTAGGAATAATAAATAAGTATTGGTTGTAAAATACGATTGAAGAAAATAAGAAATTATAAAAAAAATACCTATTTAAAATGTCAAAATATTCAACTTTTACATGGAAACTCAACAAAAAATTAAAATGCATTTTTAACTCCAAATTACTTACGTTCCTATCAGTCGCTTTTTACCTTTGAACACGCAAATTGAAGCTTAAAGTCCCTCCTATTGAACAAAACAAATTGCGTAAAAAAATACCAATCCGGTCAAAAGTTATAGAGTTTTGACCGCTATCTCGCGAAATTGACCACTATGCGACGTTTCGTTGGATATTGCAAACATTTTCAATGATATTTCTATTAGATCTGGCACCATTATATGAAAACATTAAGAGACAATAGTTTTAATAACAGCAATAAACTTTGGTCTTAGAACACTATACTTACATTTAATCTTTCGTCAATTACATTTAATTTTAATTATAAATTTTTGTTTTATATAAACACAACATAAAACACAAATTAATTTAACAAAACAAATGTAAAAATAAATCAAAAATTTTTTAAGTATCATAGTATGTATTCTAAAACTAGTATCACAGTTAAAATCAATAACTTAACTAAACAATAACAATAGAATAATTTGCATTTGTTTTGTCTTTGTCTTCTTTTAAATTTATTGCACTATGTTGTTTTTGTTGTATTCTTAAGCTCTCTAAAGTGTAGCGTTTGCTTTCTCTTAATTTCTTGTCTAATATTCGTACATTGCTTAGATCAGCTTTATGATTGTTTTCGATGCAATGTTGTGCTAAAGCTGTCATTAATTTTTCTTTTCGAATGTCTGTTTCGTGTTCACTTATTGTTGTGCCTAAACTTCTTTTTGTCGTCCCTATATAAACTTTACCACTGTTTTCTCCTCCTCCACCAACGCATTTTATTTCATAGAAAAATTGAACTTTTACTTTGTCATTCTAATAATTCCCTAAAATCATCTGTTATCTGTAAAAGGTTTTAACCTTCATAAGGACTTCGGGTCAAATTTGACCCATTTTAGGAGAAAAGTTGATTTTTTTCCACGAATAAGTGATTTTCATTTTTGATATTTTATGACTTTTATTTAATTTTAAAACTAAATAGAAATTTAAAGTTTTTGAATGAATATGTTTAAAAATATTTCAGTTACAAGTTTTTTTACACACAAGGTCTTCGGGTCAAATTTGACCCGGAGTAAAGAAGTTAGTTTTTGTGATGCTTCATTGATCGTAAATCGATTTTTGAGATAACTTTGACATCAGTAAATTCTAAATAAAAGTTTATAGCTACATATCTGTCGCTTTTCATTTCATCACACAGACCTTTCTTTATTCTTTGATGTCAATACATTTGTTTGAAAAAGGGGAATACCCGTGCTTTTGGTTTGTATGTAAAAAACAATGCTATCGAATTACTTTTTTTTGCCTACGCAACACTGCTACAGTCAGTCGTAGAGTAAACAAAGAACGAATAAGACGTGTCTAAGTTTGAAATTAGTGCTAAATATTTTTTTTATCGAAAAATGAGGGATAGTGAAATAGAAATCATGCTGAATGAATTATCAGACGGTGATGAACCTTGTTCAGAAAATGAGGATCATGTAGAATATGCTGAACCATCTGATAGTTCTTCTGAAAGTGATGGTGAAGTTGCGGCTGCTCCGACAATGACATCAAAAAATGGTCAAATAAGATACTACAAAGAACCATGTACAAGTGCATATGGAAGAGCTTCGAGGGAGAATGTTATCAACATGATGCCAGGTTTGACACGTTATTCGTGTTCAAGAATTACAGAGGAAGAGATATCTAGCTTTCAATTATTTTTTCCACCTCCCGTAATGAACACTATTATGAAATATACCAATATTGAGGGCAAACGTGTCTTTGGTAATGATTGGAGTGACGTTGACGATGAAGAAATGTTCGCATTTATTGGATTACTTTTATTAGCTGGAGTGTTTCGATCAAATAATGAAAGTACAGAAAGTTTATGGGATTCTGAGAAAGGTAGACCGATATTTGGAGCAGTCATGTCAATAAAAAGATTCAAAAAATTATCGAGAGTAATAAGATTTGATAATAGAGACACACGAAGCGAACGACGATTACTAGACAAATTTGCACCGATTCGTGAATTGTGGAATCAATGGGTTTATATATTGCCTCAACTTTATAATCCTTCTCAAGATGTAACTATAGATGAACAGCTGGTAGCATTCAGAGGAAGATGTCCATTTCGGCAATACATACCATCCAAACCAGCTAAATATGGAATAAAATTTTGGGTTCTTTGTGATTCTGTTACAAGTTATGCCTGGAATATTCAACCTTATACAGGCAAAGAAATAGGAGGCATGCCTGAAAAAGGCCAAGGTATGCGTGTGGTTCTCGATTTGACAGCTGGTCTAAAAGGTCATAACGTAACGACAGATAATTTTTTCACATCATATCAACTTGGGCAGAAACTACTAGAAAAACAAATGACCTTAGTAGGAACTGTACGTAAAAACAAGCCGGAATTACCACCACAAATATTGGCAACGAAAGGCAGACCAATAAATTCTTCATTTTTCTGTTTTACCAAAGACACCACCCTCTTGTCTTATATCCCTAAAAAAAACAAGTCAGTGAATCTTCTCAGTACTTTGCATCATACCTCAGAAGTTAGTAATCGCGCAGACAAAAAGCCACAAATAATATTAGATTACAACAAATGCAAAGGTGGTGTAGATACATTGGATAAAGTTGTGTCTTGTTATACTAGCAAAAGGAAGACAAATCGATGGCCTCAAGTGGTATTTAGTAATATATTAGATATATCAGCGTACAATGCTTTTATTTTATTTACATCCGCTAATGACGGCTGGAATGAAGGCTGCTTAGCTAAACGACGATACTTTTTAGAGAATTTAGGTATGCAGCTTACTACTCCTTATATAAAAAAACGAAAAACATTACCAAGAGCTCCATTTTCACGAGAAATTGCAAAGAAAATACGCGATTTGACTCAACGAGATCAAGAACCGCCTACTTCAACCCAATCCGAAGAAAGAAATAGTGGACCAATCGAAAAGGCAACCAAGAGAAGTCGATGTCAATTATGTCCCAAAACTGATAACAAAACACCATTAGTCTGTCTTACTTGTAAAAAATTTTTATGTAAGCAGCATTCTAAAACGATTATTTTATGTACCCAATGCAATGATAAGTAACGCAGTAATAAATTTTTCTATTATAATAAAATTGAATTTAATTATCTCATGTACATAACCCTTTGTAAAATTGATATAAATTTTAAATAAATGCCTATAAAAAGTACAATTTTTACTGGATATTGTAGAAAATTACTTTTAAGCTCTATTAATTCACTTTAGTAACGCAAATTATTGTCCAAATAAGAAATTTACTACTTGGGTCAAATTTGACCCGAAGACCGTTAACGTCAGTAACTTTGAGGACCTTATGAAGGTTAAGTTAATTGGGGAAGTGAATTCAGTAATATGTAACGTAATTGATTTTGAAAGCATAATTCAGATTTTAAGGACGAACGAATATAAGATGGACAACGCAAACACTTTTCATAACTCAACTCAAATTACCTAATTATTCCATAAAAAAGTTGAGCCAATTAGAAAATTTTTCGGGCAATACTATTGTTGAAACGCAACAGGTAAATATTTTATATACCATTGATTATAAAATTAAACCTTCAAATAAAAAAAAAAAACAAAATATGTCATTTGCATACTAAATGTCCATTTACAGTAAACATTGGAAAAGGTGAACCCCAAAAACGTGAACACTGTATTTTTTGCATTGACTGCTCTAAAACGTGGAATAATATAAAAGCTCTAAAACGTGAACAGAAATTTTTCAACATTTGTATATGAAAATGCACTGAATTAATTTTTAAGAATGCGGGGGATCCCATCAAATTGAAAATGCATAGTATGTATTTGCTTCCGCACGTGCGTGTATATATTGTTATCATCTCTCATCCAGTTTCATTCTTTTTGGCATCATTTGTGTTGATCATTAACGCATTTGGCGCCACAAATGGTAGTATAGGATGATTAAGTCAAAATATCAAATATTTTACAAATACTGCCGAATTTTGGATCATTTTAATTAGGGGCACATAGGGGTAAGTTTTCGTAAAATATAGCACAATTTAATTTCCCAACCAATAGTAAGTATTTCATCTAGAACAATTAATTTTTTTAAATATGTCAAAATTCGAAGTTTGGCCTCTGCAAGGAATGGGTTAACGTTGTTCGATTTATTCTAAATTTTTAGCATGGAAGACTTGCTCATTTGAAATTCTAAAAATTCAACAGCACTTACAAAATATTTGAATTTTTTTTAACAAGTTGTCTTATATTAGCTTGGGGACATATATGACCCCAAGTCCAAAAGGGATAACGGGGTCATATATTTTTTTCCGAAACCCTAGGCTATAAACATATAATATAACATTCAGAAGTAGACAAGTTATGAATTTTTGATATAAAGTATTTAAAAATAGTACATTTACAGAATATTTTACAAAAATCCCATTTTTCTCGAAATCCGCAAAATTAAAATCTTTGCCAAAAAAATTCTTGCATAGGGATTTACCTAAAAACTGACACAGTTAATATCTAATATGCATTTAACAAAACCTTAAAGAGCTAGATGGATTTTTTTAAATTTTGTTTAATAAAATTTTTTAAAACTTAAAAAAGGAGTTTTCAAAATTTTATCAAAAAAGTTTGGTCTCATTGTGCAATAGATTAAAAACGTGATAATAAAACAATACTTAATGTCCGAGTGTTCATATGTATAGAGACTTATTTAATTAGTTTCTTAAAGTTGAAAAAATTTCCGTAAAATTTCACGGTCTAGTTTTTTTGGCACAAAAGTTTTCTGGGGCATTTACTCCTTCTTAGCGACTTTTTATTCGATTTTGAAGTTATATAGGCTTTTAAAAAAATGATTAAGTACTGAAATTGATTCATATAACAATCGAAAAAATAAAACTATAGAAAGAAATTTTTATCAAAATTGAAAAAAAGTCATATTTTTCCCATATAAACATACTTGAAATTTTCAGTCGCATTGGGCCACCTCTAAGTTTTTTTTATTGACCCAAAACTTTGTATATCTCAGTTTTTTGTTTTTGCTATTCGCATATTTCAAGGAAGTGAGACCGAGGGTTTGAACACTTTTTTATTAAGGGCCACCCTAGTGTACATATTTATTAGCAATTCCTCATTCAGTTTCTTTTATTTTTATCAGTTGGGTTGATCAACGTCTTATTTTCTGTTTAAAGCGTGTTCAAAGAACTGAATGATTTGACATTAAACAAAGATGCAGAAATTTTGGAAAACTTTAAAAAAGAAGTAAGCGTGACAAACTTATCTTAAAACAAGTAAGAAAATTATAGTCGGTCTAGACCGACTGTATGATACCCTATACAATGCGTTTAGAGACCCTATCTCTTAGGGCCAACTAATTGGATATAGAAACTACGCATAAACCAAATTTGAGTGGCATTTTTATTAATTTTTTTGGCTGCAGATATGATAAAGTTCATATCGGATGCTATGTCTATATGGGGACTAGGTCCAAAATTGGACTGATCCTGACTAAGGTTGGTAAAGTCTCTTGTATTTTGCGAAAATATATACAAACAAAATTTGAGAAGAATCAGTGGAATATTTTTGTGTTTTGATAGATTTAAGTGAAGATCGGGAAGCAGCTCTATTTGGGCCTATGACCGAGAGTTGTCCCATAGGGACCGTTTTCATTAATGGATGTAATAAATAAATACAAACCCAATTTGACTAAGATCTATACGACAATTTGGATCTTATGGCAATTTATGTCGATTTTATAGGGGTCATTTGTATGGGGGCTAGGTCTGAACATGGACCGATTCTCACCAAATTCAACAGCGTTTATCCCATGGCTGATGAAAGCTTATATACCAAATTTCATCATATTTGCGACCTGCAGTTTGATTACAAGTTTTACATGGACACACAGACGGACGGACGGACGGACATAGTTAAATCGATTCAAAAAGTGATTCTGATTCGATCGGTATAATAAAAGATGGGTCTAGGTCAAATAGTTTTGGTTGTTACAAACAGCAGCACAAAGTCATTATACCCAAACCACATAGTAGTACAAGGTATAAATATGGTATTGCTAAGTCAACAATATGTAGATTAACAAAAAAATGTACTAATTTTGTAGTGTATTAGTAATATATACTCTTGACCGGGAAAAAGATTGACATTAAGATCATTAGAGCCGCCAAAATTGAAAAATGTCTTTACAAGTGGTTCATTTGAATGCGAAATAAAAATTGGACTGTAAGCAGACTAATGCTGAAAGAAAAAGCTAAAGAGTTTCATTAAAAAATACACTCAAAACGATATGGCACTCGACTTCCAAAAATAACTGGCGAGCAGCTATCATCGCAGCCTCACTTAATTAAAAATAAATTAAGTTCTAAATCCATAATGTTAATAGGCTAGCCGATTTCTTGTGACCGTTGTTTTGCTCTGCCATTTTATCCCGATTTTGACCAAGCGTATATTATTTGAAAGGTATTTCTTTTTAACCGATTTGCAGACTTACAGATTTTTAAATTTTTTCCTTTGTTTTGAGTAAATTGCATTTAAAGTTGCTACTAACACATACATAAAATTATACAATGCTATGTGTGTGTTTATTAAATTTATTAATGCGTTTGTAATTAAAATGAGTTTGTTTTTTTTTTTGTGTTGATTTGTGAATTGGCTATAATTGCTTAGCATAAAGTTATGCTTTATTTAATGGAAAAATAAAATTTGGACCCGAATTTCGAGGGCTGGAATCTGCTAGTATTCTTAATTGTAATACTAGTTTTTTTTTTATTAATTCAAAATTATATACATTTTCATTTATTTATCACCTCAGGCTTTAGAGAGGCTATATGGCAGCATTATTTTACACATTAAAAAGATAGCAAAAAATGAATAAAAAATTTTCCATACACTATTTACAAATGATTACTAGCATAATATAATGACTATTACATAAGAAGTGTTTTTATATTCTGCAAACTTTTTAAATGATTTTGGTTACTGGCGAAAGTTGCTGACTCGACCCGAAACAGCTGTATATATAACCTTTCATGCAGAATATGGATCAATTTTTTGAAACAAATGTGGTAATGTTTTTTGCTGCATTTAAAGAAAAAACATTTGATTTGAGGCTGATTCAGTTCTAACTCAAGCATTAAAATGATAAAGATAAACATTAATAACGAAATTATTATAATATATGGGGGATTTCATGTCAAGTGCACCAACTTTTGAAACCGATGTCTTCGGATCGGGATGAAATTTGCACCAAGGTTAATCCTATTGGATAGTAGTTTAGATACAATTTTTCAACAAGATCGGTCCAGATCTCTCTGAGTTAGAAGGGGATCAAAATTTGACATTTTGGCCAAACAGGTGTTTTTTCTCATCCATGTAACTTATTACCTATTGTTCCTAGAAAATTTTCTCCCAAAGAGTTTAGATAGCTATTTCTTCAATATTTCGGAAAAAATACTTAAAAAAAAAAAAAGATTTGTAGACTTTTTTTTTGCTAAATTAAAACATTTTTTGCCTTTTTTTCAAAAAGAGCATTTTAATTTTTTATTTTTTCATAAGAAAGCTTAGGGTTTTTCCTTTAAGAGCTTTTTGGTCGCTTAGTGGGATGGGAGTGGGACATCTATCAAAATAAATGTTTTGTAACTCAAGACAACGGTTTTTCAATTTTTCACAAATGCACTATTTTGAATTTTTTCCTATTTGTGTGTAAAACCTTACAAATAAAACTTATACTGAGAAACTAGACAAACTAAACTTTCCGAAGGTATGTAACATACCTTCATAACATAACAGAAGAGAATGGTTCTCTGTAACCTGAAAGAGTTATTTGCAACATTTCAATCTGAACACGAGGATGTTAGAATTGGCTTCACGAAATTAACCCAAAAGAGGCCAAAACATTGCGTTTTGGCAGAAAGCAGCGGAACTCACACAGTATGCGTTTGCATTTACCATGAAAATGTTAAACTTATGTTGAAGGAAATCAACCTAAAGTATTTAACAGATGATTCGGCAGAAGATTTACACGATTACCGCGATTGCCTTAAATTGACTATGTGTCCTAATGCAACAACTTCTTGCCACTTAGGTGAATGTAACAATTGCCCGAAAACCACATTCATCAAAGAAAATTTAATCAACTTTTTAGATCGAGAATATATAGAGGAGGTCAAATTTGATACTTGGATTCAGACTGACAGATGCACATTGAAAACAATCATTTTAAATGTGGATGATTTTGTGGAAGAAATATGTACAGGATTGCTAAACTTGAGAAACCATGACTTTTTAGTCAAAGAGCAATGAACATTCTTCCAGGATTTGAAGATACATTTGAAGTCTGGTGAATTCGCTATTTCATATGATTTCGCAGAAAACTATAAATATGTTCTTCAGGATGCCATACAAGCATTCCACTTCAATAACGACCAAGCAACTATATTCACAGTAGTTATTTACTACATGAAAGATGAAAAACTGGAACACAAAAGTATGGCAATCATATCTGACGATTTAAAACATGATACCGTTTGTACTGGGTTATAAAAAAAAAAAAAAAACAAGAAAATAATTTTTTTTTAATATTTCAAATATTAATACTGTAAACGGTTCTAGAAAATGCGACTCTAGCATACACCTAATATTGACATATAGGTGGTGTAAACATTAGATGATTCTTATTGATGCGTTTACAAACGATTATCGATTGCAAGAAGCTTCACAGTAAATGAGTTTGATCGAAACAATTTGCAAATTCACGTGGATGAGATTTGTTTCCGGCCTTTAATTTCTTTTCTTGTCTGACTGTGCTTGAGTCAAATTAAAGTGTATCTAAATTTAAAGTGCGTAAGAATATTCGGAAACCTATTGAGAAAAAAATTTTAAAAGTGTCACTTCATCAAGTTTCTAATCACCATAAGTGAGAAAAAAAAAGAAAAGGTAAAATTACCACAATATGCGTAATTTTATAGTCAAGCCTATTCATTATTTTATTTAAAGGGACACTCCACGCATATCCCGAAAGGTCTTAACATCGAGGAGTGAGGTTAGAAAACACTCGGCGTGGCTGCGAGCCTGCAAACCCCACTTTAAAATTACAGGCGGAATAAATCGGAATACAATTCCATAGCCTCTCTTTTGTTTAACTCAGACTGTGAAAATACAAAGTGAACTTCTAAGACGAAGTGAATGCATAAGCAATGGGTTAATATTTTTTCAGGGCAAACTTATATATGTATCTACATGTTTTACTAACAGTCGCTGCCAATACCACACCTAAATTGAGCCTTTGTGTAGTCTGAAGCGAATATAACATCAAACAATTTGATACATACTATTTCGGTAAGAATTATTTTAAAAGTAATGAAAACCCAATTATACCATGTCTTCATTTTAATTTCTCCTTTACATAGCATTTGTATTTACGTTGAAAAAAAAAAAAACGCCAAACTACATAATTTTCCACGTATCAGTGCTCGTAGCCATCCGTAACGAATTCCTTTATTACCTTATTTCGGTATTTGAAAAGTATTAAAAATTTTATAAAAAAATTATATCCCTAATATTTTTAAAAACAATTGAATTGAATATTCTCCGAATATTCTATATCATAATTCTATTTATAGATACATGCATATTTGTACTCTTTTTTTTCGAACATTAATGTTATAAAATTGCTTTTACTTACAAAAGCATTTATTGTCTAAGTAATACCACTTTTATTCCTCTCTTCTGTTAACTCCAAATTAATGCTAACATTTAAGAAAAAAAAATACTAAAGGAGAGTTCCAAAGAGGAGAGGAATATATCCAATTTATTTGGTGTTGTAAATTAGTTATTCTAAAAAGCACATATTGGTGCGGAGAAAAATTAAATTCGTTGATCATACATTAAAGTACATTTAAGTTCATTATTAAATCTAATTAATATTATATTTTGTTAGATTAGAATAAGAAATCGTTACATACCTAGCAACAAAACATATCGTCAGTGGAGAAGGCCTTCAACATCTGATACGTACATACTTAAATATTAGCTTACAACAACAAAATATGGATTAATATGTAAGTCAACCTTTTCTTTATACTTTAATATGAAATTTGATTTTATCCTAATGCTTAGTAATGTGGAGTCTTTGATCAGTGGTTTTTTTGTTAATATCGAAATTAAAGTTTTTACTAAATGATTGAAAAATCGCCACATTTACTAGATTTTTTTTTGTTAATAATTTTTTTTGTTTTTATAATCATTAAATAGTCATTAATTATTAATTATATCGTATCTAATGATTAGTATATTTATCTAGTACTGGATCCTAAATTTTCGAATTTTTGAAATTAATAAACAATATGAATTTGTAATTTGAAACCATGGTCTGAAATCATTTAACAATAATGTTGTTGATTTGGGTCTCTATAACACCTGGAGGCATTGGAAGGGTAGGGTCTAGGGCAGGGCTTCAAAATTTTGTCCTGCGCGTACTTTTAAGAAGAAAACTCTTGGTTATTTTTTTTGTCATTTCTGTTGTTGTTTTGGTGTGCACAATATTTTTGTTGTAGCCGTGGTTATATTAGGAAGTTTAGAAATGGACAATAACGAATCCACGAAACTGAAGCTACCGGTATAAAGCAAGGTGCACACGCCTCCATATAAACTTCTGCCAAATATTCTTGAACAAACCACCAAAGAACATGCCCGGTTACATAACACGTTGCAGTTTATGAGTACCACAAGAGATTGCTAAAATTTCTAAAATCTAAATTTACAGTAAAGAAGGTATACTACGTTTCGGACGGAGCTCGTCAACATTTTAAAAACAAAGGTAGCTTGGCAAATCTTATGGCCCATAAAAAAGATTTTGGAATGCCAGCTGACTGGCATTTTCAACCTAGTGCTCATGGTAAAGGAGCATGTGATGGTAGTGGAGCAAACCTTAAAAGAAATGCAGCGAAGTATAGCCTCCAGTGCTCGCATCAAGATCGCATCTTAGATGCGACTGCTTTATTCCATTGGGCAAAGAGTTATTGTAAAGAAACTAAAATAGTTTTTAGTAGCAAAGAGGATCATCAGGAAACATTGAAAACACTGAAGAGCAGATTCGATGCTGCTGTAACAATCGATGGCACCGCTCAATACCATGCTTTTATACCGCTTGTCGATGGAAGATCCAAGTTGAAAAAATTTTCTGCCTCTATTCAATGCGATTTCTTTCCAAAGACAACAAATAAACCAGCAGCGAAATCAATAGCTGAACCTAGTAACGCCAAGAAAGGATTGACATAAAAATGCATTAAATAAAGGCGACAAAAAAGCTGGATGAAAGACTGGGTATTTAAAAATTTACAAGACTTAAATACTTCATCAGCTACAATAAATTAATTAATAAATTATTTATCTTTTTATTTTTAATATTATTATTAAACATTAATTTAATTATTATTAAAAATAAATAAAAAATAATAATTTTTCAACATTTCTATAGAAAAAAAAGGGATTTTTTTCCTGAGGTTAACATATTCTGGGTATTACAGTATCGAGGTTATAAAATTTTAGTTAGGTATGTTAAATACCTTAGTTTGTCTAGTTTCTCAGTATAAGTTTTATTTGCAAGGTTTTGGACACAAATAGGAAAAAATTCAAAATAGTGCATTTGTGAAAAATTGAAAAACCGTTGTCTTGAGTTACAAAACATTTATTTTGATAGATATCCCACTTCCATCCCACTAAGCGACCAAAAAGCTCTTAAAGGAAAAATCCTAAGCTTTCTTATGAAAAAAAAAAAAAAAAAAAAATGCCATTTTTGAAAAAAAGGCAAAAAATGCTTTAATTTAGGAAAAAAAAAAGTCTACAAATCTTTTTTTTTTTTTAAGTATTTTTTTCCGAAATATTGAAGAAATAGCTATCTAAACTCTTTGGATGAGAAAAAACACCTGTTTGGCCAAAATGTCAAATTTTAATCCCCTCTAACTCAGAGAGATCTGGACCGATCTTGTTGAAAAATTGTGCCTAAACTACTATCCAATAGGACTAACCTTGGTGCAAATTTCATCCCGATCGGAAGACATCGGTTTCAAAAGTTGGTGCACTTTTTTAGGATATTTTATGCTGACGGATTCTTGCTCCATTAAATCCCACAAATGATCTATAGGCATAAGATCGGGTGGATTTGTAGAGGTTGCCTCTGCCTATGAACCGGTCTATTTCACGAAGAAGTTTACTCTCATTTCTAAGCGTTGCCAGCTTCCAAAGAAATATATTCAAGTCAAATCCACTTTATACAAACAATTGTAATTGCACTTTTTGTATTGTAAACAAAAAAAAACTTAAGCATAAACGTCCCTAAGTTTCTTGAAAAACAAGGAAGATTCCTCATTGAACAGGGGTAAAAACTTCGTAGTTAAAAATATGTTATTACAATTGTAATTAATATTTTAAATTCTCATCACCAAGTGTCCGGTTACTTTTTCTAGCAAGTATATAGGAAAGTGTATTTTTGTACCCTATATCTCAATGTGGTTTGGGTATAATGACTGTGTGCTTCTGTTTGTAACTACCAAAAATATATGACATAAACCCATCTTTTATTATACCGATCGACTCAGAATCACTTTCTGAGTCGATTTAGCGATGTCCGTCCGTCCGCGTGTCCATGTAAACTTTGTAATCAAACTACAGGTCGCAAATTAGAATATATTTGAATGAAATTGGTGAAATTCGGTCCATGTTCACACCTAGTCCCCATACAAATGACCCCTATGAAATCGACATAAATTGCCATAAGATCCAAATTATCATATAGATCCCAGTCAAATTTGGTTTGTATGTGTTTATTATATCCATTAATCAGCAGTCGAAAAATAATCCCTATAGGACAATTCTTAGTCATAGGCCCCATATGGAGCTGCTTCCCGATTTTCACTTAAATCTATCAAAAAACAAAAATATTGCACAGGGTTTCTAAAACATGGTATAGGGCAACGTATAGTCGGTCTAGACCGACTATAATTTTCTGACTTGTTTGTAATGTTTTTGATTTGTTTGTCGCAAAACATAAAAGACAACCCTAGTACTAAATGGAATTAAACGCTGTCTGTGAATGTAATTCGTGAAACGGAACCAGTTTAAAATTGGTCATGACTGCTTACCAAGTCATTGACTACAATACTCATAATTTTTAGTTAATAATCAAACATAATTTTGATTTTTTTAGTCTTAAATCATATCTTTATTGAAATGCTTTTAAATAAAATAAAATCTATATCAATTTTTCCTAGCAACAAGTAAAAACCAGTATCTGGAACACTCTTATACATTTTTTGCGATAAAACTACAACGGTTTCACCTTACGTTTATAAATATATTTTACAAAAACTTTGTTAGCTGCTTCCCTAGAGTACGAATACTAACTAACACACTTTATAACTTTCAATTGGAATTCTTTTTTTTTAGCTTCTTACATTTTTCTCAATGAATTCAATTAAGTTTATTCCAACAAGCAACATTTCTCAGTAATAACACATATTTGATGTTATAGCCATCGTCTTTCCTTTGCTTAGTTTACAATTTATTACCAAACTGAAAATGAATTTCTTTTACAATCACATCCTTCTTAACGAATGAAATATTATATGCTTATTACACAATGCCATCTTATGACAGACATACACACTTACAATAAAGTTGTTCTTTGTTATACCTTTTAAACTGAAGTGAAACAAAATTTGATTAGTTTGAACTTTGATAAATAGTAGTGTCTGCACAAAAGCGAATTTGTTTGTAGTTTTCTTTTAGATTTTTGTGGGGATTTAGAACTTTAATATTTTATCACAAATGTTATGATTGGCATTTTTATTTTTTCTTACCAATTTATATTAAAAATTTATAATATTTTAGATTGATTTAGAGGCTATAAGGCAAGCTAATATGTTATTTATTTATTTTATTTTTATAGCAATAAAAAGTACAAGATAAGAAAATATCAATAATATTTAGTTGAGTTCATTTTTTTATTTAATTTTTGTTTATTGAGGTGTACAGCAAGGTGAAATGTCTTTGACTTATAGGATTTTATTGTTGTTGAACATTAAAAGTAACATATTCTTTTCCAATTATGTATTTTAACAACCAGTGATTTCACTCTTCAATATATTTTGCAGTATAATTAAATGATTATATCCTACACCTATCTGGAATTAGAATGTAATAAATTTCTTTTAATTTAGATAGACCTACATTTTAATAACCCAATTATACGTGACCCCAGACCCGTTAATGAAACTTCATCATTGCGGTTTCATATAAATGTGGAATTTTTAATAAAATAAATGTTAGTCATTATTACAAAGTTTAAAGTTACTTTTTATTAAAGTACCTCTTCTTAAAATGTAAATTTTCTTAAAAAAGTAAATTTTCTTAAAAAAGCACTTTTGCTTAAAATAAAGTTCTGTTCTTAATAAAAGTACTTTTTCTTCAAAAGTATCTTTTCTGAAATAATCACCCATATTCTAATTGTCGACGTCGACACAAAACGACGTCGTCTTCTGTCATCTTTTAAAAATTGGTATTCTAGTTGTCGTTATCGACATGTAGCGATTACTGTTGACAAAAATTTGGTATTCTGTAAGAAATTTTAATGACGTTATTGTGTTGAGACGACTTTGATTTTTTCGTCGCCATTTTTGGTAACGACATTTTGAAGTAAAGTGTAAAAAAAATAATAAAATGGAAAAAACTGAAAAAATTAAATTAACGAACTCGAATCAATTTGAGAAACTTGTGGAAGAGTTGCAGAAAAATCCTTCACTTGCAAGAGGATTTCGCAGGGGCATTGTTGGGAGTAATTTTAAACAACAATGGGAGGAATTAACGCAAGTCCTCAATGCCCTTGGCCCGCCAAGAAGATTTGGAGATGGGTGGCAGAAGGTAATGAAATCATGAACGTAAATAATGCATTATAAAAATATGACATCTAATTTATTTACAGGTTTGGCGAGATTTAAAATTTAAAGTGAAAAAGAAAATGATAGCCAACAAAGCAGAGTGTAATGCTACTGGTGGCGGAAGATTTAAGATGGTTTCATTTAGCCCACTCGAGGAAGCTGTGGCGAAACTGCTACAGTTTCAGAAACAGCTCAACCCTCAGGGCGACGATCAGGGAGTACAATGCGTCAATCAGAGCAATGAACGTGAGGCCCCAAAGACAGCTGGCGCTTTGGTTTTAGAAGAAATGTCTGGCATTGAATTTTGTACAATTGAATTTCCAATTGACCAGGAACTGCCAGAAAGTTCATCCACACGCACCATTCAGCACTCAACGCCTGTAAGCGTCACTCTGCAGAAAGAAAGCTCTACTCCCTTGAAAAGCAAGGAAAGTTGTACGGAAAAAAAATCTAGTTCCAATGGCCGTCAGGAATTGCTCCAAAAGCATAGCGATGAGCAGGCAAAACTATTGACGGACATTTTCAATTCATTGTCATCAATAAAACGTAGCCTTAGAGACGGAAACAACTACCAAAAACAATTGCTAGATTTAAAAAAAAAAAAGTTAAAGTTTTTGGAAGAAAGAAATAAAAGAGACGCAGAAAGAAGTCTAAGAGAGCAAGAAAACCACGAAAATGACTTAAAACTTAAAAGGATCAAAATGTTAATCAAGGAAAAGGAGCTTCAACTCCTTAACAAAAACCAGTTTTAAAAACTGTTAATGAATATTTTCAACACGAATTTTAAATTTTTTGTACCTTATTTTAGTTTTTAGTTTTCTTTGTTTTAAACATGAATTTTTTCGTTTTTGTGTCTTAGAATTATTTTTATATAAGTTTTTAATTTTCCTTGTTATTTTGTTATAAAAAAATGAATAAAAAGACTGAATTATTTAGAGAAAACTTCGTTTTATTTGTTCTCTTATATCAGATGCCTCAACACTTTCTGCAATTTCAGCGTCATCTGCTTCAACATCATGTCGTGTATTTTCTGTACTGTATGTATCCTCATATGTAATGCCATAATCAATGCATATATTGTGAAGTGCAGCGCAAACATTAACAATTTTAATTGCTTTTTCGGGGTTGTAATGAAGTTGACGGGCTCCAAGAAGGCAACGAAATCGGTTTTTTAGCACACCAATAGTTCTTTCCACTATATTTCTCGCTTTGGCATGCTTTGTATTAAAAATAGCCTCTGGACTTCCTTCAACAGTAGAGCGATATGGCGTCATCAGATATGGCTCAAGGGGATAGCCTGCATCACCTGATAAAAAAAATTAACTTTACACAGTGGGGTATTTGACAAAAAATTATGATAAGAATAATGGCAATGTGTTAATTCAACATAAAATATTTACCTAAAAGCCATGAATTCCGTTCACCGCCAGTATATCATTCTTGTAAAACACGTTTGGCATGACTAACATTCCAGATTAATGAATCGGGCATCCAAAAATCGTACCCGCATTTTATGATCACAAATCTACATTAAAGACAAATATATATGTACTACATACGATTATAAAATGTAATTAAATATTTAACATACGTAGGATCATAGCGTTTAAACTAAAAAATCCTTTACGGTTAAAATATAGATGTTGATCTTCTTTTTTTGGAGCCAAAATTTTGATGTGGGTTCCATCCACGCACCCAATAACACCAGGAAAATCGGTTTTTTCAAAAAAATTAATTTTAGCTTCATTTTTATCAGCATCTGTCATTTCGAAATTTATCCATTGGGGACAAACTGTCATTTCTAAAGCATCCAGAGTCTCAGACAGAATCTTTGAAACGATTGGCTGTGACAGTCCCAAGTTGAAGTCATTTCCGACACTCAGCTGGTACGATGCCTGGGCTAAAAATCTTAATGTAGCAGCCAATTTGATAGTTTTCGATATGAAAGTTGATCGAACTCCACTTTTCAAATTTGGTGCAATTGCTTCCAGCACATGCTTAAACGCTGCTTTATTCAGTCGAAAGTAACTTTCAAATCTTTTGAAGAAATAAAAAATATTTTTAAAGGCAAACAGTCTTTGATTTTGCTACTCACTTTTTATCAGGTAAGTTGAATATATCAGACTTTTGCCGTAGTTGTCTTCTTTGCATAATTAAATTTCGCGTATTTTCTTCATCACTCGAATTAGAATCAGAATCACAAAAAAACATTTTCTCAATTTAAAAATTTTCTCAATATAAACAATTCAAAAAATCAGCTGACTAAAATATGAGAGATGTGTTTATGGTTTTTTTCAAATTATCGATAAACAGTCGACGTCGTTACAAAACTGTTACAGAATACCACATTGGTGTCGAATTGATGTCGA
Source organism: Cordilura impudica (assembly GCA_963682025.1). Taxonomy (NCBI): domain Eukaryota; kingdom Metazoa; phylum Arthropoda; class Insecta; order Diptera; family Scathophagidae; genus Cordilura; species Cordilura impudica. Next base: position 324,539,062 of record OY821517.1, read on the forward strand.
CGTCGACAGAAAGTGATGTTGACTCAAAAACGACGACGACAACGACGTCAACAATTAGAATATGGGTGAATACATTTTCTTAGAACATAACTATTTCTCTAAAAAGAAACTTGTTTGCAAAAAAGTACTTTTTCTGAAACAAGTAACAGAAAAGAGTAACGAGAGTTAGTATAAAAGATAAAGCAAGCCTCATGTTCTTTTCTTTAAAATGTTTGAGTTAAATACTTGATTAAGCATAAGTTGAAGTAATAGGCAGAAAGATGCTGAAGAAGAACAAGTCGTGTTGTTCGAAAGTGGCTACTCCATCTAGCGCTGTCTTCAATTTTTATACCCTACTAGCTGTTTTTACCCGGTCTTGCCCGGGATGAAAAGGCCTTTGACTTCAAAAATTGTTCACTATGCTTACCAGGCGCTGAGTACTTAGTCCCCAATTAACAAATTCCCCAATAAAATGAACTTTCTCCCCAAAAATTTGTATGGGCAGTAAATTCATTTATTATTTCAATTAAAAAGTTTTTGGTTTTTTAATTTAGAAGTTTTTTATAAGATGCTGCAGCTTCAAAAATAAGGTGCGAAACCGCTTTAAGTTTTTTTTTTCAGTTTATTTATAAACATCAAATATAACGGAATGGGCCGCAAATTAAAGGAATCAAAACTTTTAGAAATTGAATTAATTCATTCAATAAGTGATCATCATTGAGCAGAGACGTCAAATTCAAGTTTCAGAAATGAAAGACTAATGCGACGTTTAATATTGTGTCGCAAGGTTTCTTTAAGCAACTGCTTATAGTATATGTGTGGCCTATTTTGATCAACAGGTAATTATTTCACATACGTAGATAAAATTTATCATACGACATTTCACTTAGCTGTGTTCCGCGAGCGAGTCGCGTCCGGTTCCGCGCGTTTGGCAGCCAGACCCGTGCTGCCGCGCAGTTGTTGTCAACTTATTTTAATCGCCAAAATATATTTTTCAGATCATTGCGATATTTTAGCTGAGCTGTGTTCCGAGAGCGCGTCGCGTGCGCATCCGTCGCGTCCGAGTCAGCGGTCGCGCGCTGCGCGTTTGGCAGCCACACCCGTACTGCCGCGTAGTTACTGTCAACTTATTTTAATCGCCAAAATATATTTTTCAGATCATTGCGATATTTTAGCTGAGTTGTGTTCCGCGAGCGCGTCGCGTCCACGCGCCTCGCGCCGCTTCCTCGCAGCTACTACCTGTGCCTCCGCTTAGTTCTCGTTAACTTATTTTAATTCCTAAAACATATTTTTTAGAGCATTGCGATATTTTAGCTGAGTTGTGTTCCGCGAGCGCGTCGCGTGCGGATCCGTCGCGTCCGAGGCCGCGGTCGATATTTTATCTGAGCTGTGTTCCGCGAGCGCGTCGCGTCCGCGCGCCTCGCGCCGCTTCTTCGCAGCTACTACCCGTGCCTCCGCTTAGTTCTCGTTAACTTATTTTAATTCCTAAAACATATTTTTTAGAGCATTGCGATATTTTAGCTGAGCTGTGTTCCGAGAGCGCGTCGCGTCCGCACCCGCCGCGTGCGAGTCCGCGGTCGCACGCCGCGCGCCGCTTCCTCGCGTTTGGCAACCACACCTGTGCTGCCGCGCAGCTGTTGCCAACCAATTTTGAAAAGAATACTCATTTTAAATGCATTTATTGTTGGACATATATTGAGAGCAGTATGCAAATGTTTACTAAAATAAATATTTAACAAAATTCATTAAATAAAAATATGTAAAAATTTAAGAATGAATTTGGGGAGTAAGTTCATTTTTTATTTCGATTAAAAATTAATGCGGAATTTGTTCATTTCTTTTGGGTACCTTTTTTTAAGTTTGGGGAATTTGTTCACCGTGTAGTTATTTCCGTGTAACCCAAATTTCAGAGAAATCCATTGAAAAGTACAAATTTGTATAGGGAAGAAATATACCACACAACAAAATATGAATTTTGTAAGAAAATTGGGCGTAAAAGTAGGCGTGGTCGGTAAAAATCATAGAGCGACCTTCCCTGGAATATGTACTAAATTTCGAAGAAAGCCATTGAAAAATAAAAGTTTTTATAGCAATCAAATAAGGAAACAAATAAAAGGAAAAAATTAGTTTTATATACATAGAAGTTGGCGCAAAGTAGGCGTGGCCTTCCCTGTAGTATAGAGATCGTGTGACCAAATTTTAGACATCCCTTGAAAAATAAAAATTTCTATAGTGAACAAATATACAAAAAACAGAAAATTAATTTTGTATAAAAAGCGGGCGTAGAAGTAGGCGTGACCGGCAAGAATCATATGGCGACCTCTCTGGAGTACAGAGATCGTGTGTAGCAAATTTCAGAGAAATCCGTTAAAAAAATTGTGTAGCGAACAAATGTACCAAAAACAGAATATGAATTGTATACCAAAAGTGGGCGTAACAGTAGGCGTGACCGGTACCAAGAATATGTCGACCTTCCCTGGAGCAGAGAGATTGTGTATACCAAATTTCAGAGAAATCGGTTGAAAAATAAAAATTTATATAGCGAACAAATATACCAAAAAACAAAATGAATTGTATACAAAAAGTGGGCGTTAAAGTAGGCGTGGCCAGTACGAAGCATATGGCGACCTAAGGTGGAGTACAGAGGTCGTGTGTACCAAATTTCAGAGAATTCCGTTGAAAAACAAAAATTTGTATAGCAAACAAATATACCAAAAAAACAGAAAACGAATTGTATACAAAAAGTGGGCGTAAAAGTAGGTGTGGCCGCAAGAATCACCCGGTGACCTGGCCTGAAGTACAAAGATCGTGTTTAACAAATTTCAGAGAAATGCATTGAAAAATAAAAATTTGTATACCGAACAAATATACCAAAAAGCAGAAAATGAATTGTATATAAAAAGTGGGCGTAAAAGTAGGCGTGGTCGATAAAAAGTATATGGCGACCTTAGCTGGAGTACATGGATCGTGTGTACCGAATTTCAGAGAACTCTGTTAACAAATAAAAATTTGTATAGTGAACAAATATGAATAAAACAGAAAATGAATTTTACATAAAAAGTGGGCGTAAAAGTAGGCGTGGCCGGTAAAAAGTATATGGCGACCTTTCCTGGGGTATAGAGATCGTGTGTACAAAATTTCAGAAAAATCTGTTGAAAAATAAAAATTTGTATAGCGGTCAAACAAACAAACAAACAAACAAACAAACAAACAGAAAATGAATTTTATATATATAGATACCACTATGTGGTTTGGGTATAATGACTTTGTGCTGCTGTTTGTAACAACCAAAAATATTTGACCTAGACCCATCTTTAATTATACCGATCGAATCAGAATCACTTTCTGAGTTGATTTAACACTGTCCGTCCGTCCGTCCGTCCGTCCGTCCGTCCGTCCGTCTGTGTGTCCATGTAAAGCTTGTAATCAAACTGCAGGTCGCAAATATGAATATATTTTGATGAAATTTGGTATATAAGCTTTTATCGGCCATGGGATGAACGCTATTGAAATCGGTGAGAATCGGTCCATGTTCAGACCTAGCCCCCATACAAATTACCCCTATGAAATCGACATAAATTGTCATAAGATCCAAATTGTCATATAGATCTTACTCAAATTGGGTTTATATGCGTTCATTAGATCCACTAATGAGTAGTCCAAAAATGATCCCTTTGGCCCCATATAGAGCTGCTTCCCGATTTTCACTTAAATCTATTAAAAAACAAAAATATTGCACTGATTCTTCTCAAATTTTGTTTGTATATATTTTTGCAAAATACAAGAGACTTTACCAAACATGATCAGGATCGGTCCATTTTTGGACCTAGTCCCCATCCGATATGAACTTTTTCATATCTGCAGCCAAAAAAATTAATAAAAATCCCACTCAAGTTTGGTTTTTGCTTATTTTCTATGTCCAGTTAGTTGGGCCTAAGAGATAGGGTTTCTAAACGCATGGTATAAGGTATCGTATAGTCGGTCTAGACCGACTATAATTTTCTTACTTGTTTTCTTTTTATATTTATCTTACACTAGATGTAACCCGGTGTGCTTCGCTACACCCTCCCCCTCCCCCGCCCTTCCGAATTGTTCTGAAAAGGCTCACGCAAAGTCCCAAGGCTCTCACTAACACAGTTATTCAGATATATCACATTTCATATTAAGTTTGTAAAGGGTGCCATGCGCATTGTCCAATCCCGCCCATTTTTTTGTCTGACTACTCACGTTAATAATAGATAACCTGAGATAAATTTTCAAAGCTCTCTCTCATAGTACTTAATATATATGATATTAAAAATTTACTTTGTGTGGGAGGTGTCACGCCCACTAAAAATATTTAAAAAAATACAGCCTGTAGCACTTCCGATATTCGCAGTAAGAATCAGTTAAAATTTCAGGAAGATCAGATAAGTCGTTACGGAGATTACCTCCTACAAACAAACAAACACATTACCTCTTTATTATGCTTAGTATAGATCATTAAAATAGATTCATTTATTTTGATACTTGCTGATATAAAATGTTTTTTATTTTTTTTTTAATTCGGTACAACAATTATCAGATTTTTCGGCGTTCCTGCCCTGGAGGTACATGTAGCTGCCCATGAGAAGAACATGGATTTTCCAAATTAGATCTGGCACCACTCAACTATTGGCTTTGAACTTAAAATATCACTTGGCAATTTTTATTTTTTAGCGATTTTTTATTTTGCCCATTTTTGATTTTGAAGATTTTTGTTTTTGGGCGATTTTTATTTTTCGCGATTTTTGGGTTTGGCGATTTTTGATTTTGACGATATATTTTCCACGACAAATCACATTGATAACTAATGTACTTGTCAAAAGGCTGTTGCTTTCGTAGTACATCATATTTTTGATATAGGAGGTGCCACGCCCACTTATCCCATCCCGCCCAATTTTTATTGGACTACTCACATTAATATCTGATGGACTCGTGCAAAATGTCGAGCCTTTCCCAATTATATGATATTAGATATCTACTTTACATGGGCGGTGCTACGGCCACTGCTTCGATCACGCCCATTTTTTTGTTCGACTAATCACACAAAGAACCTATGGGCTCACGCAAAGCCACAAAGCTCTCTCTTTTACAGTACTCCAAATATATGACATTAAATAGTTACTTTGCATGGGGAGTTCCACGCCCATTATTGTGAACCCGCCAATTTTTTATCTGACTACTAATATTAAGATCTGATGGTGTCTTGCAAAGTGCCAAAGCTTCCCTCTTTTAGTACACCAGTTATATGATATCATATATTTACTTTGTACGGGCGGTGCCACGCCCACTGTTCCGATCACGCACATTTGTTGTCTAACTAATCATATGAATAACTTATGGGTTTACACAAAGTCCCAATACTCTCACTATAACAGTACTCCAGATATATGGCATTATATATTTTATTTGTATGGCAGGTACCACGCCTATTGGTCCGATACTGCCCATTTTTTGTCCGACTGCTCACATTAATAATAGGTGACATCACCTATCATAGTACTCGAGATATATAACATTGAATTATTACTTGTATGGGAGGTACCACGCCCATTTCTCCGATCCGGCCCATTTCCGGCGTGGCTACTAATATTAACAATAGATGACCTCACACAAATTTGCAAAGCTCTCCCTATCATAATACTCAATATATGTATATGATATTAAAAATTTACTTTGTGTGGGAGGTGCCACGCCCACTAAAAATATTAAAAAAGCCTATAGCACTTCCCATATCCGCAGTAAGACTCTGTGAAAATTTCAGGAAGATCAGATGGCTAGTTACGGAGATTACCCCCTACAAACAAACAAACAAACAAACACACATTACCTCTTTATTATATTAGTATAGATTAAAAAATTATTCTCTTTTTTATTAATACACACAGAAAAATAATTCACCAACCGAATTGTTCTAAAACTCAACAACTGAATTTGCGATTGTATCAACAGAAATTTTATGGCAAATATCCATTTTGTATTGTGATAAAATATTTGCTGTTAAAACAATCGAATTGTAATTGCAAGCAGCTCACAATTCGATTATTAACTTCATTGCAATTCGGTTGGCAAAATATTTGGTAGCCACAACGAATGTGTTTTCTGTGTGTAGAAAATATACACATGATTTCAAACCGAACAATAAAAAACTAATTAAATTACTTTTCTTAGAAAACTACCTTACCTAAAGAAGTGCCTTTCTCTTCAAAAGCACATTTTCTTCAAATGTACCTTTTCTTAAAGAAGTAAATTTTTTAAACAATGTGTATTTCCTTAAAAAAGTACCATAAATAAAAATAAATTTTCTTAAAAAGTACTTTTTCTTAAAATACAGTCCTTTTCTTAAAAAAAGTACCTATGTCTATCCTTAAAAAGTACCCATTCTTACAAACGTAAAAAGGCACCTTTTCTTAAAAATATACCTTTTCTCCAAAAAAAATGTTACTTTTCTTAAACAGGACATTTTCCTAAAAGAGAACTGTTTTCAAAAGAAGAAATTTTTTTAAATTACATTTCCTTCCAAAGTACCTTTCCTCAAAACTAAATTCTTTTTCTTAAAAACGTACTTTTTCTTAAAAAGGCAGTTTTCCTTAAAAAGTACCATATTCTTAAAAAATTAACTTTAAGACGTATTCTTTTCTTAAAAAATTACCTTTTCTTAATAAAGTACTCTTTTTTGAGTACGTACCTTTTCTTAGAAAGAGCAATATTTCTTAAAAAAAATACCTTTTCTATACAAAGTACCTTTTTTAAAATATTCTTTAAAAAGTTATTTAAAAAAAATACTCTTTCTTAAGTAAGTACCTTATCTTAAAACGTATCTTTTTTTAAACCTAACTTTTCTTAAAAAAGTCCCTTTTATAAAAAATGTATCTGCTCTTAAGAAGTGCCCTTTCTGAAAAAAGTAGGTTTTCTTCAAAAGTATCTTTCCATAAAATCAATTTTTGAAAATGCACCTTTTCCTAAAATAGTATCTTAAAAAAAGTAGCTTGTTCTTATAAAGTGCCTTTTCTTAAAAAAGTACCTTTTCCTACAAGGTACTCAAAAGGTACTTTTTCATAAAAAGTAAATTTTCTAAAGAAAGCAACTTAAAAAGGCACGTTTTTTAAACAAATAGCTTTTGCTTAAGTAAAATTGTTTTCTTAAAAAGTACCCTTTCTTCGAAAGTACTTTTCCTAAATAAAATTCCTTTTCTTTTATTTATTTGTTAAGTCAGCCCCATATAACAACAGCTGAGCAAAATATTTTCAAAAATAATACGATCAGTTACAAATATAATCGTAAAAGTTCAAAAAATTAACAATCCTTTCACATAAATACCATTTCTAAACATGTAAGAGTGTTAAATTCGGCTGTCCCGAATCTTTGATACCCTCCACCTCGGTTTGAGTGTTGATAATAAATGTAAACAAAATATTGGAAAAATATGTGTGAGTTTCCTATATGTATGCGTTTCCGTTTATATGACATAACTTTGCGTTTAATTTAGTTTTTGCTAATTAAATATTTTTTCATTGCGGCCATATAGGTCGGATGGAGTAACAAAATAATAACATAAAAAAAAGCTCTCTCAACTTTTTTATTAAAATATTGCCATATTTGGAAAACATAGAGAATAAATTTATAATAATAAATAATCAAATTAGGGATGCCAAACGCAAAAAACCAAATGTACCAAACATTTTAAATAAAATAATTTGTCATCTTTATTTTCTGAAAAACTTCAAATATTCATCCAAAAAAAAATTGTGAAAAATAATATATGTATAAATAACATTCTCATCAAATTGCGTTTATTTATGTAACAATTTTTATGTTCGCAATTCTTAAATATCATTTGAGGTTTTATAAAATTCATTGAATTTAAATTAATGTTTTCTATAGTCCGATTCTGTAAATTTCAACGATGCGACAATCGCAAAATATATCGACAGCTATTGTTGTTGGCACTAAGGATTAAGTGATTCACTAAGTATATACATACATCTTAACGACAGTCGACAAATCTATTCTTCTATTTATTTAAATTGAAATTTTAGATAACAACAAGAGCTGACTTTAAAAATTTTACTGATAACTTCGTTAAAAGAAGTTACTGAAAAGCTATTAATTTCTCCTGAATGCCAATATTTTTTTTAATGTAAACATTTTTTAAATGTAAACATATTTGGTGTTTTTTTTTTTTTGGAATTTGATGCAATTGATGTCTTCTAAATTTAAAATTACTATTTCCGACGTTTTGATATTATTTTCTGAAATTCAGTTAATATTTTATAATTTATAATTGGAAATTATAATTCCAGTTTTTAGAATTGATAGTTTCAATTTTGTATTTACGTGAATAATATGCTTTAGTATTTATAAACAATTTTTAAAAATTAGATGTAATCGCAATCAGATATTTTGTAGGTAAAGCAGAATAATAATTCTATATAACTATGTAGAACTGTTTTGAAAGCAAAAAACTCATTGATGAACTCGGTAACTCCATTTTGTAAAGACAACAAAAAGTTAATATGCCAAACTTATGTTCATATTTGTAAAATAATAATGAAAAAACGTATGAAATAAAAGACCAGAACATTGTTCTGTATGATATCTATTTGAAAATATTGACATTCATGTTAAAATAGAAATAACTATTGCAAAGCTAACTAGAACAAAAATTGTGGCGCCATCTACTGCGTCATAGTCACACTCTGTTAATGCAAAAGAAATGTATTTTCCCCACAACCAAATATTGCAGAATTTTATGTAAATAAAATAATATACCGATTTATTTCTAACATGCAGTTATTATGGATATACATATATAGAATATATGTATATTATTTGTATTATTTAATATGTGTGTGTATGTATATGTAAATATTACACACAAAATATACAACATCAAACGTTATTTTTGTGTTTTTCTCTTTAAATAAATTAATATGTAAAAATTTTTTCTGGTAAATTTAAATTGTTTTTTTTATTGACAACTAGGTATTTTAGCATTATTTGCTTTAGATGCTGGTGAATTTTCACTCCCTTTATATTAACTCGTAGTGTCTGCTTGTCGAAAAAATTTTGGATCAATTTTAACCCCTTTCCCGTGACCCAATCGATCTGAAACTTTACAGCCAGACTCATGGCAATGACAGAAATGATCTAGTAAATTTTTGTAGTGATGTCAAAACAATGGAAACTTTTAAATTTTTCTACCAGAGTTGATAAAAAAAAAATGTACAAATGGTTAGTTTTTAATATATTATTATCAAAACGACCACAAAAACAACAAGTCCAGCTATGACAACAATACAACATTTAGAATATGTAACAACAAGAACAATATAGAAACATCATATTTTTAATTTTTTTTTTAATTTTTCAGAGATTTCCCTGGACCTGTTCCACCGTTTGAATTGATTTTTGAAACAGAAATCTTTCCATGAATTTGGTGAATCATTCTCACTAAAAATTGTCATATTAACTATCGTATTGAGGGCGTGATCGTGACAAGAACAACATAGAAAATTATATTTTTTCAAGACTTTTTTTAGTTCTGCATTCAAATCTCGGGCCCTAATAGACCGATTTGGACAATTTTAAACACCAAACTTTTCATGATGTCGTTGAATCTTTTTTTATGTCAGCGAGCAACATAGCTGCCCGATTGATGCCGTCATCGTGATTTCCACAGACGGACAGACGGACAGACGGACAGACGGTTGTTATAAGGATCACAAATATATATATTTTATGGGGTCCACAATTTTTTTTCTATTTATTACAAACGGAATGACAAACTTATATATACCCTCTGCACACTGGAGTGGAGGGTATAAAAAAGTACAGTTTCTTAAAAAGTACCTTTCCTTAAAAAATAGTTTTAAATATATAACATTTCTTAAAACAGTACCTTTTCTTAAAATAAAGTACTCTTCTTAAAAAAGCCTTTTTTAAAAAAGAAGTACGTTTTTCTATAGTACCTTTCCTCAAAACAAAGTCCTTTTCTTAAAAGTGTACCTTTTCTTAAAAAGTGCCTTTTTCAAAAAAGTTCCTTTTCTTAAAAAATTACCAATTCTTAAAAACTACTTTTTCTTAAAAAAAAAGTAGATTTTCTTCAAAATGTACTATTTCTTGAGAAACTTCCTTTTCTTAAAAACTTCTTTTCTAAATAAAGTACATTTTCTTAAAATATTACCTTATTTTAAAAAGAGTACATTTTCATCAATAGTACCTTGCCTTAAAAATAAGTTCTTTTCTTTAATATGTACCTTTTCTTAAAAAAAGTATTCTACTGAAAAAAGTACCTTTTCCTTAAAAAGTACCTTTTCCTTAAAAATGCCTCTTTTCCTTAAAAAGGCCTCTTTTCTGAAAAAAGTACCTTTTCTTAAAAAGTAACTTCTCCAAATAAATTATAAACTTTATCAAACAGATCACTTTTGAACGGGTACTTTGAATCCTTACAACTAACTAATATTACTCTAAGCACGCATTTTGAGCATTATAGAATCGGCATAACCGATTTCAACTCTATTACTTGTTTTCCTAGTCGTATCCTTTTTCAACATTTCAATAAAAATTAGGTGAATATATCTAAAACCTGACTCCAGCTAAAAGTTCCTTTAAAATTCAAATTTAAAATTTTTCCAATATTATTAAGTGTTTTCATTCTTAAAAACTACTTTTTCTTAAAAAAAAGTAGATTTTCTTCAAAATGTACTATTTCTTGAGAAACTTCCTTTTCTTAAAAACTACTTTTCTAAATAAAGTACATTTTCTTAAAATATTACCTTATTTTAAAAAGAGTACATTTTCATCAATAGTACCTTGCCTTAAAAATAAGTTCTTTTCTTAAATATGTACCTTTTCTTAAAAAAAGTATTCTACTGAAAAAAGTACCTTTTCCTTAAAAAGTACCTTTTCCTTAAAAATGCCTCTTTTCCTTAAAAAGGCCTCTTTTCTGAAAAAAGTACCTTTTCTTAAAAAGTAACTTCTCCAAATAAATTATAAACTTTATCAAACAGATCACTTTTGAACGGGTACTTTGAATCCTTACAACTAACTAATATTACTCTAAGCACGCATTTTGAGCATTATAGAATCGGCATAACCGATTTCAACTCTATTACTTGTTTTCCTAGTCGTATCCTTTTTCAACATTTCAATAAAAATTAGGTGAATATATCTAAAACCTGACTCCAGCTAAAAGTTCCTTTAAAATTCAAATTTAAAATTTTTCCAATATTATTAAGTGTTTTCATTCAATAATTTAATATTTTAGAACTTATAAAAAGAAAACAGTCACCATTGTAAAGTCATTTCAAGAGTGTTCACCTCTCACTATCAATGCAAGTGTTTTTCTTTTTATACTTCATCAAAATTTATAGCTGTACATCTATTCAATATAAAGCACTCATGGTGTAAGTACCTTCTAGAGCACTTAATTAACTAAACGTTTTTTTTTTCAACAATATTTTTAACAATAGGAGTGTCTTTTGATATTTCATCATGCAAATAATTTTTCTATATTCTTTTACTAGACACCTATAACTGCTAAAATAGAGAATACAAATTTTTTTACACATGTTTGCATAGATAAAGCCATTTTATTTTTTAATGATTGTTGCTGATGTTTTTATTAGAAGTTTGTTAGACAGTTTGTCAGTTGTTGACGTACGGCGTAAAGAGTATGTACAATATTTTAAAATATATCTTACATCATAATTGCTAACTATTGACAGTCAATTGTAAAATTGTCGTTGAACAGATAATAACAATATTGTATATTTCAAGAGTGGGGGATGATGGCCGCTCTTGATCTATAAAAAGTTTAATAAGACAAATATTTTAGTTGTCTTATAATTTTTAGTTTTTTGTCACATAAAAATAGCAAGCAACAAATTCGTAACAATGCCTCTCAAAATTATGGTGGGACGGACAGTTTATAGTTTCCCTAGAAAAATCATCACATTTTTTAAATAATATTCGCATTAAAGAAAGAATTTTCGAAATTGGTTAATCGAATTCAGAAGTTGATGGTTTTAAATAAATTGGGAATCAAATCTTTGAATGGATCAAGTGTATACTGGTTTCCCTATTACGCATATGTAAATATTGTTTTAAAAAAGTGCGATAATTGTAATTAAAGAGAACGTATTTCTAAACATTGTGTAGAGAATTTTTTTTAAAGAATTTTTTAGGAAATAATTCTTATTTTTTGCTCTTTTAAGAAAATGTAAATTTTCAGAAAATATTCTTTTTAAGAAAAGATATCTTAGAAAAGATATTTTTTTAGAAAAGGTACTTTTTTAGAAAATGTAAATTTTTTTTTGGAAGGGTACTTTTTTAGACAAGGCATTTTTTAAGAATTATACTTTTTAGGCCGAGGCCACGCAATGAGCGGCAAAGCGGCGAGCAGCAGAGCGGTGAGTGGAAAAAAATTAAAACATATGAAATACTACTGAAGTGGCCACGCAATGAGCAGCATGTGAGCGGCATTTCTGAGCGTCTAAGCGGCGCCCCTCAGGAATAGAACTTGTTTTAATTTCTAGTTGTTTTCTGAGCGGCAAAGAATAAAATGGCAAAAAAAATGGCTTTTCTTTGTTTTGTCAATCTGTAGCGCGATTCAGTAACTTCTTTTAACGATAATTGAATCGTTAAAAAAAGAAAACAACAAAATTATCGATTTTGATATTCAGTAAAATTTTTAAACGATATTCACTATTGTTAAAGTCGGCTGTTGTTGTTATCTTAACTACAACCATTTTGTATTGTTTTTTAATCGATAAAAAGTTAAAAAGGTTGAAATGTAGTCACACATAAATAAAAATCATAAAATAGTGAAAATATTTTGCTTTTATTATAAAAACTTTTTATATAAATAATAAATAATAACATTGACAATGACATTTTGACAACTAATCGCTCACAAATGACGCTCAGTAATAAGCCACTTGCCGCTCAAACTCGCCGCTCTGCCGCTAATCGCTCTGCCGCTCGCCGCTTTGCCGCCCATTGCGTGGCCTTGGCCTTAAGAATATGTACTTTTTTAAGAACTGCTACTTTAGGTACTTTTTAATGAAATGTAATGGGGTCTTAAACCGCAGATCATCCACTGAATGTGTTGTGCGATAGTTAGACCTATTTTTACATATGGTAATCTGGTGAAGGTACAGAGACTGGCCTTTCTCGGCACAATCGGAGGCATTAGATCGACGCCACAACGGTGCTGGGGGTAATGCTGAACATCGTGCCTATTGATATTTTCATCAAGAACACGGCAGCGATAGTGGCTTTCCGCTTAAGGGAGTCATATAAGCTGGAGCAAACCTCTTGTGGACACGGCACAATCCTACGGACAGTGGGCAGGACACAAATTGGCCGGGAAACCGATTGTATGTAGTCGGTGATGAACTTTGTGGGTAAGTTTTTGATCAAAATACCAAATAGGGAAGACTGGTCCGCAAACTTTTTCAGTGTATACCGACGCACAGTGGGTTATTGGGTATCAAAACTGTCGATTAATTAAAAAAATATTTTTGAAGTTACACTCGAATACTTAATACTCGTTGAAAGTAGACATAATTCTGCATCACTAACCGAAATTATAACGGTTCTAAGTTGTATAGTGTAGCTGCATTGTGTTGTTGAATTCACACTTTCATTTTCTGTTCGCTTGCGGTCGCTGTAAAAGTGATATTTACAAGTTTATCAAAGTGTTTTTCGTTAAAAAAAACTTGAAGTAAAATTAAATTCTGAGTATGTTTTTTTGTTTAAACTCCACAAAATTTGCCTGTTTTGAATATATAGATGGACATATAGTTCATTGTAGGGCTAGATAGGGCTCTAAGTTTTTTTTTTCTAATTTTATGGATCGTAGACAATATTCCTGCATAAAATTGAGGTGCCCTTTTGTGCCTTTTTTGATTAATCCCACTTTTTGTTCCTAAACTCAATGGATAAAAATGCACAATTTCCACGCATGTTTTGTGGTGCTGGCGTTAAGTGTTTCTGTTTTGTTTTGTTCTTGGTGTTTATTATTTGTTTTATGTTGTTGTTGTATTACTGATTTGTGACTCAGTTGCTGAGGGTTTATTATTTGTTTTGTGTTGTTGTTTCCGAGTGTTTGCGTTCCAGTTTGTATTTTTCGCGACACAATGTTAGTTTTGTCCCAGTGAGTGTCAATTTAATTGTGAAAAGTTAAATGAAAAGTAATTTGCACTTTAAAAGCTTACAAATGTATTAGCTATTTTATTAGGGATAAGTTCAAACACTCTTTTCTTCACTCGCCAATATCTGTACGACTTGATGAAAAACTCAGTTTTGCAGCGTTTTGAGGATAAGTTCAACTATTTAAGGGAAGAAATGAAGAAGCGCACTGGACCATCAGAGGAAGATATTCCTGCTTTTAATGCCACAATAAATCTTTTCATCTCCGAATTTAAAACCCGATGGTCAAGATGTCATAGAATAGAAGAACGTTTTTTTAAAACCAATCGGAATTGGTTAGACTCTTCTATTTCTTTTTGTACTGAAACGAGGTCGTAAAGAAATTGCTTTCGAAGAATGCGACTCAAAAACAAAGTACAAAAAAACTAAGGATTTGAGAGACAACACATCCTTGTCAATGCTTACTTTTGCAACTCAAGTAAAGTTAAGGGAATCTGGTAATATTGGGGCGTCTAAGTTAGTACATGATGTAGCTTGTTCGTCACCAACGAGAGTTGACAAATACAGAAAAAATATACTTAAGTCGGTGGTGTCCAACAAAATGAGTAGTGAAGAAGCATTAGCTGTTGTGGTTGAAGCTGGACTATCGCGGCATCAATATAATATTGTGAAACAGTCTGATCCAGAAAGGTTTCCCTCGTACACTGCTGTCCAGTTTGCAAAAAAAACTATGCTATCCAAAAAACGATAGTATGAGTGTATGTGAATCTTCCGCCGAAGTTGGCTTACAGGCGCTTCTTAATCACACTGTTGAACGCCTAGTACTGCTACAAGACTGTGTGGTTGATTCTTTAAACAAAGAAGACCTGTCTGAATTTTGTTTATACACAAAATGGGGTTTCGATGGGAGTTCTGGCCATAGCTCATATAAACAAGCATTTCATGGCACAGAAGCTAGTGATTCCTCTGTGTTAATAACATCAATTGTGCCATTAAGGTTGGTATGCGGGGAAAAATTATATGGCAGAATCCTCGCCCTTCTTCAACCAGATTCTGCAGACCATTGAAAATAGCGTTCATCAAAGAAACTGCAATTATTTCAAAGCTAGAGCATGATAGAGTCCGTGAAGAAATTAAACAACTAACTAATTCAACTGTGGCACTTGGTGAGAAAGTTGTAGTAGTAAGACATAGTTTAATATTATCGATGATAGACGGAAAAGTTTGTAACGCTCTCACTGAAACTACATCTACACAAAAGTGTTACTTATGCGGCTCCACCAGCAAAGATTTCAACCAAATCGATAAAATGATAAAAAAGGAAATTAACACTGATAATTTACAATTTGGGTTATCAATTTTGCATGGATGGATTAGATTTTTTGAGTGCCTTCTTCATTTGTCTTATAAACTGCCAATCAAAAAATGGCAAGCTAGATCAGACTCTGAAAAGCAAACTGTTGAAGAAACTAAAGCAGAAATTCAAAAACAATTTAAAGAGAGGTATGGGTTAATTATTGATCGTCCAAAACCCGGATTCGGTAACTCTAACGATGGAAATACGGCCAGGCGTTTTTTTTCAGAATGCGGAACTCTCAGCGGAAATTACTAAAATTAAAGTTAATTTAATAGTCAGAATGCATAATATACTGATTGTGGTTTCTTGTGGTCATGAAGTAAATGAAGATAAGTTTCGGGAGTTTGCACATCAAACGGCTAGAATCTTTGTAGAAATTTATCCATGGTACTATATGCCTCCAACATTGCATAAATTTTTTATTCACTGACCTGAAATAATAGCATACGCATTGTTACCGATTGGCCAATTATCGGAAGAAGCGCAGGAAGCTCGCAACAAAGATTTCAAAAAATATCGCGAAAGTTATTCTAGAAAAATGAGTCGAGAAAAATCCAATCAAGACGTTTTTAATATGATGCTGATTACCTCTGATCCAATAATATCAAGCAGGAGAAAATTGCCTAACAAAAAATTGCAAAGCCTACCAAAAATGGCTTTGGATCTGTTACAATCTCCATCCTTAAATTTGGGAAAAGCTCATGTCAGAGACAATAACAGTGCTCATGGCAGTGATTCCGACGAGGAAGATACTGATGAAGACGATGATAGTAATGATGATGCATAATTTATTGATTCTACCTAATTTGTAATAAAATAATAAAAAATAAATAAAAAATAAATAATAAAAAAAAGTTATCGATATTTTAAAATTTCAACCTCAGATATCTCGATAACTAAGCGAGTTATCGATAAATGTTATTTAATTTTTTCAGCTTATTATGAGGTGTGCTAACAAAAAATTATCAGTTTGAGGGGCATGGGAATTAATCGACAGTTTTGGTACCAAATACCCCTGTGTACGACGGTTCGAAGATGGAAGTCGTTACAGGGTCAGGGGCTACTCTGAGCAACTTGACATTCAGGTATCTCACAGAATTCCTGACACACAATTCTCGTAGCAACGAAAATAATTCTGGAGCAGGATATGGATCCAAAAACTATTAATATTTTCGTGGACAGTCTTGCTGCTCTCAAAGATCTGAAATCGAGGACCGTTAGATCGAAGTGTATGAGAGAATGTATCAGGTCGCTCGACCAAATTCGGCAACACACCGTGAGACTGATATGGTTTCCAGGACATAGTGGGGTCAAAAAAAAAAAAACGAACTGGCTGACGAGGGTGCACGCAAGGGCTCACATTCTTTGAGCAAGGCGATGGACACTGATATTAAAATCCCTCTATTCGAGCTGTCGAACCAAATTGAAGAGCCAGCTGATTTGATTTTATGGCCCTGCCTAATCCAAGGAAATTGGGCGCATTCCCTGGTGTTGGTAAAGGGACAATCAGCCTATTTATAGGAGTACTTATTGGACACTGTGTAATAGGGATGGGCGGATGGCTGAACGCATAGGTGTCCCGAGGGCTGACTTCTGTACGAGGTGTATGGATATGAACGAGGAGGAGTCAGTGCATCATATGCTGTGTAAATGTCCAGGACTGAGAAAATGGCGCTTTAGATATCTAGGGCAAAGGTTCTTCGATAACCTGAGCTGCAGAGTAGATGCTCCACTCATCGACCTTGCGGACTTCTTGCGGGAATCTGGCTACATAGCAAACGAAAGAGCTCTTTTTCACTTTTATTTTCTTTTCCATACTCCTTATATTTTATATTCGTACTTTTATAATCCCTTCTCCTAAGAATGTAATGTAAGAAATTTTATTTTTTCAAAAAAAGTACTTATTTAAGGAAAAGATGCTTTTGAAGAAAAGGTACTTTTCTAAAAAAGTACTTTCTTTAGAAAAGGTACTTTTGTTTAGATGTTACTTTTTGAAGAAAAGGTAAATTTTTTAGAGAAAGTATTTTTTAAGAAAAAGTTCTTTTTTGGCATAGGTACTTTCTTAAGAAATAATGTTTTAGGCACTTTTTTAATAAAATTTACTTTTTAAGAAAATACATTTTTTAGGAAAAGGTGTTGCTTTTAAGGTACTTTTTTACAAAAGATGCTTTTTTATAAAAGATACTTTTTAAGAAATTATACTTTTTTAAGAAAAAATTATTTTTTAGGAGTGGGAACTTTTTTAGAAAAGGTACTTTTTAGAAAAGTTACGTTTTTGAGAAAATGTAAGTTTTTCTTAAAAATGGTACTATTTTTAGATAAGGCATTTAATTTTTTACGAAAATGTAATTTTTAGGCATATGTATATTTGAAAATATTACTTTAAGTACTTTTCAAGAAAAGGTTATTTTTTAGAAAAGATACTTTATAAGAAAAGGCACTACTTTAAAACTTTAGAAGACGTTCTTTTTTAAGAAAATACACTTTTGTGCGGAATGCTACTTTAGGTACTCTATTAAGAAAATATAAATTGTTTATAAAGAATACTTTTTAAAAAATGGTACTTTTTAAGAAGAGATACTTCTTAAAGAACGCAACGATAACAAACAAAGTGATGTTTATTTTACCCTATTTTGTATGTAGATTGGTCTGATTTATCAATATATATATACCAAAATATGACGATTGCCCGTCTTATTTAAATTATTAACAAAAATATGGGATTCTGATTGACTTTATTGATATCGAGTGCGGTGAATTGCCACTGGTAAATTTTTTGGTAATTTTCTTGGTGACGGTACTAGGCTAGTATAGTTATGGTTGACATCATCGTTACCATACCCTTCATCCTAGATAATTATTAATATTAATGTCGTGTTTAAAAACGCTTTGTCATAGTTTGTACACGAAAGCTCAATAAAGTTTGAATTATTAATGGACAAGAGATTCAGTGAAATGAAAACTGATATTGACACTCTCTTGGAATCTGTTAACATAGACATAAACAATGTAAAAGACAGAGCAACAGAACTAGAGACAGTTGTAAATAAAAATCTAGCACACCATAATGAAATTAAAAAACTTAAAAACGAAATATTCACTCTGAAATTGTCCGCGCAAAAGCAAGAAAATTCTATAGTTGCCAGTGACATTAGGATTACTGGTATACCAAGTGCGAACATATACAATGACAATTTATTTATAATTTATGAAAAATTGTGTGAAGCCGTTAAAATTGCACCTATATCATTTAAAAAATATATTTACGCTGATCCCTGACTCACTGACTGACTGACTGATTCTGTAACGCTGAAATAATACACACACATAGCACTCCCTACAAAGCTATGTGAAATACACAAACAAAATTTAATCTTTCTCATTTTATACAAACCCTCACACAATTTTCTCTCTTCTTTGTTACCGACCAGTGCTGCTAATAAAATCTTCTGAAAATCTACAATTTTGGAAACTAAATCGCCAAAATTGTCATTTTTAAAACAAGAAATTGTCAAGAAAATTTTACCGCTTACAAAACTCGAAAAAATATTACAAAAGGAAGCAATAAAATTTATTTATATCATTCATATTTCGAATATTATTACAGCATTGTTTATATCTATATATAAAAATGTATTATTGGTGAAATTTCAACGAAAAAATTTAACACAGCAATCAACTAAATAATTTTATTGGCATGTATCTATAGCTGAAACATATAATATAGGTTTGCAGTATCGCCGTAATTAAAACTTAAATCTTAAATGGAGATGCTATTCAAGGTGTTTCCGTTTTGAAACGACTTGACCCAGAATTAAATCTATACATATATTGTAATTTACATTTACACTGAACCAAAACTATCAATTTTCGATTAACAACCCATTAATTGTTAACCCTTGAAATCCTAATTTTTATACTACTGAAAGTTTAAAATCTTCAATCATCATTTTTACAAACTTAAAAAATCATTTTAACAAATTGAAAAATCGTCGAAATTAAAATAAGTTGTCAAAATTAGCCGCACTGACAACGACAATAGCACTACATATGCAGATTTCGTGTTACATATGGAATAAGATGAACGCAAAAAATGCATCAAAAAACTAATATCTATTCAAATTTTTCTTTAAATTCCCTTTCTTGGTCAATGAAAAAATTCTGCAAAAAAGTAATGAAGGAAAATTGAAATATTTTTATTTTTCTCATTTAACGTCGTACGATATGCATACATACTATTTTTTTTTTGTCAAACTAAACTTTACCATTTTTCTGTTTTGTTTTTCATCTCAAAATTGTTTTGAATTGTTAGGAGTGCTTTCGCTCAGGTTCTCTGATGGCCAGCACTTACCAAAGGGTATGCTTTTTTGATAAATATTTTAGAAAAAAGAGATCTTCAATGTGGATTTTGTTGTTGTCCAACGTATGATTTCGTTTAAAGCTCTATATTGAAAAGCACTTGAAAAATAGTGCAATATTAAGTTTAAAATTTAAATTATTCTAACTTTGCATAATTAAATTACATTGTAATTTCAGAAGAGAGGTGGGACAATAATTTTTTTTTTACTCATAATATCAATTTTTGCGTAATTTGCTTTCAAAAATTTAGACAAACATAAATTACGTAAATAGGAGTATTTAAGATTTTAATTTGAATAATTTATTGAACTTATCATGGAAGAATTAAAGGCGATTTGGAATAATAATTTTGTTTTTTAAGTAAAACTAATACGACCTTATTTTTTTTTTATTTTTTTTTTTTGGATTTATAGATAACTGGAAAAAATGTTCGCTTTTTACAGTTCACATTTATGATGACATATGAAATATTTTTTTTCTCTTATGTGTAGGAGGTGTATTGGTGTTTGCACTTCCTTAAGGGGTGGTAGGTTTTAAAACCTTTTTTGCATTTCTCTTTCTGAATGTACAACATATCGAAGGTGTTGTGTCAAAATTTTAAGTAAATCAGAGCAAAACTTAAGAAGATACAGCGTTTCCAGCGACCGGCCCCATACGGTATATAATATATAAATCATAGTATATAAATTCGAAGCCTGTCAACATCATAACTCAAAATCTACTTGACCGATTCTTTTGCAATTTTAGACACTATCTCTACACATAAATCATCACGTAACCACGAAGGGTTTTTTTAATTCCATTTTCTTTCCCATTTTTTAACAACAAATTCCCGAAATTGTATAGCAAAAATCGTTTCTCACTTCAAAATGCTGCCAAAAAAAAAAAAAAAAAAAATTTAAAAAACTCTTCGTCACCTTTGAAACGCGTTTCGATTTTTTTATTTCACATGATCCGGTAACGAGTTATGATGTTCACCGCAAAACAACAACGCCTCCGGCGATTAGCTGTCACGGACTTATTTATTAAAATTTTTAATTGAAATTTTTTTCAAAGATTCTCTAAATATAATGCTATAACGTATATATGAAATAAATAATCCAACATTATTCATATCTTCAAAAAAGAATTATGAAAATACAACCTTTTTTAACTTTTAAAACCTTACCCCCCTTAAGAAACTTTTAGGAACCTTGCTCTAAAAAGTTTTTTTTTTTCTATGCTATTCTATTTTTTCTACAATAAAATGGAGTTCGGTTATAGCGAACTCGGCGGGAGCGGCCAAATTAGTTCCTTATAGACTAAGTTCGTTATAATCGTAGTATTTTTTTGATTTGTCCGAAAGGTTTAAAAAGTTTTTTTAGTTGAATAAGTTTATTTATTTTGGGGCATTTTAAAAAGTTATAAAACATAAAATAAATTACTAAAAACATACATATTAATTGTTTGTCTTAATAAGACTAAAATTACCGAGTTTCTATCAAAATAAAATATTTTTTAAAATCATATAATATGAAAAACTCCTTATGTATAGAAGCAGAAAGTAAAAAGCATAGGTTGGCTACTGGCAAACTTTTACGAAAATATACATAAAAGTACGTTTTACAAAACTTCATTTCAAAATCGAAGTTTATGTTTTGTATTAAAAATAAATGAAAATAAAATTAAATTATATTGAAATTAATTTTTTTTTAAATATATAAAACTAGCTGGACCCGGCAAACGTTGTTTTGCCCTCAATGAATTTTTATTTTAGTTAGAATCTGTATATACCTATATAAAATGTGTGACGAAGATCTCCAGATAATAAAATGAGAGCTTCACCAAAAAATCTTTCATTGCCTTTCAAATCTTTTATCAAATCAAATCACAATGTTTGTGAGCCATGGTACATTCATCCCAAATAAAAATACTGCATTTTTGCAGAACTTTTGCCATACCGGAATGTTTTTTGATATTACAGACGGCATTCTCATTTTTTTGTACGTTTAACGGTGATTTGAGTGCTGAATGAGCTGTGCGGCCACCATGCAATAATGTAGCGGCTTTTTCCTTCTTTTTCGTTAGAATATTTATATATAAAAACGTTGGTGAGTTTATTTATTAAAATTTATATAAATTTGACAACTCATTATTTTTCGAACGACAGCGCCATCTACCGGGTCCAATAAAAAAATGTTTCTAACATACATATATGTACATTCTTAGTTTCATTAAAATCACACCATAAATTAGAATATTCGAAATAACTTTACCCAGCGCCACCTATCGGGTCCATTTATACATACAAAAATTTCTTATGACGAAACATACGTTCATTCTGAATTGCAGTCAAATCGCGCTGAAAGTAAAAATTTTTGTTTTTAACTTGACCCCAAAGCCAGCTAGAGGGTTAAAACTAAAAAAAAAAACACAGAAGAGCTCGAGCCGAACCTATGCTGGAAATCCTACCTCGACAGCTCTTATGGTTCCGGAGATCATTCGTTACAATCAAATGCATCAACGTTTTTATATATACGCCACGCCCCTTTGCCCACTAACAACTTTATATATCTAAGGTCTTATTATTTCGCAAAAATATCCTTTTGTGAAAATTTCATGACGATCCTTCCAGTAGTTTAGAAGATATTACGATTTTTTATTTTTCTAAAAAGGGGCGTGGTCCCGCCCACTTTTCTTCTTGTATGTATTTCTATTCATGCTAATACCATATGTACCAAATATGACTGCTGTAGGTAAAAAAAATTCCCGTGATATGACTTTTTAAAATTTTGGGTTATATGGGCGTGGCACCGCCCCTTTGTCCAATCAAAAATTTATATAGCATATTATTCCTTCCAGAGTCACAGTAACACGCTCTGAAAATTTCAGGAAGATCGGTTCTTTGGTTTGGCCTCCTATAAAGCACAAACAAACACACATTCATTTTTATATATATAGATAGATTGAAAGCAGATTAATTATGATTTAAGGTAAAATGGGGCGAAAAAGGGGGACTTGGTAATAAAAAAATGTATGGCTACCTTACCTGTAGATAAAAAGTGTATAAAACTTTAGATAAATACATATTACAAAAAAATTATTTTGTATAGCAAACATTGTTAGTGGTATAAGTAAAAAAAAGGGGGCGGTGAAATGGGCGTGGTTCATAGTTATATGGCGACGTTAACAGTATTAAGAGCAATATACTACCAAATAAAAAAAATCCGTTGGAAGGAACAAATTTGTACAGAGAAAAAAAGTTTAAAACTTTCAAACAAAATTTGGCGTGAAAAGGGGCGTGAAAGGGGGCGTGGCGTAAGAAATGTTTATTTCTACCTCGCCTGGAGTATAATGTGTATACAATTTGAAGTAAATCTGTTAAAAACTATATGGGAGCAATTACATAATTTTAAAAAAGTGGGCGTAAAAGTGGGCGTGGTCAAAAAAAAAGTACCCTATTAATCATGCCAGAGTCCCAGTTAAATGCTGTGAAAATTTCAGGAAGATCGGTCCAGAGGTTTGGTCTCCTATAAGGTACACACAAACAAACAAACAAACAAATAAACAAACACACATTCAATTTTATATATATAGATATATCACGCACCATCATTTCTATCTGGCATCGCTTCATCATGAAATTCATCATTGTTTCGAAAAGGAAATAACTCTTTTAATATTTCTATTGAGGGTGTACATAATGATTCATCGCTTGCCAGTTTTCGAATATATACAAGGCCCCTATTTGTATGAGCAGACGATATCTTATTTTCATTTTTCATCTTACGAGCAGCGATTAAAATGCGATGGTTTGCTGGGGTGAGACTTTCGTTGACGAAAAATGGTTTTGAACTCATAATTCCGATTTGATTTAGTTGCAATGAAGATTTGGTTGATTTAATATGTGTAGTTATCATTCTAAGCATATAATTTCGGTCATATGGGCTATTGAATTTAATTATTAATGGGGCATCCTCAATATTCTTTCTATTTCCAATATTTTTAACACGATAAATATTTTTAAACTAGTTAATTGTGTGGTGCCTAGGCGCCCGTTTAAAAATTATGAATAAAACAGTTTAAATTTAAATACACGAAAGATTTATAATAAATTATATATCTTTTAATATAGTAGCAAATTGAAAATTATATTGTTACATATGTACATGTGAAAAATGATTGTGTCTGTAGAAATTATATACATAAGTATCAAAACAGATAAGTAATATTTGGCAAAAAAGTTTTTCAATTTAGAATCTCTTGAAAAACTATGTTTCGTGTGAAATATCGTTGGTCATTTGATAGTTTTCCTTGCTGTGGGTTCGATTGAATACGTATCTTAACTTGGCTTGCAACTTTTGACCGTGACAAAGCCACATACAGTTGGCCGTGTGAAAATACTGCGGTCTCCAAATTAATGCCAACGTAACCAAATGACTGGACTTGGGCCTAGTTTATGGTAATTGCGTATGCAGGAATTACTGGAAACTGGCGGCGTTTTAATATGAAAGGTAATGTGGTGTCGGTTGGGGCGAGATCAATCCTAGGAATTAGAACCGTATCATTTTGGTCAGCGTTACAGAATCAGTCAGTATCTCAGTCAGTCAGTCAGTGAGTCAGGGATCAGCGTAAATATATTTAAGATATTACCCGGCCTTCACACGTTATATTTTTGGCTTTCAGGTTGTAATGCACTCACACTTTTTTACTCTTTTTTACTAAAAAATCATACGTTTCAATTCTCTCTTTCAATTTTTCAATGGGACAGTTGCTTAAAAATTTTTTGACTATTGGATGTGTGATCAATTTGACTTGAACATGGGAAGGCCGGATAAAGTGAGGAGATTGGAGATTCCCAAAATTATTAAAATTTAATACAATGGAGTTCGCTTATAACGAACCCTGTTTGTAATAAATTTTTGTTTACAGCGAAGAATTTCTTCGGTCCCAATAGTTTTAATCACATTTTTCATACAAATTGCTTCTCTTATAGCGAACAGTGGTTATATCAAACTTTTGAATTAAACAAACAAATTTTTTTTTCATTTCAGAATTTTCCTATATCTATATATATAAAATTGAATGTGTGTTTGTTTATTTGTTTGTTTGTTTGTTTGTGTGTACCTTATAGGAGACCAAACCTCTGGACCGATCTTCCTGAAATTTTCACAGCATTTAACTGGGACTCTGGCATGATTAATAGGGTACTTTTTTTTTGACCACGCCCACTTTTACGCCCACTTTTTTAAAATTATGTAATTGCTCCCATATAGTTTTTAACAGATTTACTTCAAATTGTATACACATTATACTCCAGGCGAGGTAGAAATAAACATTTCTTACGCCACGCCCCCTTTCACGCCCCTTTTCACGCCAAATTTTGTTTGAAAGTTTTAAACTTTTTTTCTCTGTACAAATTTGTTCCTTCCAACGGATTTTTTTTATTTGGTAGTATATTGCTCTTAATACTGTTAACGTCGCCATATAACTATGAACCACGCCCATTTCACCGCCCCCTTTTTTTTACTTATACCACTAACAATGTTTGCTATACAAAATAATTTTTTTGTAATATGTATTTATCTAAAGTTTTATACACTTTTTATCTACAGGTAAGGTAGCCATACATTTTTTTATTACCAAGTCCCCCTTTTTCGCCCCATTTTACCTTAAATCATAATTAATCTGCTTTCAATCTATCTATATATATAAAAATGAATGTGTGTTTGTTTGTGCTTTATAGGAGGCCAAACCAAAGAACCGATCTTCCTGAAATTTTCAGAGCGTGTTACTGTGACTCTGGAAGGAATAATATGCTATATAAATTTTTGATTGGACAAAGGGGCGGTGCCACGCCCATATAACCCAAAATTTTAAAAAGTCATATCACGGGAATTTTTTTTACCTACAGCAGTCATATTTGGTACATATGGTATTAGCATGAATAGAAATACATACAAGAAGAAAAGTGGGCGGGACCACGCCCCTTTTTAGAAAAATAAAAAATCGTAATATCTTCTAAACTACTGGAAGGATCGTCATGAAATTTTCACAAAAGGATATTTTTGCGAAATAATAAGACCTTAGATATATAAAGTTGTTAGTGGGCAAAGGGGCGTGGCGTATATATAAAAACGTTGATGCATTTGATTGTAACGAATGATCTCCGGAACCATAAGAGCTGTCGAGGTAGGATTTCCAGCATAGGTTCGGCTCGAGCTCTTCTGTGTTTTTTTTTTTAGTTTTAACCCTCTAGCTGGCTTTGGGGTCAAGTTAAAAACAAAAATTTTTACTTTCAGCGCGATTTGACTGCAATTCAGAATGAACGTATGTTTCGTCATAAGAAATTTTTGTATGTATAAATGGACCCGATAGGTGGCGCTGGGTAAAGTTATTTCGAATATTCTAATTTATGGTGTGATTTTAATGAAACTAAGAATGTACATATATGTATGTTAGAAACATTTTTTTATTGGACCCGGTAGATGGCGCTGTCGTTCGAAAAATAATGAGTTGTCAAATTTATATAAATTTTAATAAATAAACTCACCAACGTTTTTATATATAAATATTCTAACGAAAAAGAAGGAAAAAGCCGCTACATTATTGCATGGTGGCCGCACAGCTCATTCAGCACTCAAATCACCGTTAAACGTACAAAAAAATGAGAATGCCGTCTGTAATATCAAAAAACATTCCGGTATGGCAAAAGTTCTGCAAAAATGCAGTATTTTTATTTGGGATGAATGTACCATGGCTCACAAACATTGTGATTTGATTTGATAAAAGATTTGAAAGGCAATGAAAGATTTTTTGGTGAAGCTCTCATTTTATTATCTGGAGATCTTCGTCACACATTTTATATAGGTATATACAGATTCTAACTAAAATAAAAATTCATTGAGGGCAAAACAACGTTTGCCGGGTCCAGCTAGTTTTTTATAAAATTTAACAATTTTCTGATCACTTCATACATTTTATATAAATATTTTTTGATTTTCTACTTTTTATCTACTTTTTTCCATTTTAAAATAACTTTAATCTATTTCTCCTTAATTTTTCTTTGCAATTATTTTATTAGTTTTGAAATTTGTATTAGTTTTGGTCCTTTTTTATTACCATTTATTCTAATAACATACAATTGTGTTGCTTTAAAATCTGTGATATATGATTTGTGGTAATAGTTATAGTTCCATGGATAACGTTTTTAACATGGTAAGGATTCTGGCGAAACAAAAATCTGGACTCAAAATTGTTCATATAAATGCACAAAGTCTTAATAACAAGATAGATGAGTTTAGATATATTTTTGTTGCCTCTGGAGTTGACGTCATCTGCGTATCTGAAACCTGGTTCGATTCCTCAGTCAATGATTCAATTTTCAATTTGCCGGGATTTAAACTATTTCGTGCTGATAGGATAGCAAACGCTGGTGGTGTCTCAATTTATGTGAGAACGGAGATAAATTGTTGTGTAAAGCTAAGATCAGAGCCTACTAGTGAGATTGAGTTTCTATTTCTTGAATTAAACACGAAGGATAAAGAAAAAATTCTTGTCGCCTGCGTATATCGACCGTATAACTTTATTGATACCAAAGACTTGTTTGATAAAATTGAATCTCTGTCCTTATTGTACAATGACGTAATCATGTCTGGTGATTTCAATAGTAACCTGCTAGTTGATAAGTCACTTTCAGAGCCCACGCAAACGCTCGGTCTTTTGCCTGTTAATACGATCATTCTAACCCATTATCCAAGTGGCTCGAACAGTTTACTTGATGTATTCTTTACTAATCATAAAAGCAAAATACTGCTTTACGATCAATTTTCTGCCCCTGTTTTTTCGAAGCATGACTTAATTTTTATGATATATCATACCTATGTTAACAATGAAGATGTACATTACACTTATAGAGATTTTCGTGGCATTGACTAAACAGCGTTAAACCAGCGTATTGATTGCGTTCATTGGGATTCAATTTATGGTCTTGAGAATGTTAATGATCAAATTGCTTTCATTCAAAATAACCATCTCACAATATTTTATGAAATTGTGCCTGAAAAAACAAGAACACTTAAACCTATACAGCCTCCTTGGTTTACTTCAATTATAAAACGTTTAATTGATAAACGAGATTTGGCATATAATTATTCAAATCCATTAGAAAGGAAGTTGTGAACTGCATATATATTGCAAAATCCAGTTATTATCGACAGAAATTCTCTTCAGCTATTGATAGCAAGAGAAAATGGAAAGAGATCCGTGAAATAGGTATTGGGAAAAGAAATCCTTGCACTGTTGGTTCTGATGTGGACGTTGATAAGTTAAACAAACAATTTGTCGAAATTCAAGTGAATAAACCAACTGAAAACAAGTAAGAAAATTATAGTCGGTCGCGACCGACTATATGATACCCTATACCATGCGTTTAGAGACCCTATCTCTTAGGCCCAACTAAGTGGATATAGAAAATAAGCATAAACCAAATTTGAGTGGGATTTTTATTAATTTTTTCGGCTGCAGATATGAAAAAGTTCATATCTAATGCTATACCTATATGGGGACTAGGCCCAAAAATGGACCGATCCTGACCATGTTTGGAAAAGTCTCTTGTATTTTGCGAAAATATATACAAACAAAATTTGAGAAGAATCAGTGCAATATTTTTGTTTTTTGATAGATTTAAGTGAAGATCGGGAAGCAGCTCTATATGGGGCCTATGACTAAGAGTTGTCCAATAGGGATCATTTTTGGATTACTGATTAATGGATGTAATATATACATACCAAACCAATTTGACTAAGATTTGTATGATAATTTGGATCTTATGGCAATATATGTTGATTTCATAGGGGTCATTTGTATGGGGGCTACGTCTGAACATGGACCGATTCTCACCAATTTCAATAGCGTTCATCCCATGGCCGACAAAATATCAAATACCAAATTTCATCAAAATATATTCATATTTGCGACCTGCAGTTTGATTACAAGCTTTACATGGACACACAGACGGACGGACGGACGGACGGACATCGTTTAATCGAATCAGATAGTGATTCTGATTCGATCGGTATAA
Source organism: Cordilura impudica (assembly GCA_963682025.1). NCBI lineage: Eukaryota > Metazoa > Arthropoda > Insecta > Diptera > Scathophagidae > Cordilura > Cordilura impudica. The sequence goes on from OY821517.1 coordinate 324,567,996, forward strand.
TTAAAGATGGGTGTAGGTCAAATATTATTGGTTGTTACAAACAACAGCACAAAGTCATTACTATGTGGTTTGGGTATAATGAGTACGAAAAAATTCATACTGTGCCTATTGAGAACTGTTTTGATTTTCGATGTGTGGATCAATCTGAAGTTCTTAAAAGTATTACATCAATTAAGTCAAATGCTGTGGGCTTAGATGAAATTAATCCAAGATTTTTAAAAATTGTCGTTCCTAAACTTCTTCCATTTCTTACGTATTTAATTAATACAATATTAACAAAATCAATTTTTCCTGATATGTGGAAAAAAGCAAAAATCATTCCTATTCCAAAGAATAACAGCGACTTCCGACCTATTGCGATACTACCATTTTTATCCAAGGTTATGGAAAATCTTATGTACGGGCAAATGAATGAGTATTTAAAGAATCAACATCTCCTTACGGATAGACAATCTGGGTTTAGACAGGACAGAAGCTGCATTACGGTTTTGATCGATGTAGTGGAAGAAATTAGATCAAAGCTGGATAAGAATATGGTATCATTTCTTGTGCTTTTAGATCACAGTAAGGCCTTCGATACTGTTGATCACTCGATTCTACTCACTAAACTCGAGAAAATCTTTAATTTCTCAAGTTCGGCTAATAAACTTATTTCCTCTTACCTTATTAATCGTAAACGAGTGGTTTCTTTAAATGGAGTGACTTCTAAAGCAGCAGATGTTGACAGAGGTGTGCCTCTGGGGTCCATTCTTGGTCCATTGCTCTTCTGTATGTATATTAACGATTTGCCTGAGGTTCTGAATTACTGTGGCGTACAAATGTATGCTGATGACGTACAGTTGTACTTAAGCAGCAGAATAGAAGATGTTCAACATTGTTCTGACTGTATTAATAGTGACTTGGATAATATACATAAATGGGCATGTACAAATGGCTTATGTATAAACCCTGACAAATCAAAATGTATTTTCATTTCAAGAAGTAATAAAAAAAGACTGAATGACAATATTTTTCTACATATTTAACAACTCAAGAATCGACTTTGTTCAAACATCATCGAACTTGGGAATCACATTTAATGCTGAACTTTCTTGGTCTAACCATATAAATATATCAGCTGGTAAAGTTCATGGGATGTTGAGAAACTTGTGGGCTGTGCAATCATCGACGCCGTTTGAAATAAGAATGCTTTTGGCAAAAACCTATTTAATACCAGTTCTACTGTACGGTAGTGAAATATTTGCAAATTGCGACACTATTGACTTTAATCGCCTCGAGGTCACATATAATAATATAGCCAGATACGTTTTCAACAGAGGTAGACGAGATAGTATATCATCATATTCATACCAGTTATATAATACAAGTTTTAAAGATTTACTAAAATATAAAAGCCTTTTAATGATGCATAAGATTATTTGTCTGAAGAACCCAGAATATCTTTTTAACAAAATTATTTTTGCACAATCGCCTCGTGGAAGAAATTTGATATCACAAAAATACAAATATCTAATGTCTACTAGACAATTTTTCAACTACACCACGTGTCTTTGGAACAATTTACCATCATATATCCAAGTACAAAGCAACGCATTACTTTTCAAAAAGGAACTTAAAAAATTTTTTGTTTGAATCTATGTTAAATGTCAACTTTATTATGTTCATTATTATCTTAATTTTTATGATTAATTTACTTTATTTTTATTAATCTCGAAATTTTGCTGTAGCTCAATGAACAGAGGATACAAAATCGAGTGAAACAAGAAAACGTTCCGACAAGCGTCAGTGAGTTGTTAATGACCCTAAATTATACTACAGGGATCAACAAGAACTTTTTAGAAAGGTGACAACGTTAGAGGTTTTGCTGATAAAACAGAATCAGTTGTCAGTGAGTTAAACGAAATTCAGATAGGTGAAGTTGGCGAGGCAGTGGGTTGAATAGAACATAATAGAACATTCGAAAATAGAAAAATGTATAGCATATCATCGGATCTGAAAAACTATGACAAATTGAATATAATCAAGGCAGATTACGCTCTGATGTTTCTGATAGATACTGGAGCAGATGTATCATAATAACCGCAATTTCAAAGGAGCAGATAAAATTCTTGGGTTCAACAAATATAAAATAAAATTTGATAATTCAACTATACAACAGAAAATACAATTGCATGCAGATGATTTCCTGATAAGAACTGATGAAATACTGGGTAGATATTTTCTATCTTAACCCACTTGGCGCCGAATTTTTTTTTTTTTGGAAAAAGTGTAATTTTTTTTTTGTTTTATATTGAAAATGCATCGCTGATCAAGTTTGTTTCTGACTTTTCTTCGAGTTTTTCACCGTTTCCCGGAAAATGCCGTTCTTTTAAAAGGACGGTGGCAAAATAAACTACTATTGGTTATTATACCCTCCACTCCAGTGTGCAGAGGGTATAAATAAGTTTGTCATTCCGTTTGTAATAATTAGAAAAAAAAATCTGGACCCCATAAAATATATATATTTGTGATCCTTATAACAAGCGGAGTTGATATAGCGATGTCCGTCTGTCCGTCTGTCCGTCTGTGGAAATCACGATGACGGCTTCAATCGGGCAACTAGGTGGATCATTGGTATGAAAAATGATTCAGTAACATCCTGAAAAGTTTGCTATTTAAAATCGTCCAAATCGGTTTATCTGGTCCCGAGAATTGAACGATGGAGTAAAAAAAGTCTCTGTAATTTATAAGATTTATTCTTGTTGTGATAGCAATTCAATAAAACAATATAATAATAATAATAATAATAATAATAATAATAATAATAATAATATATAGCTTGAGTGATTTTAAAATATCTTAAATATATTTACGCTGATCCCTGACTCACTGACTGACTGACTGATTCTGTAACGCTGAAATAATACACACACATAGCACTCCCTACAAAGCTATGTAAAATACACAAACAAAATTTAATCTTTCTCATTTTATACAAACCCACACACAATTTTCTCTCTTCTTTGTAACCGACCAGTACTGCTAATAAAATCTTCTGAAAAACTACAATTTTGGAAACTAAATCGCCAAAATTGTAATTTTTAAAACAAGAAATTGTCAAGAAAATTTCACCGCTTATAAAACTCGAAAACATATTACAAAAGGAAGCAATAAAATTTATTTATATCATTCATATTACGAATATTACTACATCATTGGTTATTTCTGTATATAAAAATGTATTAGTGATGAAATTTTAACGTAAAAAAATTGAACACAGCAATCAACTAAATAATTTTATTGACATGTATCTATAGCTGAAACATATAATATAGGTTTAAAGTATAGCCGTAATTAAAACTTAAATCTTAAATGTTATTCAAGGTATTTCCGTTTTGAAACGACTTGACCCAGAATTAAATCTATACATATTTTGTAATCATTTTAACAAATTGAAAAATCGGCGAAATTACAATAAGTTGTCAAAATTGGCAGCATTGCTAACGGCAATAGCACTACATATGCAGATTTCGTGTTACATATGGAATAAGTTGAACGCAAAAAATGCATAAAAAAACTAATATCTATTCAAATTCTTCTTTAAATTCCTTTTGTTGGTCAATGAAAAAATTCTGAAAAAAAAGTAATGAATGAAACATTTTTATTTTTCTCATTTAACATCGTCCGATATGCATACATACTTCTTTTATCAAACTAAACTTTTCCCTTTGTCTGTTTTGTTTTATATCTCAAAATTGTTTTGTATTGTTAGGAGTGCTTTCGCTCAGATTCTCTTACCAAAGAGTATGCTTTTTTTGATAAATATTTGAGAAAAAAGGGATCTTCAATGTGGATTTTGTTTTTGTAGAACGTATGATTTCGTTTAAAGCTCTGTATTGAAAAGCACTTGAAAAAATAGTGCAATATTAAGTTTAAAATTTAAATTATTCTAACTTTGCATTATTAAATAACATTGTAATACAGAAGAGAGATGGGAAAATAATTTTTTTTTTTCACCCATAATATTAATTTTTGAATAATTTGGTTTCAAAAATTTATACAAACATAAATTACTTAAATTGGTGTATTTAAGATATTAATTTGAATAATTTATTGAAATTATCATGGAAGAATTAAAGGCGATTTGGAATAAGTTTTTTTTTGAAGTAAAACTAATACGCCCTAATTTTTTGTTTTTTTGGATTTATAGATAACTTTGCAAAAAATGTACTTCTTTTTTTCAGTTAACATGTATGATGAAATGTGAAATATTTTTTTCTCTTTTGCGTATTTTTTTCTCTTTGGTGTTTGCGCTTCCTTAAGGGGTGGTAGGTTATAAAACCTATATTTGCATTTCACTTTCTGAATGCACAACATGTCGAGCGTGTTGTGTGAAAATTTTAAGTAAATCAGAGCAAAACTTAAGAAGATACAGCGTTTCCAGCGACCGGCCTCATACGGTAGGTATATAGTATATAAATCAGTTTTTAAAAAACTTTAAACCGATTTTCTCTCATATAAATGTTCGAAGTCCGTGAACATCATAACTCAAAATCTACTTGACCGATTCTTTTGAAATTTTATACACTATATCTACACATAAATCATCACGAATGGTTTTTTTTTAATTCCATTTTCTTCCCCATTTCTTAACAACAAATTCCCGAAATTGTATAGCAAAAACCGGTTTTCACTTCAAAATGCTGCAAAAAAAAAAAGAGGGAAAAAACTCTTGGTCAGTACCTTAGGAAACATGTCACCTTTTAAACGCATTTCGATCTTTTTATTTCACATGATCCGGTAACGAGTTATGATGTTCACCGCAAAACAACAACGCCTCCGGAGATTCGCTGTCACGGACTTCTTTATTAAAGTTTTTAATTGAAAACTTTTTCAAAGATTCTTTAAATGTATATGAAATAAATAATCCAGCATTATTCATATCTTCAAAAAATAATTATGAAAATACGACTTTTTTAACATTTAAAACCTTACCCCCCTCAAGAAACTTTTAGGAACCTTGCTCTAAAACGTTTTTTTTTTCTATGCAATTCTATTTTTCTACAATAAAATGGAGTTAGTTTATAGCGAACTCGGCGGGACCGGCCAAATTAGTTCCTTATAGACTAAGTTCGTTGTAACCGTAGTATTTTTTAATTTCTCCGAAAGGTTTAAAAAGTTTTTTTTTAGTTGAATAAGTATATTTATTTTGGGGCATTTTAAAAAGTTATAAAACATAAATTAAATTGCTAAAAAGATACATATTAATTGTTTGTGTTAAAAAAATAAAATATTTTTTTAAAATCATATAATATTAGAAACTCATGTATAGAAGCAGAAAGTATGAAGCAAAGGTTGGCTATTGGCAACCTTTTGCGGAAATATTCATAAAAAGGCCATTTCAAAACTTCACTTGAAAATCGCAGTTTTTGTTTTGTATTTTTTACAACAGTTTTTCGATTTTTTTTTTTTAAAGGAATTTTAAAAACATTAAAATTAATTTTTTAAACATAAATTAATTAAATTAAAATTGTTTGTTAAAGTTAAAATAAACGGGCGCCTAGGCGCCACACAATCATCTAGTATTATAATATTCAACAATTCTTTTAAAAATTGTTTCTCCACATCTTAGTTTGCAAAATAATGTCTGTCGAATCGAGGTGGTAGAAGGATTATATATGGATTCGCAAATCCATTATTCGAAGCGTTTCACCGGATCTTAATTTTTCAGAATAATATCTGTGATTTCAACAGTTAGATAGACCGATGGACATCTCTTTTTCGATTAGCAACGATATATGTATAAAAAATATATATACTTTATGGGTTGCAATTTTCATATGTTATAAAGAAAATGGCACATTGAGTCTAATTTTTATTTGAGTTTTTTTAATTCACAAAAATAAAAATTACTTATTCATAAAATTTTTTACACAAATTACCTGTTGGACCTCTATTCCAACTTAATTATTCTTTATGTGGATTTCAAAAGTTTCATAAGCAAATGGTAAACCAAATACAAGAATGTAAAGCCAATTTCGGAAAAAGTCCACTAAATTGCAGTTTTTTTATTTATAAAACCTAAAAAAATTAAAAGTATAATTTCTTTAAAAAATTCATAACAAACTTTTGATCTTGTGATAATCCTTTGAGCTGTTATAAAATTGAATTTTTTTAAATGTCTACCTTGGTATTAATTTGTAGTTTATTAGTTCAAAACCTACACATTTCTTCTATCAGGAAAAAATAACTATTTAAAAATAACAGATCATGATGATTTCATATGATATTCATATATATTAGAGCGACTCACAAAAAAAACTGAAAAATCTGCCCCCCTAGAAATCGAGCTTGGTTTGCTTTACAACGATTCCCAAAATATTTCTGGTCTAGCATTAACCCATTCCGGGCTGGACCGTTTTTAAAAAAGTATATTTTTTAATTTTTTGAAAATATTTTCATTTGTTCCAGATCAGCATATACAATATGGGTATGCCGCATTCAACTGTATATAGAACATGTCCCAGCATGTGCTAACTATTTCGATATTCAATAAAATATATAATTTTTGATGGGTTTTGTATAAAAATGAGTCAATTTGAAAATTAAATGAATATATTTTTAGACATTACTCCATTGCAAATAACATAAATTTATTTATTTTTTTTTCCTAAAATCTAATGGTTAAACATAGGCAATATGGGTATCAAAATTTTTCTTTTCTCAAGTACATTTCAGTTCTGTGAAAAAAAATTTAATTTTGCTAATTTAATACATTTTTCACGATGCTCTGGAGTAAATTTAAACAAGAATGTGCAGTTTATTAAATTTAAAAGTGAATTTAGTTTCTAAATGACACCAGGATAAATTTCAGACCAAAAGCAAAGAAAAACACGAGACTTTTTCTTAAATGCCATGCTTTTTTCGCGTTAAAAAAAAAATAGTTATTCCAACTACATGTATTCATATTGTAATTTAATTGGTGTTTTATCTTCATCTAAATTGAAATTTTGCTTAAAACTGGAATTTTTCCAAAATTCATTTGTTGTTTTAAAATAATTGGATAGGCCAATCATTTTATTTTGTGCTCTCATAAAAAACAAATCCCCTTTTATTGCACACTTCGTTGGTAGTTTAGTTTTATCAAATTTTTGAGTAGAAAAAATTTTTTGTAGCCATTTTTTGAAATGAAATTTCTTTTTAAAATTAATTAATTAATTTATATTATTTTAATTTTTGTCAAACTCAAATGCCTCAAAATAAGTGCCAGGTGCATAAATCAATTTTTGAAAATTTGGATGACATAAAGTTTATAAAAGTAGAAAATAAATAAAATTATGTTATTTTCAATGTTTTTTTGATTTTCTAATTAACTCATTTTAATACAAAACCCATCATTTAATACAAACCTGCTTGGACATGTTCTATATACCGTTGAATACGTTTGAAAAAACTTATCATATTATACACATTTTGGATATGTTGACCTGGAAAAAATTTAAATATTTTCAAAAAAATAAAAAATAAGCCTTTTTTAAAAACGGTCCAGCTCGGAATGGATTAACGCTAGACCAGAAATATTTTGGGAGTCGTTATAGAACACACCATGGAAGATTTCTAGGGGGGCACTTTTTTCACTTTTTTTCTCTCCATATAGAGTGAGTCGCTCTAATATACATACGATTTGTAGGGTGGCAAAAAATTCGCTCAAGTGACAAGGAAAATCATATTCTAGCAATCAAAATAAGAAACTTTGCCCAAGGAACCATACCTCTAAAACGGATTCTGAGGTCCCATTTTTGACCTATCTGTCTGTCTGTCTGTCTGCCGTCGGGCAACCCCATTCCCCCTCATGCAATTGATCTGAAACTTGGCCCATAGTCTTGTTGTGACTACAGATTAATTTTGGGCAGAGTCACGGATAGTCACGGAGTGATTTAACAGTTATTTACCCTCATCCGATCGATATTTTTGGATAACATAGCATAATCAAGGCGTATGATTATTATCAGCAGAGTAGCGGATACGTATACGTATCAAACGTATCAAACATAGTCAGCCCAATTCTAAACAAAAAATGGTGATTTTTTGAAATGTTTGTATGGGGAACCCCCAATAGATGTTCCAGGGGTGTGCCACTGGCATGGGTGGGTCGGCCCTCCGAAGTTAGTGGGGGTCGGTCATACAACTGGGGTCGATTGGGGCACTCTAAATGGGTCAAACTGAGACAGACAGACAGACAGGTCAAAAGTCGGGACATCAGAATTCGTTTTAGAGATATGGTTCATCGGGCAAAGTTTGTTATTTTAATACCTAGAATACGATTTTCCTTGTCACTGGGGCGATTTTTAAACCGTCCCGCCCTAATACATATATATTTCGTACATATGACTATTTAAAGCAAACATAAGTTCATTGTTAAGGTCGCCCTCAAATGAGCACGAAAATGCTGCTGGAAATGTCTTGTTCGTTCACTTATACCCTATGCCACCATGTGGTGAGGGTGTAATAAGTTTGTGCTATTACGACCATTATACCGATCGACTACGAATCACTCCCTGAGTCGATTTAGAGATGTTCATCCGTCCGTCCGTCCGTCGGTCTGTCTGTGTGTCCATGTAAACCTACAGGTCGCTAATCTATACTAATATGTGTATAATAAAGAGGTAATGTGTGTTTGTTTGTTTGTTTGTTTGTTTGTACGAGGTAATCTCCGTAACAACCCATCTGATCTTCCTGAAATTTTCACAGAGTCTTACTGCGGTTATGGGAAGTGCTACAGGCTATAATTTTTTAAATATTTTTGGTGGGCGTGGCACCTCCCACACAAAGTAATTTTTAATATCATATACATATATTGAGTACTATGATAGGGAGAGCTTTGAAAATTTGTGTGAGGTCACCTACTGTTAATATTAGTAGCTGCGCCGGAAATGGGCGGAATCGGATAAGTGGGCGTGGTACCTCCCATACAAGTAATAGTTATATATTACATATCTCGAGTAATGTGATAAAAAGAGCTTTTCAAATTTTTATGATGTCAGCTATTATTAATATGAGTAGTCGGATGCAAAATGGGCAGTATCGGAACAATAGGCGTGGCATGTGCCATACAAAGTAAATATAAAATGCCATATATCTGGAGTACTGTAATAGTGAGAGTGTTGGGACTTTATATGAGCCCATATGTTATTCATTTGATTAGTTAGAAAAAAAATGGGCGTGATCGGAGCAGTGGGCGTGGCACCACCCATACAAAGTAAATAAAGGGTCCGCCATCTAACGTTTTTTTTTTAACTAGTGCTTATTTTGTGAATGTTAACACTTAGCTCATGTCTGATTTGACAGATAATTAGTTTTATCCTTCCGCTGAACGAAGATGGTTGTGTATACGCTTGAGCAACGCTTGGAAATATTTCGACATTTCTTTGAAAATCATGGTAATGTTGCAGAATGTGTGCGAAAATTGCGTACGGATTTTGGAAGAAGAGAAGCACCGTCAGCTCCGTATGTTCGTTATCTTGTGAAAAAAGTGAAAGAAACTGGCATCCTCATCGATAAACCAAAGCGTGAAAAGCCAAAAATAGAGCGTACACCCGAGCACATTGCTGCTGTGGCAGAAAGTGTGCGCGAAGCGCCATCAACATCACTTCACCGTCGTTCTCAAGAATTGAACATTTCGGAGGCATTATTGAGACGAATTTTGCATAAAGACCTTGGTATGACGCCATACAAAGTCCAATTGGTTCAGGAGTTGAAGCCAACTGACCATCCAATGCGTTTTCGCTTCGCTAAGTGGGCCTGCGATCGACTTACAGAAGATGCCGATTTTGCCAAAAAAAATCATCTTTTCAGATGAAGCTCATTTTGATCTTGGCGGGTATGTAAACAAGCAAAATTGTCGCATTTGGGGCACAGAAAACCCGCATGCATACATTGAAAAGCCGATACACCCAAAACGAGTCACTGTTTGGTGCGGATTTTGGTCCAGAGGTATAATTGGGCCATTTTTCTTCGAAAATGAGCAAGGAGTGGCCGTTACAGTCAATGGCGATCGTTATCGGGCCATGTTGAACGAATTTTTGTTCACAAAAATTGAAGAGGGGGATATTGGCAACATTTGGTTTCAACAGGACGGCGCTACGTGCCACACAGCCGAAGCTACACTTGATGTTTTGCGCCCTGTTTTTGAAGATCGCATTATCAGCCGCAGAGCTGATGTCGTTTGGCCACCTCGGAGCTGCGATTTGACACCGCTGGGCTATTATTTGTGGGGTGCCCTCAAAGATAAGTGTTACGCCAACAAGCCAGAGAAAATTGACGCTTTAAAGGACAATATTCGTGAAGCCATTGGTGAAATACCGCTGCACACAATCGAATAATGTGCTTAAAAATTGGTCCGATCGTGTAGGCTACTGCATGGCCAGCCGAGGCAGCCATTTCAACGAAACTATTTTTCATTATTAACCGGAAGGATTGTACTTTCAAATAAAAAAAAGAAATTTGAGATAATATTCAGTAGTTTTTTTTTATAGCATTTTCAAAAAAAAAAAGTTGTTTGGCGGACCCTTTATTAACATATTTTGATAAGCTTTTTTCGGTCATAGGACGACCGCTACTGAAATGGATGAAATTTGGTCCATGATCACTCCCAGCCCATATACAAATGACCACTTTGAGATCGACTTAAAATGAAGTAAAATCCAGAATATCATATAGATACCAGTTAAATTTGCTCTATGTGTATTAGGCCGGGTCGATTTGTGGGGAGGCAAAAAAAATCGCCCATTGCTCAGTGAAAATCGTATTCTAGGGATCAAAATAAGAAACTTTGCCGAAGGAACCATACCTCTAAAACGAATTCTGATGTCCCAGAATTTGGGTCGAACTTTTGGGTAGGAGCAAATTTTGAAAAATCCCAATTTGACCCATTTAGAGTGCTCCAATCGAGTCCAAATGTATGACCGGCCCCCACTAACTTTGGAGGCCCGACCAACCCATGCCAGTGGCACACCCCCTGAAACTCCCCTGTGGAGTTCCCCATATAAACATTTCAAAAAATCGCCAGTTTTGGCAATTTACATGAAAAAACAGCGAAATGCCTATGTTTTTTTCTTTTTGGAGTTTATTTTTCTCTTTAGAAATTTATTTAGTCAGAACATATGTAAATGAAAAAATACAAGATAAGTTGATTGGAATTTGGGAAAAACTTAGTATGGATATAATGCTGAAAAAAAGTGTATGTAATAAATTGAATAGATTGCTTGACAAATATCAAGACCAAATCAGGAGAAGAAGCAAAACCCAACAATTTACAGAGTATGTAAAATCTCTGGAAACAATTTTTTACATTGGAACATGTAAATGCGATTTGAAGGCAGCTCCATGTGCATGCGGCTTGGTTCCCGAACTTCTAAAAGAGTTTATGCACGATCAACATAATCAGAGAAGACTAACAATGGATGCATTTGTGACGGAAATTAAAGAGCAAGGAGCAACGCGTATGTCATCAATGCCAACATACCAAGATCCCGATGATTCAACATACGCACTGCCACCGGTTCAAGAAGATATGGATAGAAACACAAGTTCACAATTCACAGAGAGATACGATTGTTTTAACTTTGCCTTGGTATGTGACAGATTTGGTGTGCCTGATAGAGTAGCATCAGCATTGGGAACCGCTCTTTTTCAAGATTTTAAAATTAAAGGTAAGCATGGGAAACCTCTCATCATGGATAAATCGAAAGTTCGCAGAGAAAAAGAGAAATGCAGACAAGAACGGTTAGATGATACCAATTTGTTAGCGTTTTCATTCGATGGCGGAAAAGATGATACTTTAACGATAGATAAAATTGATGAGAAGTATCATACTAGAATGGTAAAAGAACCTCATCTTGTTATTTTGAGAGAACCCAATTCTGAGTTGATTGGTTACGTAAGACTGGAACATGAAAACAAAAGAAAAGAAAACATGAATACAAAACAACCAAATTAAATGATATTTTCAACGATAAAAATATATCACTGGATGCATTCATTGGAATATGCACTGACGGTGAGCCAACAAACACTGGCCCATACGGTGGAATTATACGACGATTCGAATTGCTGTTAAAAAGACCATTGCATTGGTTCGTTTGCCTTCTACACTTCAACGAACTTCCGTTTCGGCATTTGTCTGAAGGTTTGGATAAATCAACCAGCACTGGACCGAGATCGGCAACCGGAAACCTGAGCCGTCAAATCGAAACTTGTGAAACTCTTCCGGTAAGTTATTGCTATCACTCATTTATTATAATTGTCAACCATTATTACTTATTTTATTATTATATATTTTCAGGTGGTGGACGGCTTCCAGAAAATTGAGTTGCAAAATATGCCCCCTGCTCCAGAAAAAATTTAATTTTCGGTGGATCTGGCTAACATCAAACCAGGGAAAATTGTACATTCTCGGTGGCTCACCAAGGCCGCTAGATTATTACGATTATATGTGACAACCGAAAATCCAGATGCATATTTAAGAATTCTGGTTGAATTCATAATTAAATGTTATGTGCCAATGTACTTCAATATCAAGTATTACAGCTCTGTCGTGTACGGCAGTGCATTATTTGTCAAATTCATTCGTTGGTAACGATTTCTAGGACCTCGTTTACGCAAAATTGTCAATCAAGTAATTAAAGATAATTCATATTATGGGCATTCGGAAAATATCTTGTTATCAATGTTGTTTGATGGTAGCAAAGAAAAGCGCAACTGTGTTATCAAGAAAATTCTACGCTATCGAACCGATGTTGATGACCCAACGGAACTTAGAGCTTATAAAAAACCAGATATAAACTTTAATTGCACAAGTTACATGGAAATGATCAATATGAATGACATAAATAACGTATTTGAACCACCATTGACGCAAAGCATTCCGTACGATACATTGAAAGAATATTTAAATCAAGACGATCCACCGTTTAATGATCCAAAAATTCCATCACACATACAAGGAACGGAACGACATGTTCAATTGCTAGCTAGCGTTTCCAAACGGGTTATAACGGAAAACGTAGAGGCTGTTATGGTGACGACATTAGAGAGCCGTGCAAAATTGCCCAGACTTGAAAGTAAAAAAGACTTCAAACAATTATTTTTTTAGTTTCTTTTCTATAACTAACTTTAATTAATTTTTTCATTTACATATGTTCTGACTAACTAAATTTCTTAAGAGAAAATATAGATATTATTATAAATATATAATAAATATTATTATAAATAAATAAATAAAAATAAAAAAAAAAAATAGGCATTTCGCTCATTTTTTCATGTAAACTTCCCAGGGGAGTTCCAGGGGGTGGGCCACTGGCATGGCTGGATCGGGCCTCCAAAGTTAGTGGGGGTCGGTCATACATTTGGACTCGATTGGAGCACTCTAAATGGGTCAAAGTGGGATTTTTCAAAATTTGCCCCTACCCAAAAGTTCGACCCAAATTCTGGGACATCAGAATTCGTTTTAGAGGTATGGTTCCTTCGGCAAAGTTTCTTATTTTGATCCCTAGAATACGATTTTCACTGATCAATGGGCGATATTTAAATCGACCCGCCCTAATGTGTATTTATATTCCTGTATGTGTATTCCTTCCCGATATTCTCTTAAATTTACCAAAAAAAAAACAAAAATATTCCATAGACCTTTCTTAAATTTTTTCAATATTGGTTTTTGAATAAAATAAGTGACTTTACCACAAAAGGGGCAATTATCGGCCAATTTTTCGACCTGGTCACCAAAGAAAAATAAATTCTAATATGAACTTTTATCAAACTTGGCTTGTTCTTATTTTTTATATACAGCAAAGTTGGATCTAAGATCAATTCTCGGAACTTATGGTATATGCTATCTTATAGTCAGTCTAACCAGCTACAATTTTCTTACTGGTTTTATTTGTAGAAGTGATTGGGTTTGTTTGTATAAAAATTATACTTCCTATTATTGATAGTTAAATGTTTCATTTACATTGTACGAGTTTGTATGTGAGCAACATGACTTCCTAACCGGAAATAGACCAGAAGGTTTCTCATATTCTTATTTTAATAAACTGTCTTCCTAGTTTTTGCTCCTCATAAGTAAATGTATCAATGAGTGTTAAATTAAATAGAAAATTATTTCAAAAAGTTATCTCTGCTTTTTTTTTTTTGAAAATCATATTTTATTTTTTTATGTGAAACAATTATTTCCTTGAGGAAGCGATTCAATATTAAGTACTTGTTTACACATGAGCAGCTTATTTAAATATAATCCAAGTATGTTTAGAAAGAAATATTTATCATCAAATATACTCGTAAATTTTCCTGTCTTATCTGTAAGAAAAATAACTTAAATTTCTTTTTGCTACAAAGTTTTTATTTTCTAAATATTTTTTTGTCATTCCTTTCTACAATTATGTATATTATGCAAATAGAGTTTATCTTTTTTTTTTTTTTGGCCGGAAGCTGGTTTTAACATTGACAAATATCAAAATGGGTAAGTAAACTAAATTTTTAAAATTTTTTCCAGTTGACTGAATGGATTATTTATATTTGTTTGTTAAAGGACCGTTCAAGCAATTGTTATAAATGTAAGTTTATATATTAACATATACTTTTGTTACGTAAAATTATGTTCGCAATGTCAAGAAAAGAAATGCATTTCAAAATTCCAAATTATTCAATTTGAAATAATTGTGTGAAGCCTTTTATAGGTTTTGTATTTCATAATCAAATGCATGATATTTAGTTTGGTTTCTTTATTAAATAACTATAAGATTTCTTTGTCAGAAAGGGATAATAGATATTGGTATAATATGGTTAAACGCATTGATGTGAAAGTAATTATTACAAAATTTAAAATTAACTAGTTTGTATTTATTACTTGAATTAATAGATACTTCTTGCTTTAAAGTCATTATAATTGTCAAACAGCCAGGAAACCCCCTTTTTATTTTGAGAAACTAAGAAATAATCTAAAAAATTTTGGCCCAAGTGAAACCAACATATAAGCAAATTTTTTGCCTCCGTATTTCCTGAAATATGGGGCATTAAAATATTTCAAAATCAGCCAAAATTGACTAAATTGATTTTATGTAATTACAATTGTCTACTAAAGAATTTCACATATTGAAGTCATTTGCGCTTTGTTTTAAATGTAATAAAATTTCCTTTAATATGACATATTATATGATTTTTGTTAAAAAAAAAAAAATTAAAGCTCATATTTTCAGATCCTTTTACATATCTCAGGAAACTAATTTTAATTTTTTTTAGAAAATATATGCTAATGCTGCCAATCGTGTGGATATTGTGACAATGTAACAAGTAAACCCACTATACGATACCCTATCCCATACGTTTAGAGAAAAGATCTTAGGTCCAACTAAATGGATATAAAAAATAGGCATAAAACAAATTTAAGTGGTATTGTTATTAATTTTTTTGCCTGCAAATATGAAAAAGTTGATATCGGATGCTATATTGATAAGAGGATTTTAGTCAACAAAAGGACCCTTCCTGCTATGTTTGGTATTTTTTGTAAAAATAAGTACAAACCAAATTTGAGAAAAATATGTGCAATATTTTTAATTAATTTTTTAATTTTTGAGAGTTTTAAGTCAAGATCGGGAAACAGCTTTATATGGGGACTATGACTAAGAATTGCCCTACAGTTTTTTTTTGACAACTGCTTAATGGCTGTAATTAACACACACAAATCAAATTTTACCAGGATCTTTATGACAGTCAATCACGAAACCCATTTGGTGCTACGGTATACAGTTATGGAGAACCGCTTCAGCTTCTAATATAGAGAAAATACAAAGATGCCAAAATAAGATCCTAAAGTTGATTACCAGCGCCCCATGATATGTAAGAAACTCACAACGTACCCCTAGTTAAAGTCAAAACTATGAAAAACTGTTCAAGCTGCTTGAAAAAACTAGAAACTCACTCGAATCTGTTAGCACGTGACCTTCTCAACAAGCGCATCCACCAACGCCTAAGAGACTGCAGATCTTATAACAAATGCTTGAGGTTATCTAAGCCAATTAATATTTATTTATTTCGAATTTATGTAGAAACATTAAATTTTTTCTGACACTGGCCGGATTTAATAAATTAAGTATTAGTTCTAAGATTTAAATAATTATTGTTAGTTCACCACGTGAAGATCCAATAAATAAATGCATGAGAAAAAAAATCTATATGACAATTTGGATCTTATGGTGGATCTTAAGTGGATTGTATGTGGACTATGTCTGAACATGCACCGATTTTCACTAATTTTAATAGCTTCCATTCTAGGGCCGATGAAAGCTTATATACCAAATTCCATCAAAATAGATTTGCGACAGACACACACATACGGACGGACATTGCTAAATCGACTCAGAATCTTTGTCAAATATTTTTGCTAATAACAAACATTAATACAGTGTCAATATACCATGCCTACATAGCGATGTAGGGTATAAATCTATATCTATAATAGGGCGGGTCGATTTGTAGGGAGGCAAAAAAATCGCTCAAGTGACAAGGAAAATCATATTCTAGGGATCAAAATAAGATATTTTGCCCAAGGAACCATACCTCTGAAACGAATTCTGATGTCCCGACTTTTGAACTGTCTGTCTGTCTGCCTGTCTGCCATGGGGCAACCCCATTCCCCCTCATGCAGTTGAACTGAAACTTGGCCCATAGTCTTGTTGTAACTACAGATTAATTTTGGGGTAGTCATGCAGAGTCACGAATAGTCACGCGTAGTCACGGAGCGATCTAAAAGTTATTTACCCTCATCCGATCGATCTTTTTGAATAACATATAGTCACGGCGAATTATTATTATTTATTAGCAGAGTAGAAGATATACGTATACGTATGAGTGTTAATTTTAATATTAAATCATAGTAAGCCCAATTCTAAACAAAAAATGGTTATTTTTGTAATGTTTGTATGTGGAACCCCCCAGGGGGTTCCAGGGGGTGTACCACTGGCATGAGTGGATCGGCCCTCCAAAGTTAGTGGGGGTCGATCATACATATGGACTCGATTGGGGCACTCTAAATGGGTCAAAGTGAGACAGACAGGTCAAAAGTCGGGACATCAGAATTCGTTTTAGAGGTAAGGTTTCTCGGTCAAAGTTTCTTATTTTGATCCCTAGAATACGATTTTCCTTGCCACTTGGGCCATTTTTAAATGAATTTAATGAGTGTTGATGTTTGTAACTACCAAAAATGTTTAACTTAGACCTACCATTTATTATACATATCGACTCACAATCACTTCCAGAGTTGATTTAGTGATTTCTGTCCGTCCGTCTGTATGTCTGTCTGTCCTTCCGTCTATATATTCATATAAACTTTATATTCAAACTACAGGTCACAAATGTGAATATTTTTTGATGAAATTTAGTATATAAGGCCATTGAATGAATGATATTGCAACTGGTGAAAATCGTTGCAAGTTCAGACCTATCTCCCATACAAATAACCCACATCAGACCGTAAGATCCAAATTATCATATATATCAATACAACACACAGTGGTATTTTGTTGGCAAAAAAGCAATTCTTCGACAATTACTTTGCAAAAATCCAATGATGCAGTTTTATAGACAAGTGTTTCATTAAGAAAAATCAATAATCTTTTTTTTTTTGGAAAAAGTAATATTTTGTCTTAGAAAAAATCTAGTGAAGTCACTTAAATATTGTAAAACGAAAAGTGATGAAAATTTTCATGCAACTAAGTAGTTTATGCTTCTAAGATATTTTACCTCCCAAAATTTTAATGTCGTTATTGAAGTACAGCATCTTCCTTTTGTTTAAAAAAAACTTAAATGGATTGCTTTAGCAGTTTAGTAGATATGAGCAAATTAAAATGGCTTTATAAAATTCAGGATTTGCACTTTTCCTTGGAAAAAACAAATAAGTAAGCTCCGGCTACTTCCGTCTTCTTACTGTAACAGAATGAAGGGTGATAGTCTATTCCTTGAATTTACCCAAAAAAATCCACCGAATTTCACCGATCGCTTAACAAACTTTAAATTTTCTGAAAAAGGTCACGAATTTTTCAGCGTAGGTTTGTAACAAAATGTGTTGCATACACTTAGGCTTAAACTTTTTAATGATATTGGATTTTTCAATTACAGGAAAAAATTTTATATAATTGAGAGCAATTCCAAAAAAGTGCATAGCGAAATAAGAAAAACAATACCATATGATTCGTGTAAGTAAGCAACTATTTTTGTTTTATAAAATTGTCAAATATAATTATTAAAACTAGCAGATTCCAGCCCTCGAAATTCGAGTGCAAATTCGAGGAAATTTTATTTTTTCATTAAATAAAGACCCTAAAGATATGCTAAACAATTATAGCCAATTCACAAATCAACACCAAAAACAAACTCAAACTCATGAAACGGCTCAAAAGAAATACCTTTCAAATAACATACGTTTGGTCAAAATCGGGATAAAACGGTAGAACAAAACATCGGTCACAAGAAATCGCCTAGCCTATTAATATTATAGATGAGTTCATATACCATATAGTGAATTGTGTAAGATAATTATTAATTGCGGTGATAATGTTGATTTATTAACCGATTTTATAAAAGCAAAAAGTTCGATGCTTACTATTAATGAAATCGAAATAGTGAAAAAAGCAATTCAGAAGCGATTTCTTAGTCACTTTTATAAACGCTGGGAGGAATCACACCAAAAAAATACGTATTTCTTAAAGAAAAATTATGCTTGGCTAAAAAGTATGTTCTAAAAAAAAAATCATTTATTGTGAATTTTGAATACCATAACAAATTTTTTTAGATATATTTGAAGTATCACTTGCTGATGATCAACCTAGATGTTCAAGGAAAAAAGGAAGGCCAGTTAAGGAATTCTATGATTACAAAGATCGTAAATCAGAAATTTGGATATGCATCTTTGGTTTATTTTAGAAAGTGTATGTACCAAATTCGAAGACCTTCGCTTGGATAGGAAAAATTTTATGCGAAAAATTCAATTTGGGCTGTACGGGCGGTGGGCGTGGACGAATTTGGTGAAATTCCATTTTTTCTTCATTTAGCCAATATTATGTTTGGTGCCAACTTTTAATGATCTAGGGCCAGTCCTTATTTTTTTTGCACAAAAATGTATGAAGCCATCCCACTGTAAAACATGGTGTATATGTGTCTGTTATACCAACTAATCAGCAGTCCAAAAATAAACACTGCAGTCATAGTCCCCATATAAAGCTGATACCCGATCTTTATTTAAGTCTATCAAAAAAACAAAAATATGGCATAGATTTTTTTAAAATTCGGTTTATAAAAAAAAGTATATGACTTTAATAAATATGGTTATGATCGGTTCATTTTTCGATCTAGGACCCATGCTCTGGCCGATCCTGTAAAATTCTTGCAATGGACTTGCACTCGCTGCAGAAAAATTAATGTGGAGTTCTACAATTTTTTCAAAAATTCTAAAGCAGAGTTTGATCAACTTAATGTGGACTTTTTATCACTGCAAAGAAAACTTTCTAATTTTGGTGAATTATTCACTAAATATCCAAATTTAGATAAATTTGTTAATACACCACTTCTTTCATCTCCAAAACGTAAAAAAACAGTTAATAAATCCCCAAATATACAACTAAGATCATATTCTTCGAGTGCTGCATCTGTCAGCTCAATTGATAACGATTCATCATCTTTACCGTCTGCGTCCTCTAAATTTACAGCTCACACAGAGTTAGCTACTGGTACTGTACCAACAATTCATGAAAATGTTACACCTCTTAATTATGGTCAGGTTTTAAATTCTTCTGCTCCTGGTTTAAATAACAATCAAATTATACATAACCCGCTGAGAGTTATACCCCCAAAGAAAACTATATTTGTATCCCGCTTAGCTTCAGAAACTTCAGTTGAAGATTTAGAATTATATATAAAATCTAAAATCGATTCGAATGCACTGATTTCAACGTATAAGTTCAATTATTCTCAAACGAGAACTATCACCTCATTTAAAATTATTGTCCCAGCTGATTTCTTCGATATTATACTTAATCCTGATTTTTGGCCCGTTAGTACACTTGTCCGTGAATATCAATACAAAGAAAATCCACGAAATGCTGTTCATCTTCCGCTAAGAAATTTAAATGCTCCAAAAAACTAACTACTCTTCATGATAACCAAATATCTATAATTTACCAAAATGTTCGTGGCATTAATACAAAAATAATGTCTCTGTTTAAACACAGCTTTGATTTCTCTCATCATGTTATTGTTCTTACTGAAACCTGGTTAAAAAGAAATGTCTTCAACGCTGAGATATTATGTAATAAATTTCATATTTACAGACTTGACAGAGAAACTGAAACAATTGGTGGTGGTGTTCTAATTGCTGTCTCCTGTCAACTATCATCTGAAGAAATACGTCTTGATTTTTTACCGAATATTGAAATTATTGGTGTTATGTTAAAACTAAATCAAAAAAAAGTTTTTATTACTTGCTCCTACATACCCCCTGATTCTGATCAATCGATTTATAATGAACATTTTGAATCAATAAAAGCCGTTGTAACAAAGGCTAACCCTGAAGATTCTATACTTGTTTTTGGAGACTTTAATCTGCCGTTAATATCATGGACATTTTTAATTGATTCTTTTTACTATACTCCTACGGTGTCAAATGAAGATAACTATAATTTCATAATTAAATTATCGGACTTGTGTCTTTTTCAAATTAATGGTGTTCATAATGATCATGAAAGGATTTTAGACTTAATTTATGTTAATGATCCAATAAACTACTCTTTATCTCGTGCAGATCCTGTTACTTTACCAGAAGATCGTTACCATCCTACCATTGAATTAAACTTGAATTTACCATTTGTTTCAAAGTGTAAATCAAATAACTTAAAAGTTTTTTGTTTCAAAAGAGCAAATTACAATGATTTAAATTACTACTTCAGTAATACTGATTGGCTCCAATTATTATCTATTACATCTGGTTCTCCCACATCAATCGATACAACGATCAAGTTATTCTACGAAACTGTTCTATTTTATATGAATGAATGTATCCCGAAGTTTACTGTTTTCAACCACTCTGGCCCTCCTTGGAGCACAAAACAATTGTCGAGTCTTAAAAACTTAAAAAATAAACGACACAAAAAATATAAAGTGTCTGGTCTTTTATCTGATTATATGAAATATTCAGTTACACGTGCAGAGTATAATATTCTAAATACAAAACTTTATAAGAATTACATGGAAACTATGAAAATAAATTTGAAGAGAGATCCAAAATCATTTTATAAATTTGTAAACTCTAAAAGGAAATCTACTGAATATCCAACTGAAATGAAGTATCTTAATCGTGAATCCCGTGACGATGTAGTTATTAGCGATATGTTTGCTGATTTTTTTAGCACAACTTACTCTGATGTTCAATATGACATTTCAAACATATATCCATTTCCAGTTATGGAACATCAATCAATTTCATTTCCTTTTATAAAGGCTTCAGATATCAAAAATAACTTGAAAACATTCAAGAATTCAACTAACGGAGGACCTGACGGTATTCCTAGCTGCATTTTAATCAACTGCGCCCAAACTTTGGCTGTTCCATTACGCATTTTATTTAATTCATTCATTAAACATGGGCATTTTCCTACATTATGGAAAGATTCATACATTATTCCTTTATTTAAATCTGGAAACAAATCGAATCTAGCTAACTATAGAGGAATAGCTAAGCTTTGTGCTATTCCCAAACTATTTGAAAATGTTTAACGGATAATCTCTGTCATCAGGTTTCTTCTTTAATAGCACACTCACAAC